>CM026398.1:13715903-13858668 GCA_014843695.1 Archivesica marissinica
AGTGAATGTTGTATCAACATGAGGTGAATGCTGTATCAATAGAAAGTGAATGTTGTATTAATAGAAACTGAATACTGTATCGATAGGAAGTGAATGTTGTATCGATAGGAAGTGAATGTTGTATATATATATATATGAAGTGAATGTTGTATCAATAGCAAGTGAATGTTGTATCAATAGGAAGTGAATGTTGTATCAACAGGAAGTGAATGGTGTATCTATAGGAAGTGAATGTTGTATCAACAGGAAGTGAATGTTGTATCAATATGAAGTGAATGTTGTATCAATAGGAAGTGAATGTTTTATCAATATGATGTGAATGTTGTATATATATAGGAAGTGAATGTTGTATCAATAGGAAGTGAATGTTGTATAAATAGAAAGTGAATGTTGTATCTATAGGAAGTGAATGTTGTATCTATAGGAAGTGAATGTTGTAGCAATATGATGTGAATGTTGTATCAATAGGAAGTGGATGTTGTATAAACAGGAGGCGAATGTTGTATCTATAGGAAGTGAATGTTGTATCAACAGAAAGTGAATGTTGTATCTATAGGAAGTGAATATTGTATCTATAGGAAGTGAATGCTGTATCAATAGAAAGTGAATGTTGTATAAATAGAAAGTGAATGTTTTATCAATAGGAAGTGAATGTTGTATCTATAGGAAGTGAATGTTGTAGCAATAGATAGTGAATGTTGTATCAACAGGAAGTGAATGTTGTATCAACAGGAAGTGAATGTTGTATCTATAGGAAGTGAATGTTGTATCAAGAGAAAGTGAATGTTGTATCAACAGGAAGTGAATGTTGTATCAATAGAAAGTGAATGTTGTATCAACAGGAAGTGCATATTATATCAATATGAAGTGAATGTTGTATAAATAGGAAGTCCATGTTGTATCAATAGAAAGTGAATGTTGAATCTATTAGAAGTGAATGTTGTATCAATTGGAAGGGAATGTTGTATCTATAGGAAGTGAATGTTGTATCAATAGAAAGTGAATGTTGTATCAACAGGAAGTGAATGTTGTATCAATAGAAAGTGAATGTTGTATCAACAGGAAGTGCATATTATATCAATATGAAGTGAATGTTGTATAAATAGGAAGTGCATGTTGTATCAATAGAAAGTGAATGTTGAATCTATTAGAAGTGAATGTTGTATCAATTGGAAGGGAATGTTGTATATATAGGAAGTGAATGTTGTATCAATAGGAAGTGAATGTTGTATCGATAGGAAGTGAATGTTGTATCTATAGGAAGTGAATGTTGTATATATAGGAAGTGAATGTTGTATCTATAGGAAGTGAATGCTGTATCAATAGAAAGTGAATGTTGTATCAACAGGAAGTGCATATTATATCAATATGAAGTGAATGTTGTATAAATAGGAAGTGCATGTTGTATCAATAGAAAGTGAATGTTGAATCTATTAGAAGTGAATGTTGTATCAATTGGAAGGGAATGTTGTATCTATAGGAAGTGAATGTTGTATCAATATGATGTGAATGTTTTATAAATAGGAAGTGAATGTTGTTTCTATAAGAAGTGAATGTTGTATCAACATGAGGTGAATGCTGTATCAATAGAAAGTGAATGTTGTATTAATAGAAACTGAATACTGTATCGATAGGAAGTGAATGTTGTATCGATAGGAAGTGAATGTTGTATATATATATGAAGTGAATGTTGTATCAATAGCAAGTGAATGTTGTATCAATAGGAAGTGAATGTTGTATAAATAGAAAGTGCATGTTGTATCTATAGGAAGTGAATGTTGTATCTATAGGAAGTGAATGTTGTAGCAATATGATGTGAATGTTGTATCAATAGGAAGTGGATGTTGTATAAACAGGAGGCGAATGTTGTATCTATAGGAAGTGAATGTTGTATCAACAGGAAGTGAATGTTGTATCAATAGAAAGTGAATGTTGTATCAATAGGAAGTGAATGATGTATCAATATAAAGTGAATGTTGTATCAACAGGAAGTGAATGTTGTATCAATATAAAGTGATTGCTGTATCAATAGAAATTGAATGTTGTATAAATAAGAAGTGAATGTTGTATCTATAGGAAGTGAATGTTGTATCTATAGGAAGTGAATGTTGTATCAATAGCAAGTGAATGTTGCATATGAAGTGAATGTTGTATCAATATGATGTGAATGTTTTATCAATAGGAAGTGAATGTTGTATCAACAGGAAGTGAATGTTGTATCTATAGGAAGTGAATGTTGTATAAACAGGAGGTGAATGCTGTATCAATAGAAAGTGAATGTTGTATCAATAGAAACTGAATGCTGTATCGATAGGAAGTGAATGTTGTATCGATAGGAAGTGAATTTTGTATAAATAGGAAGTGAATGCTGTTATCGATAGGAAGTGAATGTTGTATCTATAGGAAGTGAATGTTGTATCAATAGAAAGTGAATGTTGTATCAATAGAAAGTGAATGTTGTATCAACAGGAAGTGCATATTATATCAATATGAAGTGAATGTTGTATAAATAGGAAGTGCATGTTGTATCAATAGAAAGTGAATGTTGAATCTATTAGAAGTGAATGTTGTATCAATAGCAAGTGAATGTTGTATCAATAGGAAGTGAATGTTGTATCAACAGGAAGTGAATGGTGTATCTATAGGAAGTGAATGTTGTATCAACAGGAAGTGAATGTTGTATCAATATGAAGTGAATGTTGTATCAATAGGAAGTGAATGTTGTATCAATAGCAAGTGAATGTTGTATAGGAAGTGAATGTTGTATCAATATGATGTGAATGTTGTATCAATAGGAAGTGGATGTTGTGTCAACAGGAAGTGAATGTTGTATATATAGGAAGTGAATGTTGTATCAACAGGAAGTGAATGTTGTATCAATAGAAAGTGAATGTTGTATCAATATGAAGTGAATGATGTATCAATATAAAGTGAATGTTGTATCAACAGGAAGTGAATGTTGTATCAATATAAAGTGATTGCTGTATCAATAGAAATTGAATGTTGTATAAATAAGAAGTGAATGTTGTATCTATAGGAAGTGAATGTTGTATCTATAGGAAGTGAATGTTGTATATGAAGTGAATGTTGTATCAATATGATGTGAATGTTTTATCAATAGGAAGTGAATGTTGTATCAATAGGAAGTGAATGTTGTATCAACAGGAAGTGAATGTTGTATCGATAGGAAGTGAATGTTGTATCAATAGGAAGTGAATGCTGTATCAATAGAAAGTGAATGTTGTATCGATAGGAAGTGAATGTTGTATCAATAGGAAGTGAATTTTGTATAAATAGGAAGTGAATGCTGTATCGATAGGAAGTGAATGTTGTATCAATAGGAAGCGAATTTTGTATAAATAGGAAGTGAATGCTGTTATCAATAGGAAGTGAATGTTGTATCTATAGGAAGTGAATGCTGTATCTATAGGAAGTGAATGCTGTATCAATATAAAGTGAATGTTGTATAAATAGAAAGTGAATGATGTATCAATAGGAAGTGAATATTGTATCTATAGGAAGTGAATGCTGTATCAATAGAAAGTGAATGTTGTATAAATAGAAAGTGAATGTTTTATCAATATGATGTGAATGTTGTATCTATAGGAAGTGAATGTTGTATCAACAGGAAGTGAATGTTGTATCAATAGAAAGTGAATGTTGTATCAATAGGAAGTGAATGATGTATCAATATAAAGTGAATGTTGTATCAACAGGAAGTGAATGTTGTATCAATATAAAGTGATTGCTGTATCAATAGAAATTGAATGTTGTATAAATAAGAAGTGAATGTTGTATCTATAGGAAGTGAATGTTGTATCTATAGGAAGTGAATGTTGTATCAATAGCAAGTGAATGTTGCATATGAAGTGAATGTTGTATCAATATGATGTGAATGTTTTATCAATAGGAAGTGAATGTTGTATCAACAGGAAGTGAATGTTGTATCTATAGGAAGTGAATGTTGTATAAACAGGAGGTGAATGCTGTATCAATAGAAAGTGAATGTTGTATCAATAGAAACTGAATGCTGTATCGATAGGAAGTGAATGTTGTATCGATAGGAAGTGAATTTTGTATAAATAGGAAGTGAATGCTGTTATCGATAGGAAGTGAATGTTGTATCTATAGGAAGTGAATGTTGTATCAATAGAAAGTGAATGTTGTATCAATAGAAAGTGAATGTTGTATCAACAGGAAGTGCATATTATATCAATATGAAGTGAATGTTGTATAAATAGGAAGTGCATGTTGTATCAATAGAAAGTGAATGTTGAATCTATTAGAAGTGAATGTTGTATCAATAGCAAGTGAATGTTGTATCAATAGGAAGTGAATGTTGTATCAACAGGAAGTGAATGGTGTATCTATAGGAAGTGAATGTTGTATCAACAGGAAGTGAATGTTGTATCAATATGAAGTGAATGTTGTATCAATAGGAAGTGAATGTTGTATCAATAGCAAGTGAATGTTGTATAGGAAGTGAATGTTGTATCAATATGATGTGAATGTTGTATCAATAGGAAGTGGATGTTGTGTCAACAGGAAGTGAATGTTGTATATATAGGAAGTGAATGTTGTATCAACAGGAAGTGAATGTTGTATCAATAGAAAGTGAATGTTGTATCAATAGGAAGTGAATGATGTATCAATATAAAGTGAATGTTGTATCAACAGGAAGTGAATGTTGTATCAATATAAAGTGAATGTTGTATAAATAGGAAGTGAATGTTGTATCAATAGGAAGTGAATGTTGTATCTATAGGAAGTGAATGTTGTATCAATAGCAAGTGAATGTTGTACTATAGGAAGTGAATGTTGTATCAATATGATGTGAATGTTTTATCAATAGGAAGTGAATGTTGTATCAACAGGAAGTGAATGTTGTATCAATATGAAGTGAATGTTGTATCAATAGGAAGTGAATGTTGTATCAATAGAAAGTGAATGTTGTATCGATAGGAAGTGAATGTTGTATCAATAGGAAGTGAATGTTGTATAAATATATATAGGAAGTGAATGTTGTATCAATAGGAAGTGAATGTTGTATAAATAGGAAGTGAATGTTGTATCAACAGGAAGTGAATGTTGTATCTATAGGAAGTGAATGCTGTATCAACAGGAAGTGAATGCTGTATCAATATAAAGTGAATGTTGTATCAATAGAAAGTGAATGTTGTATCAATAGAGTGAATTTGTATTATAGGAAGTGAATGCTGTATCAATAGAAAGTGAATGTTGTATAAATAGAAAGTGAATGTTTTATCAATATGAAGTGAATGTTGTATCTATAGGAAGTGAATGTTGTATCAATAGATGTGAATGTTGTATCAATAGGAAGTGGATGTTGTATAAACAGGAGGCGAATGTTGTATCTATAGGAAGTGAATGTTGTATCAACAGGAAGTGAATGTTGTATCAACAGAAAGTGAATGTTGTATCAATAGGAAGTGAATGTTGTATCAACAGGAAGTGAATGTTGTATCAATAGGAAGTGAATGTTGTATCAATAGAAAGTGAATGCTGTATCAATAGAATGAATGTTGTATAATAGAAGTGAATGTTGTATCTATAGGAAGTGAATGTTGTATCTATAGGAAGTGAATGTTGTATCAATAGAAGTGAATGTTGTATCAACAAGGAAGTGAATGTTTTATCAATAGGAAGTGAATGTTGTATCAACAGGAAGTGAATGTTGTATCTATAGGACGTGAATGTTGTATAAACAGGAGGTGAATGCTGTATCAATAGAAAGTGAATGTTGTATCAATAGAAACTGAATGCTGTATCGATAGGAAGTGAATGTTGTATCGATAGGAAGTGAATTTTGTATAAATAGGAAGTGAATGCTGTTATCGATAGGAAGTGAATGTTGTATCTATAGGAAGTGAATGTTGTATCAATAGAAAGTGAATGTTGTATCAATAGAAAGTGAATGTTGTATCAACAGGAAGTGCATATTATATCAATATGAAGTGAATGTTGTATAAATAGGAAGTGCATGTTGTATCAATAGAAAGTGAATGTTGAATCTATTAGAAGTGAATGTTGTATCAATAGCAAGTGAATGTTGTATCAATAGGAAGTGAATGTTGTATCAACAGGAAGTGAATGGTGTATCTATAGGAAGTGAATGTTGTATCAACAGGAAGTGAATGTTGTATCAATATGAAGTGAATGTTGTATCAATAGGAAGTGAATGTTGTATCAATAGCAAGTGAATGTTGTATAGGAAGTGAATGTTGTATCAATATGATGTGAATGTTGTATCAATAGGAAGTGGATGTTGTGTCAACAGGAAGTGAATGTTGTATATATAGGAAGTGAATGTTGTATCAACAGGAAGTGAATGTTGTATCAATAGAAAGTGAATGTTGTATCAATAGGAAGTGAATGATGTATCAATATAAAGTGAATGTTGTATCAACAGGAAGTGAATGTTGTATCAATATAAAGTGATTGCTGTATCAATAGAAATTGAATGTTGTATAAATAAGAAGTGAATGTTGTATCTATAGGAAGTGAATGTTGTATCTATAGGAAGTGAATGTTGTATCAATAGCAAGTGAATGTTGTATATGAAGTGAATGTTGTATCAATATGATGTGAATGTTTTATCAATAGGAAGTGAATGTTGTATCAACAGGAAGTGAATGTTGTATAAACAGGAGGTGAATGCTGTATCAATAGAAAGTGAATGTTTTATCGATAGAAAGTGAATGTTGTATCAATAGGAAGTGAATTTTGTATAAATAGGAAGTGAATGCTGTATCGATAGGAAGTGAATGTTGTATCAATAGGAAGTGAATTTTGTATAAATAGGAAGTGAATGCTGTTATCAATAGGAAGTGAATGTTGTATCTATAGGAAGTGAATGCTGTATCTATAGGAAGTGAATGCTGTATCAATAGAAAGTGAATGTTGTATAAATAGAAAGTGAATGATGTATCAATAGGAAGTGAATATTGTATCTATAGGAAGTGAATGCTGTATCAATAGAAAGTGAATGTTGTATAAATAGAAAGTGAATGTTTTATCAATATGATGTGAATGTTGTATCTATAGGAAGTGAATGTTGTATCAATATGATGTGAATGTTGTATCAATAGGAAGTGGATGTTGTATAAACAGGAGGCGAATGTTGTATCTATAGGAAGTGAATGTTGTATCAACAGGAAGTGAATGTTGTATCAATAGAAAGTGAATGTTGTATCAATAGGAAGTGAATGATGTATCAATATAAAGTGAATGTTGTATCAACAGGAAGTGAATGTTGTATCAATATAAAGTGATTGCTGTATCAATAGAAATTGAATGTTGTATAAATAAGAAGTGAATGTTGTATCTATAGGAAGTGAATGTTGTATCTATAGGAAGTGAATGTTGTATCAATAGCAAGTGAATGTTGCATATGAAGTGAATGTTGTATCAATATGATGTGAATGTTTTATCAATAGGAAGTGAATGTTTTATCAATAGGAAGTGAATGTTGTATCAACAGGAAGTGAATGTTGTATCAACAGAAAGTGAATGTTGTATCTATAGGAAGTGAATATTGTATCTATAGGAAGTGAATGCTGTATCAATAGAAAGTGAATGTTGTATAAATAGAAAGTGAATGTTTTATCAATAGGAAGTGAATGTTGTATCTATAGGAAGTGAATGCTGTTATCGATAGGAAGTGAATGTTGTATCTATAGGAAGTGAATGTTGTATCAATAGAAAGTGAATGTTGTATCAATAGAAAGTGAATGTTGTATCAACAGGAAGTGCATATTATATCAATATGAAGTGAATGTTGTATAAATAGGAAGTGCATGTTGTATCAATAGAAAGTGAATGTTGAATCTATTAGAAGTGAATGTTGTATCAATTGGAAGTGAATGTTGTATCAATAGGAAGTGAATGTTGTATCGATAGGAAGTGAATGTTGTATCTATAGGAAGTGAATGTTGTATCTATAGGAAGTGAATGTTGTATCTATAGGAAGTGAATGCTGTATCAATAGAAAGTGAATGCTGTATAAATATGACGTGAATGTTGTATCTATAGGAAGTGAATGTTGTATAACTAGAAAGTGAATGCTGTATCGATAGGAAGTGAATGTTGTATAAATAGGAAATGAATGTTGTGTCGATAGGAAGTGAATGTTGTATCAATATGAAGTGAATGCTGTATCAATAGAAAGTGAATGCTGTATAAATATGACATGAATGTTGTATCTATAGGAAGTGAATGTTGTATAAATAGGAAGTGAATGTTGTATAAATAGGAAGTGAATGTTGTATCAATAGAAGGTGAATGTTGTATCAATCGAAAGTGAATGTTATACAAATAGGAAGTGAATGTTGTATCAATAGGAAGTGAATGTTGTATCAATAGGAAGTGAATGTTGTATACATAGGAAGTGAATGGTGTACCAATAGAAGGTGAATGTTGTATCAATAGGAAGTGAATGTATGCGGCTTTCGGGCCGCGAAGGTGTGTCGTAGAATTGCTTCTAGCCGATGAAATAATATTACTATGTACTAAGTAAACCTTCCTGCATGTAATGTGTTTAACTAAACTCAGATTGCATAGCATATTTTAAAATACAACTACATTTTCACTCACATGTGAATTCACCATGTCGTCAAAAAGGGACCTGTTTTCAAATTTCATGTAACAGAAATGTGTTTTCTGGCATTTTCACATCCCTGGCACGTGACTTAGCAAGGTAAACAACGAGGCATCATCCGTTACAAAAATAAACAAATGTGTCTATGTCAGTATATATATATCTGCTTAGGAGATTTTAGAGTATACGTGAATGGCACTCATGAAAACGTCATGAAAACGTCATGAAAACATCAACATTTACATATTTTCGAAATATAATGTGACTATTTATCTGTTGTTTGCTCATTTTACTGTTTAGCAGTTCTAGTGTGTGTGTGTTTTACGTTTATTTATCGTCACTATCGGTTGCCCATATGAGCGACGCCTCCTGAAGAGATTAGTCATTTTAGATTTTTGGAGGATAGTGCAATGATACAGACAGAGACCCATTCCAGAGTCTCCTCTGGTTCTTTTACGTGCACGGTGTAAAGCACCGACACGAGACCTTGGTTTAACGTCCCATCTGAAAGACTGTTAATTTTATTAGGGTCAGACGGTGGATCGAACCTGCGATCCCTGGATCACAATTCTAGTGTGTACCATATAAACCAAGCAACGGTTACTGACAGCGATGACGTCATTTACAAACAAAATCGAAAACAGGTTTGGTACGAAAACAAGGGCAATTGACGATATAATACAAATGATTTTGGACAACTGAACGTCATCAAGATATGCTTTAATGTTCGAGATAACAGTATTTCGAGCTAAGCATACTGAAAAACAGAATGTACCAATGACACCTCTTTTTTGACTTCGATTTAAGCAGAAGATCAACTTAACATACTTCGAGTTATCGAATGTCAGAAAATACATATCTATTAATAGACTTATTTTTTTATACAAATTTATTTTAGCTCGATTGCGAAACAAGTTATTTCAACTTATATAAATCACTCTCGAGACCTCGTTCCTGATGGAATCCATCGCCACGAGGGAGAGAGAAGAGGCAACGTGGAATTTAAATGCCTTGCCTAAGGGCACAATCGTAACGGCTCCAGTGGGGCTCGAACTCCGGACCTTTCGCACCTGAAGCGAACGCACATCCACTGCGCTATCACGACTTATGGCACAAGTTATCGAATGTCAGCAAATACATATCTATTAATAGACTTATGGCACTCTACCTTTTCCTCTTGTATGAGCTTGGTTACGGCGTCAATGTCGGGGGCCATATAGCGGTCCTTGATCCAGGGTCTATGAAGCATATAATTATAGCAATAAGATATGACTATATATCTACGGTATGTACTGTGAATTATGGTCATTGAGTTTATATTCCTGTTAAGACTAATCAAATTGAACTGTATACATATACGGACACATTTTAATCAACATGTATATCAGTTTAACACACCTCATATATTTATGACTTTTATTATGCATATTATATATGTATTATTTTGATGATGAGCTATGTAATGTTTAAGACTAATTAAGAAATAATAAGTATCAACCGTGGTATATCGCAGAATAACCCGAGTTTGAAGTTCTTATGCGTAGAAATATATCACGATGGCCGAAGGCCTGAGTGATATATTTCTACGCATAATTTTATTATTATTATACCACATTTATATAGCACCCTTTTCATATCAGATACGTTCAAAGGTGCTTTACAATAAGAGTCTGCAAGTACAAACAGTAAAACATGTAATAAAACAATAGTATAACTTAAAGTAATGTAACAATGTATCCTAACTAATTTAGTCAATGAGGTTTAAAAAAAAAAAAATAATGTAAGGGTCGCATACCAGGCCCACCCTCGCCTGCCAGAGGCCCCTGTCCCCATGGCAGAAGAGGGAACGCGTGGGTGGACTTCAAAGCAAGAACTAAAAGGCATACGCCATAAGACTAAGATATGCAGTTAAAGAATATGTATACCAGATATATATGTTAAAAGATTTAAGGATTGTTTGTTAAAACAATATAAATAAGCACAAGATAAAACTACTTCAAACATTCTTAATGTTGAAGTTGTCAAAACACTTCTATATGCACACCAGTTTAGTGTCCGTGTATTTCTAAGAAAAAGTGTGTTTTAAGTGATGTCTTAAAACTAGATACTGATTTAGACTCTCTGATTCCTGCCGGGAGAGCATTCCATAGTCTTGGTGCAGCAGTAGCAAAGCTTCTGTCATCGTACATGACTTTGCGGCCTCTTGGCACCACGAGTGTAGTGGCATTGTTCTGCGACCGCAAGTTTCGTGTGGGTACATACACATGGAGTAGATTTTGGATGTATACAGGTGATTCACCATGCAAAGCTTTGTATACTGTGACCAGCATTTTAAACTGAACCCTGTATTGCACAGGCAGCCAATGCAGTTGCTTCAAGACTGGAGTAATGTGGCTGTGGCGAGAGGTCCTGGTGATAAGGCGGGCTGCAGTGTTCTGAACGTGTTGCAACTTGTTCAGTATTGCCTTTGGCACACCATGCAGAAGAGAGTTGCAATAATCTAAGCGTGAGGTAACCAATGCATTCACAAGTGATTTGGTGGCATCGATGGTTAAATACTGTCTAATATGGCCTATTTGTCTAAGCTGCCCATAGCAGGACCGGCAAACGGAGTGGACATGTTGCTCCATGCTCATCTTTGCGTCGAACCACGCTCCGAGGTTTCTTACACAGTTTGAGGGTTTTATATTTGCACCTCCTACGTTTATGGATACATCAGGAGTAAACTTAGAGTTGTCATTGGATGAGAAAAGTATCACTTCCATTTTGTCTGCGTTGAGCTTGAGCATGTTTCTGTGCATCCACGCCACAACATCGTTGAGACAGTTCTCGATACGTCGTAGGGCCTCGCACACTGTCGCACAATCAGTGGGTTTAAACGATAGGTACAATTGGGAGTCATCTGCATAGAAATGGTGATTCAGCCCATGGTTACGACATATTGCTCCAACTGGCTTTGTATACATAGTGTAGTTTTTGGGCCCTAGCACAGAGCCTTGCGGAACACTATATTGCATCAAGACTGGTTCTGATAGTTCACCGCCAATACACACAGTTTGGTAGCGGTCATTCAAGTATGATGCCATCCATGTAAGGGGTTTTCCTGTTACCCCAAAGTGGTGTTCTAGGCGATGAAGAAGAGTTTGGTGGTCTATTGTGTCGAACGCTGCAGACAGGTCCAGTAGTACCAATATAGTAACATTGTTTTGGTCCAGTGATTGGAGAACATCGTTCTGTACTTTAAGTAGTGCAGTTTCTGTAGAGTGAAATTTACGGTATGCAGACTGGTGTTCTTCGTGAAGGTTGTTAGTTGTCAAATGTTGCTCTAAGCGCACATCAACTACTTTCTCGAGAACCTTAGAAACAAATGGAAGGTTGGACACTGGTCTATAATTCTTCAAGATGTTTTGATCTAGTCCTGGCTTTTTCAGTAAGGGTCTTATTCGCGCACTTTTGTACGATTGCGGTACATATGCTGATTCAAGCGAGGCGTTGATGATTTTTGTCAATATGGGTAGCAGTTCGTCTAGGCACAACTTCAGCAGCCAAGTAGGTATTGGGTCTATTTCGCAGGATTTGTTTGGCGACCTCTGTATAATCCGTTTTACTTCTTCCTCTGAAGCTGTGGTAAAGGTGTCTAAACAGGTTACTGTTGTGGGTTGGTCAGGTTCTATATTCCCTGAATGTGAGTCTGATTGTGGCTGGGAGCTTATTCCTGTTCTGATGTCTTCAATTTTATTGATGAAGAAGTCGCTGAAGTCCTGGGCTAGTTCTGTTGAAGACTTGTTGGCAGGTAGAGTAACTTCGTCAGTACTACCTAGCAGATTTTTGGTTATCTTAAACAAGTTCTTCTGATCATGACCACATGGTCTGAATAATAGTTAATTCTAGCATGTTTTAGTAGCTTATTCACAATAGCACACTGGTTCCTGTATATTTCATGATCAATTGTCAGCTTTGAGTTCTGCCATTTGCGTTCTAACTTGCGTTTTAAGTGTTTTGCCTCATGTAGTTCTTCAGTATACCACTTGCAAGAAGGCCTTAGAACAATTGACTTTGTCTGCACCGGTGCATGCTTATCGACGAGTGAACCAAGTCCACTTGTGAATGCATTAGCAAGCTCATCAATATCTGTGGAATGAATGTTTGCACTGAGAACGTCTGATGCAACTATGTCTTTCTTAAACGAATCTACGTCTATGGCACGCAATTTTCGGAACGAAACGGTTTTCCGAACTGGAGCTGGTTTTGCTGCACGGGCATTGAATGTCACGGCAAAATGGTCACGTGACACCTTTCCAGTACTATCAGAGAGACCAGGATCGACCACCTCTATATTGGATACAATGCTGTTCGTATCCCTGGTGATGACCACATCCAGTGTGTGACCATGGACATGAGTTGGTTCATGCACATGTTGCTGCATACCACATGACTCGAGGACACTGGTGAATTTTGAGGCATCCCGGTCAGTGGGTATGTCAAGGTGAAAGTTCAGATCCCCGACAATGATGACGTCATTGTCAGTTGTCGCATATTTGGATAGAAATGTTGGCCATTCCTGTTCAAGAAAGGCATTTGTGTTCAGACCATTTTCCTTTGATGGTGGTGGTCTATATATAACTGCCAGCTGTAGTGAGAACCCTTTGATATCTAGGTTACAATCCATATATTCGAAGTTTGAGAATTCATTGTCGTGACTAGATGCAAGAATACTGATCTTTATAGCTGTCTTGTATATGAGTGCGACACCACCGCCATGCCTCTTGCCACATCGAGGTACATGTTTCATTTGGTATCCACTTGGTACCAGCTCGCCGATACACGCTTTATCCACGGCACTACCCAACCATGTTTCAGTCATAGCCACAACGTCAAACTCATTTGAAAGTATGTAGTCACACAACGCAATGGTCTTGTTTTTGACAGATCTTGGATTAATACAGCATATTTGTAAGTTTGTCTTCCCTTTAACAACATGGAGGGGTTCACATTTCACCTTTACAATGTTTTTGATGTTACTCTTGGGGTATTTGTGTTTACCTTCAGTGAATACTGAGGTTGGTGCATGTTGATTACATCTAGGTTGTACAATAGTAGCAATGGATTCAGGTAGTGTTCGTAGGTTGTTTACATTAATTCCCTGATTAGTGTCCCATACATACTTCCTTGCAGCCGGGCCTCCTCTTGTACCTCTGTACAGTGTGTACTTCAAAATACCTAACTGTTTTAATCTGGCCAACACAATAGGATCAGGTCTGCCTGAGGCCAGCTTGTCAATGTTGTACAGGTCACACCTGTCGAACTGCCTTATCTGTGATATGTGTTCACTCGGCATTGCTGAAGTCCAAGTGCATTCAACTGGAGCCACTATTGTGTTTCCAATACACTTTTAAAAGTTAAATTCCCAGTAAAGCACAAAAGTATTCCACACAATTTCAACATTAATCCAATCATATTCACAACATGTATGTCTATGTCAATTTTCAAATTTATACATACAGTATTTCTGATGAAATTATTCAAATCAAATGGAGCTCAGAAAAATGCTGCCTACACTTGGCGCAAAACATACACTAGCATAAGAACGACAAACGAGGGTTATTCTGCGATATACCACGGTTGATTCTTATTATTTCGATTCTAACACGACTTACTTCTAATAGTTTTATTCGAGAATCAAAGGAGTATCTTCTTTAACCGCCGTTCATTTGGCTTTCGAAATTTCCTCCCGCGTAAGGGGTGATGCCGTTATTTTTTTATGGAAAATATCAATCTAGTGCATAAATGAACAAAAGTTGTAACTGATCAATAATTTTATTTATTTTGTCAAATAAAACTGTACAGAATAGTAACTGAAACGTTACTTAACAGAAATACAAGACGGACAAGAGATTATCTGATTCTAAAAATAGCTCACTTCCGCGAATTCCCACGGTAGTATTTTACATACATCACGTGACTTTCATTCATAAAACTTTACACGCATTGTATAAATGGAATAGCCAGAACACTGTGCGCGCGCAGCATAGTTCAAGGTAGGTATATCGCAGAATAACCCGAGGTAGATTTTACTCTAAAAGTATGTATGTTATTAGCTGGGTCGTGTTAGAATAAACAATATGTTCTGTTCTGTATATATGTGTCCCGTGTATGTGAGTGTCCCGTGTATGTGAGTGTCCCGTGTATGTGAGTGGCCCGTGTATGTGGAGTGTCTAAGTGCCCTGTTGTTGTTTTTACATCGGCAATGTATAATAAAACATGCTAATAATAGTGATGTGTGCACATTAATTCCATATAGTTATATATTTATACTGCCCGTTGAATATTCTTTAAGAAGGATACACGTCCTTTCAATTTTTTTACGCTGTTTTGATCGTTGTTTCATTTGCTGTTTTCTAATTGTAATACAATAGTAATTATCAAATATCGACATATATATATATATCATATATGTAAAATTTGCTATCAATCAATTCACATGATTTTAATAAAATCACAATTATCATAGCTCAACATCTGGTTAGGGAACAACAGTAAAAACAAAGGATTCCAACTAAAAGGGGACCACTGTGCATTTCTGGATAAATCAGGTATTTTCTGTCATTGGAGGTAATAGAAACACCAACAATATGTATGGATGTCCGATTAGCGCAGTGGTTAGCGCGCTCGCTTCTCACCAATGCAACTCGTGTTCGATCCTCGGACCTGGAAGTATGTGAGATAGTATGGTGGTCGCCAGATCGGACAGGTGGGTTTTCTCCGGGTACTCCGGTTTCCTCTCACATTTACGCTTTCATCCGGGCCAAGGAGAGTGATTAATATAAGTTGTTAGAACTTGCTTCGCAATCGTTGTAAAATAAATAAAGATTAAACTTAAACAATATGTATGATTTCTCATTGTTTTCAGTTTCTGTCGACCTTTGTTGGCCTTTGTTGGCCTTTGTTGGCCTGCTAGACTCGAACTCTCTGTAATCCTTGTACTGTCTGCTTTTAACTATAGCTTTGTAGATCCTTTTATCTTTTTAAAGCAGCATTACATCGTAATAAAGGATGTTTTGGGTAAAATATAAATACTAATATGTGTGTGTTTACAAAAATCGAAATAGTCGCTCAGAAACGATAAAATTCCAATAAATTTAAACCGTCGTATACGCGAATTTGTTTATCAACACGCGAAATATACACACGCACAGCGCGCATGCGTGAAACAACAGATGTAGAAAACAACGTATATATTTTGAACATGAAATACTATCTGTCTATCTTCCCCTAATGTCGAACCCCTCGCGGGGATGTAGACATGTCCCTAAAAGACTTAGCTAACAGAGGTATGAATCAACATATCAAGTAATTTAATTAAAAAAGACAACGTGGGACAATTGGGGACGATGCATTCCGAATGTAAACAAGTGCGGATGATGCGTTCCGGTTGTAAACAAGTGCATTACCGATCGACTCGGAAAGTCCTATCGCAAAAAAAACACTGTTTACCAAATGAACATAAGCATATAAAGTATAATGTAAGAATGTGTAGCAGCATTGCTACCCATACGTAAAAATTGAATTTTTCAAATAGCTTTTATTTCATACGATGTAATGCTGCTTTAAATATTCCTACAGTAATAAACATAGTTAGATTTCGATATTGAACGCTCTAGATGAGACAGAATGAAAGTGGTGCTCACCCTGCTACAGTCCTTACAAGTTTATACACTTCTTCCAGGGGCGGAGTTGTCTTCAATGGTCGCAGGAATTCAATTGCTTGACAAGCCGCGAGCAGTTCTATAGCAAGGACTGTAATAAATATTTATGTAGATGTGTGAACAAGGTCGAAACAAATAGGATTTTCTTCTGTTTGATTTTTTTTCCATATATATTTTATATATAATTTTTTTTATTAGGCATAAAATGGTACAAAACACATCTATAGCCAACACAATTAACAAATATGTAAAGTGCAAAGACAATTAAAGTGCAAAGACAATTTACAGAGAAGTTTAAATAATACTATTATGTTCTCCCTTATTTTCTATTATAAATAAAACTACATGATGAGCTTTAAAGCAAAAACTATTAATATGAGCTCATTAATTGTTCGTTCTCTTTCTTTAGAAGCGAAATGCAAATATTTTGATATATTATGAATTAATTTTGGGTTTCTAGAGCTCAAATAGATTAGCAAATTGTTGTAGTGTCGGCCAATGACAAAAATATGGCTTAAAAATGTTCTACGTAAATTATAGTATTTTGGACAGACCAGTAGGAAGTGAAATTCATTTTCGATTACATTCATAGTACATTGCAAACATTTTCGATCTTCTCTGGGAATATTAACGTGCCTGCCCTTTTCTATCGCTAAATTATGCGGACTAATTCTATATCTATCATATACCTGCTATCGTTACTTGCCTCTAACCGAGGCGAGGCCTCCTTCTCATCAGTGAGGCTACAGCGGCATACAACACAACATGCAATATGCAGTTATAAATCATCTTCTAAGTTGCCTGCATGGCTGTTGTCATTCTTTTATTATGTAGCTTCTTATGTTCATCTTATGTCTAATTTTACTGTTCCACTAAATAGGCATATTTTGTTTTAGCATAGAGTGTCTAATTTCATTTAAATGTTCCCATAGCTGTTTTACTATTGTTATTCATATACACATGTAGTTATATAGTCGGTTATAAAACCTCACAAGAGCGTATGTTATTTGTGATATATGTATTGCCGACTAATATAATATATAATATATATAATATATAATACAATTTATCTTGTCTTATGCAGTAGGCTATTCCGTACATTAATGATATGTCGTCCTAAATAATAATGAAGTCGTGATAGCGCAGTGGTAGCGCGTTCGCTTCAGGTGCGTAAGGGCCCTGAGTTCTGAGCCGTTACGATTGTGCCCTTAGGCAAGGCATTTAAATTCCACATTACCTCTTCTCTCTCCTTCATGGCGATGGATTCCATCAGGAATGAGGTCTCGAGAGTGATTAATATAAGTTGAAAGAACTTGTTTCGCAATCGAGCTAAAATAAATTTGTATTAACTAAATAATGAAGATTAAAGAATATGCTTCAGTTCCCAGCATGGGGAACTGTTCATTGGGTGGGGTGTGTGTGGAGGGGGTGGGGTGTGTGTGGAGGGGGTGGTTGTGTGTGGAGGGGTGGGGGGTGTGTGGAGGGGGTGGGGTGTGTGTGGAGGGAGTGGGGTGGGGTGTGTGTGGAGGGAGTGGGGTGTGTGTGGAGGGAGTGGGGTGGGGTGTGTGTGGGGTGTGTGTGGAGGGGTGGGGTCGAATACCTTGCTCCACATGCTCCACTACAGTCACGCATTTTCTGGCGGCAAATCCACCCATGGACACGTGGTCTTCAGTTCCGGCACTTGTCGTCAGAGAATCCACAGACGCCGGATGACAAAGCACCTTGTTCTCGGATACTGTTACAATAACCAATATACAACGTAACAGCAAACACATGCAAGCCGATACATGGACTCGTCTTTATTGTGAACAGTTCATGGATATGAACACGAAACCCAATAGACGGGCCAGTGCATGGTCCAGTGGTTAACACATTGACATGTTAATCCAGGTGTTGCAGGTTCGATCCACAGTCTGACTCTAATAATATTAACAGTCTTTCAGATGGGACTCTAAACCGATGTCGTGTATCGGAGCTATACACCGGGCATGTAAAAGAACCAGGGATGCTTTTGGAATTGGAACATCTTCTAACTTCCGGAAACCTCACTCTGATTAACCCCAAGGGGAGACGATTAATAGTGACCTGCATCAGCACTATATAGGGACCTGCATCAGCGGTAAATAGTGACCTACATCAGCGGTAAATAGTGACCTACATCAGCGGTAAATAGTGACCTACATCAGCGGTAAATAGTGACCTACATCAGCGGTAAATAGTGACCTACACCCGTGGTAAATAGTGACCTACATCAGTGGTAAATAGTGACCTACATCAGCGGTAAATAGTGACCAACATTAGCGGTAAATAGTGACCTACATCAGCGGTAAATAGTGACCTACACCCGCGGTAAATAGTGACCTACATCAGCGGTAAATAGGGACCTACATCAGCGGTAAATAGTGACCTACATCAGCGGTAAATAGTGACCTACACCCGTGGTAAATAGTGACCTACATCAGTGGTAAATAGTGACCTACATCAGCGGTAAATAGTGACCAACATTAGCGGTAAATAGTGACCTACATCAGCGGTAAATAGTGACCTACACCCGCGGTAAATAGTGACCTACATCAGCGGTAAATAGTGACCTACATCAGCGGTAAATAGGGACCTACATCAGCGGTAAATAGTGACCTACATCAGCGGTAAATAGTGACCTACATCAGCGGTAGATAGGGACCTACATCAGCGGTAAATAGGGACCTACATCAGCAGTAAATAGTGACCTACATCAGCGGTAGATAGGGACCTACATCAGCGGTAAATAGTCACCTACATCAGTGGTAAATAGTGACCTACATCAGCTTTAAATAGTGACCTACATCAGCGGTAAAATGACCTACATCAGCGGTAAATAGGGACCTACATCAGCGGTAAATAGGGACCTACATCAGCGGTAAATAGTCACCTACATCAGCGGTAAATAGGGACCTACATCAGCGGTAAATCCCTTAACGGTAACATGCGAAGAATTCAAAATACGAGAAGCTAAATATGGATGAGTGACCGAGCCTTACCGAGTGCGGCGGCAGTACAATGTGCAATCATAAATCCCGAGTTTAGGCCGCCATCTTGTGTCAAGAACGCTGGCAACTCACTGTAAGCTGAACAATTGTACATCATGATATATGTGTGTAAGCACACGTTAGTGAGATAGAAGGGTCGTATTCCACATTTAGTAACATGCATACATGTTACAAGGATTACAAATGTAGGAAAATGTTACTCGTTAAATGCAATAGCGAAAGTACAAACAGTTACATATACTAACAAACTTAAGAATAGTTCATGCTACATATAACAAACATAAGACTAGTTCATGCTACATATAACAAACTTAAGAATAGTTCATGCTACATATAACAAACTTAAGAATATTTCATGCTACATATAACAAACATAAGAATAGTTCACGCTACATATAACAAACTTAAGAATAGTTTATGCTACATATAACAAACATAAGAATATTTCATGCTACATATAACACACATAAGAATATTTCATACTACATATAACAAACTTAAGAATATTTCATGCTACATATAACAAACATAAGAATAGTTCATGCTACATATAACAAACTTAAGAATAGTTTATGCTACATATAACAAACATAAGAATAGTTCATACTACATATAACAAACATAATAATATTTCATGCTACATATAACAAACATAAGTATAGTTTATGCTACATATAACAAACATAAGAATAGTTCATGCTACAGATAACAAACATAAGAATATTTCATACTACATATAACAAACATAAGAATATTTCATGCTACATATAACAAACATAAGAATATTTCATGCTACATATAACAAACATAAGTATAGTTTATGCTACATATAACAAACTTAAGAATATTTCATGCTACATATAACACACATAAGAATATTTCATGCTACATATAACAAACATAACACTAGTTCATGCTACATATATAACAAACATAAGAATAGTTCATGCTACATATATAACAAACTTAAGAATAGTTCATGCTACATATAACAAACTTAAGAATAGTTCATGCTACATATAACAAACATAAGAATAGTTCATGCTACATATAACAAACATAAGTAAACAAACAAAAACACACAAAACAAACAAATAGTTTATGCTACATATAACAAACTTAAGAATAGTTCATGCTACATATAACAAACATAAGTATAGTTTATGCTACATATAACAAACTTAAGAATAGTTCATACTACACATAACAAACATAACAATAGTTCATGCTACACATAACAAACATAACAATAGTTCATGCTACACATAACAAACTTAAGAATAGTTCATGCTACATATAACAAACATAACAATAGTTCATGCTACATATAACAAACATAACAATAGTTCATGCTACACATAACAAACTTAAGAATAGTTCATGCTACATATAACAAACATAACAATAGTTCATGCTACACATAACAAACTTAAGAATAGTTCATGCTACATATAACAAACATAAGTATAGTTTATGCTACATATAACAAACTTAAGAATAGTTCATACTACACATAACAAACTTAATATGATATTGTGGGTATAGATATACATACATGATATTTCTTATCTGGGGACAGCAATGATTTACAATGATTTACCTAGGTCAATAAACATACAATATAAGCTATAGGTAGCTAATGTTTGTATAAACTATGACTTATAATACGATTTCATTTTTGCAACTTTCGAGCAAAAAATTGAAAATAAACAAAGCCGTAAAAAAGTACAGAATATTGGGAATATACCTTTAATACTATAATGTAGCTTGAAGCACGGGAAACACACAGTTCCCATGGAAATAAAGTAGTTCGTGGAAATAAAGTAGTTCGCTGCAACGATTCATTGACATGGTCAATTGACCCACTAACACATTATCAGTTATGTTATGATTGGTGAATTATACAAGAACAATGACTTTTATTAGTGTCAGGTTACATATATAACACCATGACTAATTAAGCGTTATGATATTGTAGGTATAAATATACATATATGATAGTTCTGGGACAGACAGACGGATCTGTAGTTCAGTGGTAACACGATGGACTGGTAATCCAATGATCGCATGTTCTTTCAGATGGGATGTTAAACCAAGGTCTCGTGCACGTAAAAGAACAAGAGGAGATTCTGGAATGGGTCTCTGTCTGTATCATTGCAGACTAATCTCGTCACGAGGCGTCGCTCATATGGGCAACCGGTAGCGACGATAAATAAACGTAAAACATACTTATCTGGGGACAGCAATGATTTACACAGATCAGTAGACATAGCGGAACAAAGTTACACTAGAACATTGAAGTTGAGTTCACTGGATTAATTTATGGTGATCTGGTGGAATGCAATTCGTAAATTCCTTGGAATATGATTTTGGATTTAGCTGAGCGTTATATAAGGTAAGTTGCATGCGTGTTTATTAGTTACAAAGTATTTCTAAAATGATCAATAATTGTACGGATAAAACTGCTGACATTATTGAGAATCTGTATCGACTCTGATGACAGTAATTCCTGGAATATTAATATATTAGGCTGCATGAAAAACAACCTTGGGATATAGAATTTTCGCGATGTTACGAAGTAGGGGCATTTTAAGGAGATAATGGAACTCATCACCTAAGTCATTTATATTGCATAGCCGCTCTTCGTAGGTGGTGTGGGATTGTCTTCATGTCTCCATTAGGACATTATATAATACTAATAAGAACAGTTTATGCTACATATAAAACGAATGGGTGTAGCCTACCGGGGTTTACTAGCCGCTCTATCCGCCTTTCACTGATGTTCGCCAGCTCGTGTACACCGATAGCGAGGTAGTCGAGGACCTACAAAGTACATATAGTATTCACAATGTATATTTAATTTATCATCATTTCATACACACATACTTAGTTTACTAATACCGATTATGGAACTCTAATTGCGCTCATCATCATCATCATCAAAACATCATCATCATCACCATCATCATCATCATCACCACCACCACCACCACCATCATCATCATCATTATCATCAACAACATCATCATCATCACATCATCAAAACATCAACATCATCATCATCACCACCACCACCACCACCACCATCATCAACATCATCATCATCATCATCATCATCACCACCACCACCACCACCATCATCATCATCATCATCATCATCATCATCATCAACAACATCATCATCACATTTGTTAACAACTAATATGAATCCCCTGGTTGGATGTGATGCAAGCGTATGATTGCCTTTTGTGGTCGTACGTGTGAGGAAACAGAGTACACAGAGATACACAACGTGTCTATAATCGTTGCATTGGCTCGTGCCAAACACCGCGCAAATCGCAATGCCATTACATTGTTATTGATAGTATTAATACTTTGTGGAAAGAGAGCCAGTATGCTATCAGTTGTGTATATATTTTCTAAATAATATATATACCTCTACAAGTCATATATGCACACTATTATATAGATTTATTGTCATTACTTGTCTCATTCCCCCTTTTCTACTCTACTAGACAATTCCATATATCATCATATTCCATAACATAGTATATGTAGGTTCTCTACTTTTCAGCTTTAACATTACTATATAATTCTGCTTGTTTAAACATGACTTAACATTTGAAAAATACCTGTCATGTATAAATGAAACTAAGTATAGAATAAACTAAACTAAAGAGTTTCGGCACACGATCTAGCTATAGAAACAGGCAGGTATACTATCGCAGACAGGCAATATCGCAGGTGTTTATATTGCAATATGAATGTAGTCGAAAGTGAATACCATTTCATTCTAGTTTGCCCCACATATAGAAATCTTAGACTTAAATATTTCAAACCATATTTTTGTAGATGGCCCACTACTAACACATTTGTATCTCTTATGAATGCTAACAGCGATAGAGTTATTAACAGTACAGCTACATTTGTATATCATGCTTTCAAACTTAGGGCACAAATAACGTAATATATATTACTATGGAGTTTCATCCCATGCAGCATTATTTGATTATGACTGGTATATAATGAGTTCTTCCTTGCTAATGCTAGTTACCCATGCAGCATTATTTGATTATGACTGGTATATAATGAGTTCTTCCTTGCTAATGCTAGTTATACTTGCGTATATAATGAGTTATTCCTTGCTAATGCTAGTTATACTTGCGTATATAATGAGTTATTCCTTGCTAATGCTAGTTACCCATGCAGCATTATTTGATTATGACTGGTATATAATGAGTTCTTCCTTGCTAATGCTAGTTACCCATGCAGCATTATTTGATTATGACTGGTATATAATGAGTTCTTCCTTGCTAATGCTAGTTACCCATGCAGCATTATTTGATTATGACTGGTATATAATGAGTTCTTCCTTGCTAATGCTAGTTATACTTGCGTATTTATGTTTCACCATATTGATTGATGTTTGAGGCTATAAACATGCACATGTTTTATGCTAATAAACTTTATGCTATGTTATGTTATGTTATATAATTCCAATGTGCAATTTTCACTAATAGTCCTATCTTTTGATTGCATTTGATGTGTATATATGTCGAGGGCCTCATGGTAGATTAACTTAAATGAGTTATCTCGTAAAATAAAGTCTTTATTATTATTATTTTATTATTATATAGAGGATATTTGTTTGTTTTGAGTGAATATGGAATATATCTCACTGAGAAGTGAGAACATATGAAAATGTTCTCACTTCGAGGTGAGATATATTCCATGTTCTCACTTCGAGGTGAGATATATTCCATATTCACTCAAAACAAACAAATTTTCTTTTTATTGTATGCTAATTTGTGAAAAACAAACACAAAATGAAGAAATTAAAATAGCTAGCCGCCGTGTTTTTGCGCGGATGGATACATTGACGACTATACGTCACGAGTCGATACACAAATATGCTGCCATCTTGAATTTAAAGTTGAATCGAGGAAAAATACATGAAAACATTTATTGGATTTATTGTTACAATTTGCAGTGACAAACTTCGAGACATTGTCAGTTGTATTTCGCTTTTGATTTGTTTCATAACAAAAACAATAATACAGGTAAATAGTGTCATTGAAGCCAGGTAAACGGTGAACATTAAATAACACGTTGTCTAAGCATTTAAAGGGAGAGTAATAGTGCAAGAATAGTGTATTGGGAAGGGAGATAATAAAAAAAGTAGTCCGGCAAAATACAGTGAGTGATATGCAGTGGTGATATGGATTATATCTCACTGGTAGAACACTCTATTTCACCAGCATGTGCATTTTATCGATTAGCTTAAAATAATAATTATTATTACTATAATTTACTAAGTTGTTTTACCTTAGCAGGGTACTCTCCGTGAAAATTACCCCCAGAAATAATCTCGTGTTGATCGGCAAACACCATCTAAATACACGTCAAGGATTGTTCTGACAGGTTAATATCGTACATTCGAACATTGTGCATTCGTGGTGAACTGGATCCGGTGTCCGCCTCGTGACTGAAACGTTGTGAGTTCGATCCTAGCCAGACCCACGGTGGTGGTGGTGGTGGTGGTGGCGATGTCCTTATGCAAGACCACTTAACCGTTCCACATTGCATCTTCTATCTCCGATATGCCGATGTATTCCGAATGGGGCTTCGAGAACGATTAAACTAATATTGTAAGAACTTGTTTCGCAATCGAGATAAATTAAAGCTGTATATTCTAACATGACAAACTGTACATTTGATTTGAGTCCGCCTCCGTTGTCGAGTGGTTAAGGTCGCTGACTTGTATACCAATGTAACCTGTCATCACTGATTGTGATGGGTTCGAGCACCGCCCAGGCCGTGTCCGATTTATATGAACAAGTTGGCTGTTACCCATCACTTGCACAAAGTCCTGGTTAACCGCTGGAGCCTTGTCCAGGTAATGTGTTGTTAGGTAAACTGCCCGCCGGCGATATAACCCAACATGATGCTGATGCAGGGGTAAAACCCGAACCAACAAACAAACACACATTGGATTTATTTTATTTACATAATTCCAGAGATTGGGTCGTGAGATTGGGTCGTGAGATTGGGTCGTGAGCTTGGGTTGTGAGGTCGTGAGCTTGGGTCGTGAGCTTGGGTTGTGAGGTCGTGAGATTGGGTCGTGAACTTGTGATCACGAGTGCTATCCAATATTTGGATGATGGAAGTTAATTCGATAAAATGCACATGCTGGTGATGTACATCTGTACACCCGTCTGCCTGTTAGTGACGACGCACGTGTATGAGGTGGATAGGGCTAATACTAGCCTGGGTTCCAGTCTTTTTAACTTCTTGCAAAATGACACGATGATATTATCAGCAACTCAATACGGCCCAATTAATGGTCTCGGTGTTATATTTATATTTATTTGACTGACCAGGCAACATATATCGACGCCTGGTCCCAGACTACGGCGTTATACACGTGGCGTAAGAAATGCATGGTATGAGGGGCTAGACATGTTTGTGCGTCGTTTTACTTGACTTATCGTCGCTACCGGTTGCCAATATGAGCGACGCTTCCTGAAGAGCGTAGTCATTTCAGAATTTGAAGGATAGTGCAATGAAGCATAGACACGAGACCTCGGTTTAAAGTCCCATCTGAAATACTTTATATTAATAGTTTCAGACGGGAGATCTAACCTGCGATCCCTGGATTCGCAGTCCAACGTGTTAACCACTGGACTAGTGACCCGTCTATGGCTAGGAATAGATCTTATATATAGTAAACGTTGCCTATTAACTGCAAACACTGTGTTGCATGTGGATGTAAGATTAATGTTTGTATATTCTATGTTTACTACGAGTGTCGGTGTTGATTGTTGCATGTGAATGTAAGATTAATGTTTGTATATTCTATGTTTACTACGAGTGTCAGTGTTGCGTGTGAATGTAAGATTAATGTTTGTATATTCTATGTTTACTACGAGTGTCAGTGTAGATTGTTGCATGTGACTGTAAGATTAATGTTTGTATATTCTATGTTTACTACGAGTGTCAGTGTTGCGTGTGAATGTAAGATTAATGTTTGTATATTCTATGTTTACTACGAGTGTCGGTGTAGATTGTTGCATGTGAATGTTTAAGGAAGGATACAGGGTTATCAGTAGCGCTGTTTATTTCGATCGTAAGTACACCACGGACAAAATCCACTGTATCTGTCACAATTCCATGAACCTAAACGAAAACATGCATGACATAGTGGAAATATACAACGGACAATAAGTGTGGCATCTGTCACAATCCCATGAACCTAAACGGAGACATGCACGGTGCTGCACAGAGGGCGTACATCACAGATAAGATGCACGGTATCTGTCACAATTCCCATAGATATAGCACAGGACATGCACAGTGATGCACAGAGGGCGTACATCACAGATAAGATCCACGGTTTCTGCCACAATTTCACTGATAAGTCGATAACTGCTTAACTGCATGAATTTCAGTAACCTCTTCGTACCAACATTTTGTTTTTCATTTTCATGATATACTAGAGGACATAGAACATCTAAATATATTCCAAAATGTTTAAAACTATGTATTTATATACATGTAGTTATTGTTTTTCATGTAAAAACACACTTATCCGAAGTGTGCGTTTTCTATGTCCGCTAGTATACTTCGATATGCCTAAAGGAGACCAATCAACTATGGCACAGTAATAAGAGACAGCTCTAAATTTCTATTACCTCCCTTGGCAGATAAAGTCTGATTTATTCCAAAATGTGAATAGGTCCTTTGTTTTTACTGTTGTTCCCTAACCAGATGTTGTGGTATGATAAACTGGGGGTACTAGTATATATATTTAAGTACAGGGATTCTACTCTGTGGGATGTTAGATTTTGCATCGATCAGTAAAATGGCACTATCTGAAACAATTTTGTACACATCTGTCCAAATATAACGCCTATCCCGAGTCTTTATATTGTTCTTCAAATAAAACACAACTTTAAGCTGCGTGCATGTATACTTTGCAAACAATTGCCACAGACATTGGCCATAGCAGGTCACATTTCCATACTAGGACACGGGTTCTGTCAGCAACAAAAAATATCTTCGACGGGAGAGTTTTAACTGCGCCGCTTGAGAGAGAAATTTTCCAAACAAATCTCTTTTTGACGTACATTTTTGCCGAATAAACCTACACGTTAGTGGAAACACATTTTAGTGATAATGTTATTCACTGTTAAAACTCTCCCGTCGAAGATTTTTTGTTGTTGCTGACAGAACCCAAGGCACCTCACACACATTGCTTAGTACTGGTTAACCACTTAGGTCGGCTAAGCCTGCCCAGGAAAACATGTCTAGGTCCCCGTAAGGGGTTTGACATTAATAGAACATACATACATACATTATAAAATAGCAGGTGACCGATTAGGAATTGTGTTGAGTGTACAGATATGGCCATTGGAATAGATAGATTAGTGCATATCATATACTGTCTACATCTGTTATGTCAAAGTCGGTTATGTCGAATTCTCCGGTTATCTCGAAGTCCCGTTTCAGACACTATCATTTTACATATAACTGGATCTGTTTATATCGAATTTCGTTAAGTCAAACTTCGGTTATGTCAAAGTATTTTGTTCGGTCCGACGGAATTCGACATAACGGATGTAGACTGTATGTCTAGTCTTACTTGATTACACAGGAACAATATTGGGTGATCCATATACTTATGCAGGAACCTAGATCAATCAAATAGACCCTAATATACCCGTATGTGAAACTACATTTCTCTATTCCTGTGTGTTATTACGTTTTTTTATCGTCGCTACCGGTTGCCCATATGAGCGATGCCTCCTGATGAGATTAGTCATTTTAGTTTATACAAATTTATTTTAGCTCGATTGCGAAACAAGTTATTTCAACTTATATTAATCACTCTCGAGACCTCATTCCTGATGGAATCCATCGCCACGAGGGAGAGAGAAGAGGCAACGTGGAATTTAAATGCCTTGCCTAAGGGCACAATCGTAACGGCTCCAGCGGGGCTCGAACTCCGGACCTTTCGCACCTGAAGCGAACGCGCATCCACTGCGCTATCACGCTAGTCATTTTAGATGTTGGAGGATTTTTTTATACTTTATTTATTTTACAACGATTGCGAAACAAGTTTGAACAACTTATATTAATCACTCTCATTGGCTCGGATGTAAGCGTATATGTGGTCATTCATGTGGGAGGAAACCGGAGTACCTGGATGATAGTGCATGATACAGACAGTGACCCATTCCAGAGTCTCCTCTGGTTCTTTTACGTGCACGGTGTAATGCACCGACACGAGACCTTGGTTTAACGTCAGACGGGGGATCGAACCTGCGATCCCTGGATTACCAGTCCAGCGTGTTACCACTGGACTACATATCCGTCTGTTATCTATTCCAAAACGTGATAGCAATTATATATCCTACCTGTGGAGTGCACCGGAGTGTGTATGCGTCTTGAACTCTGTCACAGAAGCGATGACTCTCTAAAACAAGCCAGTAAAGGTATGCAATATAATCGAGCATATACCATCCTGTAGGCAATGTTCTAGGCTATATATTAACATAAATATGTATTGATATTTCTCACAAAATAAACACCATATGCCAAGCTTAACTCGTAATCTGTCAATCATGACTAAAGTCGCCTTTGCAAATAGCAGATCAGACGGCACCGGTATGCACAGAACGTGCTGTCTGATCAGGCTCTATGCTGTTTGCTATTCCGATAGTGGAGTTGAAAAAACTTGTCTGAATAGCAAACAACATAGATCCTGATCAGACGCGGCGCTACGCCACGGCTGATCTGGATCTATGCTGTTTGCACATTCCGTCCAATTTATTCGGCAGGCTACGTACGGTTTAAGAGGAAAGTGTTAGAATGTATGTAGGGATCTCTGTTGCAATGTGAGTCCACCTCCGTGGACAAGTGGTTAAGGTGGCTGACTTGTATACCACTGTAACCTATCATCACTGATGGTCACGGGTTCGAGCCCCGCTCAGGCCATGTCTCATTTATATGAAAAAGTTGGCAGTTTCATACGGAGGTTGGTGCACCCAAGTACTGGTTAACCGCTGGAGCCTGCCCAGGAAAGATGTTGTTAGGTAAACTGCCCGTCGGCGATATAGCCCAAAATGGTGCTGATGCAGGCGTAAAACCCGAAATACAACATAACTTGCATAACTGTTGCAATGTGATTACGTCGTTGGCTTCAAATCGCCTGACCCTTGCCGCTGTATGTTCAAATTCCTCTATGGGTGTCCAATTATTGCATCTGAGGAAGCTATCCAGGTGGTTTGTGGATAGGTCGGTGGTTCTACCCGGGTGACCGTCTGTGACTGCTCGGAGGGGAACTCGGGGTTTTCACCAAATTTAGGCAGTTAGAACAAAGCTGCTTTCATCAAAAGTTACTACATTGGAAGTCAAACAATGGTTCACGCCTGAGTCAAGTCTCAACGGGTAAGACTAACCTACGAGCACCCATTAACAGTGACTTCCGGTACTTATGCACCATTATTTCATATTGCATAGAGAAATAACTGCTTCAATTGCAGCAAATGACCACGAGTCAAAGGCCCCAGTAAATCACCGAGCCTGCTAGAAGAGTATATTTTCAAAATACTGTGTTGTTATTGAGATTATAAATTGCGTAGCTATAGCAACTTGGGTTGTTAATTCGCATTTGGTGGTTATAACAAACTGTGTTGTTAATATGAGTTACGTGGTTATAACAAACTGTGTTGTTAATATGAGTTACGTGGTTATAACAAACTGTGTTGTTAATATGAGTTACGTGGTTATAACAAACTGTGTTGTTAATATGAGTTACGTGGTTATAACAAACTGTGTTGCTAATATGAGTTACGTGGTTATAACAAACTGTGTTGTTAACATGAGTTATGTTGTTATAACAAACTGTGTTGTTAATATGAGTTACGTGGTTATAACAAACTGTGTTGTTAATATGAGTTACGTGGTTATAGCAAACTGTGTTGTTAATATGAGTTACGTGGTTATAACAAACTGTGTTGTTAATATGAGTTACGTGGTTATAGCAAACTGTGTTGTTAATATGAGTTACGTGGTTATAACAAACTGTGTTGTTAATACGCATTGCCTGATTCTTACAAAATGTGTGGTGACAATGTGTGTGTTCAACGCCTTTTATTAAATAGTATACTCTGATGTGTGTATGTGATGTGTGTATGTGATGTGTGTATGTGACGTGTGTATGTGATGTGTGTATGTGATGTGTGTATGTGATGTGTGTATGTGATGTGTGTATATATTCAGTGTACATTTTGATCATTCCAACAAACAGAATTGTATTACAAGTAGGCAGGTACGACATTCATTATTGGACACACACAACAAACCAATCGTACCTGCAATTTCGGACGGATGCGTCTCCGAATGTAACAGTGCTCTCAGTCGCCTAGCAACCTTTATTTGACCTGCATGTGGTCGTACGAGATGAATACCTAGAATAAAGGGTGCATACGATATAATCTGATTGTGTACATATATAAATTTACATAATTTAAAGCATATCTATATCAATTTACATAATTGATAGAGTATACCTATTGGAATTTACATAACTGATAGATTAGTTACATAAATTTGCATAATTGATAGAATACCTACATAAATTTACATAATTGAAAGAACACCTGCTCAAATCTACATTATTGATAGATTACATACATACATTTACATAATGTATGCTATTTACTGCATCGGTCATTGACATCATGGCATAAAGTTCTTTTCGTAGAAACACAATCTTTAGTATTTTCTAACGACATAATTAGCTTAATAAAAGCGTTTTAGAAAGTATGTAACTATGAAGGTACTTGTCCGTAGACCTTGAGTACATTTAAATAACATTCCTTTTGTCAAGTCGGACCGTGTAGTCAATCTCAGAAGCCGATCATATTTCCTCATGAGATTAGTTCAAAACTAATTAGGTCACCTATTAATACAGAAATCAATCTATCTCTATCTATCTGTGATGATGATTGAGCTTATCTACACTCGCCTCCGGCGAACCATATGGGCGAGCGTAACTATCTATCTGTTATATAATCCAACACTATTTAACCCATTCAACACCAAATAACTGACATGGACTGGTCCATGATATTCATAAACCAATAAATGAATCAGAAAATCACATTTGGACAAGTTCATTTATCAAAATGGGTAATTATGTCTAAAAATAGTCATATCACTGGCAACAAGTGCAGATCCTGATGAGACGGCTCGTCACGAGCCGGCTCATCTGGATCTACACTTTTTGTAAGCTTATTTAGAGGTCTGTGGTGTTGAAAGGGTTAAGCACATATGTACTGCTATTTACAGAAGTTGTCCTCGTCTGCTGTGAGAGAGAAACTTGGTTGCTAAGAAACATATTTTAGTAGACTTACAGCTATCAAACGCCCTTGTTGAGCCCTTTAGGACTTCCAGTGATAGTGCACAAATGACATCTGCTTGGCGACAGATAGCATCGGCTCTCTCAACCGCTGAAAATAACAGGGTTGATCGTCATGAATACAAATGTATTTAAATGTGTGTTGTTTGCGTTTATTTATCGTCGCTACCGGTTGCCCATTTGACATACGCCTCCTGGAGAGATTAGTCATTTTAGAATGTGGAGGATAATGCAATGATACAGACAGAGACCCTTTCCAGAGTCTCCTCTGGTTCTTTTACGTGCATGATGTAAAGCATCGACACGAGACCTCGGTTTCAAGTCTCATCCGAAAGACTATGATATGAGTCATTTTAGTATGGTATAGCCGGGATCGAACCTGCGACCCCTGAACTATAATTCTAACGTGACAACTGATCCACTAAGTACTTTAACATGACAATATATATTCGGATATATTAGTACAATATAATCTACTTACGAGTATATATAAGTACACGTTTTGGAATGCGAATAACAGAAACATAGTTTGTTGCAATAGAATAAGAATAAAGGAGTGACATTAGTATCACGGTAAAGGAGTGACATTAGTGTCACGGTAAAGGAGTGACATTAGTGTCACGGTGAGTGATATTAGTGTCACGGTAAAGGAGTGATATTAGTGTCGCGGTAAAGGAGTGACATTAGTGTCGCGGTAAAGGAGTGACATTAATATCACGGTAACAGAGTGACATTAGTATCACGGTAGAGGAGTGACATTAGTGTCACGGTAAAGTATTGACATTAGTGTCACGGTAAAGGAGTGATATTAGTGTCACGGTAAAAGAGTGACATTAGTGTCACAGTAAAGGAGTGATATTAGTGTCACGGTACGGAATACGCTACCACTGGGGAGATTATGTGTAAGTGGCCCGGCTAGATCAGTCAGTAGAACGTTCGACCTGTAAGGGAAAGGTCCCGGGTTGGTTGAACATTTTTCTCACCTAGTGACATTATGTTGCATCTTCATTATGTTTTTCTCTTTATGCTAAAATAATCTATGCAACAATGCAAATAACAATAGTTACACATTACACGTATTAACTCGCTGCACGCTAGCGGCGACAATACCAGTCAGCTATGTAACAATAGTTACACATTACATGTATTAACTCGCTGCACGCTAGCGGCGACAATACCAGTCAGCTATGTAACAATAGTTACACATTACATGTATTAACTCGCTGCACGCTAGCGGCGACAATACCAGTCAGCTATGTAACAATAGTTACACATTACATGTATTAACTCGCTGCACGCTAGCGGCGACAATACCAGTCAGCTATGTAACAATAGTTACACATTACATGTATTAACTCGCTGCACGCTAGCGGCGACAATACCAGTCAGCTATGTAACAATAGTTACACATTACATGTATTAACCACTTACATGTATTAACGTGCATGTGTGGCGTCCGTGGTCCAGTGGTAGAGCGTCGGATTTGGAATCGAACGGACCCGGGTTCGATACTCGGCCAGGCCACGTATGTAGTGCCATTGAGCAAGGCACCTTACACACATTGCTTAGTACTGGTTAATCGCTTAGGTCGGCTAAGCTTGCCCAGGAAAACATGTCTAAGTCCCCGCGAGGGGTTTGACATTAAAGGAACATACATATATTAACTCGCTGCACGCTAGTGGCGACAATACCAGCTATGTCATGCAATTTCATTAGAATTGTGTTATTACAGTATCAAAAGGAAAAACACATTTATTGTATTGTCGTCTGCTGCTACATTTATTTGAATTATTTATAGCCTTTGTTTTACCCAGCATGCTAAGAGCTTAGTAGTTAATAAAGGTTAAGTAAGAGACATTGAAAAATCATACATATTTATAACACGTATATATATGTGACAACTCACATTCTGCACCGAGTGATGTTATGAGTTGGGTTCCATTGATTAAAGCCAATCCCTGGAATACAGATGTACGTAAGTATACGTGTATATAGTTTATATATATAGAAGTCGTGATAGCGTAGTGAATGCGCGTTCGCTTCAGGTGCGAATGGTCCGGCGTTCGAGGCCCGCTGGAGCCATTACGATTGTGCCATTAGGCAAGGCATTTAAATTCCACGTTGCCTCTTCTCTCTTTTCCTCGAGGCGATGGATTCCACCAGGAATGAGGTATCGAGAGTGATTAATATAAGTTGAAAGAACTTGTTTCGCAATCGAGCTAAAATAAATTTGTATAAAACTATATATATATTTGCTTACATTTATTCTTATTGGTCATACAATACCATTATACATAGAAATAAACCATGATTTGATGATGATGATGATGATGATGATGATGATGATGATGATGATGATGATGATGATGATAATAATAATAATAATACTTTATTTTACGAGAGAACTCATTTAACAAAAGTTAATCTACCACTACGCCCTCAATAAATCAAATGTGTTTTTACGCAGTTTATTTATCGTCGCTACCGGTTGCCCATATGAGTGACGCCTCCTGAAGAGATTAGTCATTTTAGATTTTGGAGGATAGTGCATGATACAGACAGAGACCCATTCCAGAATCTCCTCTGGTTCTTTTACGTGCACAGTGTAAAGCACCGACACGAGACCTCGGTTTAACGTCCCATCTGAACGACTGTTAATTTTATTAGGGTCAGACGGGGGATCGAACCTGTGATCTCTGGATTACCAGATAAATCAAATGCAATCAAAACGTAATACTAGATTAAGTGAAAACATCACATTCCATATAATGTTAAAGCTGAACAGTAGAGAAACTATATATAATATGTTATGGAATATATATGGAATTGGCTAGTAGAGTAGAAAATGACAATTAATGACAATAAATCTATATAACAATGTGCAGATATGACATATAGCTGTATCTTGAAAATGAGTTTGAGTTGACAGCAATTCACCGAATCTAGTAAATATAGCAATGGTAGTGCACACAATTAATGTGTTAAAGAATGTTTACAATATCATCTGAAGATTGAAGTGTGCATATGCACCATTTATTATCTATTAACTATTTTTACTACATTTACTATACCTCTTTTGGTCCAAGCTTTATGGGTTCCAGATTGTTGGATTCTAGAACCTGCAATACACATGATACAATATATATCAATCGTGGGTTTCCATTGTGAGTTTCCATTGGGGTATGAACTACATTGGGCGTGGTTAAAGTGTGTGGAGGCGGAAGGAAATGCAATAGCGATGTAAATATATTGTTTTAAGAGCATTATGATACACCATAGGCGTATATACATACACATTGCTTAGGCCAATTTCTAAGCAAGCTTAAAAATGACACCTCGTCACTATCAACACCATCGAGTGTTTTTTGGGATTTAGAACCCAAAACCATTTGTCCAGACCCCAAGCGTCTGTGAACTATGTTACCAACCCGCTACGAGTCGAGGCATACATATTCCACAGAGCTATAATTCTACGCGATAAATAAGACTGTAGCACTAATGTACTTACATACTTAGCGTCAGCCCAACCACTCTGCGGACTCCACATCTTGCCCTCTCCCATCATACCCAACGCCAGATGAGACAGAGGGGCCAGATCGCCACTTGCTCCAACCGTACCCTTTTCCGGTACCCATGATAGACACGATGCTTTATGAAACCAAAAACAACATTGTATGTCTATCCTAAATCGAGTTACTGGTGTACGTATTGAGATGTACTCTCATTGGTGTACGTATTGAGATGTACTCTCATTTGATCTAAAATAAAGAAAGTGTAATAATTTTAATGAAAAATACAGATCCATCGTACTTTGGGATATATACCCCCGTGCTGGTATTTGACACAACAGCAAATGCTTGATTGTACAGTGGTATATAGACACGTGCATGCATCCGAGTAGAACCACTAACCTTCTACAACTAAGCTTATTATCTTTCTCGCACGAGGTGGTATTCGATGTGTAGCCAACAACATGAACAACTCTGCCACGTGTAACATAGTCACGTGTGTGCATATTGATATATTGATTTCTTTGGTTTAAACATATTTATTTTCTATCATGTTCATGATTATTGATTTCTTTAATTGATACATCGATGAGCTAAGATTATAACTGTTTGATATTATCGTTCACTGTATTTGTGGATTTGCACTCGGTGACTTCGAGGACTAAATTATCGTCAATGTAGTTAGCACGTAAATACAATATACATGTAGCACACTGTTAGAGCATGTCATTACACAATAGGTAGACATTATATATATATATATTTAGACGTATACATAGTACATAGTCATAATTATATACATATTATACGTACTATTTATAAATGTCATACAAGCACATTATACATGTATTGAGTAGAAATTTTAGAATAGAATTAGAATAGATATATATTTGTTTTTAGAGAGGATAAACTTTAAAATTACAAATAACTTATTTAGTATTTATGCAAATATACATGACTTATTGTGCATGTCTACTTGTTTATTCTGGGAAACAAGGTAAGTATATTGAATGTTGCTTACCGCATATTCTACGTACAGCTATATACAACTTGATCAACAACACTACTGTACTGTATTTAATAACCTATTATAGAGGTTAATGCACTATGATATTTAATATCGAAGTTCTTATAACAACAGCTTGTTTGTAGTATAATGCTAAGTTCAATGATATAGTTCTATTGTTTGATTGTAACAATTCAATACACTTTGCCATATCTGGTCTTACAAAGTAGTATTTTTTAATTAATTTGATTCTCAAATGCATATAGCATTTACAAACAAGTAAGAAATGATATTCATCTTCCAAATCTCTCGATTTACAGCATGAGCAAAACCGTTCGGTTTGTGGTATTTTATTTTGGCCATATCTACCTGTATGAATATAAAATGCTGCTGATAGGTTATAACTGCTACAGTGATTAAGAGCTGATCGTTTATGTCAATGACTAATTAGTCTAATGAGCCCTGATTGGTTTCAGAATTATTTATTATTTATCTGTAAATCATGTTAACAGTAACTGTTGTATGTTATTACTTGGCAACATTAAACTGAGACTCATTAATCTCCGCCAAAGCCTTCGTTAGTTTCCGTGAACTACGACCTGGACATACGTTAGGTTTTTACCGTTAATATTTGAATCAAGTCAGTAAGTAAGTGTACCATAATCTAAAGCTCATATTTTACTTCGGAAATCCGATTATTAACGAAGTAAGTTCACGGAATATGCAAATGTCTCAGTTTAATATTGCCAAACAATACTAGTTGCCTCGCTATATCATGATGTATTGTTATATACCTCATATTGTCAAGTTTACATGAAATGAGAGAAATAAAATTGAATTGAAAAAAAATAAAATGATATATCAATCTGAATATCAGTTTAGTTTAAACTTTATTTAATTTACAACGATTGTGGAGCAAGTTTTAACAACTTATATTAATCACTCTCGTAGGAGCGGATGAAAGCGTATATGTGGTCATTCGTGTGGGAGGAAACTGGAGTACCCGGAGAAAAACCACCTGTCCGATCTGGCGACCACCGTACCATCTCACATACTTCCGAGTCTGAGGATCGAACCCAGGTTGCATTGGTGAGAAGCGAGCGCTCTAACCACTGCGCTAATCGGATGAATATCAGTATGAATGTATGCATATACTTCGTATTACGGGGAATCTGACACTTTTTCCCAAAAAATAAAGTTGCTGGTTACTATGGAGACATGCCCCGTGTGCTGGTTTAATTGTTGCATGCCCGCATCATTCTAAAAATACCTAAGTCATGACAGATTATACAGCTTCCATAATATACTCACCATTAAATGCAGCGATGTATTTCTTCAAAGTCTCCAGAGAAATGCCACTGAATCCTTTCGCTAGAACATTGATTCTCAGAGCCAGTAACATACGGGTCCTTTCAGGGGACAAGGGGTGACCGACACCTAAAATCAAACATTTTCAGGTTTGATATAATGTGGGGGGTACTCATGTAAAGGTATCCTATCCTACAATAATTCACGTTCTCAACCGTTGCGTTTTCCAGTGTGTCGTGTCCGTATTTACCAGCTCATGAGAAAATAACGCATGCGCACTCAGTGCTAGTTTGTTTACATCCTGTAGCGTCTCTGGGTGTACAATTTGACATACGTTTGTAGTTTCGTGGTAATATTTCAATCGTTTCATGAATCTAATTCATATAAAAGTAACACAGAGTTTATTACGTGGCTAGATTTTACTATTAAATGTTGAAATTCATATCAAAGTAATATAGATGTTATTATGCGGGTAAAAGTAAACGTGACACTGTTATTAATGTGTAGCTTTTCATTTTAAAAAGGTGCGTTTTAGTCACGATGATGTTTTAGTCATGATGATGATTGAGCCTATTTACCCCGCAGGCGAACCATGCGGGCGAGCGTGATTTAGTCATAAGACATCTTATATAATGTAGTATATATAAAGCAAGATATTTGTGTGTGTGTGTGTTTTACGTTTATTTATCGTCGCTACCGGTTGCCCATATGAGCGACGCCTCCTGAAGATATTAGTCATTTTAGATTTTGGAGGATAGGGCAATGATACAGACAGAGACCCATTCCAGAGTCGCCTCTGGTTCTTTTACGTGCACGGTGTAAAGCACCGACACGAGACCTCGGTTTAACGTCCCATCTGAAAGACTGTTAATTTTATTAGGGTCAGGCGGTGGACATTTACAACTGTGCATGTAATAAGTCCACTGACAAAATGTTTGAAGCATGGATAAAAAATTGAAAATCCTTTACCTGCTGCATGAGATCTGATCAGGTTTTCTTGAAGTTCTCTGGAAATAAAGACGGGTTTGTATTTATTACTTTAAAGCGTAAACATACTAGTACATGTGCATATATATTTCTTCTAAGTGATACTGGTGCCAGGACACATTTAAGGAATGAATCGCAGGTTTAATATGTTCCATTGTTGTATGAACTACATTGGGCATGTTTAAAGCGTGTGGTGGTCACAGGTTAATACGCTGTGTTGTCCAGTTTGTCGTGCCCGTATTTACTAGCTCACGAGAAAATAATGCATGCGCACTCAGTGCTAGTTTGCTTACATCCTGTAGCGTCTCTGGGTGTACAATTTGACAGCTGTTTGTAGTTTCTTGGTAATCTTTCCATCGTGTTCGCATATCTAAGTCATTTCAAAGTAATAAGACTTTATTGCGTGGCTAGTTTACTATGACATGTTCAAATTCATATCAAGATAATAAAGACGTTATTACTCGGCTAGCTTCATATCAGCCTAGGTATCGACCCTCGGTAGCTTCATATCAGCCTAGGTATCGACCCTCGGTAGCTTCATATCAGCCTAGGTATCGACCCTCGGTAACTTGATAACAGCCTAGGAATCGACCATCGGTAACTTGATATCAGCCTAGGTATCGATCCTCGGTAACTTGATATCAGCCTAGGTATCGATCCTCGGTAACTTGATATCAGTCTAGGTATCAACCCTAGGTAACTTGATATCAGTCTAGGTATCGACCCTCGGTAACTTGATATCAGTCTAGGTATCAACACTAGGTAACTTGATATCAGTCTAGGTATCGACCCTCGGTAACTTGATATCAGTCTAGGTATCAACCCTAGGTAACTTGATATCAGTCTAGGTATCGACCCTCGGTAACTTGATATCAGTCTAGGTATCGACCCTCGGTAACTTGATATCAGTCTAGGTATCGACCCTAGGTAACTTGATATCAGTCTAGGTATCGACTCTCGATAACTTGATATCAGTCTAGGTATCAACCCTAGGTAACTTGATATCAGTCTAGGTATCGACCCTCGGTAGTTTGATATCAGTCTAGGTATCGACCCTCGGTAACTTGATATCAGCCTAGGTATCGACCCGAGGTAACTTGATATCAGTCTAGGTATCGACCCTCGGTAACTTGATATCAGTCTAGGTATCGACCCTAGGTAACTTGATATCAGTCTAGTTATCGACCCTCGGTAACTTGATATCAGCCTAGGTATCGACCCTCGGTAACTTGATATCAGCCTAGGTATCGACACTCGGTAACTTGATATCAGACTTTGGTCATCGGTCTCATGTTGATATCAAGTTACCGCAGGGCTATGCCTAGGCGGATATAAAACTAGCCTCGTAATAACCTCTAAGTACCAAGCCCTCAAGGATAAGATAAAGATAATTATGTTGATGACTTACACCAGATTTTCCTTGCTGATGATCGTTCTTGCAAATTTGCCAAATCCTGTTGTAATACCGTACACGACTGAAAGTAGTCGTTTTATTTACCTGGTTATAAAATATATTTACTAGCTTGTCGTATGTAACACACGACCCGATTGTCATATGTAACACACGACCTGATTGTCGTATGTAACACACGATCTGATTGTCGTATCTAACACACGGTCTGATTGTCGTATCTAACACACGGCCTGATTGTCGTATCTAACACACGGTCTGATTGTCGTATCTAACACACGGTCTGATTGTCGTAACTAACACACGATCTGATTGTCGTATCTAACACACGGCCTGATTGTCGTATCTAACACACGGCCTGATTGTCGTGTCTAACACACGGCCTGATTGTCGCGTCTAACACACGGCCTGATTGTCGTATCTAACACACGGCCTGATTGTCGTATCTAACACACGGTCTGATTGTCGTATCTAGCACACGGCCTGATTGTCGCGTCTAACACACGGCCTGATTGTCGTATCTAACACACGGCCTGATTGTCGTATCTAACACACGGTCTGATTGTCGTATCTAACACACGGCCTGATTGTCGTATCTAACACACGGTCTGATTGTCGTATCTAGCACACGGCCTGATTGTCGCGTCTAACACACGGCCTGATTGTCGTATCTAACACACGGCCTGATTGTCGTATCTAACACACGGTCTGATTGTCATATCTAGCACACGGTCTGATTGTCGTATCTAACACACGATCTGATTGTCGTATCTAACACACGGCCTGATTGTCGTATCTAACACACGGTCTGATTGTCGTATCTAACACACGGCCTGATTGTCGTATCTAACCCACGACCAGATTGTCGTATATAACACACGACCTGATTGTCGTATCTAACACACGACCAGATTGTCGTATCTAGCACACGACCAGATTGTTATATATAACACACGACCAGATTGTCGTACATAACACACGACCTGATTATCGTATCTAACACACGACCAGATTGTCGTATATAACACACGATCTGATTGTCGTATCTAACACACGACCAGATTGTCGTATCTAGCACACGACCAGATTGTTGTATATAACACACGACCAGATTGTCGTACATAACACACGACCTGATTATCGTATCTAACACACGACCAGATTGTCGTATCTAGCACACGACCAGATTGTTGTATATAACACACGACCAGATTGTCGTACATAACACACGACCTGCTTATCGTATCCAATCTACGCAAATACGGCCATTATACGTAGAGAAAGTAACAATAGTGCGATTTTGACGCCGCGTAATATTGCAGTACGGTCTCTAGACACAATAACATACTTGAGATTTGACGCCGCGTCATTTTGTATGTCAATGGAAACAGATTTACCTTTATTTTGGTTAACGATATCCTCCAGCAACGCTCTTGCTTTGTTGACGGCCGCCTCGGACTCTGGAGCTAACTGTAAATTCATAAAGGAATCATTGATTTGGGAATTATTATTTTATTCTTTATTTCAGTCTCATCAATGTACAGCATATAACAAACATAGAATATAGTTTACATATTAAAACGTACATTGTCACTCAATTCAGAGTTACAAGAGAATATGTATATATACATCATTCATCTGTAACATATTGCACTACTATAGTATATACATGTACATGTGATAACTACATGTGTGAGATAAAGCTGAAAAGCAATCGCTAATTGAAATTTAAAATCTTATTAAGATGTAATGGAATGAAAAATACTGAAAGCAAAATAAGCACTACTGCGCAAACTAAAAAATGTTTTAAAAGATCAAATACCAATTCCAATCAGATTGGGATTATTTACAAAGATAAGAGGTACATCATTGTAAAATACCAAAACCTAAACAGGTTTTGGCAGCTAATCTAATCTCTGGGAATGAGGGTATACGGAATAAACACTATGTTTTTAACGCATACATTAATAATCTATTTAAACATACATGTACGTCACTGATGAAATGCATGCATTTAAAAGCACTCTCTTTGAACTACTCCTACTAGTCAATCCATACCGTTCTCACTAATGACCTTCAAAATGTTGATGGTAGAAGTGACTGCCTTATTCAATATCAAATCGTATATATGCATGTCTTCAATGTCAAAATTTAGTCTTATATACATGTATGCTGATACTCCAAATATTCAAAATAGAAGTGAAACATTGGAATGTATATATGAAGATACACCCCTGCATGGGTATAACAATGTAATGTATCTATGTAGATACACCCCTGCATGGGTATAACAATGTAATGTATCTATGTAGATACACCCCTGCATGGGTATAACAATGTAATGTATCTCTGTAGATACACCCCTGCATGGATATAACAATGTAATGTATCTCTGTAGATACACCCCTGCATGGGTATAACAATGTAATGTATCTCTGTAGATACACCCCTGCATGGGTATAACAATGTAATGTATCTCTGTAGATACACCCCTGCATGGGTATAACAATGGAATGTATCTCTGTAGATACACCCCTGCATGGGTATAACAATGTAATGTATCTCTGTAGATACACCCCTGCATGGGTATAACATTGTAATGTATCTCTGTAGATACACCCCTGCATGGGAATAACAATGTAATGTATCTCCAGAGATACACCCCTGCATTGGTATAACAATGTAATGTATCTCTGTAGATACACCCCTGCATGGGTATAACAATGGAATGTATCTCTGTAGATACACCCCTGCATGGGTATAACAATGTAATGTATCTCTGTAGATACGCCCCTGCATGGGTATAACAATGGAATGTATCTCCAGAGATACACCCCTGCATGAATATAACAATGTAATGTATCTCTGTAGATACACCCCTGCATGGGTATAACAATGTAATGTATCTCTGTAGATACACCCCTGCATGGATATAGCAATGTAATGTATCTCTGTAGATACACCCTTGCATGGATATAGCAATGGAATTTATCTCTGTAGATACACCCCTGCATGGGTATAACAATGCAATGTATCTGTAGATACACCCTTGCATGGATATAGCAATGCACTGTATCTCTGTAGATACACCCCTGCATGGGTATAACAATGTAATGTATCTCTGTAGATACACCCCAGCATGGGTATAACAATGTAATGTATCTCTGTAGATACACCCCAGCATGGGTATAACAATGTAATGTATCTCTGTAGTAGATACACCTCAACATGGGTATAACAATGTAATGTATCTCTGTAGATACACCCCTGCATGGGTATAACAATGCACTGTATCTCTGTAGATACACCCCAGCATGGGTATAACAATGTAATGTATCTCTGTAGATACACCCCTGCATGGGTATAACAATGGAATGTATCTCTGTAGATACACCCCAGCATGGGTATAACAATGTAATGTATCTCTGTAGATACACCCCTGCATGGGAATAACAATGGAATGTATCTCTGTAGATACACCCCTGCATGGGAATAACAATGTAATGTATCTCTGTAGATACACCCCTGCATGGGAATAACAGTGGATACTATACAGCATTAGGAGTCACGCTACATAATGGTCGAGCCTCCTTGGCCAAGTTTTTAATATCGTATGTTACAAATGACTTCCCAGTTACCCTTGTTTATGTTCGAATCCTATTTGGGATGCCGATTTATGTGTGCTCATTCATTGTATTAGTTTATCAAATTTAGTTTAGTTCCATTGCGAAACAAGTTCTTACAACTTATATTAACCACTCTCGAGAGTCCCCATGTAATCCATGGATAGAGAGAGAGAGAGAGAGAAGAGGCAACGTGGAATTTAAATACCTTGCCTAAGGGCACACTCGTAACGGCTCCAGTGGGGTTGGAACTCCGAGTCTTTCGCACCTGAAGCGAACGCGCTACCACTACGCTATCACATGTCCACTAATTCATTCGCTGTATTGATTATGATGCTAGCACATTATAAGCCCATGAGGTCGGCTGTTGTATTGTATGGTCGTCCATTGATTGTATGTACACGTTGCACTTAAAAATATATCTATGTGTACAGTCAAACCTGTGTTAGTGGTCACCTCTATTAAGCAGCCAACCTGTATTAAGCAGCCAGTTTCCAGATTCCCAATATGCTGTTTTATTATACATTTGACCTCTATTAAGCAGCCACCTGTGCTAAGCAGCCACTTTCTATGAATCCCTTGGGTGGTTGCTTAAGACAGGTTTGACTGTATTTTAAATTTGCATATATATACCAACATATCCACGTATCTAAATGTTAATATTGTGAAAGCATCCTTTACCTTTAGAAGGAAGTGACCTTTTCCCAAGCGAACCAGATCGTCCGCGCTCAGACTGTTACCATCCACAGACATGTACTGAAAGGTTCGTTCATACTACAATCATACAATGTCTTCCACTGGTAAGCCAGGGACGGATTACCCAATAATCAAAAGTAGGCAATGTCTAGGGGCTACTGGGTATCTACCCCCATCACCCCACGCCCAAGAATGTTTAAATAGCAAATTATTGTATGTGAGGAAGCTATCCAGCTTGCTTGTGGAAGATCGATGGTTCTACCCGGGTGCCCAAAATATTGCTCGGAGGGGAGGGGAACCCTGGGTCTTCCTCCTCTAATAATAGCTAGAGAGTCATCATATGACCTAAGCGGTTGGTGCGACTTTAAACACAATAAACAAACAAATAAACAAACAAACAAACAAACAAACAAACACAAGGTTTTCAAACAATACCATGAAAATATAACATAAACATTTCTACAGTTGTTGGAGAAGAAAAGGTTACACACATCAATACAACCTTAAGACATGTGTTTTACGTTTATTTATCGTCGCTACCGGTTGCCCATATGAGCGATGCCTCCTGAAGAGATTAGTCATTTTAGATTTTGGAGGATAGTGCAATGATACAGACAGAGACCCATTCCAGTGTCTCCTCTGGTTCTTTTACGTGCACGGTGTAAAGCACCGACACGAGACCTCGGTTTAACGTCCCATCTGAAAGACTGTTAATTTTATTAGGGTCAGACGGGGGGTCGAACCTGCGATCCCTGGATTACCAGTCCAGCGTGTTACCACTGGACTACAGATCCGTCTGTAACCTTAAAACAAAGCCTATCAATAAAATATATGCATGCGTAATGGGGAATATAATTTGCTATGGTATAGTGTAACCAAACACGGTGTGCTTTCTTATGTATGCAGTTTGTTTGTTCGGGTTTTACGCCTGCAGCAGCACCATTTTGGGTTATATCGCAACAACACATTTCCAGCGGTTAACCAGTACTTGGTGCACAAACCTCCGGATGAAAGCGTAAATGTGGTCATTCGTGTGAGAGGAAATCGGGGTGCCCGGAGAAAATTTCACCTGTCCGATCTGGCGACCACCGTACCATCTCTCATACTTCCCGGTCCGAGGATCGAACCCGGGTTGCATTGGTGAGAAGCGAGCGCGCTAACCACTGCGCTAATCGGACAGTTTAGAAGCGGCATATTACACAGTGTACTAACCTCTGTAGCTGCTATTACACTGGATGTAGGTCTGGTGTATGATTAAAGAGAAACATTATTACAAATTAGTGCTAGCTCGATTGCGAAACAAGTTCTTAGATAATCGCTCTCGATACTTCATTCCTGATGGAATCCATCGCAATGAGGGTGAGCTAAAAGGCAATGTGGAATTTAAGTGCCTTGACTAAGGACACCACCGTAGGTCTTGCGGTGTTCGAACTCACAACGTATCGGTTGCAAAGCGGACATCGTATGCATTACGCCTCTGAGGATCCACACTGAACTGCGACTCAGATTCCACGAATCCCATGTGGACAGGCACGGTCGTAGCTTGCATCATCATGATGGGTATGCTCAATTCTATGACATGCACCCCACCCCTAAAAGTGTGCTTCAACTAGATTATCGTAGATCTGTTTTGGTGTATATGTACGTATTAACTAGAATATCCGTCCGTCTGATATGTATATGTCTTATAACTATTGTTTTCCATCATTCGGAAATATGAATACAGAGCATATTATGATTGTCATTCATGCAGACGATTAAGCCTTGTAAATGACCATACTCTAGTCATTACATATATATGAATATAGCAGCCACTTTCCTGACGAGTAAACATATTTTGCATAAAAATCATGGTTTGTTTGAAATTTACTTTGAAGTAAAACCATCCTATTTAACGTGTTTGTGTTTGGTGTTTGAGTATTAGTATCATTCCTGAAATTTAACATAAGAAATATTTCGTCGTAGCTCACCCCCTCCCCTCCACAAACCCCTCCACACACCCGTCCACATATCCCCACCCCTCCCTCCACACACCCATCCCATCCATACACCCCTCCACACCCCTCCCCTCCACACCCCCCTTCCCTCCACATACCCCTTCCCTCCGCACACCCCTCCATACACCCCTCCACACACCCTCTCATCCACATACCCATCCACACACCCATCCACCCCTCCTCTCCACACACCCCTCCTCACACCCCTCCCCTATGGGTTGGAGATTATAAAACATTTCTCAGATCTGAAACTCAATCTCAACTGGTTTGATTGGATGAACCTGAGATTTGTAGCGAGTTCAACTAACCAGAAGCTTGAGACTGAGTTTGAGATATAATCAATTTTTTATAACCTCCTGCCCAGTGCATGTGTTTGGATTTGCTGTCTATAGTTGTAAAGGATACACTTTCTCCTCGAGATAGACGGGTTCCGCTGGTCCGGACTCCGGGCTCGACATGTCACTCTGAAGGACTGAAAATAATAATCAACAAAATGATGTGTAAGGTCAGTAGTAGGGAGGTGACTTGCTGTTGAAGTTGAGAAATATGCATCGAAGATTCAAAGTAATACCTTTGATGGGTTCTGAGAAAGAATCACGAAAGAGATTTTGTTTACGCTGCATGATAAAATAATTTCTGAAATCGTACTGTGTTATGGCAAATTTCAAGTTCAAGGTCACTGGTAGAATGAGGGACTTTATTCTAGATGTTTATTGGCTGCTGGTTTTGCTTTATGAAATTGATGAACATTCAATAAATATGTCAATCATTCTGGCTAGGAAGGCACGTGAAAGATGCAGGTGTATTGAAAGATGCAGGCATCATGAAAGATGCAGGTGTATTGAAAGATACAGGCGTCATGACAGATGCAGGTGTATTGAAAGATACAGGCGTCATGAAAGATGCAGGTGTATTGAAAGATGCAGGCATCATGAAAGATGCAGGTGTATTGAAAGATACGGGCGTAATGAAAGATCAAGCGTAATGAAATATACATGCTTAATGAAAGATACATGATTAATGAAAGATACATGCTTAATGAAAGATACTGCTTAATGAAAGATCAAGCGTAATGAAAGATATATGCATAAGGAAGGATACAAGCTTAATGAAAAATACATGCGTAATGAAAGATCAAGCGTAATGAAATATAGATGCTTAATGAAAGATACATGCTTAATGAAAGATACAAACTTAATGAAAGATACATGCTTAATGAAAGATACAAGCTTAATGAAAGATACATGCTTAATGAAAGATACATGCTTAGTGAAAGATCAAGCGTAATGAAAGATACATATTTAATGAAAGATCAAGCGTAGTGAAAGATACATGCTTAATGAAAGATCATGCTTAATGACTGATCAAGCGTAGTGAAAGATAATGCTTAATGAAAGATCATGCTTAATGAAATATACATGCTTACTGATTGATCAAGCATAATGAAAGATACTTGCTTACTGACTGATCAAGCGTAATGAAAGATACATGCTTACAGACTGATCAAGCGTAATGAAATATACATGCTTACTGACTGATCAAGCGTAATGAAAGATACATGCTTACTGACTGATCAAGCGTAATGAAATATACATGCTTACTGACTGATCAAGCGTAATGAAAGATACATGCTTACTGACTGATCAAGCGTAATGAAATATACATGCTTACTGACTGATCAAGCGTAATGAAAGATACATGCTTACTGACTGATCAAGCGTAATGAAAGATACATGCTTACTGACTGATCAAGCGTAATGAAATATACATGCTTACTGACTGATCAAGCGTAATGAAAGATACATGCTTACTGACTGATCAAGCGTAATGAAAGATACTTGCTTAAGAAATAAACAAGCATAATGAAAGATGAAACGCTACATAGCATACTGGTGTATTTCGGAGGAGCCTGTCCCTGGGCCCACTACCTAGCGTACACGCATATTCGGCTTTTGCACACCGATACCGTTAGCTACTGTCTGTATATATACATATCACTGACCGATGTTGGTATACAGTCAAACCTGTGTTAAGCAGCTAGGAAAGGGAACCACAGAAAGTGACTGCTTAGCACAGGTGACTGCTTAATAGAGGACAACTCTATAATAAAACAACATATTGATAATCTGGAAACTGGCTGCTTAATGGAGGTGAACACTAACATAGGTTTGACTGTAGCTACTTAACTATTATTCGGATGCGCAAAGTCTTACGTTCTACAATTGGTAGATATATTATTGACATTGTATATATTGTTGATATTGTATATATTGTATATATTGTATATATTGTTGATATTGTATATATTGTTGATATTGTATATATTGTTGATATTGTATATATTGTTGATATTGTATATATTGTTGATATTGTATATATTGGTGATATTGTTGATATTGTATATATTGTTGATATTGTATATATTGTTGATATTGTATATATTGGTGATATTGTATATATTGTTGATATTGTATACATTGTTGATATTGTATATATTGTTGATATTGTATATATTGGTGATATTGTATATATTGGTGATATTGTATATATTGTTGATATTGTATATATTGTTGATATTGTATATATTGTTGATATTGTTGACATTGTTGATATTGTATATATTGGTGATATTGTATATATTGGTGATATTGTATATATTGTTGATATTGTATATATTGGTGATATTGTATATATTGGTGACATTGTATATATTGTTGATATTGTATACATTGTTGATATTGTATATATTGTTGATATTGTATATATTGTTGATATTGTATATATTGGTGATATTGTTGATATTGTATATATTGGTGATATTGTATATATTGTATATATTGGTGATATTGTATATATTGTATATATTGTTGATATTGTATATATTGTTGACATTGTATATATTGTTGATATTGTATATATTGTTGATATTGTATATATTGGTGATATTGTATATATTGTATATATTGTTGATATTGTATATATTGGTGACATTGTATATATTGTTGATATTGTATACATTGTTGATATTGTATATATTGTTGATATTGTATATATTGGTGATATTGTATATATTGTTGATATTGTATATATTGGTGATATTGTATATATTGGTGACATTGTATATATTGTTGATATTGTATACATTGTTGATATTGTATATATTGTTGATATTGTATATATTGTTGATATTGTATATATTGTGATATTGTATATATTGTTGAATATTGTATATATTGTATATATTGTTGATATTGTATATATTGTATATATTGTTGATATTGTATATATTGGTGATATTGTATATATTGTTGATATTGTATATATTGTAGATATTGTATATATTGTATATATTGTTGATATTGTATATATTGTTGATATTGTATATATTGTATATATTGTTGATATTGTATATATTGTATATATTGTTGATATTGTATATATTGGTGATATTGTATATATTGTTGATATTGTATATATTGGTGATATTGTATATATTGTATATATTGGTGATATTGTATATATTGGTGATATTGTATATATTGTTGACATTGTATATATTGGTGATATTGTATATATTGTTGACATTGTATATATTGTATATATTGGTGATATTGTATATATTGTTGATATTGTATATATTGGTGATATTGTATATATTGTTGATATTGTATATATTGTTGACATTGTATATATTGTTGATATTGTATATATTGTATATATTGGTGATATTGTATATATTGTTGATATTGTATATATTGGTGATATTGTATATATTGTATACATTGTATATATTGGTGATATTGTATATATTGTTGATATTGTATATATTGTATATATTGTTGATATTGTATATATTGTTGATATTGTATATATTGTTGACATTGTATATATTGTTGATATTGTATATATTGTATATATTGGTGATATTGTATATATTGTATATATTGGTGATATTGTATATATTGTATACATTGTATATATTGTTGATATTGTATATATTGTTGATATTGTATATATTGTTGATATTGTATATATTGTTGATATTGTATATATTGTTGACATTTTTTTTTTTTTTTTTTTTTTTTTTTTTTTGTATATATTGTTGATATTGTATATATTGGTGATATTGTATATAATGTATATATTGTTGATGTATATATTGTTGATATTGTATACATTGTTGATGTATATATCCTATAGTGTCCTCAAATCGTGATCACAGGGATTCGGCACGTTTGGGGGTACTAGTATATATATTTAAGTACTTAAATATATATACTAGTACCCCCAAACGTGCCGTGATCGTGATACCTTCGTTTTCGTTACTCCATAAGTATTTACAATACTGTGGGCGATCGGTGTTTTCTGACGTCACTAATCAGGAATAGATAGTGTCAAAGGTCATTTTCCACATTTGGCAACAACAATGCGCCATATAATCGTTGTAGGCGTAAGTAATCGGTTATTTTCCTTGCATTGGTATAAAACATGCTATCTTTCATAATGCAATATTGCATCAACATTTGTCCATTTGATTTACTGCAAAATATTGACCATTTCCAGTTTTGTTTTGCTTCTTCTGATTTGTTTACCTACCTGTCATTTACTGTGAAGGTCAATATAGACTGGGTTACAATTTTAATTAGTGTAAGGGAGTTCGTTTTGGAGACTTCTCTTATATTGTTTTGAGGTCCATACAGTGTTACTGTCATCATCAACTAAACGATGTGTCCTGTAGTGTAGTGTACTTAAAGGAGTAGTATTTAATTTTGTTTTAGGTTTATGGCAGTCCACCACCTACAAAGCGAAAGTACAGGCACTATTCATCAACAGCCCTTACAAATGGGCACAGTGTGACCATTAGATCCACCTCATTTACTGTTCAAAAGTCAGGTTTACAAGATTAGGTGATGAATTCAGGTGTCCACATTGTGAAAATGCTTGTTAAACTGTGAAAAGAAATATTCATCAAGATAATAGAAATTATCATTATGCTGCACAAAACGTGTTCGTTTTATATTTACACCCATTCGATGTTACGCAAAATTGATTTTCTGAAAGGTCACGAAAACTCCGGAACCAGTCACCACAGATGTCGGTTTCGGGTCATGGTAAAAATGATAGCACCCGTTGTTATTTACGTAGTCATATTCATTTCTAATTCTTTGGAATAAAAGAGGAACGTTACTTTATTTACATCATATATTTAGAAACTATGTAGTTTAAAGATTCGTTTTGTTGAATGCCGATCATTTCTTATGATAACGGAAACCGGAAACTCGAGGGTATTGGTGATATTGTATATATTGTACCACAGGCACCAGACACAATTTTTTTTTAATTTTTGGCCTATGGTCATATAGTAAGTAATATATAATAAAGGCAACCAATGAAATTGAAACATGCATGCAGAAACATCGACGAGAAACTAGGTAAAAACGACCAGATCACTGATTTGCCCTCGTGGTCCCGACCGGAAGACCTTATTCTATCAACAAATACTTTTTATTTCATGGAGATCGGTCAAATAACACCAGAATGGCACATTGTTTCATCGTGAACAGCAGGGCATGAAATGTTGTCGTTTTGGCTGGGTGTTCGGTTTTTGATTTGGCGGAATGTTTTCTCGACGTTTTACCCAGTGTAATACTCATACTTCGTTAAATGGAATCTTTCTCTCGCGAATCATGTTGTTTGCAGCCTCGGCGTGCAGATCCAACAGCAATACAGGAATCAAATACATGCATGTTTCAATTTCGTTGGTTGCCTTTATTATATATTACTTACTATATGACCATAGGCCAAAAATAAAAAAAAAATTTGTGTCTGTGTATTGTACATAGGCCTATACATATTTTGTATACATCTTATGGACGGATGGCTCAGTTTATCACGTTGTCCTGTGTGTGCTTTACGTTTATTTATCGTCGCTACCGGTTGCCCATATGAGCGACGCCTCCTGAAGAGATTTTAGATTTGTAGAGGATAGTGCACTGATACAGAGAGAGACCCATTCCTAAATCGCCTCTGGTTCGTTTACGTGCACAGTGTAAAGCACCGACACGAGACCTCGTTTTAAAGTCCCATTAATTTTATTAGGGTCAGACGAGGGATCGCGATCCTGTGATCCCTTTGATTCTCAGTCCAGCGTGTTAACCACTGGACTACGTATCCGTCTGTACCACATAATATGATAACGAATATGACGTTAAGCCCAAATAGAGTTTCCATACAATTCCTGAATCTGTATTCAATAAAATAAATGTTGTCTTACCAACAGTAACAAAATCGTTGTCGTCGAGTACATCCTTAATGGAATCATCGGGGTCGAGAATCGCTCCTCCCTTAGCCTTCCTCACTTCGAACACAGTTTCGCTTTTGTCTACTATGTTCCGTTGTTTGTAATATCTTTTCAAAGACTCTTCCCCGAACCATCTCACCTTGTCGCCAGCCTTGCACGGTACAGCAAACCAGTCTCCGCGGATTCGTACCGAAAGTTTCATTGGATATACACTAGAACACTACGCGAATGAATGAAGATTTATAGCAGAAAAAAAACAGTATTTGAAATTCAAATTTTGAACGGATGGTTATGCCGAAAATTCAATATTTAGCAGGCATGAAATGAAAATTGGTTTGTTCCCTATAGTTAGCTAGAGATAATGGTAGGGGTCTATGGTACTGTCAGGACTATTGATAAGGTTTGGTGACCTTCATATTAATAGTACTATGTTCTAAAGTGGACGATCAACATATTCTTATCTTGCAGCCCAGTGCAACATGACATTGCACAGTAGTGTTACTTTCACACGTACCTATGCAGACAATACTAGTCTGGGTGATCTCAAGGGCAAATTAGAAGACGCTTAATAACTAAATACACATTTAAAAAAACATGCTATTTTTTATCTTCAGGCAAAAGACACAACTTATTTTTTATTTGCCCTATTGTCATTTGTTTATGTAATAAAATTAAATATGTTTATTTAAACATTACTTTCTATATGGCCATGGGGCAAAAAAAGTGTGTAAATACACATTTAAAAAAACATGCTATTTTTTATCTTCAGGCAAAAGACACAACTTATTTTTTATTTGCCCTATTGTCATTTGTTTATGTAATAAAATTAAATATGTTTATTTAAACATTACTTTCTATATGGCCATGGGGCAAAAAAAGTGTGTCTTGTGCCTGTGCACGTATCCCTTTGGAACTCAAAACTATATCTGGACGACGTGGCGATGGGGTCAAACTTCACTTGCATTGCCTTTCGGTGAGCAAGCCACCAAAAACATCTCAAGGTCGAAGAAATTATTTGAATAATGTTTGGATTAATGTGCATGGGGGCGGGTAGGGCGCGGCATCCTCTTCAATTCTTAACACACGGCCGCATTGTACATACTGTATAAGTAGATATATTGGCGGGCGGATCTGTAGTCCAGTTGTTAACACGCTGGACTGGTAATCCAGGGATCGCAGGTCTGATCTGCCGTTTGACCCTAATAAAATTAACGGTCTTTCAGATGTGACTTTAAACCGGGGTCTCGTGTCGGTGCTTTACACCTTGCACGTAAAAGAACCAGAGTATACTCTGGAATGGGTCTCTTGTCTGTATCATTGCCCTATCCTCCAACAATCTAAAATGACAAATCTATTCAGGAGGCGTCGCTCATATGGGCAACCGATAGCGACGATAAATAAACGTAAAACACTCGATATTTTACTGACCCAAATGCATTTATTCGGTGGTGAGTATTAATAAACTTAATGGATTGGATCGATATGTATACAACATTAGCACATGGTCGATATTTATCTACGGTGTTGCCTTTCTGTGTGTACAGCTTATATATATATTAAAAAAAGGATTACACTTTATTTATTTTACAACGATCGCGAAGCAAGTTTTAACAATTAATCACTCTTGTTGGAGCGGATGACAGCGTAAATGTGGTCATTCGTATGGGAGGAAAACCGGAGAAAACCCACCTGTCCGATCTGGCAACCACCGTACCATTTCACATACTTCCCCGGTCCGAGGATCGAACCCGGGTTTCATTGGTGAGAAGGTAAACGCGCTAATCGGACAGCCTATAGGAGAAGAATACACAGAAAGCACCGACACGAGACCTCGGTTTAACGTCCCATCTGAAAGACTGTTAATTTTATTAGGGTCAGACGGGGGATCGAACCTACGATCACAGTCCAGCGTGTTACCACTGGACTACAGATCCGTCTGTTAAAATATCGAGATGAATTTTCTATGGATATAGACCAATTAACAAGTCGCCCCGCCCACAATGATCACGTGACTGAGTCAAACTGAAACCATTCATTATAATATATTAACAGTCAATGATTTGTTTGTTTTTTGGGTTAGCTTGTGTCATACGACGACTCTCCAGTTAGTATTGGTGGAGGCTGGCCCTGTGTGCCCCTCTGAACAGTAAATGAAGATGTCATTAAGGAATGTAGAACTAAACAAACCTCTGTATACTATAGAACTAAAACTGCACACAATAGCAATAAGCAAAGCATATGGAAAAAACATTCTGCTTTTTAAAAAATATAACCTATTTTTACAGTGCATAATATTTTTGCAACTATTTGCGATGAACACGAAATAATTCAACTAATAAACAAGCACGGGGGGCTCGGGGTCTGCACGGGGGTTCGGTTTGTACCGGGTCTCCATTACAACCATTGGCAGAACTCCATGTAGGCTAAGATTGCCTCGGGCCTGCACATACTTTTCAAAAAATAATATATTCAAAATGTCCAACAATACATGCTTGTGTGTGTCCCATATATGGCCTAAACAAGGCATTCCTACACGCAACCTTGAAAACAAGTCCAGGTAGATCCTGCCACATAACCCCTAGCTGGTCCAACCCTCATTTTTTGTCTAGCTACACCCCCGATCCACGAGTGAAACATAAATTGATCATTCACGTTTTTAAACAAGCCTATTATCCTCTAGTGTTCTCAAATCGTGATACCTTCGTTTTCGTTACCCCATAAGTATTTACAATACTGCACGCGATCGGTGTTTCCTGACGTCACCAATCAGGAATAGATAGTATCCCCGTGGTATCGGAAACGGCGCACTTAAGACTTTACTCGGATATAACATAATCATAACATGATATATGCTTTAACAGCCTCCAAGTTGACATACAATGTTGATGTTTAATACTTTGCATGCTCTTGTATTTTCAAACAGAAACGAGGACATACTTATCTTGTTATTTTACGTATGCGGTATATAAAACGGCGCACCAGTATAATATGCCTAAAACTGAAAAACTGAAAGTTTTGCTTCCTGCTCTATGCTAAAGAGTGGATCAGGACCAGATCTAACACAATCTATTCCGACAGTTCCATTCACTCTTCTCCGGAGTGATGTCTCTGGCACACTGAATAACTTTGCAGCCTTCCTTACAGGGATGCAATCATCTTTAACAGCAATGTAGGCATCTGTCATGGCGTCTCCATTGTACACTCTGTATGTAGGTTTACTCTGAAAATCAAAAGAAACGTGTTGTTAACTTTATTGACAATACCTGTGTGCATAAATGAAACTTAACTTTCAGTTTTAAGCATAGCTTTTCATTTTCGGAATTAAGAATATTACTCCTTATGGACACCACATTTCAACTCTGTAACAGGTGCTTGTGACCTTTTGTTGATAAGAACACCGGAGGTTTCTGTTCAGGATCGTTAGATTTAAACTGTTTATTACAATATTGTGGGGTCATATTGAAAGAGGACCTAGTGTAATAAGAAAATATGTATACCTTTCGACGCTTTTATTTTCACTCTTAACATTGTTTGTTGTCAATCAACAGGAACCATGCAGTTTTCCTAAAATAACTCGTCGCGTACGTCACTGCGCGTGATAAACACTAGATACAAGCATTCAAAGTAGATGCGCCGTTTCGGAGGCTGCCAGACATCTCGAACCCAGGACATCTCGACCCCAAGTCCACCCCCAAGACATCTCGACCCCAGGACATCTCGACCCCAGATGGCCCAAAAAGGCTGAGACATCTCGACCCCAGGACATCTCAACCCCAAATATAAAATGTGTATTCAATGCACGCATGTATATGATACAAATAATTATAAATATTATTCTTTTGGAATAATCACGATGTATATGATGTGTATGAATGTGAACTACTATGTTCTTTTGTAAATTGCTGAAAATTTGATGGCCGTTCACCATAATTAATTTGTGTCGTTAATAACACATGAAAGGGATACATCATCAAAGAAGCTAATCGCCAGTCAAGCTAAATGTTTGTACAATCATGTTAATTACGGCAGATTATGGGTACCACATCTTTGGTGTGCAAGTTTAATTGATTTCACACAATATTCACTCAACATTTGCTAATTTTCCGCTAGAACGTATATATACCTACAGAAATATTGTATCAATATTAAGTCTTCGCATACGTTTGTGCATACGTCTGTCATAATGTCAGACACGTCCGACTTATGTATTGAGTGTGGCGTTGCCGTGCGTCGTTTACAACATGCTATCTCGTGCGATGTCTGCGAAAAGTGGCAGCATCGTACATGCAACACTGGTAAGTATAATATAATAGTGTAGAATACACCGGTAAGTATGATGTAATAGTTTAGAAGCCTTAGAAGCCTTAGAAACCCGAGACACTGGTAAGTACATCAGAATTTCAATAGTAATAAATCTGAGATCAGAATAGTTTAAACTTGAAATGATACAACACTGCTACACTGGTAAGTACATTGGTAGTAAGTTAGTTGATATAATCATGATAATATGTTGAATTTCAGAATAATATATATTCATTAAATACATTTTCGGCACTTCAAAGGGAATTGCAGTCTGATGCATCATAAATAAGTTAATCACATTGTAACACCCACACGTGTCACCGGACGGCGCCGTGGTTTGAAGTGTGCCAAACTGGATTAAAGAATAATCATGTAAACCGACCTATTTTGAATTGCTTTTCATGAAAAATGAAATTAGTTTTTGCTTCAAGTATCATGAAAACGAAAGATACATATTTTAGTATCGGAAAATATATATATAGAGGATATTTGTTTGTTTTGAGTGAATATGGAATATATCTCACTGAGAAGTGAGAAAATTTCAAATATTTTCACGACGCGTAGCGCGAGTGAAAATATGAAAATGTTCTCACTTCGAGGTGAGATATATTCCATATTCACTCAAAACAAACAAATTTTCTTTTTATTTTATGATAATTGGTGAAAAACAAACACAAAATGAAGAAATTAAAATAGCTGGCCGCCGTGTTTTTGCGCGGATGAATACATTAACGACTATACGTCGTGAGTCGAAAGAAACACAAATCTGCCGCCATCTTGAATTTAAAGTTGAATCGAGGAAAAATACATGAACAATCGCCAATCGCCAGCCTCGCCAATGGCTACAATATTGCAAAATTGGCTAATAAAAACTCAGTTTAATGGCTACAATATTGCAAAATTGGCTAATAAAAACTCAGTTTGGCGAAAATTATAAAAACGGCGAAAATCTGTAAAATATCCGAAAATTGGAAATTCCCCCGATACTATTTTTGGAAAATTACTCGGGTCAAGGTGAAATCGTGTCGCGCGTGACTAATATCTCGGACTGGAGAATCATACAAGCGTGTTGTTTGTTTATTTAATGGGGCGTAATGTTTGATTAGTGTGCAAACACGGGACACACTATGAATGCTTATTATATTGAGCAGGTGATAATTAAGAGCAAGGCGGCATTACATTGTTGCCCAAATCCTTTGTAGAATTATGCTACACAGCTTTACACGACTGTTAGACGCACAGAGCCAGAGCAGGCCTTAATTTAATTTGGATTTATTGTTTCAATTTACAGTGACAAAATTCGAGACATTGTCAGTTGTATTTCGCTTTTGATTTGTTTCATAACAAAAACAATACTACAGGTAAATAGTGTCATTGAAGCCAGGTAAACGGTGAAAATTAAATGACACGGTGCAAGTTTGTGAAAAAAACAACAACATCGGATGATAAAATTATTTTACATTCCAGGTACATATCCTCAATATTGTTAGATTCCATTTTTTATTTATTTAAATTTTGTTAGAGCTATTAATTGTTTATATATTATTATTCAATAGCAGACGGTTGATTTGTTGTTTGTTGTTGTCTAAGCATTTAAAGGGAGAGTAATACTGCAAGAATAGTGTATTGGGAAGGGAGATAATAAAAAAGTAGTCCGGCAGTGAGATATAATCCATATCTCACCGATGAGATATGGATTATATCTCACTGATAGAACACTGTATTTCATCAATTAGCATAAAATAAATATTTTTTATTTATTTTTATTTTCAATTTTCTGAATATGTATGTTTTAGGTATTGACCAAACTGACTACTACAGGGCCAAGAAACGGCTCATCACATTGGAGTTCACCTGCAATGTATGTATGCGAGCTGAGGCTGACGACACTGGTGTAGCCGAAACGTCGTAGGGTGTAAAGAACAGTAAAACTAAGTGCTGTATGTGCTCACTGTCTTGGATTATATATGTGTGTGATACCGCGCCACATCCGATATCAAAGGTCATTTTCCATATTTGGCAACAAAAATGCTCCCTATAATCCTTGGAGGCGTAAGAAATCGGTTATTTTCTTTGGATTGGAACATGCTATCTTTCATAATGCAATATTGCATCACCATTTATCCATTGGATTTACTGCAAAATATTGACATTTTCCAGTTTTGTTTCGCGTCGTCTAATTTGTTTGCCTACCTGTCATTTAATGTGAAGGTCAAAATAGACTGGGTTACAATTTTAATTAGTGTAAGGGGGGATCGTTTTGGATACTTCTCATATATTGTTTTGATATATAAGGCCATACAACTCAAGTTCTATAGAATTCGTCCTGTTATGAAACTATATTAGCTATTATTCATCCACGACACAGTACCGACTAGAGATTCTGGCCGCCATTTTGAAAGTGGAGATAACACGTACTTCATATAAATACCGACTAGAGACATATATTGGACAATTATTGCCGACCAGAAGAACTTTGCAACATACTATTGTTTCAGAATAACATCTAGGGTGAATTCATTGAATATAGAGATGTATGTAAACATGAAAAAATATTTTTTGTGCAGACCAGAGAATATAAGGGGAAGTAACTAGTATAGAATATGCTGAAGAATGACCAGTGGTTATCTATCTTTTCACTGTGATAATTGACGGGAATAAAATTACCGACTAGAGATTTGTTTCTTTTTGTTCTACTGCATACTATCGTGAAAAAAACCCATTTCGACGTCTCAATAAGTGGTGGTGGCCTGTGCAACTACTTACCATATTGCATAGGCAGATGCACTATAGGTTTCTTTTATTACCAGCACAGTTTAAAAATATATACAATCTCAATAATTATAGACTTACGGGCTTTTCATGGCCGCGCCAGAGGTCACTATTGAGTATTAGTGTATACCATCGTACATAATCGTACAGTTTGGCACGAACTCCGGGTCTTCACCTAAAGTGAACGTGACTACTGCACTAATTCCACACATATAATTTAACTACTAATAGTATTTATCTATTCATTTGATACACCAATATAATGACAACAGATGGGCGCGAACTCCGGGTCTACACCTGAAGTGAACGCGTTACCACTGCTCTATAATTTCACTTGGTGTCCTCACATAATTAAAAACTGCACCTACAAAGCGAAATTACAGGCAATATTTACCAACAGCCCTTACAAATGGGCATAGTGTGATATATGTGACCATTGGATCCACCTCATTACTGTTCAAAAGTCATGGTTTACAAGAATAGGTGATGAATTCAGGTGTCCACATTGTGAAAATGCTTGTTAAACTGTGAAAAGAAATATTCATCAAAATAATAGAAATTATCATTATGCTGCACAAAACGTGTTCGTTTTATATTTACACCCATTCGATGTTACGCAAAATTGATTTTCTGAAAGGTCACGAAAACTCCGGTACCAGTCACCACAGATGTCGGTTTCGGGTCATGGTAAAAATGACAGCGCCCGTTGTTATTTACGTAGTTATATTCATTTCTAATTATTTGGAATAAAAGAGGAACGTTACTTTATTTACATCATACATTTAGAAATATGTAGTTTTAAGATTCGTTTTGTTGAATGCCGATCATTTCTTATCATAACGGAAACCGGAAACTCGAGGGTATATATTTATTTTAGGTTTAAATGTTTATAGTCCGCCTCCGTGGTCGAGTGGTTAAGGTCGCTGACTTGTATACCACTGTAACCTATCATCACTGATAGTCACGTGTTTGAGCCCCGCTCAGGCCGTGTCTCATTTATATGAAAAAGTTGGCAGTTCCTTACGGAGGTTGGTGCACCCAAGTACTGGTTAACTGCTGGAGCCTGCCCAAGAAAGGTGTTGTTAGGTAAACTGCCCACCGGCGATATAGCCCAAAATGGTGCTGATGCAGGCGTAAAACCCGAAATATAATAATAATTAAATGTTTATATGACATAAAATATTTACCGTACATTAAATGGTGTTAGAACATGTGCTTAAATTATGTATGCATGTTCCATTAATGTCAAACCCCTTGCGGGGACATAGACATGTTTTCCTGGGCAGGTCTTAGCAGACCATAGCGGTTTACCAGTACTAAGCAATGTGTGTGAGGTGCCTTGTTCACTGACACTACATAGGTGGCCTGACCGAGTATCGAACAGGGACCGATCGATTCCAAATCTGACGCTCTATCACTAGACCACGGACACCACACAATTATGTGGTATATTATGTAAACAGGTGGAATCCAAACAGAGAAAAATTACACTGATCAGTTTTTTTATTTTAATGGTAAGAATACAATAAAAACACGGTTTATGTAGCCGAAGTGGCACTGCTCATCAACATAACATATAAAAACAAATTGTCACAGGACAACAATGGTGTCAAATTATCAAAGTAAAGAACACATTGTAAACACAGAGAGAGTAATCACTAACGCATACAATATGTCATTCAATTCCACATAAAACCGTAACTCACTAACGCATACAAAATGTCATTCAATTCTACATAAAACCGTAACTCACTAACACATACAAAATGTCATTCAATTCCACATAAAACCATAACTCACTAACACATACAAAATGTCATTCAATTCCACATAAAACCATAACTCACTAACACATACAAAATGTCATTCAATTCCACATAAAACCTTAACTCAAAATGCTTTCATAATATATTTCGATAAACTAATTAGAATTATAGACTTTATAAACTGTATTCTATACATACTTGGCCTTTGTACGTATCATAAAATAAACAGAGTTATAAATAAACGATATGATATTCATCTTCACTATCTCTTGTATATGGCACATAGTTTCCTATCACCGGGATCAGTACTTATAAACATTTACAGCATAAAATGTTAACATTCCGCATTCCGATACCTTCTATTATTTACAACTGACCAATAACATGACATTTCATATGTATCTGTTTAATTCTGTATAATGGCAGAAGAATAATTCTCCATTACAGTTTGATGCATAAATATTTGTTTACGGTTTTGATCTAACGGTGCTACTTGGTTCACTACGTTGTTCCGTTCAGGATATCGTAGTATCCCTACAGTGGATTCATACTATTGTTATTGTAGCACCGCTACAGTGGATTCATACTATTGTTATTGTAGCACCGCTACAGTGGATTCGTACTATTGTTATTGTAGCACCGCTACAGTGGATTCGTACTATTGTTATTGTAGCACCGCTACAGTGGATTCGTACTATTGTTATTGTAGCACCGCTACAGTGGATTCGTACTATTGTTATTGTAGCACCGCTACAGTGGATTCGTACTATTGTTATTGTAGCACCGCTACAGTGGATTCGTACTATTGTTATTGTAGCACCGCTACAGTGGATTCGTACTATTGTTATTGTAGCACCGCTACAGTGGATTCGTACTATTGTTATTGTAGCACCGCTACAGTGGATTCGTACTATTGTTATTGTAGCACCGCTACAGTGGATTCGTACTATTGTTATTGTAGCACCGCTACAGTGGATTCGTACTATTGTTATTGTAGCACCGCTACAGTGGATTCGTACTATTGTTATTGTAGCACCGCTACAGTGGATTCGTACTATTGTTATTGTAGCACCGCTACAGTGGATTCGTACTATTGTTATTGTAGCACCGCTACAGTGGATTCGTACTATTGTTATTGTAGCATCCCTACAGTGGATTCATACTATTGTTATTGTAGCACCGCTACAGTGGATTCATACTATTGTTATTGTAGCACCACTACAGTGGATTCGTACTATTGTTATTGTAGCATCGCTACAGTGGATTCATACTATTGTTATTGTAGCACCGCTACAGTGGATTCATTCTATTGTTATTGTAGCATCGCTACAGTGGATTCATACTATTGTTATTGTAGCATCGCTACAGTGGATTCATACTATTGTTATCGTAGTATCGCTACAGTGGATTCATACTATTGTTATTGTAGCATCGCTACAGTGGATTCATACTATTGTTATTGTAGCATCGCTACAGTGGATTCATACTATTGTAGCATCACTACAGTGGATTCATACTATTGTTATTGTAGCATCGCTACAGTGGATTCATACTATTGTTATTGTAGCATCGCTACAGTGGATTCATACTATTGTTATCGTAGTATCGCTACAGTGGATTCATACTATTGTTATCGTAGTATCGCTACAGTGGATTCATACTATTGTTATTGTAGTATCGCTACAGTGGATTCATACTATTGTTATTGTAGCATCCCTACAGTGGATTCATACTATTGTTATCAAAGCATCGCTACAGTGGATTCATACTATTGTTATTGTAGTATCGCTACAGTGGATTCATACTATTGTTATTGTAGCATCCCTACAGTGGATTCATACTATTGTTATTGTAGTATCACTACAGTGGATTCATACTATTGTTATTGTAGCATCCCTACAGTGGATTCATACTATTGTTATTGTAGCATCGCTACAGTGGATTCATACTATTGTTATTGTAGCATCCCTACAGTGGATTCATATTATTGTTATCAAAGCATCGCTACAGTGGATTCATACTATTGTTATTGTAGTATCGCTACAGTGGATTCATACTATTGTTATTGTAGCATCGCTACAGTGGATTCATACTATTGTTATTGTAGTATCACTACAGTGGATTCATACTATTGTTATTGTAGCATCCCTACAGTGGATTCATACTATTGTTATTGTAGCATCGCTACAGTGGATTCATACTATTGTTATTGTAGTATCACTACAGTGGATTCATACTATTGTTATTGTAGCATCGCTACAGTGGATTCATACTATTGTTATTGTAGTATCGCTACAGTGGATTCATACTATTGTTATTGTAGCATCGCTACAGTGGATTCATACTATTGTTATTGTAGCACCCCTACAGTGGATTCATACTATTGTTATTGTAGCACCGCTACAGTGGATTCATACTATTGTTATTGTAGCACCGCTACAGTGGATTCATACTATTGTTATTGTAGCATCGTTACAGTGGATTCATACTATTGTTATTGTAGCATCGCTACAGTGGATTCATACTATTGTTATTGTAGCATCGCTACAGTGGATTCATACTATTGTTATTGTAGCATCGCTACAGTGGATTCATACTATTGTTATTGTAGCATCGCTACAGTGGATTCATACTATCGTTATTGTAGTATCATTAGTGGATTCATACTATTGTTATCGTAGCATCCCTACAGTGGATTCATACTATTGTTATTGTAGTATCGTTACAGTGGATTCATACTATTGTTATCATAGCATCGCTACAGTGGATTCGTACTATTGTTATTGTAGTATTGTTACAGTGGATTCATACTATTGTTATTGTAGTATCGTTACAGTGGATTCATACTATTGTTATCATAGCATCGCTACAGTGGATTCGTACTATTGTTATTGTAGCATCCCTACAGTGGATTCGTACTATTGTTATTGTAGCATCCCTACAGTGGATTCATACTATTGTTATTGTAGCATCCCTACAGTGGATTCATACTATTGTTATCGTAGCATCCCTACAGTGGATTCGTACTATTGTTATTGTAGTATCGTTACAGTGGATTCATACTATTGTTATCATAGTATCACTACAGTGGATGCATACTATTGTTATCGATTTGATATATGACGACCATAATCGCTCAACCCAGGCCACGCCCATTTTTGATCCCGGGGTCACCATTTGAAAAACTTTGAAAGAGCATTGTACATCGATCATTCCTACCAAAATATGTCAAAATCCGACTGGCGGTTCGTGAAGAATTTGAGCTATTTTTAGATGGTGGCCATCTTGGATTTCAGGCGAACGTTATTTTAACAACTTTGGAAAGGCTTTACCAAAGGATCATAAAAGTAGAGTTTCCTGAACATTGACTGATCAGTTTGTAAGAAGAAGACGTTTGAAATCTCTCATAAAATGTTGACATTTTGAGCTTTCGACTGCCATCTTGGATGATGTAATCATCCATTATAATGAAAATTTCACTTGAGTGATATTAACTAGTTTGTAATCCCACACCAACCCAAGTATCTAGCCTGGGTGCCAGTCTGTCGATTTTTCACTTTTTAACTTCTGGCAAAATGACAGCCTGGGGAAACTTGATTTCCTATTGTAGCGCCATTTACTTACACCCTCATACATTTGAAGAACGACAACTCTTCTCTACAAATAATATAGCTAAATATAGAAACGAAATTCTATCGGAAATCGCCAAACAGGCACGATTATACACGATCATTTCGGAATATACACCAATGCTCCTGTAGCCTCATTTACCTTGCAAACATATAATACCAGTTTCTGTGTTATATCGACGAGATGGCGGATTTTAAATATTACATTTAGATGGTAATGGGTTGATTCGGCGTAGTTGAACTAAGGACGACTTAAATATATAGTAAATATGTCAAATCAGACTCACATTGTACTTTTTAAAACTATTTATCGTTCCGTTGACCCATAAACAATGGCGGCCAATTATAAAGTTTGATCAACATTGCAGTGCCTCGCTTTCAATTCAAGTACGTCATTAATTAAGTCACGTGCTAATAGGCCTATTAATAGGATTAATGCGAGTCAATAATTACATGGACCCAGTTTCCCCAGACGTTGATATGATCAGAAACTCAATACGGCCCAATTAATAGTTTCTGTGTTAAAATATACTTATTTGACTGACACGGCAAAATATATCGATGCCTGTTCCCAGGCTACCTAGTATCATGTCATGGTGGCTATAGACCCATTGGTTATTGAGGAGAAGACGATTAAAATGTTCATGTAAGCCAGACGCCTGCCGGACATACACAATGTGGTAACAATACCTTCTTCTTCTTCTTTGTTTATACAGCACTCCTTCACTTATGAAGATTAGGTGCTGGCGCCATGATAAAAAGTGTTAGTTAAGTGCTTGATCAGAAAGTGCTCATTAGAAAGGATACAGTGAATAGACATAATTTTAGATATATTTTTAAGTGTTTTTTATAAAACTATGTACATAATTGTGGCAATTTATGCAACGTATATTGGGGTAAGGACAGACACAGGGATCAGGGCCTTCAAGGCGTCCACTGTGTCTGCGGCATATATGGTGGGCGGTAGCATGTTCCACTGAGTGACGGCTCTAGGATAGAAAGAGTATTTGTACGAGTCTTTAGCTGCGTGAATGTGTTTGTATTTATAGGTGTTACTGTGTGGTTCTGGGGTCTGAAGGAATAATTAGATTACAGGGTGGTTGGATGGCAACTACATGGTGTATGATCTTATAAAACATGATGAGTCTGGTACGGATTCTTCGAATTTCCAAGCTTTGCTCAGGTGAGCTAAACACACATTGAGAACTCTTGGAATATCCTACTTAGTTCTATATATATAGTTTAGAGATTAGCCCCATTTAGGTATGTGAGGTAGATATGATTGACCTGTGTGTGAGCGGCATTTTGATTTGTAGGAACACTAATTCAATGGGCAAGTTTTTTTGGGTTTGATATCTTCAGAGCTTGGATTGAGCTGTGCCCTTTAGTAGGCCTCGCAGGTGCTTGTAGTAGGCTGGATGTACCTGAAATAGAGAACACAGAGTAGTAGGCCTCGCAGGTGCTTGTAGTAGGCTGGATGTACCTGAAATAGAGAACATAGAGTAGTAGGCCTGGCAGGTGCTTGTAGTAGGTTGGATGTACCTGAAATAGAGAACATAGAGTAGTAGGCCTTGCAGGTGCTTGTAGTAAGCTGGATGTACCTGAAATAGAGAACATAGAGTAGTAGGCCTCGCAGGTGCTTGTAGTAGGCTGGATGTACCTGAAATAGAGAACATAGAGTAGTAGGCCTTGCAGGTGCTTGTAGTAAGCTGGATGTACCTGAAATAGAGAACATAGAGTAGTAGGCCTCGCAGGTGCTTGTAGTAGGCTGGATGTACCTGAAATAGAGAACATAGAGTAGTAGGCCTCGCAGGTGCTTGTAGTAGGCTGGATGTACCTGAAATAGAGAACATAGAGTAGTAGGCAGGATGTAGTTGAAATAGAGAACATAGAGTAGTAGGCTGGATGTACCTGAAATAGAGAACATAGTGTAGTAGGCTGGATGTACCTGAAATAGAGAACATAGTGTAGTAGGCTGGATGTACCTGAAATAGAGAACATAGAGTAGTAGGCCTCACAGGTGCTTGTAGTAGGCTGGATGTACCTGGAATAGAGAACATAGAGTAGTAGACTGGATGTACCTGAAATAGAGAACATAGAGTAGTAGGCTGGATGTATCTGAAATAGAGAACATAGAGTAGTAGGCAGGATGTACCTGAAATAGAGAACATAGAGTAGTGGGCAGGATGTAGTTGAAATAGAGAACATAGAGTAGTAGGCAGGATGTACCTGAAATAGAGAACATAGAGTAGTAGGCAGGATGTACCTGAAATAGAGAACATAGAGTAGTAGGCAGGATGTAGTTGAAATAGAGAACATAGAGTAGTAAGCTGGATGTACCTGAAATAGAGTAGTAGACTGGATGTACCTGAAATAGAGAACATAGAGTAGTAGGCAGGATGTAGTTGAAATAGAGAACATAGAGTAGTAGGCAGGATGTACCTGGAATAGAGAACATAGAGTAGTAGGCTGGATGTACCTGAAATAGAGAACATAGAGTAGTAGGCAGGATGTACCTGAAATAGAGAACATAGAGTAGTAGGCTGGATGTACCTGAAATAGAGAACATAGAGTAGTAGGCAGGATGTACCTGAAATAGAGAACATGAGTAGTAGGCTGGATGTACCTGAAATAGAGAACATAGAGTAGTAAGCTGGATGTATCTAAAATAGAGAACATAGAGTAGTAGGCAGGATGTAGTTGAAATAGAGAACATAGAGTAGTAAGCTGGATGTACCTAAAATAGAGAACATAGAGTAGTAGGCAGGATGTAGTTGAAATAGAGAACATAGAGTAGTAAGCTGGATGTACCTGAAATAGAGAACATAGAGTAGAAGGCTGGATGTACCTGAAATAGAGAACATAGAGTAGTAGGCTGGATTTACCTGAAATAGAGAACATAGAGTAGAAGGTTGGATGTACCTGAAATAAGTTAGAGTTACACAGCATTGTTTGAACCAATCCTGTTTGTTGTTTACAAGAACATTGCCATGGGCAACCAATCATACTGTATCTAGCTTTACATGTATATATCTAAATGGAAACTAGCAACATGCTCATACTGTGGTCACGGGTTCGAGCCCCGCTCAGGACGTGTCTCATTTATATGAAAAAGTTGGCAGTTTCTTATGGCGGTTGGTGCATCAAGAACTGGTTAACGGTTCATGATTTTAATGCTAACAGACTGAGCTTTCAGAAGGGTCGCAATTGCGGTGCACATCATTACGAGAGACAGCATCCTTACTTTAGACAGTACTCCCCACCCACCTGTTCCTGCCAGTGATTGTACTTACTTTAGACAGTACTCCCCACCCACCTGTTTCTGCCAGTGATTGTACATACTTTAGACAGTACTCCCCACCCACCTGTTCCTGCCAGTGATTGTACTTACTTTAGACAGTATTCCCCACCCACCTGTTCCTGCCAGTGATTGTACTTACTTTAGACAGTACTCCCCACCCACCTGTTCCTGCCAGTGATTGTACTTATTTTAGACAGTACTCCCCACCCACCTGTTCCTGCCAGTGATTGTACTTATTTTAGACAGTACTCCCCACCCACCTGTTCCTGCCAGTGATTGTACATACTTTAGACAGTATTCCCCACCCACCTGTTCCTGCCAGTGATTGTACTTACTTTAGACAGTACTCCCCACCCACCTGTTCCTGCCAGTGATTGTACTTACTTTAGACAGTATTCCCCACCCACCTGTTCCTGCCAGTGATTGTACTTACTTTAGACAGTACTCCCCACCTGTTCCTGCCAGTGATTGTACTTACTTTAGACAGTATTCCCCACCCACCTGTTCCTGCCAGTGATTGTAGGCCTACTTACTTTAGACAGTATTCCCCACCCACCTGTTCCTGCCAGTGATTGTACTTACTTTAGACAGTACTCCCCACCCACCTGTTCCTGCCAGTGATTGTACTTATTTTAGACAGTATTCCCCACCTGTTCCTGCCGGTGATTGTACTTATTTTAGAGAGTATTCCCCACCCACCTGTTTCTGCCAGTGATTGTGAAACAAGCATAAGGTACCTCTGTCTGGTTCATAGACTCGTATTGTGTGGACTCAAACAGATGTTGGTATGCATTTCCGTCGTACTGTCCCAGCGCAGATGCCACCGTCTCATCGTGCATGTCGTACGCATCCACCAAACCTACTGCATTAGGCCTAGGATAAGATAAGATAATTTAGAGATAGTAATACATATTTATAACACAAGTCCTCTTAAACATCCTGTTGCTTGCCGTCACATAGCCGCATACAACACCGCATTGATGAACAAGCGCAGCGAAATAGACATGGTGTCCGACTTGTAATCGAGAGGTTGTGAAAGAGAGCGCGCCTGAAACACTGTGGTGGTATCCTGAGTCCCCGCCAGAAACACGGTGGTGGTATCCTGAGTCCCCGCAAGAAACACGGTGGTGGTATCCTGAGTCCCCGCCAGAAACATGGTGGTGGTATCCTGAGGTCCATGCCAGAAACATGGTGGTGGTATCCTGAGGTCCCTGCCAGAAACATGGTGGTGGTATCCTGAGTCCCTGCCAGAAACATGGTGGTGGTATCCTGAGGTCCATGCCAGAAACATGGTGGTGGTATCCTGAGTCCCTGCCAGAAACATGGTGGTGGTATCCTGAGTCCCTGCCAGAAACACGGTGGTGGTATCCTGAGTCCCTGCCAGAAACACGGTGGTGGTATCCTGAGTCCCGCCAGAAACACGGTGGTGGTATCCTGAGTCCCCGCCAGAAACACGGTGGTAGTGTCCTGAGGTCCCTGCCAGAAACACGGTGGTGGTATCCTGAGGTCCCTGCCAGAAACATGGTGGTGGTATCCTGAGGTCCCTGCCAGAAACACGGTGGTGGTATCCTGAGGTCCCTGCCAGAAACATGGTGGTGGTATCCTGAGGTCCCTGCCAGAAACATGGTGGTGGTATCCTGAGGTCCCTGCCAGAAACACGGTGGTGGTATCCTGAGTCCCCGCCAGAAACATGGTGGTGGTATCCTGAGTCCCCGCCAGAAACATGGTGGTGGTATCCTGAGGTCCCTGCCAGAAACACGGTGGTGGTATCCTGAGGTCCCTGCCAGAAACATGGTGGTGGTATCCTGAGGTCCCTGCCAGAAACACGGTGGTGGTATCCTGAGTCCCTGCCAGAAACATGGTTGTGGTATCCAGAACCCCCGCCAGAAACACGGTGGTGGTATCCTGAGGTCCCTGCCAGAAACATGGTGGTGGTATCCTGAGGTCCCTGCCAGAAACACGGTGGTGGTATCCTGAGGTCCCAGCCAGAAACATGGTTGTGGTATCCTGAGGTCCCTGCCAGAAACACGGTGGTGGTATCCTGAGGTTCCTGCCAGAAACATGGTTGTGGTATCCTGAGGTCCCTGCCAGAAACATGGTAGTGGTATCCTGAGGTCCCTGCCAGAAACACGGTGGTGGTATCCTGAGGTCCCTGCCAGAAACATGGTTGTGGTATCCTGAGGTCCCTGCCAGAAACATGTTTGTGGTATCCAGAACCCCCGCCAGAAACATGGTTGTGGTATCCTGAGTCCCCACCAGAAACATGGTGGTGGTATCCTGAGTCCCAGCCAGAAACATGGTGGTGGTATCCTGAGTCCCAGCCAGAAACATGGTGGTGGTATCCTGAGTCCCCACCAGAAACATGGTGGTGGTATCCTGAGGTCCCTGCCAGAAACACGGTGGTGGTATCCTGAGTCCCTGCCAGAAACATGGTTGTGGTATCCAGAACCCCCGCCAGAAACACGGTGGTGGTATCCTGAGGTCCCTGCTAGAAACACGGTGGTGGTATCCTGAGTCCCTGCCAGAAACATGGTGGTGGTATCCTGAGGTCCCTGCCAGAAACACGGTGGTGGTATCCTGAGGTCCCTGCCAGAAACATGGTTGTGGTATCCTGAGGTCCCTGCCAGAAACATGGTGGTGGTATCCAGAACCCCCGCCAGAAACATGGTTGTGGTATCCTGAGTCCCCACCAGAAACATGGTGGTGGTATCCTGAGTCCCAGCCAGAAACATGGTGGTGGTATCCTGAGTCCCAGCCAGAAACATGGTGGTGGTATCCTGAGTCCCCACCAGAAACACGGTGGTGGTATCCTGAATCCCCGCCAGAAACAGGGTGGTGGTATCCTGAGTCCCCGCCAGAAACATGGTGTTGGTATCCTGAGTCCCTGCCAGAAACATGGTGGTGGTATCCTGAGTCCTGCCAGAAACACAGTGGTGGTATCCTGAGTCCTGCCAGAAACACGGTGGTGGTATCCTGAGTCCCCGCCAGAAACACTGGTGGTATCCTGAGGTCCCAGCCAGAAACACTTTCAGATGGGACGTTAAACCGAGGTTTTGTGTCGGTGCTGTACACCGTGCACATAAAAGAACCAGAGGAGACTATGGAATGGGTCTCTGTCTGTATCATTACACTATCATCCAAAATGACTAATCTCTTCAGGAGGCGTCGCTCATATGGGCAACCGGTAGCGACGATAAATAAACGTAAAACACACACGCAATCCTCGATTCTTAGACGGAAGAGCATTCCATAACTTAGAGGCAGCAGTCATAAAACTTTGATAAGCAAATCTATCTTAAATATATTTTAAAAGCTAGTTGAGAGTGTCATTGAAATGAATAATTAATGTTTGATATAAGTAATGAATCGCTGGTAGTTTCTATCCTGGGTATGAACTACATTGGGCGTCTTTAAAGTTAGCGTATTGGACATTGGCCTCCACACACTTTAAACTCACCAATGTAGTTCATACCCCGATGGAAATTACTAACCCGCGATTCATTTCATAAATAGATTTACCTTAGAACTTCGAGGAGATCCATTTCTTCTTGTCTCAACCACTCAATCTGTGACAATCCTAGGCTTTCCATCTATAACAATAACGTGTATGTATATATCTGTAACCTATACCTAGTCAATAACCTATACCTAGTCAATAACCTATACCTAGTCAATAACCTATACCTAGTCAATAACCTATACCTAGTCAATAACCGATACCTAGTCAATAACCTATACCTAGTCAATAACCGATACCTAGTCAATAACCTATACCTAGTCAATAACCTATACCTAGTCAATAACCTATATCTAGTCAATAACCAATACCTAGTCAATAACCAATACCTAGTCAATAACCTATACCTAGTCAATAACCTATACCTAGTCAATAACCTATACCTAGTCAATAACCTATACCTAGTCAATAACCAATACCTAGTCAATAACCTATACCTAGTCAATAACCTATACCTAGTCAATAACCTATACCTAGTCAATAACCAATACCTAGTCAATAACCTATACCTAGTCAATAACCTATATCTAGTCAATAACCTATACCTAGTCAATAACCAATACCTAGTCAATAACCAATACCTAGTCAATAACCTATACCTAGTCAATAACCTATACCTAGTCAATAACCTATACCTAGTCAATAACCTATACCTAGTCAATAACCTATACCTAGTCAATAACCTATACCTAGTCAATAACCTATACCTAGTCAATAACCTATACCTAGTCAATAATCTATACCTAGTCAATAACCAATACCTAGTCAATAACCTATACCTAGTCAATAACCTATATCTAGTCAATAACCGATACCTAGTCAATGTGCTATGGTTAAAATAACTCGAACATGTTCTAAACACTTTATTCAATTATAATCTACTGTGACAGCATAGCATTACAGCAATAACTTTTGAGAGATATTTAGAATGAAGTATATCTTTGCTCACCCTTTGCAAGCCGCTACACCAACTCATCTATACTGTGACAAGTTGATACAATCTAACGCACAATTTTATTGAATCAACTGCATCTCATGGTTGGTTATTTAAAAAATATTATGTTCTGTTACATCAACTTTACACAATAACTCTTTCAGCGCCGAATAAATTCAGAGTATTTGCAAACAACATAGATCCAGATCTATCTTGTTTGCTATTCGGTCATGTGCTTCAGCTCCACTGTCTGAAGAGCAATCAGCATATAGCCTGATCAAACAGCATGTTCTGTTCTGTCTGATCAGGTTCTCTGCTTTTTGCAAGTCACTTTTATGCGACATTGGTGGTGAAAGAGTTAAAGATAATTTATTGGGTTATTTATTATGTCACATACATGTATATGGTTGTTTGTTGGGTTGTTTGTTGGGTTGTTTATTGGGTTGTTTGGTGGGTTGGTTGTTGGGTTGTTTGTTGGGTTGTTTGTTGGGTTGTTTATTGGGTTGTTTGTTGGATTGTTTGTTGGGTTGTTTGTTGGGTTGTTTATTGGGTTGTTTGTTGGGTTGTTTATTGGGTAGGTTGTTTGGTGGGTGGTTGTTGGGTTGTATTGGTTGTTGTTGGGTTGTTTATTGGGTTGTTTGTGGATTGTTTTTGGTGTTTTGGGTATGTTTGTTGGGTTGTTTGTTGGGTTGTTTATTGGGTTGTTTGTTGGGTTGTTGTTGGTTGTTTGTTGGATTGTTTATTGGGTTGTTTATTGGGTTGTTTGTTGGGTTGTTTGTTGGGTTGTTTGTTGGGTTGTTTATTGGGTTGTATGTTGGGTTGTTTGTTGGATTGTTTGTTGGGTTGTTTGTTGGGTTGTTTATTGGGTTGTATGTTGGGTTGTTTATTGGGTTGGTTGTTGGGTTGGGTTGTTTATTGGGTTTTTTATTGGGTTGGTTATTGGGTTGTTTATTGGGTTGTATGTTGGGTTGTTTATTGGGTTGGTTATTGGGTTGTTTGTTGGGTTGTTTATTGGGTTGTATGTTGGGTTGTTTATTGGGTTGGTTGTTGGGTTGGGTTGTTTATTGGGTTGTTTATTGGGTTGGTTATTGGGTTGGTTGTTGGGTTGGTTATTGGGTTGTTTGTTGGGTTGTTTATTGGGTTGTTTGTTGGATTGTTTATTGGGTTGTTTGTTTATTGGGTTGTATATGGTGAAATGCAATATGAACAAAAAATAAAGCTTGAATAAAACATCCATTCTTACTAGGCATGGCAACAAATATTCGGAAATATACGTGTATAACAAAAATTAGGTTAGTTTGTCAATTTTTTGAGAGTTTGAGTGATTTTGAATTCTTGATAGAATTCTATCGAATATTCGAATATCTTCCCAACCGAATATTCGAATAGTATAATCGCTATTCGTTGCCATCCCTAATTCTTACCTCAAGAAAATCTCCAACTTCCTGAACTATTCCATGTATTACAAAAAGGTTACACAACTCTGTCATGACTGTGTGTAACTCGGGACTCGTCCTCATGTGGTCTACCTTGGATATGTATGTAGATATGACAGTCAAGTGTATATGAGCCTGTAACAGACAATATCCATACATTACAAGATTAGTTGCTTGAGGCAGGTAATAAAATGTTTCGCAATAAAAACATTCTAACAGAAACAGAATATGCAATATATAAATAGAATACATAAACAGAATGCACAATGTAGAATGGAGACCTTACAACAATGATAGTGGAATGGAGACCATACACCAATGATAGTAGAATGGAGACCTTACACCAATGATAGTAGAATGGAGACCTTACACCAATGATAGTAGAAAGGAGACCTTACACCAATGATAGTAGAATGGAGACCATACACCAATGATAGTAGAATGGAGACCTTACACCAATGATAGTAGAATGGAGACCTTACACCAATGATAGTAGAATGGAGACCTTACACCAATGATAGTAGAATGGAGACATTACAACAATGATAGTGGAATGGAGACCTTACACCAATGATAGTAGAATGGAGACCTTACACCAATGATAGTAGAATGGAGACATTACAACAATGATAGTGGAATGGAGACCAAACACCAATGATAGTGGAATGGAGACCATACACCAATGATAGTGGAATGGAGACCATACACCAATGATAGTGGAATGGAGACCATACACCAATGATAGTGGAATGGAGACCATACACCAATGATAGTGGAATGGAGAACATACACCAATGATAGTGGAATGGAGACCTAACCCCAATGATAGTGGAAAGGAGACCATACACCAATGATAGTGGAATGGAGACCTAACCCCAATGATAGTGGAATGGAGACCATACACCAATGATAGTGGAACGGAGACCATACACCAATGATAGTGGAATGGAGACCATACACCAATGATAGTGGAATGGAGACCATACACCAATGATATTGGAATGGAGACCTAACCCCAATGATAGTGGAATGGAGACCATACACCAATGATAGTGGAATGGAGACCATACACCAATGATAGTGGAATGGAGACCATACACCAATGATAGTAGAATGGAGACCTTACACCAATGATAGTAGAATGGAGACCTTACACCAATGATAGTGGAATGGAGACCTTACACCAATGATAGTAGAATGGAGGACCTTACACCAATGATAGTGGAATGGAGACCTTACACCAATGATAGTGGAATGGAGACCTTACACCAATGATAGTGGAATGGAGACCATACACCAATGATAGTAGAATGGAGACATTACACCAATGATAGTAGAATGGAGACATTACACCAATGATAGTAGAATGGAGACCGTACACCAATGATAGTGGAATGGAGACCTTACACCAATGATAGTAGAATGGAGACCTTACACCAATGATAGTGGAATGGAGACCTTACACCAATGATAGTGGAATGGAGACCTTACACAAATGATAGTAGAATGGAGACATTACACCAATGATAGTAGAATGGAAACCATACACCAATGATAGTAGAATGGAGACCTTACACCAATGATAGTAGAATGGAGACCTTACACCAATGATAGTAGAATGGAGACCATACACCAATGATAGTGGAATGGAGATCATACACCAATGATAGTAGAATGGAGACCATACACCAATGATAGTAGAATGGAGACCATACACCAATGATAGTGGAATGGAGACTGTACACCATTGATAGTAGAATGGAGACCTTACACCAATGAAAGTAGAATGGAGACCATACACCAATGATATTAGAATGAAGACCATACACCAATGATAGTAGAATGGAGACCTTACACCAATGATAGTGGAATGCAGACCTTACACCAATGATAGTGGAATGCAGACCTTACACCAATGATAGTGGAATGCAGACCTTACACCAATGATAGTAGAATGCAGACCTTACACCAATGATAGTAGAATGGAGACCTTACACGAGTGATAGTGGAATGGAGACCTTACACCAATGATAGTGGAATGCAGACATTACACCAATTATAGTAGAATGGAGACCTTACACCAATGATAGTAGAATGGAGACCTTACACCAATGATAGTAGAATGGAGACCTTACACCAATGATAGTAGAATGGAGACCTTACACCAATGATAGTAGAATGGAGACCTTACACCAATGATAGTGGAATGGAGACCTTACACCAATGATAGTAGAATGGAGACCTTACACCAATGATAGTAGAAATGAGTGCCACATTGAAAGGTTGTAATTGCTTACCTTGGCAGCACGGACCAGTGAGACCAGGTTGTTATTGTCTACCTTGGTAGCCGGGACCAGTACCACCAGTTTGTAATTTCCTACCTTGGCAGCCGGGACCAGTGCCACAATCAAAGGTTGTAATTGCCTACCTTGGCAGCCCGGACCAGTGCCACAATCAAAGGTTGTAATTGCTTACCTTGGCAGCCCGGACCAGTGCCACAATCAAAGGTTGTAATTGCTTACCTTGGCAGCCCGGACCAGTCCCACAATCAAAAGTTGTAATTGCTTACCTTGGCAGCCCGGACCAGTGCCACAATCAAAGGTTGTAATTGCTTACCTTGGCAGCCCGGACCAGTGCCACAATCAAAGGTTGTAATTGCTTACCCTGGCAGCCCGGACCAGTGCCACAATCAAAGGTTGTAATTGCTTACCCTGGCAGCCCGGACCAGTGCCACCATGTTATTGTTGAAAACAACTTCCTGAGGTAGTCCGGATTCCATGTCCATCTGAACCTTCTGGGCAACCATCATAACAACCCTGAAACCAAACAATCGTACGATGATTAAAGAGAGCTTACCGGTATTTCATTTGATAATATTTCATTGCTCTATATACATGTATGTAACAAAAACAATCGTACGATGATTAAAGAGAGCTTATTTCATTTAAGAAACAATAAGTATCAACCGTGGTATATCGCAGAATAACCCGAGTTTGAAGTTCTTATGCGTAGAAATATATCACGAAGGCCTTTGGCCGTCGTGATATATTTCTACGCATAAGAACGACAAACGAAGGTTATTCTGCGATATACCACGGTTGATACTTATCATTTCGATTCTAACACGACTTACTTCTAATAATTTTAGACGAGAATCAAAGGAGTATTTTCTTCAAACGCCGTGCTACTCCGCTGCATTTGGATTTTCGAAATTTCCTCCCGTGTAAGGGATGATGACGTTATTTTTTATGGAAAATATCAATCTAGTGCATAAATGAACAAAAGTTGTAACTGATCAATAATTTTATTTATTTTGTCAAATAAAACTGTACAGAATAGTAACTGAAATGTTACTTAACAGAAAAACAAGACGGGCAAGAGATTATCTGATTCTAAAAATAGCTCACTTCCACGAATTCCCACGATAGTATTTACAAACATCACGTGACTTTCATTCATAAAACTTTACATGCATTGTATAAATGGAATAGCCAAAACACTGTGCGCGCGCAGCTTAGTTCAAGGTTGGTATATCGCAGAATAACCCGAGGTAGATTTTACTCTACAAGTATGTATGTTATTAGCTGGGTCGTGTTAGAATTGATAATATTTCATTGCTCTATATACATGTATGTAACAAAAACAAGCGTATAACTGATAAATACCGTAACTAGCAATTCGTTTGGGCGACAAGTTCTGACAACATTAGTGATTGGCTTATTTTCTATCTATATGTTTATCGCCCCCTGGTTAATCGGGGCATCGCCTCCAGAAGTATATTAATCATTCTATGGGGGATAGTGTAGATGCAGAAGATGCTCCAATGAGAGACATCAGTGAGTTACTGCCCCTGAATACTCTCTAAAAGTAGATAGGTCCTATTAAGTGTTTTCCTCTGTTTTTATCGTTGTTTCCAACACAACACAACATGCTAGCAATTTTATTCCACTATCACTTCTTAAAAGTTTTAAATTACTATATCGACATATCTCATACAGTATATGCAATGGGTACATATTTCTATAAGAATATTTTCAGTTAATTAACACGATTTGGATATAATCACATTTATCATACCGCAACATCTGGTTAGGGAACAACAGTAAAAACAAAGGATTCTAACTAAAAGGACCTATTCACATTTTGGAATAAATCAGACTTTATCTGCCAAGGGAGGTAATAGAAAAATACTCGGTTTCTAGTGCCATCTGAAAGACTGTTAACCCATTCAACACCAAGTAACTGACATGGACTGGTTCATGACATTCTTAGACCAATAAATTAATAAGAATATTAAATTTGGACCAATTCATTTTATTAAAATGGGTAATTTTGTCTAAAAACAGTAATATTACCTGCAAAAAGTGCAGATCCTGACGAGCCGGCTCATCTGGATCTACACTTTTTGTAAGCCTATTTAGAGGTCTGTGGTGTTGAAAGGGTTAATGTTATTAGGGTTAGACGGTGGATCGGCCCTGCGATCCCTTGCCACTGGACCACTAACCCGTCTATGGGGTTACACGTATTTGCATTTCCTCGTTATGATAGAACTAGAGGTCATAGTCTAAAATTGTTCAAAAATCGTGTACGGACTAAAATTGTTCAAAAATTGTGTACGGAATAAAATTGTTCAAAAATCGTGTACGGACTATAGTCAGAGAATATATGCTTAGTCAGCAGGCCAGTTGCTACATTTCACTGTGTGATGATCAAGACTTGAAATAGTAGAGACCGTGCTGATGTGAAGAGAGTGGTATAAAACATTAAACTTATTGATTTTACAACGATTGTGAAACAAGCATTAACAACTTGTATTAATCACTCTCGTTGGTGCGGATGAAAGCATATACAGTCAAATCTGTGCTAATGGCCACCTCCAAATAAAGGCCGCATATGAAAAACCTGTCTCTAAAGATCACCATTTTTCTCTCCCGTCGAGCCATTTTCAATGCATTTTAACCCTCTATTGAGAGGCCACCTGCCAACAAAGGCCACTTTTTGACTTTCCCGAGGGTGGCCTTTATAGACAGGTTTGACTGTATATGGTTAATTGATTCCACTGGTCGATAACATGGCTGGATAAAACATACATCTTTATGTAAATTCAAGAAGATTGTGATTGGCTGTCATTTTAGAATATTTGTGGGTAGTTATGATGTCATCAAAAAATGTACCGGGTACTTCTTGTTAGCCAAAAATTATGAAAACATTTGTAACTTACACAAAAATATATAAATCTGTTAAATAATGTATATGTAGCTATACACGCAGTTTTTAATAGAAATGATAAATTCCAAAATCGTGTTTATACAATGAGTATAATTTCATCTCTTTAAAAAGTCATGTGACTTGGTTAATCCAAGATGGCCGCCTCCATAATTTTCTATTTGAGATACCGTAACCAACCTGTCATAACTTTTTTATTTGCAGTGTGAATTTCAAAATTCTTTCACCATATTTGATGTTTTAGTTAGCTTTATATGTTTCCAAATTAACATGATTCTTGTTGATGGATTTCCATTAACCCTTTCAACACTACAGACCTCTAAATATGCTTACAAAAAGTGTAGATCCAGATGAGCACATGACGTAATATTACTATTTTTAGACAAAATTACCCATTTTGTTAAATGAACTGGTCCAAATGTAATTTTCTTATTAATTTATTGGTCATATATCAATATATCATGCACCAGTCCTTGTCAGTTACTTGGTGTTAAACGGCTAAATAAGAATTTTATAGCAAAATGGTACAAAATTCTGGATTTTCAAATTGACTATAATATAAAGGAATAATAAAGGAATTTTGAGCAAAATGTATGTATTTTAAGAACATTATAAGCACACAGCTACAAAATTCTGTATGAGCTCTTGTATATACCTGTGTGCCCTCTGTGTGTACACCTCCCTGAGTTTGGTTATCGACCTACAGTCATGTTTCACCTCTATAGGACACATATATGATGTGAAATCTCTGTTCATGTATGCTGTGGATCCCTCCGTCTTGGTGCCCGACACCGCATTCGCCATCTGTTTCATTAGATATCTGCAAGTTTTAATTTTGTTTTATTATTAGAGCGTGTATTTCTCGCCGCTCTTGGGTTATTCAGAGAGTCACTTTCGGGAGAATGCAGTCATTTTTATACTTTGACTGCATGGTAGATGTATAGTAACGATGCATGGCAGACGTTTATCAACGATACATGGCAGACGTTTACCACCGATGCATGGCAGACGTTTACCACCGATGCATGGCAGATGTTTATCACCGATGCATGGCAGACGTTTATCACCGATGCATGGCAGACGTTTATCACCGATGTATGGCAGACGTTTATCACCGATGCATGGCAGACGTTTATCACCGATGCATGGCAGATGTTTATCACCGATGCATGGCAGACATATACTACCGATGCATGGCAGACATATACTACCGATGCATGGCAGACGTGTACCACCGATGCATGGCAGACATATACCACCGATGCATGGCAGACATATACTACCGATGCATGGCAGACGTGTACCACCGATGCATGGCAGACATATACCACCGATGCATGGCAGACGTTTATCACCGATGCATGGCAGACATATACCACCGATGCATGGCAGACGTTTATCACCGATGCATGGCAGACATATACTACCGATGCATGGCAGACGTGTACCACCGATGCATGGCAGACATATACCACCGATGCATGGCAGACGTTTATCACCGATGCATGGCAGACATATACCACCGATGCATGGCAGACATATACTACCGATGCATGGCAGACATATACTACCGATGCATGGCAGACATATACTACCGATGCATGGCAGACATATACTACCGATGCATGGCAGACGTGTACCACCGATGCATGGCAGACGTTTATCACCGATGCATGGCAGACATATACTACCGATGCATGGCAGATGTTTATCACCGATGCATGGCAGACATATACTACCGATGCATGGCAGACGTTTATCACCGATGCATGGCAGACATATACCACTGATGCATGGCAGACGTTTCACCGATGCATGGCAGACGTTTATCACCGATGCATGGCAGACGTTATCACCGATGCATGGCAGACATATACTACCGATGCATGGCAGACGTTTATCACCGATGCATGGCAGACATATACTACCGATGCATGGCATACATATACTACCGATGCATGGCAGACGTTTATCACCGATGCATGGCAGACATATACTACCGATGCATGGCATACATATACTACCGATGCATGGCAGACGTTTATCACCGATGCATGGCAGACATATACTACCGATGCATGGCAGACATATACTACCGATGCATGGCAGACATATACTACCGATGCATGGCAGACATATACCACCGATGCATGGCAGATGTTTATCACCGATGCATGGCAGACATATACTACCGATGCATGGCATACATATACTACCGATGCATGGCAGACGTTTATCACCGATGCATGGCAGACATATACTACCGATGCATGGCAGACATATACCACCGATGCATGGCAGACATATACTACCGATGCATGGCAGACATATACTACCGATGCATGGCAGACGTGTATCACCGATGCATGGCAGACATATACTACCGATGCATGGCAGACGTGTACCACCGATGCATGGCAGACGTTTATCACCGATGCATGGCATACATATACTACCGATGCATGGCAGACATATACTACCGATGCATGGCAGACGTTTATCACCGATGCATGGCAGACGTTTACCACCGATGCATGGCAGACATATACTACCGATGCATGGCAGACATATACTACCGATGCATGGCAGACGTTTATCACCGATGCATGGCAGACGTTTACCACCGATGCATGGCAGACGTTTATCACCGATGCATGGCAGACATATACTACCGATGCATGGCAGACATATACTACCGATGCATGGCAGATGTTTATCACCGATGCATGGCAGACATATACTACCGATGCATGGCAGACGTTTATCACCGATGCATGGCAGACATATACCACCGATGCATGGCAGACATATACTACCGATGCATGGCAGACATATACTACCGATGCATGGCAGATGTTTATCACCGATGCATGGCAGACATATACTACCGATGCATGGCAGACGTTTATCACCGATGCATGGCAGACATACCACCGATGCATGGCAGACATATACTACCGATGCATGGCAGACATATACTACCGATGCATGGCAGATGTTTATCACCGATGCATGGCAGACATATACTACCGATGCATGGCAGACGTTTACCACCGATGCATGGCAGACGTTTACCGCCGATGCATGGCAGACATTTACCACCGATGCATGGCAGACATATACCACCGATGCATGGCAGACGTTTACCACCGATGCATGGCAGACATATACCACCGATGCATGGCAGACATATACTACCGATGCATGGCAGACGTTTGCCACCGATGCATGGCAGACGTTTACCACCGATGCATGGCAGACGTTTACCACCGATGCATGGCAGACGTTTACCACCGATGTTCAGAACAGTTATTTATCTGAGAATTGTTACTCGACTTTACCTGGAAGTTTGCAGGTATAGTTACCTGGAAGTATGCAGGTATAGTTACCTGGAAGTCTGCAGGTATAACACAGTATTTTCTCCTTCAATTGTTACAAGAGGAAGTGAAGACACCATATTTTCTGCCACACCGGAAGCCATTAGGTATCCGTGACCTCCACATGACCTTCGGCAAATTTCCACCATCGCTGTCGACATATCTGTCAGAAATGCTTTCAAACCTGACGTTTGGGCATGCAGCTGAAATGAGAAACACACATCATTGTTCAGAGAGAAGGGTGGACGTTCATGAATACGGGTGGATGTTTAGGGATAAGGGTGGAAGTTCAGGGAGAATGGTTGAAGTTCAGGGAGAAGGGTGGCAGAGCTGGGAGGTCGGTGGAAGTTCAGGGAGAGGGTGGAAGTTCAGGGAGAAGGGTGGAAGTTCATGAATATGGGTGGATTTTCAGGGAGAATGGTAGAAGTTCAGGAGATGGGTGGATATTCAGAGAGAAGGGTGGAAGTTCATGAATACGGGTGGTAGTTCAGAGAGAAGGGTGGAAGTTCTTGAATACGGTTGGATGTTCAGGGAGAAGGGTTGAAGTTCAGGGAGAAGGGTTGAAGTTCAGGGAGAAGGGTTGAAGTTCAGGGAGAAGGGTGGAAGTTTTAGGGAGAAGGGTGGACATTCAGAGAGAAGGATGGACATTCAGAGAGAAGGATGGACATTCAGAGAGAAGGGTGGAAGTTCAGAGAGAAGGGTGGAAGTTCAGAGAGAAGGGTGGAAGTTCAGAGAGAAGGGTGGAATAGGCAGATTACTTCTTCCAATCTTCTCCTAGCTCCAGCCATGTTAATATAGAAAATGCAATAAAAGGTACCTCTGCCAATTTTCTGTTATTCCCTCGCATGATTTCATGATAGGTAGTATAGTATGAGGAGAACATGTCTTCCGCTATAAAGTGACAGGCGTATGATGCTGCCAATGTCGGGAATATCTTCAACTGTTGGGTTTGAAAATCTAAAACTTGTTGCTCTGGAGTGCTGAAAGAAACCAAACTATAATGCTGTATTTGCTGTGTCTACGATTCCATAATGTAAGCTGCCTCCATATCTTTAACTACTTTCGTAGAAGTTGTCAAATCATTATAAACATAAAGGTTTACATTTTGAGGACACTTAGTTTTTTGATTATCTCGTACAAATTTATTTTTAGCTTTATTGCAATAACAAGTCTGATGGAATGCATCGCCATGAGAGAAGGGTCCATGTGGAATTTAAGTGCCTTGCCTAAGGGCACAACCCGAACGGATATGGCTGGGCTCAAACTCTTGACCTTTGAATTGAATGTGCTATCATTTCGCTATCATGACTTAGGATCCAGGATTGAAGTCAAAGATCGTAATTTCTCTTTCCAACATGCCATAATGCAAAATGACTTGAATTTGTTTGCCGAGAGTTGATACCTAGGCTGATATGAAACTGGCCACGCAATAACGTCTTTATTACTTTGATCTGAATTTAATATAATCGGAATCCTGCTAATTGTTATCCATATATCGGGAATAAATCAATGAATTAGATACAAGAAAACGATTGAAATATTACCACGAAACTAAACATCTGTTATATGTCAAATTTGACACACAGAGATGCTACAGGAAGTAAACAAACTAGCACTGAGGGAACTAGTTAGTGCATGACAGTATCATACTAGCAAACGTGATATCATACTGGAAAACACAGCATATCAACCTGGGTGGTGGACAGTATTGTGTCTGTCCGATTAGCGCAGTGGTTAGCACGCTCACTTCTCACCAATGCAACTCGGGTTCGATCCTTGGACCGTGGAGTATGTGATATGGTACGGTGGTCGCCAGATCTGACAGGTGAGTTTTCTCCGGGTACTCCGCTTTTCCTCCCACATGAATTACCACATTATACGCTTTCATCCACGCTAACGAGAGTTATTAATATAAGTTGTTAAAACTTGCTTCGCAATCGTTGTAAAATAAATAAAGTTTATAAAGTATTGTGGTAGGCAAATAACGACAAAATATAGGCTCAAATTCATATCTATGAAATACAGTCAAACCTGTGTTAGTGGTCACCTCTATTAAGTACAGTCAAACCTGTGTTAGTGGTCACCTCTATTAAGTACAGTCAAACCTGTGTTAGTGGTCACCTCTATTAAGTACAGTCAAACCTGTGTTAGTGGTCACCTCTATTAAGTACAGTCAAACCTGTGTTAGTGGTCACCTCTATTAAGTACAGTCAAACCTGTGTTAGTGGTCACCTCTATTAAGTACAGTCAAACCTGTGTTAGTGGTCACCTCTATTAAGTACAGTCAAACCTGTGTTAGTGGTCACCTCTATTAAGTACAGTCAAACCTGTGTTAGTGGTCACCTCTATTAAGTACAGTCAAACCTGTGTTAGTGGTCACCTCTATTAAGTACAGTCAAACCTGTGTTAGTGGTCACCTCTATTAAGTACAGTCAAACCTGTGTTAGTGGTCACCTCTATTAAGTACAGTCAAACCTGTGTTAGTGGTCACCTCTATTAAGTACAGTCAAACCTGTGTTAGTGGTCACCTCTATTAAGTACAGTCAAACCTGTGTTAGTGGTCACCTCTATTAAGTACAGTCAAACCTGTGTTAGTGGTCACCTCTATTAAGTACAGTCAAACCTGTGTTAGTGGTCACCTCTATTAAGTACAGTCAAACCTGTGTTAGTGGTCACCTCTATTAAGTACAGTCAAACCTGTGTTAGTGGCCACCTCTATTAAGTACAGTCAAACCTGTGTTAGTGGTCACCTCTATTAAGTACAGACAAACCTGTGTTAGTGGTCACCTCTATTAAGTACAGTCAAACCTGTGTTAGTGCTCACCTCTATTAAGTACAGTCAAACCTGTGTTAGTGGTCACCTCTATTAAGTACATTCAAACCTGTGTTAGTGGTCACCTCTATTAAGCAGCCAACCTGTATTAAGCAGCCAGTTTCCAGATTCCCAATTGGTTGTTTTATTATATATTTGACCTCTATTAAGCAGCCATCTGTACTAAGCAGCCACTTTCTCTGACTCCCTTGGCAGACTGCTTAAGACAGGTTTGACTGTATATCAAAATGTGTTACCCTGGCTTCAGGGTTGTCTGTCTCGTAACTGCACTGTAACGTACTGCTACGCAGACTGATTAAGACAGGTTTGACTGTATATCAAAATGTGTTACCCTGGCTTCAGGCTTGTCTGTCTCCTGACTGCACTGTAACGTACTGCTACGCAGGCTGCATGTCTAAGTGCATGTTTTGTCCAACTCACAATTTGGACTCGCACCAATATCATAGTGGCATAGTTTGCCTTGTTTCCGGACAGTTGAGTGAATTTACCATCTCTAGTTACCTAAAGAATATAGAAAATATGTTCTAGCATTACTCATAATATTATACATGTACACATCATAAGCTTAGTTTAATCCTATGTTATTGCAAACCAATAGTAAATATGTCATACAATACATACAAAAGATGTCATTCACACGACAGACAATCTGACGACCCGCCTCAGTAGTGATGACAATGATAAAATAATTTGCATATTATGATGATAAATGCTACAATCGCCGACGTCGACATGGTGATACAATAAACAAGTAGCAACAAATAGACACGTCATAGAATTACCTTTATAGCGGCGGATCATCAAGCAGAAACATTGGTCACAAGTATAATCAGGATTTTAATTTAGAATGTCTCGAGGCATGCGTTTCTTATTAAAATGAGTAAACGAAAGTCTTATAATCTGATGCACACGATGTTCAGAATTCAAGGATCAATCGGTGTCATGCAAGTGTCATGCACTAAAAATATATAGAAATAATAAACACTAAATTACAATAATACTGTCTCTGTGGGTTTTGGCATGCACTCGCATATAAGACCTGTTGATAAAAATGGACACAAGTATAAATTGCCTGTTTGGCCAGTGCAAGTTGAAGAAATGTTCAGTGTAAGAATGCTTTCTCTTTGAAGAAATGTTCAGTGTCAGAGTGCTTTCTCTTTGAAGAAATGTTCAGTGTCAGAGTGCTTTCTCTTTGAAGAAATGTTCAGTGTCAGAGTGCTTTCTCTTTGAAGAAATGTTCAGTGTCAGAGTGCTTTCTCTTCTAAAACGTAAATTATGAATACCATTTAACACATTAATTAAACATTTTTTAGCACTCACTAAGACGGGAAGTCACCTTGAAGCCATAAACTGGTGTTAAAAAACTCGTCTTATAGATGACAAACAAGCTTTAACAACTTATATTAATCACTCTCGTTTGCACAGATGAAAGCGTAAAAAATGTGGTCATTCGTGTTGAAGGAGTACCCGGAAAAAAAACCCACCTGTCCAATCTTGCGACCACCGTACCATCTCACATACTTCCCAGTTTGAGGATCTAACCCGGGTGAGAAGCAAGCGTGCTAACCACTGTGGTCTGAGGATCGAACCCGGGTTGCATTGGTGAGAAGTGAGTGTACTAACCACTGCGGTCCGAAGATCGAACCCGGGTTGCGTTAGTGAGAAGCGAGCGTGCTAACCACTGTATCGTGTATCGTTACTTCTTTGACTCGGTATGCACGTCTAACATCAAATTTATAAAATGGAAATTGAAGACTACTCAGAATATCCCAGTGAACAACATCTTCTAAGCAAACTCATATACGGAGGCTTTAACCCTTATCCTGCCAAATCAATTAGAATGTTTTGAATATGTGTAATTATTATGTATATTCACAGGCCTATGTTTTGGCCTATGGTCATATAGTAAATAATGTTAGTAAACATTTGGCCTATGGTCATATATAGTAAATAATGTTAGTAAACATTTGGCCTATGGTCATATAGTAAATAATGTTAGTAAACATTTGGCCTATGGTCATATATAGTAAATAATGTTAGTAAACATTTGGCCTATGGTCATATAGTAAAAAAAAAATTATTTTTGTGTCTGGTGCCCTGTGTGTATATTGTTTTTGTGTCTGGTGCCCTGTGTGTATATTGTTTTTGTGTCTGGTGCCCTGTGTGTATATTGTTTTTGTGTCTGGTGCCCTGTGTGTATATTTTTTTTGTGTCTGGTGCCCTGTGTGTATATTTTTGTTGTGTCTGGTGCCCTGTGTGTATATATTTTTTGTGTCTGGTGCCCTGTGTGTATATATTGTTTGTGTCTGGTGCCCTGTGTGTATATTTTTTGTGTCTGGTGCCCTGTGTGTATATTGTTTTTGTGTCTGGTGCCCTGTGTGTATATTTTTGTGTGTCTGGTGCCCTGTGTATATTTTTGTTGTGTCTGGTGCCCTGTGTGTATATATTTTTTGTGTCTGGTGCCCTGTGTGTATATATTGTTTGTGTCTGGTGCCTGTGTGTATATATTTTTTGTGTCTGGTGCCCTGTGTGTATATATTTTTTGTGTCTGGTGCCCTGTGTGTATATTTGTTGTGTGTCTGGTGCCCTGTGTGTATATTGATCAGAAAATAAAATTTGAAACAAATAAATTAGACGGAATGGTGCAGCTGATCAGGATCTATGTTGTTTGCTATTCAGACAAATGTTTTAGCTCCACTATCCAAATGCAGCTGATCAGGATCTATCCTGTTTGCTATTCAGACAAGTGTTTTAGCTCCACTATCCAAATGCAGCTGATCAGGATCTATGTTGTTTGCTATTCAGACAAGTGTTTTAGCTCCACTATCCAAATAGCAAACAGCATAGAATCTGAGATGAGACGGAATGTTCTATGGCAACAAACAACTTTAATTGTGATTGGCGGGTTAAGGGTTAACATGCATTCTAATTTCACTTTGTTTACAACATTATACATAGACTGAATAAATGTCCCTACCATTGCATTTCTCATTAGTAAGTTCTCACGAGGAATTCTGACATTGTTCAAGATCAAGTAGCCATTATCCACCATATTAAAGCAAATCTTTTGACCAATGTCGCCAACTTTTATACCTTCAAATATGAAATCAAGCATGTTCCTTCAGAGCTGTGTGGTTGTCATAGTGTGGAACTAATCAAGAGCTTGCCGTCGTGGATGAAAGATAGAGCTGTGTGGTTGCAAGTGTGGAATTAATCAAAAGCTCGCCGTCGTGGATGAAAGATAGAGCTGTGTGGTTGCCATAGTGTGGAATTAATCAAAAGCTCGCCGTCGTGGATGAAAGATAGAGCTGTGTGGTTGCAAGTGTGGAATTAATCAAAAGCTCGCCGTTGTGGATGAAAGATAGAGCTGTGTGGTTGCCATAGTGTGGAATTAATCAAAAGCTTGTCGTCGTGGATGAAAGATAGAGCTGTGTGGTTGCCATAGTGTGGAATTAATCAAGAGCTTGTCGTCGTGGATGAAAGAAACTAGAGCTGTGTGGTTGTCATAGTGTGGAATTAAAGCATAATGGAAAATATTGAGTTGTTCTGTTCTACTTTCGATATAAGCTAAGTATGGAATGCCAGAACTGACATAATAATTATATAGAATAAAACAATTGATTATTTCCCATGTGATGCTTATAGCGACATAACTGCATTTTTTGTTACCTCCCCTGTCAGATAAAGTCAGATTTATTGCGATTGTATGTTTTTACTGTTGTTCCCTGGCCAGATATTGCGGTATGATAAATTATAGTTTATGACAATCGTGTTAATTAAAGCGACATTACATCGCAAAAAACAAATAAAATGCATGTTTTCACGTATAAATGCATTTCTACTACAAATTCTTCTGAATACATTCGAAAACTAACATTGAATCAATAAACAGTGTTTTTGTGGTCTACAAACTTTCAAAAGTGAAAGTAGGATTTCATATAACGGTCATCCACGCTCCTGAAATGCCGCGATACTTTCGTTTAGAGATCATTTAACTAAGATTAGTCTACAAATAATTATGCATAGGCACAAATGTGAAATAGAATGGTAAATCTGTACGATAAATCGTGTTACGGTATTCAGGATACACGCATGAATGTAGACCCTATTTACATTATTTTGTTATGTCAACAAACTGCGTATACGACGCTTGTTTATTTGTTGAAATACTCATGTTTTTGAGGCAAATATTGGAGAAAAATATTTATACCATATAATAGGAAATAACATACTGCAGACATTTGCGTTTTCACCGATAGTTAGCCTGGGTGCCAGTCTGTCAATTTTTCACTATTTAACCCATTCAACACCAAGTAACTCACATGGACTGGTCCATGATATTCATAAACCAATAAATGAATCAGAAAATCACATTTGGACAAGTTCATTTATCAAAATGGGTAATTATGTCTAAAAATAGTCATATCACTGGCAAAAAGTGCAGATCCCGATGAGACGGCTCGTCACGAGCCGGCTCATCTGGATCTACACTTTTTGTAAGCCTATTTAGAGGTCTGTGGTGTTGAAAGGGTTAACTTCTGGCAAAATGACAGCCTGGGAAAACTGGATTTCCGATCGTAGTGCCATCTACTTACACCCTCGTTTATGAAGGTGTAGATTTGAAGAACAACAATTCTTTTCTACAAGATAATATCGCTAAATATAGAAATGGAATTCTATCGGAAATCGTCATGATTATACACGATCATTTCCGAATATACACGAATGTTCCCGTAGACTCATTTACATTGCAAACATATAATGTCCCGTTTCTGTGTTATATCGACGAGATGGCGGATTTTAAATATTACATTTATATGGTAATGGATCGATTCGGCGTAATTGAACTAAGGACGATTTAAATATTGAGTAAATATGTCAAATCAGACGCACATTGTACTTTTAAAAACTATTTATCGTTCCGTTGACCCGTTAACAATGGCGGCCAATTATAAGTTTTATCAACATTGCAGTGCCTTGCTTTCAATTCAAGTATGTCATTAATTAAGTCACGTGCTAATAGGCCTATTAATAGGATTAATGCGAGTCAATAATTACACGGACAAACCGTCGAGTTTCCCCAGACGTTGATATGATCAGAAACTCAATACGACCCAATTAATAGTCTGTGTTAAAATATATTTATTTGACTGACCAGGCAAAATATATCGACGCCTGTTCCCAGGCTACGATGTAGTGTCGCTTTGATGATTGCTAATTAATTCCACACTATGACATGGTCTTGTAGCAAGAGATAGCTGTTCAGACAAGTGTTTTAGCTCCACTACCTGAACAGCAAGCAGCATAGCATTATTCTGGCTCTAGGCTGTTTGCAAATGCGACTTTAGTTGTGATTGGCAGGTTAAGCCATAATCTTCTAGTTTGAGGGCGTAACTGTGGGGGTATGTTAGGATCAATTACAATGCCTTAAAGGCTCCACACATGTACATAACTTATATGTAGTTTTCCCACTAACAAAATGTTACTTGCTACATCCTGCTATTCCAATGGTCGACGCTGGTTATAGCACAATAATTGTCTGAGTGAGCTAGAAAGGTGAAAGTAATATAGTATTTCATATATGAAAACAAGCAAAGCCTGAAAACCACTAAAAATGATTTCACAAGCAAAACCTGTAAACCACTAATATTTATTATTTTTATTTCACAAGCAAACCCTGTAAACCACTAATATTTAGTATTTTTATTTCACAAGCAAACCCTGTAAACCACTAATATTTAGTATTTTTATTTCACAAGCAAACCCTGTAAACCACTAATATATTTTATTTCACAAGCAAACCCTGTAAACCACTAATATTTAGTATTTTTATTTCACAAGCAAACCCTGTAAACCACTAATATATTTTATTTCACAAGCAAATCCTGTTAGAACATATCTTCTAACTATTTAAAGTCACTTGATGCCTTTTTTTCTCCAAGTGGAAAACTAATACTAAAATTCCAAGTGGAAGTCGTGATAGTGCAGTGGATGCGCGTTCGCTTCAGGTGCGAAAGGTCCGGAGTTCGAGCCCCACTGGAGCCGTTACGATTGTGCCCTTAGGCAAGGCATTTAAATTCCACGTTGCCTCTTCTCTCTCCCTCGTGGCGATGGATTCCATCAGGAATGAGGTCTCGAGAGTGATTTATATAAGTTGAAATAACTTGTTTCGCAATCGAGCTCAAATAAATTTGTAAAAACACTAAAATTCAAATGCAAATTTATCCAAGTGTTAGTGTTAACCAAACCACTATCTATAAAGTGTTGATGATTTTGTAATTAAATATCCATAAAGGGAGGTAATTTACAAATAATATATCCCTGGGTTATATAATACATGTGTTTACAGTGTATGTGGAGGACTTCGACCTCAACACAATTTAAACTTTACAACTAAAATAGATTCGTATAAACCCACTTCAAACAGCACATGTGTATTGTAGTATTGTATTGCCCACAATAAATGCAACACAGACTGAATTTTATTCCTTAAATTGTAAAACTTAATTTTAGTTGAAATCCCTCTATGTATGGCAAAGTGTGTGTGTTTTACGTTTATTTATCGTCGCTACCGGTTGTCCATATGAGCGATGCCTCCGGAAGAGATTACTCATTTTAGATTTGTGGAGGATAGTGCAATGATACAGACAGAGACCCATTCCAGCATCTCCTCTGTATCTTTAACATGTACGGTGTAAAGCACCGACACGAGACCTCGGTTTAAAGTCCCATTCTGTAAGACTGTTAATTTTATTGAGGTCAGAAGGGGGACCGAACCTGCGATCCCTGGATTACCAGTCCAGCGTGTTAACCACTGGACTACAGATCCGCCTGTTTGAAAAAGATAAGTTAGGTTTTTCCGGTGTCTATGCATGGATGAATGAACATGGGTAACACATAATATCCACATAGTTCTATCAATGAGAGTTATATATATAGAGGATATTTGTTTGTTTTGAGTGAATATGGAATATATCTCACTGAGAAGTGAGAAAATTTCAAATATTTTCACGAGCCCGTAGCGCGATTTAAAATATGAAAATGTTCTCACTTCGAGGTGAGATATATTCCATATTCACTCAAAACCAACAAATTTTCTTTTTATTTTATGCTAATTGGTGATAAAACAAACACAGAATGAAGAAATTAAAATAGCTGGCCGTCGTGTTTTTGCGCGGATGAATACATTGACGACTATACGTCACGAGTCGATACACAAATCTGCCGCCATCTTGAATTTAAAGTTGAATCGAGGAAAAATACATGAAAACATTTATTGTTACAATTTGCAGTGACAAAATTCGAGACATTGTCAGTTGTATTTCGCTTTTGATTTGTTTCATAACAAAAACAATAATACAGGTAAATAGTGTCATTGAAGCCAGGTAAACGGCGAAAATTAAATGACACGTGTGAAACGGTGCAAGAATAGTGTATTGGGAAGGGAGATAATAAATAAAGTAGTCAGGCAAAATACAGTGACTGATATGCAGTGAGATATGGATTATATCTCACTGATAGAACACTGTATTACATCAATTAGCATAAAATAAGTATATATATATATATTGTGTAATATATTGCAGGGCTCAAGCCAGATCCAAATATTGGGAGAAGTGAGAAAGCGCGTCATGGCATCATCTAATTGCATTATTTAATAAATTTCAACATAGTTAAAATACACAATATGACAATCAAGTACAATATTTGAATAGAGGGAGTGCTTTACAATGGCCAGTGTATCTTACTGGACAATATTTTGTCTGAAAATTGTAATCATAATTTTGTTAAATGTTTTTTTAGGGAGAAATGGTGCCCCCAGGGGAGAAGTCAGGGTACCAAGGGTGACCACTTCGCCCATGTCGCCCTCTAGAATGAGCCCTGATATTTGTATATGTTGTAACATTATTTGAAATACACTAGGTTTAACCCTTTCAACACCACAGACCTCTAAATAGGCTTACAAAAAGTGTAGATCCAGATGAGCCGGCTCGTGACGAGCCGTCTCATCAGGATCTGTACTTTTTGCCAGTGATATGACTATTTTTAGACATAATTACCCATTTTGATAAATGAACTTGTCCAAATGTGATTTTCTGATTCATTTATTGGTTTATGAATATCATGGACCAGTCCATGAGAGTTACTTGGTGTTGAATGGGTTAAACTAAAAACTAAACTAATGAAAGATCCAGCCATAAAGTCAGTTAGTAAGTTAGAAACAGCACCTGTTAGTAGAAGTGCGCAGTCTGTGTCAATTCATTCTCCTTTCTAGAATCCCAAATGCTAAATACATTCCCACATAACATGTAATCCGTGTATTATACAGGCAGTAAGCATTATGTATAGGATAGATCAACTCATTGGCCCGTCTTAACGAAATATACACCGAGCGAAGCTGTCTACTGACTTAGACAACGTACATAAGTAGGTCGCGTCTATACAATTTAGAAGCGAGAAATGTGGCTTTTTCATTGGACCATGTGACTTAGTCGTAGTCTAAATATGCGATATATAGGTATTTAGTTTTTGGAAAATTGGAAAAGTAAAATATTTCTTCTTCTCTCTATAAAGTATCCAGATGCAGACACCCATAAAGCTTCCAGATGCAGACACCCATAAAGTATTCAGATGCAGACACCCATAAAGCATCCAGATGCAGTCACCCATAAAGTATTCAGATGCAGACACCCATAAAGTATCCAGATGCAGTCACCCATAAAGCATCCAGATGCAGACACCCATAAAGTATCCAGATGCAGTCACCCATAAAGCATCCATATGCAGTCACCCATAAAGTATCCAGATGCAGTCACACATAAAGCATCCAGATGCAGTCACCCATAAAGCATCCAGATGCAGTCAATCAAAATTTGAAACATTTCCCTTTTTTTTTATCTAAAATAAATCTACAAATGCAAACATTTTAGTATGAGTCTTTTTCTTCCAATGGAAAATTAAAACCACATATATTATATGCATTAACTTTTGTACACCATTATTTACATAATTATTGGTGATTCAGGGTTCCCATTGTCGGTCGCCAATGGTGCCAATTGAGACAAAAAGCAAATACTGGCAATAAATTTTTAAATTGGCAAAAATATTCGGCAACATGTTTTTTCCAAAACTTATCTGTGAACTTATATTTTTCAAATTGGCTCCATTTTTTTTCAATTGGCGACAGAAGTGGCACAGACAAAAATTCAAATGGAGGGAACCATGGTGATTTTGTAAATCAATATTCAGTAAATCAATATTCAAATAGTAATTGCACAAAAATCACTTCATTTGGAACATATTTTCCAATAGTTTACTTAAAATCTACCTAAATAATTTATTTGGAACACATTTTCCAAGAGTTTACTTAAAATCTACCTAAATAATTTATTTGGAACACATTTTCCAAGAGATTACTTAAAAAAATCTACCTAAATAATTCATTTGGAACACATTTTCCAAGAGATTACTTAAAAAAATCTACCTAAATAATTCATTTGGAACACATTTTCCAAGAGATTACTTAAAAAAATCTACCTAAATAATTCATTTGGAACACATCTTCCAAGTGTTTACTTAAAATCTACCTAAATAATTTATTATTGTTTCAAAGTGGAATATGCGAGAGCGATCGTTTTTGATGTACATAACCATCTTCTTTTAACCCTTTGCCTACTGTGTAAATAAAATCACATTTGCAAACAACATAGATCCAGATCAGCCGTGGCATAATGCCGCATCTGATCAGAATCAAGATTTCTTATGTTTATACAAATTTATTTTAGCTCGATTGCGAAACAAGTTATTACAACTTATATTAATCACTCTCGAGACCTCATTCCTGATGGAATCCATCGCCACGAGGGAGAGAGAAGAGGCAACATGGAATTTAAATGCCTTGCCTAAGGGCACAATTGTAACTGCTCCAGCTGGGCTCGAACTCCGGACCTTTCGCACCTGAAGCGAACGCACATCCACTGCGCTATCACGACTTCCAAGATTTCTTATCATACATTCCTTAAAATATCTTTGTATGCAGCATAGTCCATATAATCTCATAATTGGACTTTAACCCTTTGCATGCTAGTGGCAGATAAACTCACGTTTACAGCATAGACCCATAAGCATTGGCCCCTAATTTAGGACCAATGTCAAAATGTGCCATCTGATCAGGCTGTATGATGTTGCTATTCGGATAGTGGAGCTAAAGCATTTGGCTGAATAGCAAACAACATAGATCCTGATCAGATGCAGCGTTACGCCACAGCTGATCTCGAGCTCTTTGCAAATGTGCTTTTATTTACTCGGCAGGCAAAGGGTTATAAACTTTATTTATTTTACAACGATTGCGAAGCAAGTTTTAACAACTTATATTAATCACTCTCGTTGGCTCGGATGAAAGCGTATATGTGGTCATTCATGTGGGAGGAAACCGGAGTACCCAGAGAAAACCCACCTGTCCGATCTGGCGACCATCGTATCATCTCACATACTTCCCTGTCCGAGGATCGAACTCGGGTCGCATTGGTGAGAAGCGAGCGCGCTAACCACTGCGCTAATCGGACAGCCATTGAAGGGTTAAATGAAGCTGGTTATGTACAATAATACACATGCATCTGGATCATCTGGTCAGGGGTATGCATCTGGATCATGTGGTCAGGGGTATGCTTCTGGGTCATTTTCAACATGAATTTAAACAACAGAGAATGAATTTACATATGCATCTGGATCATGTGATCAGGGGTATGCATCTGGATCATGTGGTCAGGGGTATGCATCTGGATCATGTGGTCAGGGGTATGCATCTGGATCATGTGGTCAGGGGTATGCATCTGGATCATGTGGTCAGGGGTATGCATCTGGATCATGTGGTCAGGGGTATGCATCTGGATCATGTGGTCAGGGGTATGCATCTGGGTCATTTTCAACATGAATATGATTTTAAACAACAGAGAATGAATTTACATATGCATCTGGATCATCTGGTCAGGGGTATGCATCTGGATCATGTGGTCAGGGGTATGCATCTGGATCATGTGGTCAGGGGTATGCATCTGGGTCATTTTCAACACGAATATGATTTTAAACAACAGAGAATGAATTTACACATAAATTCAGTATTAGTATAATATATATGTAACTTATACGGAACACTATTGAAGTTTACCACAGCATTGCGCATGAGCATTTGATTCCTCGGGACTCGAACGCTGTTGAGGATCAGGAAACCATTGTCAATGTTATTGGCCCCTAATTTAGGACCAATGTCACCTAGCTTGACACCTTTGTATAAAGAATGAATAAAACAGCGGTATTAGCGAGAATTTATTAATCAGTATCTTCTGGTTATTTTATGTAACGCCTCTAGAAGTATTTTACGGTAATAGTTTTAACCAATAACCTGCCAATAACGATTAAAGTCGCTTTTGCTAACAGCATAGAGCCAGATTAGATGGCACGGAACGTGCGGTCTGATCATGCTCTATGCTGATTGCTATTCGGATAGCGGTGCTAAAACACTTGTCTGAATAGCAAAAACAACATAGATCCTGATCAGATGCAGTGTTACGCCCTGGTTGTTCTGGATCAATGTTGTTTGCACGTTCTGTTCAATTTATTTGGCAGGTTAACCCTTTCAACACCACAGACCTCTAAATAGGCTTACAAAAAGTGTAGATCCAGATGAGCCGGCTCGTGACGAGCCGTCTCATCAGGATCTGCACTTTTTGCCAGTGATATGACTATTTTTAGACATAATTACCCATTTTGATAAATGAACTTGTCCAAATGTGATTTTCTGATTCATTTATTAGTTTATGAATATCATGGACCAGTCCATGTCAGTTACTTGGTGTTGAATGGGTTAAGGGTTAATTATTTGCAGATTATATTACAGAAAACGTTCCAATTTCCCCAGGCATCCCTGGTTCTATAGCATACCTGATACATAGCAGCAGTACATGGGACTTACAGTCCGCCTACGGAGCGGGAGGTTGAAGGTTCTAATCTCATCAGGGGTTCGTTCTGATATGGCCGGTTGATGAGCCGCAAGCTAGTTAAATAATGGTTACCGATTGCCTACCAGCCTGGCGTCTGGCATACACGCATAGGATTTAGGAAGTACTGATGTTCATAAAAAGAGGTGTCTCATAAGTCAGAAATGGCTGGCCCTTTAAATAGGGGTGACACTATAATAAACAAACACTTTACTTTTACTTTTTACAGTCAGATTTACAGTCCCATTCGAAGGACTGTGAATATTATTACTGGTAGCTCTAACTCTTAACGACACCTGGATTTGCAGTCCAACGGATTAACAGTAGTGTGTGTTTTACGTTTATTTATCGTCGCTCCCGGTTGCCCATATGAGCGACGCCTCCTGAAGAGATTAGTCACTTTAGATTTTTGGAGGATAGTGCAATGATACAGACAGAGATCCATTCCAGAGTCTCCTCTGGTTCTTTTACGTGCACGGTGTACAGCACCGACACGAGACCTCGGTTTAACGTCCCATCTGAAAGACTGTTAATTTTATTAGGGTCAGACGAGGGAACGAACCTGCGATCCATGGATTACCAGTTCAGCGTGTTAACACTGGACTACAGATCCGTCTGTAATTAACAGTAGATCACTGATCCCGCCTTAAATATCTATTGCAATAGTAGCAATGTTACTCTGCCTGTATACATGCATAGTTTAATTTGTTTCATTGTTATTGGGTTTTACAAATATTTCAGAATGGTCTCATTTACACAAATATTCAGACTGGTCTCATTTACATATATTTCACAAGACTGGTCTCATATACATATATTTCACAGACTGGTCTCATATACATATATTTCACAGACTGGTCTCATATACATATATTTCACAGACTGGTCTCATATACATATATTTCACAGACTGGTCTCATATACATATATTTCACAGACTGGTCTCATATACATATATTTCACAGACTGGTCTCATATACATATATTTCACAGACTGGTCTCATTTACATATATTTCACAGACTGGTCTCATTTACATATATTTCACAAGACTGGTCTCATATACATATATTTCAGACTGGTCTCATTTACATATATTTCACAGACTGGTCTCATATACATATATTTCACAGACTGGTCTCATATACATATATTTCACAGACTGGTCTCATATACATATATTTCACAGACTGGTCTCATTTACATATATTTCAGACTGGTCTCATATACATATATTTCACAGACTGGTCTCATATACATATATTTCACAGACTGGTCTCATTTACATATATTTCACAGACTGGTATCATATACATATATTTCAGACTGGTCTCATTTACCTGTATATCAGACTGGTCTCATTTACCTGTATATCAGACTGGTCTCATTTACCTGTATTTCAGACTGGTCTCATTTACCTGTATTTCAGACTGGTCTCATTTACCTGTATTTCAGACTGGTCTCATTTACATGTATTTCAGACTGGTCTCATTTACATATATTTCAGACTGGTCTGCATGTATATCAGACTGGTCTCATTTACCTGGCATGGGCATGTGGTCATCCAGACTCCTCAGTTGTACCATAAATGCATGCATGCCGTGGTTACTGTCATCTATCACAAGCTGTGACAATACTAAGGCATGTGTACACGACTTGGCCACTGCAAACAAGAATATTTTATACAAATTTATTTAGCTTGATTGCGAAACAAGTTCTTAGAACATTAATCTTGCCCATATGAGCGACGCCGCCTGAAGAGATTAGTCATTTTAGATTTTTGGAGGATAGTGCAATGATACAGACAGAGACACATTCCAGAGTCTCCTCTGGTTCTTATATAGCATATATAGCACCGGCATGTGACCTCGGTTTAAAGTCCCATCTGAAAGACACGGAAAGAGAGAGGAGGCAATGTGGAATTTAAGTGATTTGCCTAAGGGCACAAATGGTAATGCGTGAACTCTGGGTCTTTTACACCTGAAGTGAACGCTACCACGGCACTATCACGACTTGCACAAGAATTGTTTTTACTGATAGATTTCTATACAATGTCATGTCTTTCATTGGAAATCATAAAATAGGAAACATTATATTTTAAATGTTGTCTAGTCCAACATGCAGTCGTATTATCATGTTCTGATATAACCAGAATGTCAGGGGAGATAACTGTGGAACAATGATATAACCAGAATGTCAGGGGAGGTAACTGTGGTATAACCATAATGTCAGGGGAGGTAACTGTGGAACAATGATATAACCATAATGTCAGGGGAGGTAACTGTGGAACAATGATATAACCAGAATGTCAGGGGAGGTAACTGTGGAACAATGATATAACCAGAATGTCAGGGGAGATAACTGTGGAACAATGATATAACCAGAATGTCAGGGGAGTTAACTGTGGAACAATGATATAACCAGAATGTCAGGGGAGATAACTGTGGAACAATGATATAACCAGAATGTCAGGGGAGGTAACTGTGGTATAACCATAATGTCAGGGGAGGTAACTGTGGAACAATGATATAACCATAATGTCAGGGGAGGTAACTGTGGAACAATGATATAACCAGAATGTCAGGGGAGGTAACTGTGGAACAATGATATAACCAGAATGTCAGGGGAGATAACTGTGGAACAATGATATAACCAGAATGTCAGGGGAGTTAACTGTGGAACAATGATATAACCAGAATGTCAGGGGAGATAACTGTGGAACAATGATATAACCAGAATGTCAGGGGAGGTAACTGTGGTATAACCATAATGTCAGGGGAGGTAACTGTGGAACAATGATATAACCATAATGTCAGGGGAGGTAACTGTGGAACAATGATATAACCAGAATGTCAGGGGAGGTAACTGTGGAACAATGATATAACCAGAATGTCAGGGGAGCAAACAAAACAACAAAAAACCAAACAAGTAACTGTGGAACAATGATATAACCAGAATGTCAAGGGAGGTAACTGTGGAAATATGATATAACCAGAATGTCAAGGGAGGTAACTGTGTAAATATGATATAACCAGAATGTCAGGGGAGGTAACTGTGGAAATATGATATAACCAGAATGTCAGGGGAGGTAACTGTGGAAATATGATATAACCAGAATGTCAAGGGAGGTAACTGTGGAACAATAATATAAAGGGAGGTAACTGTGGAACAATAATATAACCAGAATGTCAAGGGAGGTAACTGTGGAACAATGATATAACCAGAATGTCAAGGGAGGTAACTGTGGTGCACTGGCTATCTGTGCTTTTATTTTGTTTGTTTATTTTAGGAAAGTACCATCCATGCTCACCTATAATGCAATCTCGCCTATAAGACAACCCCCATTACTTTGGTCCTGAAATCTGTGGGTTTTGGCACGCACTTGCATATAAGACGGGTTGATAAAATGTACACAAGACCATGATTGTATAAATTGCACGTTTGTCTAGAGTGCAAGTTGAAGACATTTTCAGTGTGATTTCTGCTACTATGGATACCGCTTAAACACATTTTTAAAAACAACAATTGTTTAAAACATTTTAGCACTAACTTATAAGATGCGGGGCCACTTTAAGACCATACTCTGGTGGTAAAACACTTTTTTATAGACGAGTATTGACATTAGATATAGAATGTTGGAACCTATGCTCGGCATAAATCCTACATATCATGGCCTATAAAAAAAGTTAAATGCACTTGCCGTATATTATTATTTTCTTAAGTCGTGAATACAACTTTCATAAAATTGTTGTTGAAAATGTTAGCTTCATTACGTGACCATGCGCCTCAATACAGCGATTGCAACGGCACCTGTTTCCATGGGGAACTAGATACTTTAGGGCATGCATGGCATACATGAATTTTTTTATTTATGCATGGGTAAATGTTGAATATATTATTTTGACTTAGTAACATCAATAACTAACACATAAGAAACTTTTTTTCTGGTTATTTGTACATTTTTTTTCCAATTCGCATAGCCACCTGAAATGGTCATAAACCGCACATTTCGGTGGGAAAACATTTCCCGACAAGTTGTCTGTTTATATTCGGCTACTGAGCCAGTCAGGTGACAGTTGCATTATGCTACCGGTACGCACAACGGAATGCTATTGAACCATGCTTCACTTCACCGTCAACGAAAATAGGTTAAAATTATTTAAATATTTTAAATACGGATGTAAATGGAAAATATATGCAGAGCATAGGAATACGCCGAGCATAGGTGTTCCACCACTCTATTTACAAAGTGATGTGACCTCAAATTCCTATGGCGTAACTTACATCCACCCGGCCACCATTTCATTGAGGACAGTCTCGGAGTGTTCATCACAAACTCATCAGTCACATGATCAAACGTAGCTGTTGTCTCTAGGCCAAGTAAATTTGTTCCTGAAACAAAAAAACATGTACCGGTCTTTAATTTTGTCAGAAAAGTAAAAACACCTCCGAATAAATTACAGTTAACAATGGTTGTGTTTTTCATGTTGGATTCATCACATTCGTGTACATATTTATCACGAAATTAGAGAATAAGGCTGTATGGTGGTCGCCAGATCGGACAGGTGAGCAAGCGTCCTTTGATGGTCACGCAATACAAGTTTGACTGTATGTTGATAGTATACTTTGGAAAAAGTAAAAAAACAACCTTTTTTTTAAAAAACACAAAGCATCAACCCACAGCACTGTTCTGTGTGCCTGTGATGTAACTGGACGATAAGCATCAACCCACAGCACTGTTCTGTGTGCCTGTGATGTAACTGGACGATAAGCATCAACCCACAGCACTGTTCTGTGTGCCTGTGATGTAACTGGACGATAAGCATCAACCCACAGCACTGTTCTGTGTGCCTGTGATGTAACTGGACGATAAGCATCAACCCACAGCACTGTTCTGTGTGCCTGTGATGTAACTGGACGATAAGCATCAACCCACAGCACTGTTCTGTGTGCCTGTGATGTAACTGGACGATAAGCATCAACCCACAGCACTGTTCTGTGTGCCTGTGATGTAACTGGACGATAAGCATCAACCCACAGCACTGTTCTGTGTGCCTGTGATGTAACTGGACGATAAGTATCAACCCACAGCACTGTTCTGTGTTCCTGTGATGTAACTGGACGATACGCATCAACCCACAGCACTGTTCTGTGTTCCTGTGATGTAACTGGACGATGGCTGCTTATTACAGATTGGTTGGTTAGTAGTGACCGCTAACACAGTTTAGACTGTACATGAAAATAGGTTAGCACAGAGAATGATGCTACTGTCCGATTAGCGCAGTGGTTAGTGCGCTCGCTTCTCACCAATGCAACCCGGGTTCGATCCTCGGACCGAGAAGTATGTGAGATGGTACGGTGGTCACCAGATCGGACAGGTGGGTTTTCTCAGGGTACTCCGGGTCCTTCCATACAAATGACCACATTTACGCTTTCATCCGCGCCAACGAGAGTGATTAATATAAGTTTTTAAAGCTTGTTTTGCAATCGTTGTAAAATAAATAGTTTAATATTTTATTGGTATTGAGCTAAGTTACTGTATCAACAAGTTCTCACTGGGACATCTAGCCATTTTGGTGAAAACATAGCTCATTTTGAAAGAAATATATGTTATGTTATATTTCGGGTTTTACGCCTGCATCAGCACCATTTTGGGCTATATCACCGGCGGGCAGTTTACCTAACAACACCTTTCCTGGGCAGGCTCCAGCGGTTAACCAGTACTTGGGTGCACCAACCTCCGTAAGAAACTGCCAACTTTTTCATATAAATGAGACATGGCCTGAGCGGGGCTCGAACCAGTGACCATCAGTGATGATAGGTTACAGTGGTATACAAGTCAGCGACCTTAACCACTCGACCACGGAGGCGGACTTGAAAGAAATGTGGACCTTCTCAAGGTGTCAGTCAACCCTGAAGGGGGGATATTTTGCATGTATGAAAGAACTCCAGTCTCAAATACCATGTCCGAGCTCCGTCTGTGCATATGTTCCCAGGATCTGGTATGACTGTGCCAGGGGCAACCATTTAGCCTTCTGTTCATCAGTTGCCAATCTCTCAAGGGCTGGTATAAACATGGTGTAATGTAGACTCAGTGCAAAGTCATAGTTCACAATTCTGAAACAACAAGTAAAACATATGACAATTTAGCTGACAGTGGTACAATATATATTAGGGTGCTAGACTCAAAAGAAATGTAGAGGGATCCTCTCTTCTCAATCCTATAAATGACAATATACAGTCAAACCTGTGTTAGTGGTCACCTCTATTAAGCAGCAAACCTGTAATAAGCAGCCATGGGTTTCCAGATTCCCAATATGTTGTTTTATTATACATTTGATCTCTATTAAGCAGCCACCTGTGCTAAAACCCTACAATAATGTGTAAATACAGTCACACATGTGCTAAGCAGCCAGCCAACTGAATCACAGAACGTGGCTGCTTAGCACAGGTTTGACTCTATTTACACATTATTGTAGGGTTTTGAATGTCACCCTGCCCCTATTTAGCCCCGTCCTTCTGCCTTTTTTCAAAAAAGGAACCATAAGCCTCAGCAGGTGAGTGCCTTCGGGCGGGCAAACCTATAAAACAAAACAACTAGAACTTGTCCACCCTTTTCACCAATATGTACTGTTCCAATGCCTCTTTCATCATGCATAATTAGCTTGTTGATCACCGTAAGTTAGTAAATTGTTCTAGGAGGTAATACCCAAATACCCCCTCCGGAACCTAGCCCCTACACAGCTCGAAATGCACCCTGGCTCTTTTCTGACTGACCCTGCCCATTTTCTGACTGACCCTCCCTGCCCATTTTTTTCCACTTTAGAATAAACACTAATATTGACATAAGATATTGTTTAACCCATTCAACCCCAAGTAACTGACATGGACTGGTCCATGATATTCTTAGACCAATAAATGAATAAGAAAATTACATTCGGACCAGTTCATTTATCAAGATGGGTAATTTTGTCTAAAATTAATAATTATTACTGGCAAAAAAGTGCAGATCCTGATGAGACGGCTCGTCGCGAGCCGGCTCATCTGGATCTACACTTTTTCATAAGCCTATTTAGAGGCCTGTGGGGTTGAAAGGGTTAAACTAAAAGAAATGTACATGTATACAGTCAAATCTGTGTTAGTGGTTACCTCTATTAAGCAGCCAACCTCTATTAAGCAGCCAGTTTGTAGAATCTCAAAATAGTGTGCTACTATAGATGTGACCTCTATTAAGCAGCCACCTGTGCTAAGCATCCATTTTCTGTAATTCCCATGGCTGGCTGCTTAACACAGGTTTGACTGTATTGCCAATTGTTTCAGGGTTCATTCTAGGTCAGAATTTTTGGGAGAAGTGAGAAAGCGCGTGATCGCTTCCTTAAATGGTGTTCTTTAATATACTTCTGCAAAATAGGGTTAAAATGCACAGTACAGCCATTAAATTAACATTTGAATAGAAGGAGTGCTTTATAATGGGCCAGTGTATCTTACTAGACAAAATTTGGCCAGAGGGCGAAGTCAGGGTCCCTAGAGCGACAATTTCGCCCACATCGCCCTCTAAACTGATCCCTGTTGTTTTTTGTTTGTTTGTTATATGTTTATTGACCGTCACCCCCGGTTAATGTCTCCCAGAAGTATGTTAGTCACTTTATGTTTTGGAGGATAGTGAATACAAAAGATGCTCCAATTCCAGAAGTATGTTAGTCACTTTATGTTTTGGAGGATAGTGCAAGATACAGAAGATGCTCCAATTCCAGAAGTATGTTAGTCACTTTATGTTTTGGAGGATAGTGCAAGATACAGCAGATGCTCCAATTCCAGAAGTATGTTAGTCACTTTATGTTTTGGAGGATAGTGCAAGATACAGCAGATGCTCCAATTCCAGAAGTATGTTAGTCACTTTATGTTTTGGAGGATAGTGCCAGATACAGAAGATGCTCCAATTCCAGAAGTATGTTAGTCACTTTATGTTTTGGAGGATAGTGCAAGATACAGAAGATGCTCCAATTCCAGAAGTATGTTAGTCACTTTATGTTTTGGAGGATAGTGCAACCGGTAGCGACGAAAAATAAACGTAATAAATAAAAAAATGTTTTGCAATAGAACTAACAGAAATTTGAATACATGTAAACAGGTAATACAACTCCGTAATCCCCGAATTCAAACTAACCGAAGTCATATATATATAATATATTAGGGATGGCAACGAATATTCGCTTGAATGTCTGAATATCCGAATACTGTTCCAGTATTCGAATATTTGGAAACAAATAATTATTATATTGTCCTCAAAAATGTCACCAGCTCAGTCACACATTTGGAAATGCTTGATTCGCTCTGAGAATAAGAAAACTGCTAGGTGTAATCTATGCAAATTGGATTTAAGATATTCGGGTACAATATCAATCTCATTCTGAATAATCATTTGAAGAAGATGACATTTAAGCGTAAAACAGAAATTAGGTTAGTTTGGCAATTTTTGAGTTTTTTGATAGAATTCTATCGAATAATATTCGAATACCTTCCCGACCGAATATTCGAATAGTTTAATCGCTATTCGTTGCCATCTCTAATATATATATATAGCTATGGTGATGCACTAGCATGTCTATGATGACAGTCACAACATACCTCCCAGCCATTTCAAAATCTTCATCGCACCAATTCTCTTCCTTTCTCAACTGGAATACTTTGACACATTTTTCGATAGAAGACTCGTACATTTCTGACTTGGACTGGCTTGCTCGCTTTTTGAATGAGAATATATCCCCATACTTTGTGAAGAGTGTGTTCTCTGTAATGAAAGAAAACTGATTCTGTAAACTACATGTAACAAGCGACAATCATAATAATGGTCAAAACTGGCCCGCCTAAAAAACTTTGCTTTATTAGTCAGTGCCTAATAAACCTATAGTGATGTCACAACGCTGCGTGTATGACGTCATATGTTCACCGATGGTATGATAAACATGAATATTCAGTAAGTTCTCTTCTCTAGCACTTCTTTTTTTAGCAGAAGATAGGATATATAGAATATTAGGTTACTCTCCGAAATAATACAAGGCTCAGCAGAGAATCACCCTGTAAATTATTTCCAACTCGCCTAATAAATTAAAATGTACTCGACAGTAACCAAATATTCTCTCGACAGTGGTGTGATGGTGTCCATTGCTGCAATGTTGACAATCAAGAGATCCCAGATTCCTTGCGGGATGTGCCCCCATGCTGCACCTGAGCGATGTGCCCCCATGCTGCACCTGAGTGATGTGTCCCCACGCTGCACCTGCGAGATGTGTCCCCACACTGCACTTAAGCTGTGTGCCCCCACGCTGCATCTGTGAGATGTGCCCCCATGCTGCATCTGTGAAATGTGCCCCCACGCTGCACATGCAAGATGTGCCCCCATTCTGCACCTGCGAGATGTGCCCCCATGCTACACCTGCGAGATGTGCCCCCATGCTACACCTGCGAGATGTGCCCCCATGCTACACCTGCGAGATGTGCCCCCATGCTACACCTGCGAGATGTGCTCCCACGCTACACCTGCGAGATATGCCCCCACGCTGCACCTGCAAGATGTGCCCCCACGCTGCACCTGCGAGATGTACCCCACACTGCACCTGCGAGATGTACCCCCACACTGCACCTGCGAGATGTGCCCCCACACTGCACCTGCGAGATGTGCTCCCACGCCGCACATGCGAGATGTACCCCCCACACTGCACCTGCGAGATATGCTCCCACACCGCACATGCGAGATGTCCCCCCCACATAAAGGTGCATGCTGAGGAGGTCATCCAGGCTTTTTATTGATTTGAACAATCACATTGATTATGAAACTCAATCTCTTGGCTTCTTGTTTTTCTGACGTCAACCTTTTTATCATCCAGCAATGTGGACGACAAAACAATCCATATTTTTTTGGAAATATTTGTTGGAACTTTATTTATGTCTGTTTCTTTGTGTGGTGTCTGTGGTCCAGTGTCGGATTTGGAATCAAACGATCCCAGGTTTGATATCGGTCAGGCAACGTATGTAGTGTCATTGAGCAAGGCACCTCAAACACATTTGCTTAGTACTGGTTACCGTCGGCTAAGCCTGCCCAGGAAAATACGTCTAGGTTCCCGCAAGAGGTTTAACATTAATGGAACATGATGAGCCCTGATTGATCTATCTATCTTCCTGTAATGTCAAACCCCTCGCGGGGATGTAGACATGTTGCCGAAAAGAAGTGAAACGTTAATACATGTCTATATTCCCGCGAGGGTTTCAACATTAATATCTATCTTCCTGTAATGTGAAACCCCTTGTAGAGATGTAGACATGTTGCCGAAAGGAAGTTAATACATGTCTACATCCCCGCGAAACAATGCCACCGTGCTGCCAGGCTGTTATGGGAGCGACGTCATCTGAACTGGAAAAGGGTTGACTGAAACCGAGTTTTGTTCACCGATGAATCTCGTTTCACAGTTAGTCATGCTGACGGAGGATTACGGGTATACAGGCGTAAAAATGAAAGATTCGCCAATTGTTGAGAAGAACAGGTTTGGGGGAGGGAGCGTAATGGTCTCGGGTGGGAAACAGATTTGGTTGTTGTACAAGGCAACATCAATGCACAACGTTGTGTTGCAGAGGTGCTAAATGCACATGCCTTACCATTTATTCGTCAGCATGGTCCTGGTGCACGAGCTAACCATCAGATTGACAATGTTCGCGATCATTGCATGCATTCATGCAAATGGTGGCCACACTCGGTACTAATGAGATTTACTGGATGTGCCACATTTCTTATTGAAATACCATCTCTAAACATTAAGTAACACCTTTCTGAGTTTTTGTGGATTTTGACCTCTACCACCCATGGCCGGTAATCTCTTGAAAAGTTAACAAGATAGCCAGATGCAATGAATTGGCTTTGATACAGAAATGAATGAACTTGTTTTTCCATTTTGATTCATAAAAGTAAACCTTTTGGTTTTCGATAAATCTTTCCTTAAATATGGAGGGACGTTTCTAGTTTTGCTCAGTATATCTATCTTCCTATAATATGAACTCTCGCGGGTAGACATGTTACGTATCAAGCAGTAAAGAAGTTAAAGGTAATGCATGTCTACATCATCGCGAGGGTTTTTACATTACGTATGTATGTTCCATTAATGTCAAACCCCTTGCGGGGACCTAGACATGTTTTCCTGGGCATGCTTAGCTGACCATAGCGGTTAACCAGTACTAAGCAATGTGTGTGAGGTGCCTTGCTCAATGACACTACATACGTGGCCTGAGTATCGAACCCGGACGTTCGATTCCAAATCCGACACTCTACCATTGGACCACGGACGCCACATTACAGGAAGATAGATAAAAGGATGAGTACTTAAAAGCATAAATACTTGAGATTAAAATATGCATATAAATTGGTAATTTTTTTCTCAACATACATGAAGGTATTTTTTCCTGTGAGTTACAGATTGCATAAAAGAATTTGATATTTGTTAATTTGTTTGTGTTGGTAATTGGCAGATTGTGTTTGCAGATATGATGGCCGATTTATCAATGATAATTGGACGTCACTTGATTGAAGACATTAATCCGGGTTAATTGGTGTTAACTGTGTTATGACATCCTGCCTAGAATACACTGCCCTAATCCGTCATTTCAATTGCGTCTGGACAATGACACACCACTTCTAGTCTAGTCAATGCAAAATATATCAACCACAATGATATATTTGACTATCTATTTGGGTACGTTTTACTTCTTGAGTGGGTACGTTTTGAGCAAAGAATGGGTATATTTTGACTTAAAATGCGGGTACGTTTTGACAAAAGAATGGGTACGTTTTGAATTATAGTTGGGTACGTTTTGACTTGAAATGCCGGTACGTTATGACTTGGGTACGTTTTGACCACCCCCATTGGACCACGGATGCCACTAAGTGATCTATATGTAATAGAATACCAAGCTCCTTTCGTCTTCTTGTTTTCTCAGGTCCGCCATCTAGCAGGTGTGTAAGCTCTTCGATATTAAATGTACATGTGTCTCTTTCTTTCTGTAAATCTGGATTAACTGCTTTTTTCCAATCTTTCAAAAATTCTGCTGTCAGTCGAGCCGCCATTTTGATCTACAATATGATACATCCATGGTCACGTGGTATAAAGGGTAGTCGGACTCGGACCTACATCTCGACCCCAGGACATCTCGACCCCAGGACATCTCGACCACATAATTCAAATTCCTAAGACAACTCGACCCCACGTTCTGTGTTTTACAAGAGATACCTTATGAATAGCATTTCAAGCTCATGTGGTTGATCGTTCTGGGTTTTACAAGAGATACCTTATGGATAGCATTTCAAGCTCCTGTGGTTGAGCGTTCTGGGTTTTACAAGCATTACCTTATGAATAGCATTTCAAGCTCATGTGGTTGAGCGTTCTGGGTTTTACAAGAGATACCTTATGAATAGCATTTCAAGCACCTGTGGTTGAGCGTTCTGTATTCTACAAGAGATACCTTATGAACAGTATTTCAAGCTCATGTGGTTGAGCTTTCTGGGTTTTACAAGAGATACCTTATGAATATCATTTCAAGCGCCTGTGGTTGAGCGTACTGCACTACAAGAGATAGCTTATGAAAACCATTTGAAGTTCCTGTGGTTGGGTGTACTGTGTTCTACAAGAGACCTTATGAATAGCATTTCAAACTCATGTGTTTGAGCGTTCTGTGTTTTACAAGAGATATTGTATGAATCACAGGGATTCGACACGTTAGCGTTCTGATTGGATTAAGATTTTATATAAATAATCCAATCAGAACCTCGTTTCACCGAATGCGCCGCTTGAATTTTCAAAACAAATTGAAAACAACCACACACCAAAACACAAAACCAAAACACAAAACCCCAAACACAAACCCCAAAACCCACAACAACAAAAACACACACAAAAAAACAAAAAACCAACAAACACAACCAACCACAACACCCAAAACCACAAGTTTTAACTGTAATAACTATCATAAAATGTGTTCCACTAACTGTATTATCGGCAAAATGTACGTCAAAAAGAGATTTCGTAGCATTTTCAATTTGTTTGAAAATTTCTAAAGCGCGCAATTCGCGTTGAAACCAGCGTTAAAACGAGCGTTCTGATTGGATTATTAGAATGTAACAAGATGCTTTTTTATATATGAAGAACAATCATAATCCAATCAGAACGCTCGTTTCAACGCTCGTTTCAACGCGAATTGCGCCGCTTTTGAATTTTTCAAAACAAATTGAAAATGCTACGAAATCTCTTTTTGACGTACATTTTTGCCGAATAAACATACAGGTTAGTGGAAACACATTTTATTGATAATGTTATTCACAGTTAAAACTCTCCCGTCGAAGATTTTTTTTTGTTGCTGACAGAACCCGTGTCCTAGTATGGAAATGTGACCTGCTATGGCCAATGTATGTGGCAATTGTTTGCAAAGTATACATGCATGCAGCTTAAAGTTGTGTTTTATTTGAAGAACAATATAAAGACTCGGGATAGGCGTTATATTTGGACAGCTTTGTACAAAATTGTTTCAGATAGGGCCATTTTACTGATCGATGCGAAATCTGACATCCCACAGAGTAGAATCCCTGTACTTAAATATATATACTAGTTCCCCCAAACGTGCCGAATCCCTGTGATCCCACAAAGTAGAATCCCTATACTTAAATATATATACTAGTACCCCCAAACGTGCCGAATCCCTGTGATCCCACAAAGTAGAATCCCTATACTTAAATATATATACTAGTACCCCCAAATGTGCCGAATCCCTGTGGTATGAATAGCATTTCATGCTCCTGTGGTTGAGCGTTCTGGGATTTACAAGATATACCTTATGAATAGCATTTCAATTTCAAGGTCCTGTGGTTGATAAGCCACAAGTTGCGCAATCTTGGATGTTGCTATTTGAGTGACTACATTTGAGATATCAACATTCACATCAGTGACGGCTTGTGAATCAGGACATGCAAGCATGTGACATAGACTTGGCCAAGCAGGTGGCATGGGGAGATGAGCGGCCAACAGACGGATATGTAGTCCAGTGGTAACACGCTGGACTGGTAATCCAGGGATCGCAGGTTCGATCCCCCGTCTGAACCCTAATAAAATTAACAGTCTTTCAGATGGGACGTTAAACCGAGGTCTCGTGTCGGTGCTCTACACCGTACACGTAAAAGAACCAGAGGAGACTCTGGAATGGGTCTCTGTCTGTATCATTGCACTCTCCTCCAACAATTTAAAAGGACCAATATCTTCAGGAGGCGTCGCTCATATGGGCAAACCGGTAGCGACGATAAATAAACGTAAAACACACACGCTCAGTTTAATCTTAGTCGTGTGTACGAATTCATTGTAGTTGAAAATAAAATGAGGTGTGATCAATTGTTAATATTTGCAAATTATAGTATATTTTAAGAGAATATGTATTGTTGTGACTAAATATAGTTAAAATAGTTTGCAATACAACATCTATATAGTTCAAGAAGTGTTTATAGTTGCCGAAATATTATTTATAGTTGCAGGAAATGTTTGTATAGTTGCCCAAAAAAAAGGTCCCATTAAAATGTGCCCCCCCCCCTTCACTAAATATTGTGCCACTCCGTGGTCCCATTGTAAAATTATACGCTAGCTACGCCACTGCTCAAGGGACGGGCGGGGGTCGATGACTTTAATACACCATTATCATCTGTCTGTAAACATATAATCCATGTAATGTAAACATTGATATATATATTGACATATCAAGTTTTGATTTTCAAACTAAGTTTAATGACACATTTATATAATGTAGAACATTAAGGACATTGTTTTGCAACGTAAGTATTGAAGGCGTGAAAACTGGGACGGATGAAAATCAAGAACAAAATGAAAGCATGCTAAAATTGGGATGAAGGTGTATCAATGACAGAGACCACAGACTAATATTTCCTTGTACGTGTATTGTGTGTATGTTTTGTACGTGTCTGGTTTTTATTTAAGTATATTTAACGTCGCTACCGGTTGCCCATTTGAGCGACGGGCAGTTTACCCGGGCAGGCTCCAGCGGTTAACCAGTACTTGGTGCACAAACCTCCATAAGAAACTGCCAACTTTTTCAAATAAATGAGACACGGTCTGAGCGTTACTCGAACCCGTGATCATCAGTGATGTTATGTATATCTGTGTGTGTTTTTACGTTTATTTATCGTCGCTACCGGTTGCCCATATGAGCGACGCCTCCTGAAGAGATTAGTTATTTTAGATTTTGGAGGATAGTGCCTGATACAGACAGAGACCCATTCCAGAATCTCCTCTGGTTCTTTTAGGTGCACGGTGTAAAGCACCAACATGAGACCTCGGTTTAACGTCCCATCTGAAAGACTGTTAATTTTATTAGGGTCAGACGGGGGATCGAACCTGCGATCCATGGATTACCAGTCCAGCGTGTTACCACTGGACTACATATCCGTCTGTGTATATCGTGCACTATCCTGACTAATAAACTGCTAGAGGTTCCGCGCAGATCACAATGGGGGCGACGATAAACAAACAATAATCAAAAACGAAATCAAATATTTGAAGAAACCATTATAGCATTTCGCGTGCTGTGCAATCACCTCAATGAATGTTACTATAAATATAGGATCATACACGAGTGGTGATTCCATACCATATTTTATTAAAACAGTTTTGGAATTTTGCTATCAATCGAGCCTTTTGGCACAGTAACAACAACACTTTTGAAGAAATAAAAAGTTTCTGTTTGCCAGTATATTGTTGAGCCTTATTACATTAAGCTGCATCCGTACGTCATATTAAATAGGCCCTGATAATCAAACAACGTCACACACATAATGGACACCATTTTAATTACTGTCTCAGTGTTTAAATATTATCAAACAACTTCACACAAATAATGGACACCATTTTAATTACTGTCTCAGTGTTTAAATATTATCAAACAACTTCACACAAATAATGGACACCATTTTAATTAATGTCTCTCGCTAGAGCATATTTAGCGTTCAGTGTTTAAATATTAAACGTGTGGTCATATAAGACTTTATGGCATGACTGTATTACACTGAATATAAGAAAAGTTATGTGATATAATTTAAAATAGCATTCCACTACACGTATAGCATAATTATACATATATAGAATAGACGATTTCGACAAAATGAGATTGCTTGCTTAAATAAATTAAATTAATAATCATATTCACCTGAACGTTGTAATACATTCTGCGTTTACATTATTACAGATATATGAACTAGTTCTAATTGTGTACTAGTTTCTTACTGTAGTTACAGTTTTACAAATATGAACTAAATTCTAATAATGTATTCGTTTGTTGCTGTATTTACTCTGTATTACAAATATTAACTAATTTATAATAATGTATTCGTTTGTTGCTGTATTTACTCTATATTACAAATATGAACTAATATTTGTATTGAACTATAATAATGTACTCGTTTATCACAGTATGTACACAGTAACTAATATTAACTATATTCTACTAGTGTGTTATTTTATTTCCGTACTTAAAACAATTACTAATATGAACTATCTCTTATTGTGTGTTAGTTTCGTACTGTATTTACACGATTAATAATATGAACTAAATCGTGTTATGTATTAATAGTTTCTTTCTGTATCTACCGTTTTACTAATATGAACTAAATTCCAATCTTACGGTATTCATGGCATTAGTAAATATTGACTAACTTTAAATGTGTATGTATTAATTTTTGGCAGTATTTACTCGATATAAACTAATTCAAAGGGTATATTTGTATGTGTCGGTCGGTGAATTTTAAACACTTGTGATTTTAAACTATGTAGTTTCTCGACGACTAACTACTTTGGATTTCCTTGGCTGAAATTTTAAGTTCGTTGACTTGACGAGGCTATCACGCTGGTTTGCATACGATCTGTGCTTGTGCAACGAAATAGTTTAACAAACCTTTAGAAATCGTACCCGGTCACTTATCCTTAGCTCTGTTTCACTTGCTATATAGTATATCTGTGTGATTATACACCAGACGGATCTGTAGTCCAGTGGTAACACGCTGGACTGGTAATCCAGGGATCGCAGGTTCGATCCCCCGTCTGACCCTAATACAATTAACAGTCTTTCAGATGGGACGTTAAACCGAGGTCTCGTGTCGGTGCTTTACACCGTGCACGTAAAAGAACCAGAGCAGACTCTGGAATGGGTCTCTGTCTATATCATTGCACTATCCTCCAACATCTAAAATGACTAATCTCTTCAGGAGGCGTCGCTCATATGGGCAACCGGTAGCGACGATAAATAAACGTAAAACACACATACACCAGTCTGCACACTTCTCTGTGTGACTTGCTATATAGTATACCTGTGTCGATATATTTTGCCTGGTCAGTCAAATAAATATATTTTAGCACCGATACTATTAATTGGGCCGTATTGAGTTTCTGATCATATCATTTTGCAAGAAGTTAAAAAGTGAAAAATAGACAGACTGGCACCCAGGCTACCGGTCACTATTTGATATTGGAAAATGACCATATCGTCATTTTTGATGATGGAAAAAATGGCCCACATTTTCAATTACATAAGAGATGCCATATCAGATGAAGAATTGGTTAATGTCTTGTGTTACAAATATGCCGACATTCGCCTTGTGTATACGAATGGGTGTCTGGGGTTCCGAGATTATAAGTACGAGAAACGTTATCCTTCCGTGATATCCGTCAGAGATTGTGCGTCACGTTGCCAGGAATAAACACCTAACTACACGTTGTCACGGTCACTAATAAGGATCCAATAGTGAAGATGAAGTAGTGGCTATAAAGTAATAGATCAAAGTAATTATAATAGAACACAACGTTAAATGTGAATAATGTAACATGACCAACGAACTAGAAATACGAGAAGAATGGGAAGATCAAGGAACTAGAAATACGAGAAGATCAAGGAACTAGAAATACGAGAAGATCAAGGAGCTAGAAATACGACAAGAATGGGAAGATCAAGGAACTAGAAATACGAGAATATCAAGGAACTAGAAATACGACAAGAATTGGAAGACCAAGGAACTAGAAATACGAGAAGAATAAGAAGATCAAGGAACTAGAAATACGACAAGTATGGGAAGATCAAGGAACTAGAAATACGAGAAGATCAAGGAACTAGAAATACGAGAAGAATATGAAGATCAAGGAACTAGAAATACGAGAAGAATAGGACGATCAAGGAACTAGAAATACGAGAAGATCAAGGAACTAGAAATACGTGAAGAATAGGAAGATCAAGGACCTAGAAATACGAGAAGAATGGGAAGATCAAGGAACTAGAAATACGAGAAGATCAAGGAACTAGAAATATGAGAAGAATAGGAAGATCAAGGAACTAGAAATACGAGAATAATAGGAAGATCAAGGACCTAGAAATACGAGACGAATGGGAATATCAAGGAACTAGAAATACGAGAAGAATGGGAAGATCAAGGACCTAGAGATACGAGAAGAATGGGAAGATCAAGGAACTAGAAATACGAGGAGAATAGGAAGATCAAGGAACTAGAAATACGAGAAGAATGGGAAGATCAAGGAACTAGAAATACGAGAAGAATAGTACGAGAATAATGGGAAGATCAAGGAACTAGAAATTCGAGAAGAATAGGAAGATCAAGGACCTAGAAATACGAGAAGAATAGTACGAGAATAATGGGAAGATCAAGGAACTAGAAATACGAGAAGAATAGGAAGATCAAGGAACTAGAAATACGAGAAGAATGGGAAGATCAAGGAACTAGAAATACGAGAAGAATAGGAATATCAAGGAACTAGAAATACGAGAAAATCAAGGGACTAGAAATGGGAGAAGAATGGGAAGACCAAGGAACTAGAAATACGAGAAGAATGGGAAGATCAAGGAACTAGAAATACGAGAAGAATGGGAAGATCAAGGAACTAGAAATACGAGAAGAATGGGAATATGAAGTCACTAGAAATACGAGAAGAATAGGAAGATCAAGGAACTAGAAATACGAGAAGAATGGGAAGATCAAGGAACTAGAAATACGAGAAGAATAGGAAGATCAATGAACTACAAATACGAGAAGAATGGGAAGATCAAGAAACTAGAAATACGAGGAGAATAGGAAGATCAAGGAACTAGAAATACGAGAAGATCAAGGGACTAGAAATGGGAGAAGAATGGGAAGACCAAGGAACTACAAATACGAGAAGAATGGAAAGATCAAGGAACTAGAAATACAAGAAGAATGGGAAGATCAAGGAACTAGAAATACGAGAAGAATGGGAAGATCAAGGAACTATACATACGAGAAGAATGGGAAGATCAAGGAACTATAAATACGAGAATATCAAGGAACTATACATACGAGAGGAATAGGAAGATCAAGGAACTAGAAATACGAGAAGATCAAGGAACTAGAAATACGTGAAGAATAGGAACTAGAAATACGAGAAGAATGGGGAGATCAAGGAACTAGAAATACGAGATCAAGGAACTAGAAATACGACAAGAATGGGAATAAAGTAATAGGTTTAAGGAAATGTAAGAGGAATAAAAGTTATATGCTAAAGGAATAGAACAAATGAATATATGCTCGAATGGAAATAGAGAAACAGTTTGCTTTAATGTCGCACCCAACAGCGACTCTCCTGCTTGTATTGTTGGAAGAAGCAGTATTTCCGGGTACCTGGTTAGAACCATCGACCTTCCACATGTCAGCTCGATAGATAAGACAACAGGCCAAAGTAAATACAAATACACAAATTAGAAATGCAATAGCCCTAAATAGTGAACAATAAGTACCACAGAGAAGAATGTATGTTCTGTTCGAATGGGGATACATTATTAATACAAAGGAATTAACCCTTTCAACACCACATACCTCTAAATAGGCTTACAAAAAGTGTAGATCCAGATGAGCCGGCTCGTGACGAGCCGTCTCATCAGGATCTGTACTGTTTGCCAGTGATATGATTATTTTTAGACATAATTACCCATTTTGATAAATGAACTTGTCCAAATGTGATTTTCTGATTCATTTATTGGTTTATGAATATCATGGACCAGTCCATGTGAGTCACTTGGTGTTGAATGGGTTAATACAAAGGAATTAAGAGACGAATTTTTGGACTGGATTTAGAACAAATTGAAAACGGCTATGCGACCACACACCATCACAGGGATTCGGCACGTTTGGGGGTACTACTACTACTAGTATATATATTTAAGTACAGGGATTCTACTCTGTGGGCCGTCAGATTTCGCATCGATCAGTAAAATGGCCCTATCTGAGACAATTTTGTACAAAGCTGTCCAAATATAACGCCTATCCCGAGTATTTATTTTGTTCTTCAAATAAAACACAACTTTAAACTGCATGCATGTATACTTTGCAAACAATTGCCACAAACATTGGCCATAGCAGGTCACATTTCCGTACTAGGACACGGGTTCTGTCAGCAACAAAAAAAATCTTCGTCGGGAGAGTTTTAACTGTGAATAACATTATCAATAAAATGTGTTTCCACTAACGTGTAGGTTAAAATGTACGTCAAAAAGAGATTTCGTAGCATTTTCAATTTGTTTTGAAAAATTCTAAAGCGGCGCAATTCGCGTTGAAACGAGCGTTAAAACGAGCGTTCTGATTGGATTAATAGAATGTAACAAGATGTTTTTTTATATATGAAGAATAATCATAATCCAATCAGAACGCTCGTTTCAACGCGAATTGCGCCGCTTTAGAATTTTTCAAAACAAATTGAAAATGCTACGAAATCTCTTTTTGACGTACATTTTTGCCGAATAAACCTACACGTTAGTGGAAACACATTTTATTGATAATGTTATTCACAGTTAAAACTCTTCCGACGAAGATTTTTTTTTGTTGCTGACAGAACCCGTGTCCTAGTACGGAAATGTGACCTGCTATGGCCAATGTTTGTGGCAATTGTTTGCAAAGTATACATGCATGCAGCTTAAAGTTGTGTTTTATTTGAAGAACAATATAAAGACTCGGGATAGGCGTTATATTTGGACAGCTTTGTACAAAATTGTCTCAGATAGGGCCATTTTACTGATCGATGCGAAATCTGACAGCCCACAGAGTAGAATCCCTGTACTTAAATATATATACTAGTACCCCCAAACGTGCCGAATCCCTGTGCACACCATGAGTACACTATCCCAATAGAGAAAGATGTACATAATTGCAAGTTACACTTCTCCTAAACAAGATCAACATGTGATCTGATTCCACACTTGTTATAATCTCAAAGATGGTACCAGAAGTCAAAAACTGACGGATCTGTAGTCCAGTGGTAACACGCTGGCCTGGTAATCAAGGGATCGCAGGTTCGATCCCCCGTCTGACCCTAATAAAATTAACAGTCTTTCAAATGGGACGTTAGACCGAGGTCTCGTGTCGGTGCTTTACACCGTGCACGTAAAATAACCAGAGGATACTCTGGAATGGGTCTCTTTCTGTATCATTGCACTATCCTCCAAAAATCTAAAATGACTCGAAATCTCTTCAGAGGGCGTCGCTCATATGGGCAACCAGTAGCGACGATAAATAAACGTAAAACACACACACAGAAGTCAAAACGAAATAACAGCTTTGATGAGTTTATTCGCTTATATGTTCATGGACTCTTGGATGGACACCAGAACAAACATTATTATAAAAGTCCGTTTCAACAGAAACCGTTACCGAACATGAGATCAAAACATGACGATACATCATTACTAGTTGTGTTGTTTCCTTTACACCATACTTATGTTGGTACTTCAATGACAATAGCATCGAACCGGATTCGCAATCGTATTGGAAATACGGTACGATATATATCGAGATTTAATACTTTAGTAACTAAAGATGAGAAAATGGCTGAAAATTGATAGCATGATATGCAAAGGAAACCACGATTAATCAGAGGAAACCGATTGTATTCAGGTGGGCCGTAATTGATCCGTATTTCTTCTTGTGTTTCTTCCGTCACTTCATCTGACTTCAATATGTCCGTTGGTATATCTATTGCGGTATACGCTATCAGGGACGATTCTAGGATTTGCCAAAATGGAGAGGGCAATTTTGAAGTGAAAACAAATATTTTAATGAAGAACAAATTTGATTGACAGCGGGAGGGGGCTAAATCCCCTGAACACCCGTCCCTAGAGCCGCCTTTTGGCAATGTAGTAAATTATATGACATGATTCATCTAAAGGTCTGAATGCTTTCTAGTCTTGATATAAGCAGCTATTTCTGGGAGCGCTGCAATACGTTCTCTGTGTGCCTTCAGTGCAGGGAATGAGTCGAGGATCGTTGGAGATTTGAGAACAGGCGTGTCGAAACCATTGAACACAGCAAGATCCGCCAACGTGAGCTGAAATAGAAGTATAGAGTAGTTATAAGAGGCTAAAGAGGCATTTCGTGCAAAAAGCTGTTTAAAATCTGTTTGAAATAATGATCCAAATCGGATAATAGACTAAATAGATGACAATTGCATACTAAAATAGTCAGCCATATTGTCATAGTGTATCTATATAAAATACTTTATTGTCAGTCATCTTGTTTCGATATCAAATAAAAATATTGTCAGCCATCTTGGATCTATATATAATACAAATATTGTCGGCCATCTTTAATCTATGTAAAATACAAATATTGTCAGCCCTCTTTAATCTATGTAAAATACAAATATTGTCGGCCATCTTTAATCTATGTAAAATACAAATATTGTCGGCCATCTTTAATCTATGTATAATACAAATATTGTCAGCCATCTTTAATCTATATATAATACAAATAGTGTCAGCCATCTTGGATCTATATATAATACAAATATTGTCAGCCCTCTTTAATCTATGTAAAATACAAATATTGTCAGCCATCTTTAATCTATGTAAAATACAAATATTGTCAGCCATCTTTAATCTATGTAAAATACAAATATTGTCGGCCATCTTTAATCTATGTAAAATACAAATATTGTCGGCCATCTTTAATCTATGTAAAATACAAATATTGTCGGCCATCTTTAATCTATGTAAAATACAAATATTGTCAGCCATCTTTAATCTATGTAAAATACAAATATTGTCAGCCATCTTTAATCTATATATAATACAAATATTGTCAGCCATCTTTAATCTATATATAATACAAATATTGTCGGCCATCTTGGATCTATATATAATACAAATATTGTCAGCCATCTTTAATCTATGTAAAATACAAATATTGTCAGCCATCTTTAATCTATGTAAAATACAAATATTGTCGGCCATCTTTAATCTATGTATAATACAAATATTGTCAGCCATCTTTAATCTATATATAATACAAATATTGTCAGCCATCTTGGATCTATATATAATACAAATAGTGTCGGCCATCTTTAATCTATGTATAATACAAATATTGTCGGCCATCTTTAATCTATGTAAAATACAAATATTGTCAGCCCTCTTTAATCTATGTAAAATACAAATATTGTCAGCCATATTGGATTATTAATTACAATGTACAACTATTATATATATCTTCAACACTATATGAACCATGAAATATTTATATTTTCAACGTGTAAAATGAAGACATAACATCATGATTATGTACAAGTGACATAGATACAGAGCAATCATATAGACATAAGTTCTCGCCACGGTTAGTAATATTTAATAGGAACTATGTTACGGTGGCACAATGGTAAAGTGGTAACATGTGTTATTGGTAGGCGATCTGACGGTAGCAATGCAGGTTCGAAACCCGATGTATGGTTATAATTAATTATTATATGAAAATATAATTAAAAACCAACAAACCTTCAAGTATTCAATGAATAGAAATAATATATACAGTAATAGTAATATTAAAATCTGCTGTAGCGCGTGTCCCCCCTCCCCAACTCCCTAAAATATGTCAAGCAGAGGTTCAATACGATACACTGCGTATAATAATACAATTTGGCAATACTTTCGACGTACTATGATATATTTTAGTTGGATGAGGGCGTGGAAATGCGAGCGACTACTACAAAATTACCAAAAATGTTTTGTCTTTCCTATTTTTCTTTACATTTTTTACAAAGCTATCAATAAATCATTTGTCCAGTAACTATGTACGCTACTTTTAAAGAATCATAGAAAAAGTCTGCTCATTCTGTTACATCTTCTTGATATAAGGGGAGGGTCGTCACTAATATTGGTAATACTTGTATCCCAACCCATTTGCTTCTAAATTAGAACAGTTTCACTCGTATAATTAAGAAATAATAATAATTCGGCCTTCGTGATATATTTCTACTTCAAACTCGGGTTATTCTGCGATATACCACGGTTGATACTTATTATTTCGATTCTAACACGACTTACTTCTAATAATTTTAGACGCGAATCAAAGGAGTATTTTCTTGTGCTTTCGAAATTTCCTCCCGCGTAAGGGGTGATGACGTTATTTTTTATGGAAAATATCAATCTAGTGCATAAATGAAGTTGTAACTGATCAATATTTTTATTTATTTTGTCAAATAAAACTGTACAGAATAGTAACTGAAACGTTACTTAACAGAAAAACAAGACGGACAAGAGATTATCTGATTCTAAAAATAACTCACTTCCGCGAATTCCCACGGTTGTATTTACAAACATCACGTGACTTTCATTCATAATACTTTACACGCATCGTATAAATGGAATAGCCAAAAACACGGTGCGCGCGCAGCATAGTTCAAGGTAGGTATATCGCAGAATAACCCAAGGTAGATTTTACTCTACAAGTATGTATGTTATTAGCTGGGTCGTGTTAGAATATTCGTTACATTTCATTTGATGAACAATGATTGTGCAGTCTGTGTATATGTATGTTATTTGAAAGCAATACAATATGTTTAAACTAATACGTTCTAGCTTGCTCTTAATTACAATGCAAAACAACGGTTTTCATCTGTACAATATACGTGTATTATTAGAAACTAGACCGTTGCGTACTTTAAAAGTTTATGCTTTTGATCATGACCGTTTGATAGTATTCAATATACAGTAAAATCTGTGTTAAGCAGCCAGCCAAGGGAATCACATAAAGTGGCTGCTTAGCGCAGGTGGCTGCTTAATAGAGGTGAACTATATAATAAAGCAACATATTGCGAATCTGGAAACTGGCTGCTTAATACAGGTTGGCTGCTTAATAGAGGTGAACTATATAATAAAGCAACATATTGCGAATCTGGAAACTGGCTGCTTAATACAGGTTGGCTGCTTAATAGAGGTGACCACTAACACAGGTTTGACTGTATTTCAGTGTAAAACACACTGAAAGTGCGCCAGAATGCACAACATGCAATGCTCCCCCAACCTGTATCTCTAATCAAAGAGAACTCGTATAAATATATCAATTGTGTTTATGTCTCACATCGCTTCCTACAAAAAACTTTCCTCCATTTCGTTCAAGTGCCTTTTCAAACAATCCAGCAAACTTTGGCAGGACTTCTTCCACTAGGTTCTTCAAAACTTCTTTCTGTATAAAAAAAACAAGAAACCAATGAACCATTAATGGGCAAGAAGGTTGGTAGTGGGCGGTCCCTGATGCAATGGGTACGGTATCCCCCTAGTAACAGAGAGGTTCGAGCACCGTTGGAACCACGGTGATGGGGCCTTAGATTCACATCGCCTCTTCTCTCTCACTCATAGCGATGGATTACATCACGAACGAGGTATCGAGAAGGGTTCATGTTGTAAAATCGTGTTGCAATCGAGCTAAAAATAAATATGTATAATTTTAATTTGCTAAACTAATGATTGTTCTTAGATATCGGGACTATTTCTTTGAAAAACACGGTTAAGTGGGAATATGAATTATATGGAACACAAACCATACAGAAACAAATAATTTAACACATGTGGCAATATTTGAAACGCCCTTTAAATTCAATAATTACTCCCATTAAATAAACTAATACTCAAATAATCAAAGCACTGTATACATACATGTGACCTCTAGTTTAATAAATGAATGCTCTCTCTCTATCAAATAATCAAGGCTAAATGATTGTATAAGCTCTCTTTAGTTTTAAACTAATACACAATACTCCAATATTATAAGAGCTCTATCGAACCAATGCACTCTCTAAAAGTATCAGTGCTCTATCTAAATGAGTGCACATTTATAGCTCTCTTTAATTGAATTAATGTACTCTCTAAAATTATCAGTGCTCTATCTAAATGAGTGTAAAAACTCTCCTTAATTAAGCTACTAATATGTTGAGATCTTACACAGAATTCTGAAAGACGTTCAATTCAATTAATGACAGCAACAATTTCAAAATGATCTGTTCCACACATTTCTCCCACAACAAACAGAGAACGATGTAAACACCATTCCAAGCTCCCAAAGATGAATTACAGAGAGGTTTAATAGAAATATAACAACAAAAATGTCCTAAAATACAAAGGACCTACGCTGACATACGCTATTGCATCATCTGTACTACACAAATTCGCTATTCCATCATCTGTACTACACACATTCGCTATTCCATCATCTGTACTACACAAATTCGTTATTTCATCATCTGTACTACACAAATTCGCTATTCCATCATCTGTACTACACAAATTCACCATTGCATCATCTGTACTACACAAATTCGCTATTCCATCATCTGTACTACACAAATTCGCTATTCCATCATCTGTACTACACAAATTTGCTATTCCATCATCTGTACTACACAAATTCGCTATTCCACCATATGTACTACACACATTCGCTATTCCATCATATGTACTACACAAATTCGCTATTCCATCATATGTACTACACAAATTCGCTATTCCATCATTTGTACTACACAAATTCGCTATTCCATCATATGTACTACACAAATTCGCTATTCCATCATCTGTACTACACAAATTCGCTATTCCACCATATGTACTACACACATTCGCTATTCCATCATATGTACTACACAAATTCGCTATTCCATCATTTGTACTACACACATTCGCTATTCCATCATATGTACTACACACATTCGCTATTCCATCATTTGTATTACACAATTCGCCGTTACGATTTCAACTTTATGATTTCATGATATTGCGTGGAAAGCCTGGGCAGGGCAGGCCAGTACCGCCTAAGGATAACATGTACACATCGTGCGTACGTAAAATAAATTTGAAAAAGAACATAAATTGTACCAATCAATTATCCAAATTTACAGTACTAGGACATTTTTTCTCACAGTTGATATCACTTACACGATGTCACCGCTTGGACTTGTTCACGACACCCGATTGATCCCACCTTAGAGACGCTCTATAAAATAATACAATGTATCAAACGCTATATGTCTCAATAGTGTAAGAAAATTATTCCAGTTAATAACCCAGTGCAATTTTTAACGTCACCAGGAAAAGAACAATCGTTGTCATCATTCTATCTATCTGTCACCCCCCCCCCCCATTTTCCGGGGATGTGGTCATATTCCTCATTATATTCCTCGTATTGTTCAGTAATTTCCATTGGATTTCCCCGTTGATAGTTAGTGCCTATTTCATATTAGTTTACGATTTTAATTTCACGAATTCAACACCATGAATGCACGATACCAACTTCACGAACGATTTCAATTTCATGAATTCATGAAGTTGAAATCGTGAAATAATCAAGTATCGAATGTCACTACCAGTCTTTCGTAAATATAATACCTTTTTTTCTTCATCCTTTTCAAAGAAACCTTTGAACATTTCTTTGAACAAATCCTCAACAAGCTCCACATACTGATCTATCTCAGCCTCGTCCATGCTATTCGTGCCAGCAAGTCCTAGAGAACACGAGCACGTGGTCAAATAATGTCAATATTAATCTAAGGAACCAATGCATCTGGTATATACTATACAAGTACGGTTATCGCTATAATACACGTGAAACTCGTGCATCTGGTATATCCTACACGAATACGGTTATCGCTATAATACACATGAAACTCGTGCATCTGGTATATCCTACACGAGTACGGTTATCGCTATAATACACATGAAACTCGTGCATCTGGTATATCCTACACGAATACGGTTATCGCTATAATACACATGAAACTCGTGCATCTGGTATATCCTACACGAATACGGTTATCGCTATAATACACATGAAACTCGTGCATCTGGTATATCCTACACGATTACGGTTATCGCTATAATACACACGAAACTCGTGCATCTGGTATATCCTACATATTGCAGTTATCGCTAAAATACACATGAAACTCGTGCATCAGGCATATCCTACACATGAAACTCGTGCATCTGGTATATCCTACATGAGTATGGTTATCGCTATAATACACCACATGAAACTCGTGCATTTGGTATATCTTACACGAGTACGGTTAGCATCACAATACATGTAATGGTGAAACTCGTGCATCTGATAGCAAATAGTGAGAGCAAATTTCAGTCTACAGATGTGTGAATTCTATATAGTATACTTCATACCATGTTCTCTGGCCAGGTAGCGCGTAATTGCATTACTTTGTGCTAGCTTCTTTCCGTCCACATCTAGGACTGGCAACTGTCCGAATGGAGTTGCTGCAATGGAAATGAAACTTCACAAAATACTAGTTTAATAATATTGTATTGCATTATTTCATACAATGCATTACATATATACATACAATACTAAGAAACAAATCAGAGATTAATATGTAATTATATGATTGCAGTATACGATACATTTGTTTTGTCGAGGGAAAAAAAGCAAATGGGTTAGGCTACAAGTTATAACAATATTATTTACAGCCCTCCCCGTTTCACAAAATACTAGCAAATAGATAATCTAGCGTTCCGTTTTCGACGCCATGTTGTTTTGTTTATTTTTAGGTTTGGACAGCATATGTAATGGCAGCTATTACCTCTCTGCAGCTATTACCACTCTACATATATTATCACTCTACAGCTATTACCACTCTACAGCTATTACCACTCTGCAGCTATTACCTCTCTGCAGCTATTACCACTCTACAGCTATTACCACTCTACATCTATTACCACTCTACAGCTATTACCACTCTACAGCTATTACCACTCTACATCTATTACCACTCTACAGCTATTACCACTCTACATATATTACCTCTCTACATCTATTACCACTCTACATCTATTACCACTCTACAGCTATTACCACTCTGCAGCTATTACCACTCTACATCTATTACCACTCTACATATATTACCACTCTACAGATAGTACCTCTTTACATCTATTACCACTCTACATCTATTACCACTCTGCAGCTATTACCACTCTACAGCTATTACCACTCTACAGCTATTACCACTCTACATCTATTACCACTCTACAGCTATTACCACTCTACATAGCTATTACCTCTCATCATCTATTACCACTCTACATCTATTACCACTCTACATCTATTACCACTCTACATATATTACCACTCTGCAGCTATTACCACTCTACAGCTATTACCACTCTACAGCTATTACCACTCTGCAGCTATTACCTCTCTGCAGCTATTACCACTCTACAGCTATTACCACTCTACATATATTACCACTCTACAGCTATTACCACTCTACATCTATTACCACTCTACATATATTACCACTCTACAGCTATTACCACTCTACAGCTATTACCTCTCTACATATATTACCACTCTACATCTATTACCACTCTACATCTAGTACCACTCTACAGCTATTACCACTCTACAGCTATTACCACTCTGCAGCTATTACCACTCTACATATATTACCACTCTACAGCTATTACCACTCTGCAGCTATTACCACTCTACATCTATTACTTCTCTGCAGCTATTACCACTCTACATATATTACCACTCTACAGCTATTACCACTCTACATAGCTATTACCACTCTGCAGCTATTACCACTCTGCAGCTATTACCACTCTACAGCTATTACCACTCTACAGTTATTACCACTCTGCAGCTATTACCACTCTACAGCTATTACCACTCTACAGCTATTACCACTCTGCAGCTATTACCACTCTACAGCTATTACCACTCTACAGCTATTACCACTCTGCAGCTATTACCACTCTACAGCTATTACCTCTCTGCAGCTATTACCTCTCTGCAGCTATTGCCACTCTGCAGCTATTACCGCTCTGTAGCTATTACCACTCTACAGCTATTACCACGCTGCAGCTATTACCACTCTACATATATTACCACTCTACAGATAGTACCTCTTTACATCTATTACCACTCTACATCTATTACCACTCTACATATATTACCACTCTGCAGCTATTACCACTCTACAGCTATTACCACTCTACAGCCATTACCACTCTACATCTATTACCACTCTACATCTAGTACCACTCTACATCTATTACCACTCTACAGCTATTACAACTCTGCAACTATTACCACTCTACAGCTATTACCACTCTACAGCTATTACCACTCTACAGCTATTACCTCTGTGCAGCTATTACCACTCTACATATATTACCACTCTACAGCTATTACCACTCTACATAGCTATTACCTCTCTACATCTATTACCACTCTACATCTATTACCACTCTACATCTATTACCACTCTGCAGCTATTACCACTCTGCAGCTATTACCTCTCTGCAGCTATTACCACTCTACAGCTATTACCACTCTACATCTATTACCTCTCTACATCTATTACCACTCTACATCTATTACCACTCTACATCTAGTACCACTCTACAGCTATTACCACTCTACAGCTATTACCACTCTGCAGCTATTACCAATCTACATCTATTACCACTCTACAGCTATTACCACTCTGCAGCTATTACCACTCTACATCTATTACCTCTCTGCAGCTATTACCACTCTACATATATTACCACTCTACAGCTATTACCACTCTACATAGCTATTACCACTCTGCAGCTATTACCACTCTGCAGCTATTACCACTCTACAGCTATTACCAATCTACAGTTATTACCACTCTGCAGCTATTACCACTCTACAGCTATTACCACTCCACTACAGCTATTACCACTCTGCAGCTATTACCACTCTACAGCTATTACCACTCTGCAGCTATTACCACTCTACAGCTATTACCACTCTGCAGCTATTACCACTCTACAGCTATTACCTCTCTGCAGCTATTACCTCTCTGCAGCTATTACCTCTCTGCAGCTATTGCCACTCTGCAGCTATTACCGCTCTGTAGCTATTACCACTCTACAGCTATTACCACTCTGCAGCTATTACCACTCTACAGCTATTACCACTCTACAGCTATTACCACTCTACAGCTATTACCATTCTGCAGCTATTACCACTCTACATCTATTACCACTCTACAGCTATTACCACTCTGCAGCTATTACCACTCTACAGCTATTACCACTCTGCAGATATTACCACTCTACAGCTATTACCACTCTGCAGCTATTACCACTCTACAGCTATTACCGCTCTGCAGCTATTACCGCTCTGCAGCTATTACCGCTCTGCAGCTATTACCACTCTACAGCTATTACCACTCTGCAGATATTACCACTCTACAGCTATTACCACTCTGCAGCTATTACCACTCTACAGCTATTACCGCTCTGCAGCTATTACCGCTCTGCAGCTATTACCGCTCTGCAGCTATTACCGCTCTGCAGCTATTACCGCTCTGCAGCTATTACCGCTCTGCAGCTATTACCGCTCTGCAGCTATTACCGCTCTGCAGCTATTACCGCTCTGCAGCTATTACCACTCTGCAGCGCAAATATTATTATGAAATGATATATTACACACACATTGCACATCGAATGGAAGTGTGTACACTTCATGTACGAAATGCCCGGAGTTCGAGCCCCGCTGGAGCCGTTACGATCGTGTCCTTGGGCAAGGCATTTAAATTCCACATTGCTTCTTCTCTCTCCTTCATGGCGATGAATTCCATCAGGAATGAGGTATAGTGAGTGATTAATATAAGTTGAAAGAACTTGTTTCGCAATCGAGCTAGATAGAACAGAAAACATACAATAACGGTGAACCCCATTTCCACTGACCTTTAAAGAGAGTAATGTTCACAATCCCAGCTGTTTCAGTAGGACACATCTTTATTAATATGTAATTAACCACTTTGTTTATCCCCCAGATACGTAACTATTAGGTCATTTTAAAGCGACACTACATTAGTGAAAACGCATCTTTCTTCAGAATGTATTTTCCTATTATAGGTATAATATTTCCCCAAATATTGGCCTCAAAAACTGAGTATTTCAACTAATAAGCAAACGTCATATACGCGATTTGTTGACATAACAAAAAAAGTAAATATGGTCGACATTCATGCGTAATACAACGCGTGTATCCTGAATAACACGATTTATGGCACATATATACCGTTATATCTCACATGTGTGCATATGCATATTTATTTGTAGACTAGTCTTAGTTAAATTATCTTTAAACGGCATTATCTCGGGTTCAGTATTGACTCCGATGACAAACACACATCAGTTCAGAAGCATGGATGATCGTTATATGAAATTCTATTATCAATGTTGACAGTGTGTGGATCACAATTGATTCAATGTTAGTGTTCGACTGTATTCGGAAGAATTTGTATACAGTAGCAACGCATTTATGCGTGAACAAATGCATGTTATTTGCTTTTTGCGATGTAATGTCGCTTTAAGACAAGAAACTTAATTCAAACACATGACACTTACATGGTTTCGCTTCTTGCCATTTCTCTCCACCCAATCTTTCATCTTCAAATGGCGTGCCAGTAACGGTAAACACGTACCTGGCTAGCTCCCCACGTCCACGCACATCGAAGTATTGGAACTTGTACGTCGGCATCTGTAGTTACAATAGGGTCACATAGATATATCGTTATAACGTAATAAGCCATTGCTACTTGTATACCACTGTAACCTATCATCGCTGGTGGTCACGGGTTCGAGCCCCGCTCAGACCGTGTCTCATTTATATGAAAAAGTTGGCAGTTTCTTACGGAGGTTGGTGCACCCAAGTACTGGTTAACCGCTGGAGCCTGCCCAGGAAAGGTGTTGTTAGGTAAACTGCCCGCCGGCGATATAGCCCAAAATGGTGCTGATGCAGGTATAAAACCCGAATCATAACATAACATAACATAACTGGTTAACCGCTGGAGCCCTGCCCAGGAAAGGTGTTGTTAGGTAAACTGCCCGTCGCTCAAATGGGAAACCAGTAGCGAAGTTAAATAAACTTAAAGAAAAAAAGAAGAAAAAAGCCGTTGCTGGCCCATGAACAAAGCATCAATAAAAAACATTACAAAGTGAAACATGTATGGTAATATGGTGACTGATACTAATCGCCACAAATAGTTATGGGAGAGACATACACAATTATAAACACAAACAACAAACAAAATAAAAACAGTAAAGTATTCATCATTGAAACCAATATTAAGCAGATCAGCCTAGATATTGACAAATGATATACGACCGTCAAAAACATATAAAGATCATTTCCGAACTGCATGTTCAGTTTCTAATTGCATTAACCATATTAGGTTTATGCCAGTAATATTTCTTGATGTAAAGTGTTATTAAATCAGTATAAAGTGAGCATTCAATAATAAAATGATATTCGTCCTCTTAAAGCGACATTACATCGCAAAAACGAAATAAAATGCATTTGTTCACGTATAAATGGATTGCTACCACAAATTATTCTGAATAAATGCGAACACTAACATTGAAAAAATAAACAGTGTATTGTGGTCTACAAACTTTCAAAACTGAAAGTAGGATTTCATATAACGGATATCCATGACGCTCCTGAATTGACGTTTACTTGTCATTGGAGTCAATATTAAACACGCGATATTTTCGTTTAGAGATTAACTAAGATTAGGCACAAATATGAGATATCACGGTAAATATGTACCATATCTCGTGTTATTCAAGATAAACGCGTTGTACTACGCATGCATGTCGACCCTATTTACATTATTTTATTATGTCAACAAACCGCGTATACGACGTTTGTTTATTTGCTGAAATACTCAGTTTTGAGGCAAATATTTGGAAACAATATTACCATATAATAGCAAATTACATTCTGCAGACAATTGCGTTTTCATCGCGTTCAATAATATTTTATTGCAACTTTTTCCACAATGAGGATAACACAATTTACAATTACATATCACAGTATCATTACTGTGTGTGTCAACCGTATAACATACATAAATTATGATAATTTCCATATGCATGTGCAAGTACGGAACATTCTAGAACCCTTCATTGACAAAGTACGGAACAGTCTAGAACCCTTCATTGACACAGTACGGAACAGTCTAGAACACTTCATTGACAAAGTACGGAACCGTCTAGAACCCGTCATTGACAAAGTACGGAACCGTCTAGAACCCGTCATTGACAAAGTACGGAAGAGTCTAGAACCCTTCATTGACAACGTACGGATCATTCTAGAACACTTCATTGACAAAGTACGGAACCGTCTAGAACCCGTCATTGACAAAGTACGGAACCGTCTAGAACCCGTCATTGACAAAGTACGGAACCGTCTAGAACCCGTCATTGACAAAGTACGGATCATTCTAGAACCCTTCATTGACAAAGTACGGATCATTCTAGAACCCTTCATTGACAAAGTACGGAACATTCTAGAACCCTTCATTGACAAAGTATGGAACATTCTAGAACCCTTCATTGACAAAGTACGGAACATTCTAGAACCCTTCATTGACAAAGTACGAAACCGTCTAGAACCCGTCATTGACAAAGTACGGACTATTCTAGAATCCTTCATTGACAAAGTACGGAACAGTCTAGACCCCTTCATTGACAAAGTACGGAACCGTCTAGAACCCTTCATTGACAAAGTACGGAACATTCTAGAATCCTTCATTGACAAAGTACTGAACATTCTAGAATCCTTCATTGACAAAGTACGGAACCCTCTAGAACCCTTCATTGATAAAGTACGGAACATTCTAGAACCCTTCATTGACAAAGCACGGAACATTCTAGAACCCTCCATTGACAAAGTACGGAACATTCTAGAACCCTTCATTGACAAAGTACGGAACCGTCTAGAACCCTTCATTGACAAAATACGGAACAGTCTAGAACCCTTCATTGACAAAGTACGGAACAGTCTAGAACACTTCATTGACAGAGTACTGAACATTCTAGAACCCTTCATTGACAAAGTACGGAACATTCTAGAACCCTTCATTGACAAAGTACGGAACATTCTAGAACCCTTCGTTGACAAAGTACGGAACATTATAGAACCCTTCATTGACAAAGTTCGGAACATTCTAGAACACTTCATTGACAACGTACGGAACATTCTAGAACACTTCATTAACAAAGTACGGAACATTCTAGAACCCTTCATTGACAAAGTACGGAACATTCTAGAATCCTTCATTGACAAAGTACGGAACAGTCTAGAACCCTTCATTGACAAAGTACGGAACATTCTAGAATCCTTCATTGACAAAGTACGGAACAGTCTAGAACCCTTCATTGACAAAGTACGGAACATTCTAGAACCCTTCATTGACAACAAAGTACGAAGCCTTCTAGAACCCTTCATTGACAACGTACGGAACATTCTAGAACCCTTCATTGACAAAGTACGAAGCCTTCTAGAACCCTTCATTGGCAACGTACGGAACAGTCTAGAACCCTTCATTGACAAAGTACGGAACATTCTAGAACCCTTCATTGACAACAAAGTACGAAGCCTTCTAGAACCCTTCATTGGCAACGTACGGAACATTCTAAACCCTTCATTGGCAACGTACGGAACATTCTAGAACACTTCATTAACAAAGTACGGAACATTCTAGAACCCTTCATTGACAAAGTACGGAACATTCTAGAATCCTTCATTGACAAAGTACGGAACAGTCTAGAACCCTTCATTGACAAAGTACGGAACATTCTAGAATCCTTCATTGACAAAGTACGGAACAGTCTAGAACCCTTCATTGACAAAGTACGGAACATTCTAGAACCCTTCATTGACAACAAAGTACGAAGCCTTCTAGAACCCTTCATTGACAACGTACGGAACATTCTAGAACCCTTCATTGACAAAGTACGAAGCCTTCTAGAACCCTTCATTGGCAACGTACGGAACAGTCTAGAACCCTTCATTGACAAAGTACGGAACATTCTAGAACCCTTCATTGACAACAAAGTACGAAGCCTTCTAGAACCCTTCATTGGCAACGTACGGAACATTCTAAACCCTTCATTGGCAACGTACGGAACATTCTAGACCCCTTCATTGACAAAGTACGGAACCGTCTAGAACCCTTCATTGACAAAGTACGGAACAGTCTAGAACCCTTCATTGACAAAGTACGGAACAGTCTAGAACACTTCATTGACAAAGTACTGAACATTCTAGAACCCTTCATTGACAAAGTACGGAACCGTCTAGAACCCTTCATTGACAAAGTACAGAACAGTCTAGAACCCTTCATTGACACAGTACGGAACAGTCTAGACCCCTTCATTGACAAAGTACGGAACATTCTAGAACCCTTCATTGACAAAGTACGGAACATTCTAGAACCCTTCATTGACAACGTACGGAACATTCTAGAACCCTTCATTGACAAAGTACGGAACATTCTAGAACCCTTCATTGACAAAGTACGGAACATTCTAGAACCCTTCATTGACAAAGTACGGAACAGTCTAGACCCCTTCATTGACAAAGTACGGAACATTCTAGAACCCTTCATTGACAAAGTACGGAACATTCTAGAACCCTTCATTGATAAAGTACGGAACATTCTAGAACCCTTCATTGACAAAGTTCGGAACATTCTAGAACACTTCATTGACAACGTACGGAACATTCTAGAACACTTCATTAACAAAGTACGAAACATTCTAGAACCCTTCATTGACAAAGTACGGAACATTCTAGAATCCTTCATTGACAAAGTACGGAACATTCTAGAACCCTTCATTGACAACAAAGTACGAAGCCTTCTAGAACCCTTCATTGACAACGTACGGAACATTCTAGAACCCTTCATTGACAAAGTACGAAGCCTTCTAGAACCCTTCATTGGCAACGTACGGAACAGTCTAGAACCCTTCATTGACAAAGTACGGAACATTCTAGAACCCTTCATTGACAACAAAGTACGAAGCCTTCTAGAACCCTTCATTGGCAACGTACGGAACATTCTAAACCCTTCATTGGCAACGTACGTAACATTCTAGAACCCTTCATTGACAAAGTACGGAACATTCTAGAACCCTTCATTGACAAAGTACGGAACATTATAGAACCCTTCATTGACAAACACGGAACATTCTAGAACCCTTCAATGACACAGTACGGAACATTCTAGAACCTTTCGTTGACAAAGTACGGAACATTCTAGAATCCTTCATTGACAAAGTACGGAACATTCTAGAACCCTTCATTGACAAAGCACGGAACATTCTAGAACCCTTCATTGACAAAGTACGGAACCGTCTAGAACCCGTCATTGACAAAGTACGGAACATTCTAGAACCCTTCGTTGACAAAGTACGGAACATTCTAGAACCCTTCATTGACAAAGTACGGACTATTCTAGAACACTTTATTGACAAAGTACGGAACATTCTAGAACCCTTCATTGATAAAGTACGGAACAGTCTAGAACCCTTCAATGACAAAGTACGGAATAGTCTAGAACCCTTCATTGACAAAGTACGGACTATTCTAGAACACTTCATTGACAAAGTACGGAACAGTCTAGAAAACTTCATTGACAAAGTACGGAACAGTCTAGAACCCTTCATTGACACAGTACGAAACATTCTAGAACCTTTCGTTGGCAATGTACGGAGCATTCTAGAACATGAACGTAACTCATTCTTTATTTATTTATTTCTCCCGGGGGATTCACGTATAGGATTTGGGGAGGGCAGTTTACTAGTGTAATGTACACTAGTTAGACATCTATTTTACTTCGTACCTTTCAATGGCATAGTAACGAATTTCACCTCCGTATAGTCTACGGGACTCGTCAACGTTTAGAGTAGATGCAACTATTTAGAGACAAGGACTAAACAGTCTATAGTTTAGTTAATTTTATAATATTATTATTATATATATAAATATTATTTTAGCTTGATTGCGAAACACAAGTTTTTACAACGTATATTAATCACTCTCGAGATCTCATTCCTGATGGAATCCACCACAACGAGTGAGAGAGAAGAGGCACGTGGAATTGAAATGCCATGCCTAAAGGCACACTCGTACCGGCTCCAGCAGGGCGCAAACTCCGGACATTTCGCACCCGAAACGAACGCGCTACAACTGCGCTATCACGACTTCCACATAGTAACGAATTCCACCCCCGTATATTCAACGTGCCTCTTCAAAGCTGATAGTATATGTAAATATTTAGCGACAAGGACGAAACATTCTATAATGTAGGCATACGAAACTTCTAGGACCATTGCGTTACTTTGGGTCAGTATCTTACATTCCGTGTAACAATTCAGTACATGCTTTTTCACTCAGTTGTCTCAAACTTATTTTGATGATATATTTGTATGGTATTCGTCAATTCAGGTTTATACAAATTTATTTTAGCTCGATTGCGAAACAAGTTATTTCAACTTATATAAATCATTCTCGAGACCTCATTCCTGATGGAATCCATCGCCACGAAGGAGAGAGAAGAGGCAACGTGGAATTTAAATGCCTTGCCTAAGGGCACAATCGTAACGGCTCCAGTGGGGCTCGAACTCCGGACCTTTCGCACCTGAAGCGAACGCACATCCACTGCGCTATCACGACTTCCACGTCAATTCTATATTACATGTGATAGATAATCACCATATATATTAGTCCTATAAATAAGACCTCTACATAAAAAAATGTCTGTGTTTTGAAAAATGCCTGGATAGTAAAATGTCACATTTTTCAAGTCTAAATATTTGGACTACATATATATAGATACTGCCAAATCTGTCACATAATGTATTTTCAATGTGTATGAACATCGCCAAGATAATGTATGTATGTTCCATTAATGTCAAACCCCTTGCGGGGACGTATACATGTTTTTCCTGGGCAAGCTTAGCCGACCTGAGTGGTCAACAAGTACTAAGTAATGTGTGTGAGGTGCCTTGCTCAATGACACTACATACGTGGCCTGACCGAGTATCGAACCCGGTACGATATAGTCCAGATCCGAGGCTATACCACTGGACCAATAATTTCATTTTTAAACTGTAATTGAAGAAAATGGTTACCTTTATGTACAGTGTTCTTGATATAGTCCAGCAATACCGTACAAGCGTTATCTACATCAACGTTATATAGACAGCCGGGTATGCGATGTTCTAGATATTAACATGTGCATGCATTAGGAGGAGACTTCAGCAAACGTGATCAGAGATAATATCAACGGAGTGTTTGAATTTATAGCGGTTTCTAAATTTATGTTATCACAATCAAGGAGATTGACCTAGTACAAGCTAAACCAAATAAACAAGCGACACTACTGCAGATTGCGCAATACATATTTGAAAGACAAAACACGCATTACCGATTTTACCATACTACACTGCCTAACAAAGGTTTGTCAGATAAACAAGAACTACCTTACTACACAGCCTAACAAAGGTTAGTCAGATAAACAAGAACTATCGTACTACACAGCCTAACAAAGGTTTGTCAGATAAACAAGAACTATCGTACTACACTGCCTAACAAAGGTTTGTCAGATAAACAAGAACTATCGTACTACTGCCTAACAAACGTTTGTCAGATAAACAAGAACTACCGCACTACACTGCCTAACAAAAGTTTGTCAGATAAACAAGAACTAACGTACTACACTGCCTAACAAAGGTTTGTCAGATAAACAAGAACTACCGTACTACACTGCCTAACAAAGGTTTGTCAGATAAACAAGAACTACCGTACTACACTGCCTAACAAAGGTTTGTCAGATAAACAAGAACTACCGTACTACTGCCTAACAAAGGTTTGTCAGATAAACAAGAACTACCGTACTACACTGCCTAACAAAGGTTTGTCAGATAAACAAGAACTACCGTACTACACTGCCTAACAAAGGTTTGTCAGATAAACAAGAACTACCGTACTACACTGCCTAACAAAGGTTTGTCAGATAAACAAGAACTACCGTACTACACTGCCTAACAAAGGTTTGTCAGATAAACAAGAACTACCGTACTACACTGCCTAACAAAGGTTTGTCAGATAAACAAGAACTACCGTACTACACTGCCTAACAAAGGTTTGTCAGATAAACAAGAAATACCGTACTACTGCCTAACAAAGGTTTGTCAGATAAACAAGAACTACCGTACTACACTGCCTAACAAAGGTTTGTCAGATAAACAAGAACTATCGTACTACACTGCCTAACAAAGGTTTGTCAGATAAACAAGAACTATCGTACTACACTGCCTAACAAAGGTTTGTCAGATAAACAAGAACTACCGTACTACACTGCCTAACAAAGGTTTGTCAGATAAACAAGAACTACCGTACTACACTGCCTAACAAAGGTTTGTCAGATAAACAAGAACTACCGTACTACACTGCCTAACAAAGGTTTGTCAGATAAACAAGAACTACCGTACTACACTGCCTAACAAAGGTTTGTCAGATAAACAAGAACTATCGTACTACTGCCTAACAAAGGTTTGTCAGATAAACAAGAACTACCGTACTACTGCCTAACAAAGGTTTGTCAGATAAACAAGAACTACCGTACTACACTGCCTAACAAAGGTTTGTCAGATAAACAAGAACTACCGTACTACACTGCCTAACAAAGGTTTGTCAGATAAACAAGAACTACCGTACTACTGCCTAACAAAGGTTTGTCAGATAAACAAGAACTACCGTACTACACTGCCTAACAAAGGTTTGTCAGATAAACAAGAACTACCGTACTACACTGCCTAACAAAGGTTTGTCAGATAAACAAGAACTACCGTACTACACTGCCTAACAAAGGTTTGTCAGATAAACAAGAACTACCGTACTACACTGCCTAACAAAGGTTTGTCAGATAAACAAGAACTACCGTACTACACTGCCTAACAAAGGTTTGTCAGATAAACAAGAACTACCGTACTACACTGCCTAACAAAGGTTTGTCAGATAAACAAGAACTACCGTACTACTGCCTAACAAAGGTTTGTCAGATAAACAAGAACTACCGTACTACACAGCCTAACAAAGGTTTGTCAGATAAACAAGAACTACAGTACTACACTGCCTAACAAAGGTTTGTCAGATAAACAAGAACTACCGTACTACACTGCCTAACAAAGGTTTGTCAGATAAACAAGAACTACCGTACTACACTGCCTAACAAATGTTTGTCAGATAAACAAGAACTACCGTACTACTGCCTAACAAAGGTTTGTCAGATAAACAAGAACTACCGTACTACACTGCCTAACAAAGGTTTGTCAGATAAACAAGAACTACCGTACTACTGCCTAACAAAGGTTTGTCAGATAAACAAGAACTACCGCACTACACAGCCTAACAAAGGTTTGTCAGATAAACAAGAACTACCATACTACTGCCTAACAAAGGTTTGTCAGATAAACAAGAACTATCGTACTACACTGCCTAACAAAGGTTTGTCAGATAAACAAGAACTACCGTACTACACTGCCTAACAAAGGTTTGTCAGATAAACAAGAACTACGGTACTATACTGCCTAACAAAGGTTTGTCAGATAAACAAGAACTACCGTACTACACTGCCTAACAAAGTGTTGTCAGATAAACAAGAACTACGGTACTATACTGCCTAACAAAGGTTTGTCAGATAAACAAGAACTACTGTACTACACTGCCTAACAAAGGTTTGTCAGATAAACAAGAACTAACGTACTACACTGCCTAACAAAGGTTTGTCAGATAAACAAGAACTACCGTACTACACTGCCTAACAAAGGTTTGTCAGATAAACAAGAACTATCGTACTACTGCCTAACAAAGGTTTGTCAGATAAACAAGAACTACCATACTACACTGCCTAACACATGTTTGTCAGATAAACAAGAACTACCGTACTAAACTGCCTAACAAAGGTTTGTCAGATAAACAAGAACTACCGTACTACACAGCCTAACAAAGGTTTGTCAGATAAACAAGAACTATCGTACTACACTGCCTAACAAAGGTTTGTCAGATAAACAAGAACTATCGTACTACACTGCCTAACAAAGGTTTGTCAGATAAACAAGAACTATCGTACTACACTGCCTAACAAAGGTTTGTCAGATAAACAAGAACTACCGTACTACACTGCCTAACAAAGGTTTGTCAGATAAACAAGAACTACGGTACTACTGCCTAACAAACGTTTGTCAGATAAACAAGAACTACCGTACTACACTGCCTAACAAAGGTTTGTCAGATAAACAAGAACTAACGTACTACACTGCCTAACAAAGGTTTGTCAGATAAACAAGAACTACCGTACTACACTGCCTAACAAAGGTTTGTCAGATAAACAAGAACTACCGTACTACACTGCCTAACAAAGGTTTGTCAGATAAACAAGAACTACCGTACTACTGCCTAACAAAGGTTTGTCAGATAAACAAGAACTACCGTACTACACTGCCTAACAAAGGTTTGTCAGATAAACAAGAACTACCGTACTACACTGCCTAACAAAGGTTTGTCAGATAAACAAGAACTACCGTACTACTGCCTAACAAAGGTTTGTCAGATAAACAAGAACTACCGTACTACACTGCCTAACAAAGGTTTGTCAGATAAACAAGAACTACCGTACTACACTGCCTAACAAAGGTTTGTCAGATAAACAAGAACTATCGTACTACACTGCCTAACAAAGGTTTGTCAGATAAACAAGAACTACCGTACTACACTGCCTAACAAAGGTTTGTCAGATAAACAAGAACTACCGTACTACACTGCCTAACAAAGGTTTGTCAGATAAACAAGAACTACCGTACTACACTGCCTAACAAAGGTTTGTCAGATAAACAAGAACTACCGTACTACACTGCCTAACAAAGGTTTGTCAGATAAACAAGAACTACCGTACTACACTGCCTAACAAAGGTTTGTCAGATAAACAAGAACTACCGTACTACACTGCCTAACAAAGGTTTGTCAGATAAACAAGAACTACCGTACTACACTGCCTAACAAAGGTTTGTCAGATAAACAAGAACTACCGTACTACACTGCCTAACAAAGGTTTGTCAGATAAACAAGAACTACCGTACTACACTGCCTAACAAAGGTTTGTCAGATAAACAAGAACACGACTACACCCTACAACAAAACTACACTGCCTAACAAAGTTGTCAGATAAACAAGAACTACCGTACTACTGCCTAACAAGGTTTGTCAGATAACAAGACTACCGTACTACACTGCCTAACAAAGGTTTGTCAGATAAACAAGAACTACCGTACTACACTGCCTAACAAAGGTTTGTCATAAACAGAACTACCGTACTACACTGCCTACAAAGGTTTGTCATAAACAAGAACTACCGTACTACTGCCTAACAAAGGTTTGTCAGATAAACAAGAACTACCGTACTACACTGCCTAACAAAGGTTTGTCAGATAAACAAGAACTACCGTACTACACTGCCTAACAAAGGTTTGTCAGATAAACAAGAACTACCGTACTACACTGCCTAACAAAGGTTTGTCAGATAAACAAGAACTACCGTACTACACTGCCTAACAAAGGTTTGTCAGATAAACAAGAACTACCGTACTACACTGCCTAACAAAGGTTTGTCAGATAAACAAGAACTACCGTACTACACTGCCTAACAAAGGTTTGTCAGATAAACAAGAACTACCGTACTACACTGCCTAACAAAGGTTTGTCAGATAAACAAGAACTACCGTACTACACTGCCTAACAAAGGTTTGTCAGATAAACAAGAACTATCGTACTACACTGCCTAACAAAGGTTTGTCAGATAAACAAGAACTACCGTACTACACTGCCTAACAAAGGTTTGTCAGATAAACAAGAACTACCGTACTACACTGCCTAACAAAGGTTTGTCAGATAAACAAGAACTATCGTACTACACTGCCTAACAAAGGTTTGTCAGATAAACAAGAACTACCGTACTACACTGCCTAACAAAGGTTTGTCAGATAAACAAGAACTACCGTACTACACTGCCTAACAAAGGTTTGTCAGATAAACAAGAACTACCGTACTACACTGCCTAACAAAGGTTTGTCAGATAAACAAGAACTACCGTACTACACTGCCTAACAAAGGTTTGTCAGATAAACAAGAACTACCGTACTACACTGCCTAACAAAGGTTTGTCAGATAAACAAGAACTACCGTACTACACTGCCTAACAAAGGTTTGTCAGATAAACAAGAACTACCGTACTACACTGCCTAACAAAGGTTTGTCAGATAAACAAGAACTACCGTACTACACTGCCTAACAAAGGTTTGTCAGATAAAAGAACTACCGTATACACTGCCTAACAACCCAACAAGGTTTGTCAGATAAACAAGAACTACGTACTACACTGCCTAACAAAGGTTTGTCAGATAAACAAGAACTACCGTACTACTGCCTAACAAAGGTTTGTCAGATAAACAAGAACTACCGTACTACACTGCCTAATAAAGGTTTGTCAGATAAACAAGAACTATCGTACTACACTGCCTAACAAAGGTTTGTCAGATAAACAAGAACTATCGTACTACACTGCCTAACAAAGGTTTGTCAGATAAACAAGAACTATCGTACTACACTGCCTAACAAAGGTGTGTCAGATAAACAAGAACTACCGTACTACACTGCCTAACAAAGGTTTGTCAGATAAACAAGAACTACCGTACTACTGCCTAACAAAGGTTTGTCAGATAAACAAGAACTACCGTACTACACTGCCTAACAAATGTTTGTCAGATAAACAAGAACTAACGTACTACACT
>CM026398.1:13859668-13889525 GCA_014843695.1 Archivesica marissinica
TATATATCCTTGGTAATGACGCCGTGTCATTTTTAAACTTGCTTGCTATATATCCTTGGTAATGGTGGAGTGTCATATTTAAACTTGCTTGCTATATATCCTTGGTAGTGATGGAACCCAAACCAAAACCCAAAAAAACCCAAACCACAAAACCCAAACAACAAAACCCAACACAAACCCAATTTAAACTTGCTTGCTATATATCCAACAAACCCAACCAAAAACCCAAACCAACGGTGTCATTTTTAAACTTGCTTGCTATATATCCTTGGTAATGATGGGGTGACATTTTTAAACTTGCTTGCTATATATCCTTGGTAGTGACGGTGTCATTTTTAAACTTGCTTGCTATATATCCTTGGTAGTGACGGTGTCATTTTTAAACTTGCTTGCTATATATCCTTGGTAGTGGTGGAGTGTCATTTTTAAACTTGCTTGCTATATATCCTTGGTAATGGTGGAGTGTCATTTTTAAACTTGCTTGCTATATATCCTTTGATGGAGTGTCATTTTTAAACTTGCTTGCTATATATCCTTGGTGATGACGCCGTGTCATTTTTAAACTTGCTTGCTATATATCCTTGGCAGTGACGGGGTGTCATTTTTAAACTTGCTTACTATATATCCTTGGTAATGACGGAGTGTCATTTTTAAACTTGCTTGCTATATATCCTTGGTAGTGATGGAGTGTCATTTTTAAACTTGCTTGCTATATATCACAAAACCCATAACAAGGTGTCATTTTTAAACTTGCTTGCTATATATCCTTGGTAGTGAGGAGTGTCATTTTAAACTTCTTGCTATATATCTTGGTATGAGGGGTGTCATTTTTAAACTTGCTTGCTATATAGCTTGGTAGTGATGGAGTGTCATTTTTAAACTTGCTTGCTATATATCCTTGGTAGTCAAACCAAACCAACAAACCCAAACCACAACCCAACCAACAAACCTTGCATATACTTGACGGGTTCATTTTAACTTGCTTGCTAATCTTGTATGAGAGGTGTCATTTTTAACTTGCTTGCTATATACCGTGGTAGTGATGGAGTGTCATTTTTAAACTTGCTTGCTATATATCCTTGGTAGTGATGGAGTGTCATTTTTAAACTTGCTTGCTATAATCCTTGGTAGATGGAGTGTCATTTTTAAACTGCTTGTATATATCCTGGTAGTGATGGAGTGTCATTTTTAAACTTACTGCTATATATCTTGGTAGGAGGGGTGTCATTTTTAAACTTGCTTGCTATAGTCTTGGTAGTGATGGAGTGTCATTTTTAAACTTGCTTGCTATATATCCTTGGTAGTGATGGAGTGTCATTTTTAAACTTGCTTGCTATATAGTCTTGGTAGTGACGGGGTGTCATTTTTAAACTTGCTTGCTATATAGTCTTGGTAGTGATGGAGTGTCATTTTTAAACTTGCTTGCTATATATACCTGGTAGTGATGGAGTGTCATTTTTAAACTTGCTTGCTATATAGCCGTGGTAGTGATGGAGTGTCATTTTTAAACTTGCTTGCTATATATCCTTGGTAGTGATGGAGTGTCATTTTTAAACTTGCTTGCTATATATCCTTGGTAGTGATGGAGTGTCATTTTTAAACTTACTTGCTATATAGTCTTGGTAGTGACGGGGTGTCATTTTTAAACTTGCTTGCTATAGTCTTGGTAGTGATGGAGTGTCATTTTTAAACTTGCTTGCTATATATCCTTGGTAGTGATGGAGTGTCATTTTTAAACTTACTTGCTATATAGTCTTGGTAGTGACGGGGTGTCATTTTTAAACTTGCTTGCTATAGTCTTGGTAGTGATGGAGTGTCATTTTTAAACTTGCTTGCTATATATCCTTGGTAGTGATGGAGTGTCATTTTTAAACTTACTTGCTCTATAGCTTGCTATATATTCTTGGTAGTAACGGGGTGTCATTTTTAAACTTGCTTGCTATATATCCTTGGTAGTGATGGAGTGTCATTTTTAAACTTGCTTGCTATATATCCTTGGTAGTGATGGAGTGTCATTTTTAAACTTGCTTGCTATATTCTTGGTAGTGACGGAGTGTCATTTTTAAACTTGCTTGCTATATCCTTGGTAGTGATGGAGTGTCATTTTTAAACTTGCTTGCTATATATCCTTGGTAGTGATGGAGTGTCATTTTTAAACTTACTTGCTATATAGCCTTGAAGGAGTGTCATTTTTAAACTTGCTTGCTATATATCCTTGGTAGTGACGGAGTGTCATTTTTAAACTTGCTTGCTATATATCCTTGGTAGTGACGGAGTGTCATTTTTAAACTTGCTTGCTATATAGTCTTGGTAGTGACGGGGTGTCATTTTTAAACTTGCTTGCTATATAGTCTTGGTAGTGATGGAGTGTCATTTTTAAACTTGCTTGCTATATATCCTTGGTAGTGATGGAGTGTCATTTTTAAACTTGCTTGCTATATATCCTAGGTAGTGATGGAGTGTCATTTTTAAACTTGCTTGCTATATATCCTAGGTAGTGATGGAGTGTCATTTTTAAACTTGCTTGCTATATATCCTTGGCAGTGACGGAGTGTCATTTTTAAACTTGCTTGCTATATATCCTTGGCAGTGACGGGGTGTCATTTTTAAACTTGCTTGCTATATATCCTTGGTAGTGATGGAGTGTCATTTTTAAACTTGCTTGCTATATATCCTTGGTAGTGATGGAGTGTCATTTTTAAACTTGCTTGCTATATATCCTTGGTAGTGATGGAGTGTCATTTTTAAACTTGCTTGCTATATATCCTAGGTAGTGATGGAGTGTCATTTTTAAACTTGCTTGCTATATATCCTTGGTAATGACGGGCAAGTGTCATTTTTAAACTTGCTTGCTATATATCCTTGGTAGTGATGGAGTGTCATTTTTAAACTTGCTTGCTATATATCCTGGTAGTGATGGAGTGTCATTTTTAAACTTGCTTGCTATATATCCTTGGTAGTGATGGAGTGTCATTTTTAAACTTGCTTGCTATATATCCTTGGTAGTGACGGAGTGTCATTTTTAAACTTGCTTGCTATATATCCTTGGTAGTGACGGGGTGTCATTTTTAAACTTGCTTGCTATATATCCTTGGTAGTGATGGAGTGTCATTTTTAAACTTGCTTGCTATATATACCTGGTAGTGATGGAGTGTCAGTTTTAAACTTACTTGCTATATAGTCTTGGTAGTGACGGGGTGTCATTTTTAAACTTGCTTGCTATATATCCTTGGTAGTGACGGGGTGTCATTTTTAAACTTGCTTGCTATATATCCCTGGTAGTGATGCCGTGTCATTTTTAAACTTGCTTGCTATACATCCTTGGTAGTGTCATTTTTAAACTTGCTTGCTATATATCCATGGTAGTGATGCCGTGTCATTTTTAAACTTGCTTGCTATATAATTGTGGTATTTCTTAGACAATTGGCATGTAGCATTACATACTGAACCATAAGTTTGCTCACATTGTGATCCTGGGTTCATATTATTCGACCCACCCCACTGTACGGGTCACATAATTTACATCGACTACAGTTAAAATCGTCAACATCCAATTTTCTCGGAAACCATAAGGCCAGAAAGTTTACATTTTGCATATAGCAGCACCAAGTGGACAAAGAGAAGAAGCAATGTGGAATGAAGTGGACATCCTGGAAGGGTTTGAACTTGCAACCTCGTATTTACAAGGCAAACAGTGTCCATTTCACCATGGAGGCTCCACTGGTTGGTGCTTACATATTCATAATGAAAACAACATTCATCAAACAGCGAGTTGGCCGCAATAAATCATGAACACAGGTCTGGTCAGTCAGTATAACAGCTTTGTATATGTTTTATAGGCTTACAAAAAGTGTAGATCCAGATGAGCCGGCTCGTGATGAGCCGTCTCATCAGGATCTGCACTTTTTGCAAGTAGTATTACTAATTTTAGACAAAATTACCCATCTTGATAAATGAACTGGTCCGAATGTAATTTTCTTATTCATTTATTGGTCTAAGAATATCATGGACCAGTCCATGTGAGTTACTTGGTGTTGAAAGAGTTAAGAGAGTATAAGATAGTGCACACTTGCTTTGGTGCATATAACTCCATCAACATTGAAAGCAATATTTGATAAATTTTTAATACGTTTTCAAATACGTATGTTCAAATTTTCTTTTAGACTTAAGACCACTTTTTTTTAATTTCTTGGTTTGAAGATTTTTTCACGGTGGTCGAAAAATAAAATAATAAGCTTTTTTATTATTTTTTTAGATTTTGTGAGAAGCTAGGGTCCGTGGCCAAAAAAATAGTATGAAACATTTATTTCCCTTTTTTGTAATACGCCATTTGTCGTTTTTGACACAATGGAATTTAGTTCTAAACTGGACTTTTGAATACTATTTTGGAGGGAAAAAAGTGTGTCTTATACATACACAAGTTTAAATACGGCAATTATCGTAAACTACGACACAGATTTTGGAATTATTTCATTCTTTAGGGTCTGATCAGCTAGAAAAAAATACGGCAAATACGAAAATTATATTTATTTTCCACTTTGTTGATTTGTTAGGGTCGGCGGATCCGTAAACCAAGACATAAAAAAAATATCACCTTAGTGTTTTTACGATAGAAAACGATGCAATCACACTATATTTTATGATTTCCAATGAAATAAAATGTGTTATTTAACTGGTTAACAGTAGTGGAATAACATATTTTATTTCTCACAGCTTTGCATGTGTGGTACCTAGACGCTGCATGTTTAAATGTAGTCAACACAAACGTTTTCGGACTCGAGCTGTCGGCACCGGCATTCATTTTTGGTCGTTCTAGCGCCATTTAGCACACAGTTGCATCGTCTTCGATCATAAAAACAATTCAGTGTAAAATAAAATTTGAACATAGAAATATATATATCTATTAAAAATGATCTCTCGTGGCTAATATTACTTTACAAACAAAACAAATATGCTCTTATTATTTCACTGATAAATTTCTATCATGGTTCGCCTCGGCGAGGGTAAATAAGCTCAATCATCATCATCGATAAATTTCTATACAGTAAAACCTGTCTTGAGCAGCCACCCAAGGGAATCATAGAAAGTGGCTGTTTAATAGAGGTCAAATGTATAATAAAACAGCATATTTGGGAATCTGGAAACTGGCTGCTTAATACAGATTGGCTGCTTAATAGAGGTGATCACTAACACAGGTTTGACTGTATTTCATTGGAAAGGAAAATATAAATATCTATACAGGAAGGGGGAGGGGCTATGATGTATTATGGATACAATTCCAAGTCACACATCAATTACTCTGAGTCAGTTGGTTTTTAAAATGTTTACTTGGTGTCATCATGCATAAAATTGGATATACAAAAGTACATGTACATGAATCTATAATCAATTACATTCTTTTCCCATACAATAAGAGGGTCAGGCAGAAGACGGGCGTGGCTTATATATGTATGGGAATGTATCTAGCAATTAATTAATATTGCAATTTAGTACGGATGAAGAATTCTTGACAAAATCAATGTTTTACTACAATGTTTCGTTGTTTTGTTTTCTTCAGAATGTTCAAGTCCTTAAATTTTACTGAACAGTAAAAAAGATATATGTATGTATATTCCATTAATGTTAAACCCCTTGCGGGGATGTAGACATGTTTTCCTGGGCAAGCTTAGCCGACCTAAGTGGTTAACCAGTACTAAGCAATGTGTGTGAGGTGCCTTGCTCATTGACACTACATACGTGGCCTGACAGAGTATTGAACCCGGGACCGATCGATTCCAAATTCGATGCTCTACCACTGGACCACGGATACCACACTATATAGTAGGATATTTGGGTTTATGTTTTATATTGGTGTTAAGATAGGATTTTATTTCATCGAGTGATCACCGAAATTGTATTTCCACGAGTGGTGATCACTCGAAATAAAATGCTAGCTTACACAAATAAACATAAATCTGCTTTTTCTTTTATGATTTCCAATGATTTTGGTTGGTTGGCTATAGTTGTTATCAAATTTAATTCATTTTAACTGCCCCTGCCCTGTCACTACATTCCACAACCACACAACCACTTATGTTAGTGTGAACATCCGTAATAAGAAATAGTTCCGGTATAATTTTCAAGTTAGTTTCTGTTTGCTATTAAAATTAAAAACTACAGACAAAACAAATTCCTTAGAATATATTACTTTATAATTAACTAACTGTTGATGATAGTCAGAAAATAGCTAAAATACGCAACCAGTGGCAGAGAAAATGCCATCTTTCACTGTTTGAAAGCAGTGGAACATGAGGTTATCTTTCACCGAGAAAACTCAATAAATCATTGGAAAGCATAAAAGAAATTGTGTTTCTGGTTTACATTCATTCACCAGTCAGCCCCTATCAGCCCCTATTCCCTATTTGCTGTATAACCGTCAAAGCTTTTAAAAATTAGTTAAAATGCCAAATATATCTTAGTATTAACTTTAGTAGAATCATTCGCAAAGCTACTGAAAATTTGTTATTCAACAAATATCCATAAAGGGAGCTAATTAACATACAACTTGTCGGCAGATATTAAAAATCTTTCTTAAAATATCTGAATCAACTATTATTGAAAATTGGCATTATAAGAGTGATCATGATTTCTAGTGATCCACTGCTTGGTCCCGGCGTGCAGCATTATATAAATAAGCATTATGGGCCTTTAAGACAAGACACCATGAACAAACACCAATATGGCTGTAGGACACCGAATCTAGAAAATGAACTAGGTCTGTGTCGAGGAGATCAGTGTAGTTATTGATTGATTGACCTCCAAATAAATACATGTACTTTCACACAAAGAATGATATACAGTTTGTCCGGAATCGGAAACATTCATTGGCGTTAAATGCGACATTGCACATACGCCATTATAGAATGTTTGTTTTTGGTGTTTAATGTTGTACAATCCGCTTAGGTCACATGGCGACTCTCCAGCGATTATTATTGGAGGAAGACACGGTGTGTCCATCTGAGAAGCATTTCAGGCAGCTGGGTAGAACCACCGACCACATGCTGAGTAATTTCCTCAGATGGGATTTAAACCTACAGCAGCAATGGGGGAAGTGAATTGAAGTCACCGACTATAAACCACTGGGCCAGAGTCCCCGGGCACCGAAATAATAACAAGAGAATGGAACATAAACTTTCACCCGAAGAATGCAGAGTCCAGAGTCACAACATTCATTGCCAGTAACATCAAATGTGACACTGTACTTACATCAGGGCTGTGAATGGAAATTTGCTAAAAAACAAAATCTGTCCAAATAATGAAACTGAAATTGCCCAAATACTGAAGAAGAGGAGGTCGTGATAGCGGAGTGGTAACAAATCGTGATAGCACCGTGGTAAGGCGTTCACTTCAGGTCCGGAGTTTGAGACCCGCTGGAGCAGTTATGATTGTACCCTTAGGCAAGGCATTTAATTTCCACTTGGCCTCTTCTCTCTCCCTCATGGCGATGGATTCCATCAGGAATGAGGTCTCGAGAGTCATTAATATAAGTTGCAAGAATTTGTTTCGCAATCGACCTAAAATAAATTTGTATAAACTAAACACAAGTCCTGCATGATAGACTGTCTAAACGATATATACGAGACCCAGCACCAATGAGCATGCACAAGTAGTAACAGGATGACCGATGAAACAAGGAACACTGTAATGGCGAGGATTCATAGAAACAAATGAATCCATTCTAAGATGAAAGAAGTAAACATTCGTTTACAAAATCTCAAATGCCCATCTACAATATAAATGCATTTTAGAGTTGATGACATGTACATGCATAACCTTTCATTCAAACTCAAATTTACACAGATACATTAGCTTAGGTCATATTTCATTACATTCTTAATGAATCAGATGGTCTACATAGAACAGTAAGGCCCCCAAAAAAGTACCCGTGTTTGGGGTTCCCCAACAGAGCAGACCCTATTTTTGGCTGCGATTCTAGCGTTTTTAATTAAAAAAATATTGAAAATCTTCCGAATATATTTTTAAAACGAGCCATCTGGAATGTCGTGAAACTTCAAGCAGTGAAAGTGTATGGTAGCGAAACATCCATCATCCAATAACAACAACCAAACTACTTTCATTTGGATTACTCGGAATTTATCATCAGACCAGATCCTACAGCAATGGCTGCCAGGCATTTTCCAACTACATTCAAAACTGTCTTAAGCAGCCAGCCAAGGGAATCACAGAAAGTGGCTGATTAGCACAGGTGGCTGCTTAATAGAGGTTAAATGTATAATAAAACAACATATTGGGAAACTGGCTGCTTAATACAGGTTGGCTGCTTAATGGAGGTGACCACCAACACAGGTTTGACTGTAATACACACACATATTTACGGTAAATGACACAGACGCAACCTAGCGTACTTTTTTCAGAAGAAAAACCCCAAACACAGGTACGTTTTTTGTGGCCTTACAATATACATTTACACAAAGATAAACACAAATGGTTTAATATTAAGAGTAAAACAAGAGTTGTCAGAGATGTGAGAAGTTCACACTATATATACAGTCAAACCTGTCTTAAGCAGCCAGCCAAGGGAATTACAGAAAGTGGCTGCTTAGCACAGGTGGCTGCTTAATAGAAATCAAATGTATAATAAAACAACATATTGGGAATCTGGAAACTGGCTGCTTAATACGGATTGGCTGCTTAATAGAGGTGACCACTAACTCAGGCTTGACTGTATATATACAATGGAAATATTTGTAAATGGATCATTCTGGGTATACATTACATGTACTAACGTTACATGTGTTTATTGCAACATGGTACATATATTTATTTGTGTACTGTAGAATCAGTTACTTCTGCGAAATTTAATCTTCGTGCAATTTGCAACATTAAAATAGGCTTACAAAAAGAATAGATCCAGATGAGCCATCTCATCAGGATCTGCACTTTTTGCCAGTAATATTACTATTTTTAGACTAAAATTACCCATTTTGATAAATGAACTGTTTCAAAAATAATGTTCTTATTAATTTATTGGTGTAAAACTATCATGCACCAGTCCATGTCAGTTACTTGGTGTTGAATGAATGGGTTTACAACACAGGTGGTTTATTGATCGAACAGAACAATTTTAAAGGTTCATCAGATAAAAAAAACAAAGGTACTAAACAAACACAAATATTAAATTCTCTTTATGCGGGGAACCACCCCCCCCTAGTCTGAAAAACCTCAGTTGTAGCAGTTTAATTTTATCTCACTTGTAGCAGTTTAATTTTACCTCAGTTGTAGCAGTGTAATTTTACCTCAATTGTAGCAGTATAATTTTACCTCAATTGTAGCAGTATAATTTTATCTCAGTTGTACCAGTGTAATTTTACCTCAATTGTAGCAGTGTAATTTTACCTCAATTGTAACAGTATAATTTTACCTCACGTGTAGCAGTGTAATTTTACATCACTTGTAGCAGTGTAATTTTATTTCAATTGTAGCAGTGTAATTTTACCTCACTTGTAGCAGTGTATTTTTACCTTACTTGTAGCAGTGTAAAGTTACACATGTATCTCTTAAACAACCTTCAGCTGGTTCACTCCCAATTAGTAACAACAAAACATAACAATTCATGTGCACGCTAACATATACCATTAATATACAGATACCATGAATATAAAATACTCGGAGAGAACAACGGTCAGTCATGGACGTAGAAACACCAAAAATGGGATGAAACAATGACCCTGGTTAGTATATCACTGTCCACCCACAAACTAGTGTCCACATTTCACTCTTCCATATTATACAAAGTTGTAAATGTCACAGATATCCTGCAGCACATACAATGTACGGTAAATATATTCATTCCATCAAAAAACCAAAACAAATAAAACACTCAAAAAAATATATATAAATAATAAATATACACCGCTAATGTGCACAATGTTTTGAACATAAACGAAAAAAGGGGCGTTGATGGTTCACTCAGATCCGTTCATGATCACCGAACGTTTGTCACGATACTTGGCACGAGCTTTTGTACGAGCTTTGAATGCTGCAGCATTGAACATGGTCTGTAATAACAAAGAGTTATGTTTTATGTTATATTTCGGGTATTACGCCTGCATCAGCACCATTTCGGGCTATATCGCCGGCGGGCAGTTTACTTAACAACACCTTTCCTGGGCAGGCTCCAGCGGTTAACCAGTACTTGGGTGCACCAACTTCCGTAAGAAACTGCCAACTTTTTTCATATAAATGAGACACGGCCTGAGCGGAGCTCGAACCCGTGACCATCAGTGATGATAGGTTACAGTGGTATACAAGTCAACGACCGTAACCACTCGACCACGGAGGCGGACCATCAGTGATGATAGGTTATAGTGGTATACAAGTCAGCAACCGTAACCGCTCGACCACGGAAGCGGACCGTTATAACAAAGAGAGAATATGGTTGGACATTGTGCAGCCTTTCCTGACATAATATCTATATATACGTTTGATTTATCACTGCCCCCTAGTTAATCGGGGGTCATCCTCCAGAACTATATTAGTCATGTTTACGGTACCCTTTTGGAGAAGAATGCACGATATTGAAGCCGCTCCAAGTCCAGAATCATCCCTGATTGGTGCACCAATACATGATGATACCTTTGTTTAGTTTATACAAATTTATTTTAACTCGATTGCGAAACAAGTTCTTACAACTTATATTAATCACTCTCGAGACATCATTCCTGATGGAATCCATCGCCACGAGGGAGAGAAAAGGCAATGTGGAATTTAAATGTCTTGTATATGGGCACAATCGTAACGGCTCCAGCGGGGCTCGAACTCCGAACCTTTCGCACCTGAAGCAAACGCGCATCCACTGCGCCATCACGACTTCCACAAACTACCTCAGTTTACATGTATGTCCCATCTGAAAGTTTGTTAATATTATTTTGGTAAGATGGGGATCAAACCTAACATAGCCCTCCCAGTTGCTTGTTTGATTTTTGGTGTCTAACATCACACCAACAGCGTAGTTCATACGGCGACTATCCAGCTATTACGGGGATTAAGAGCCCAGGTGACCATCCTCACTGTATATCAGACACTTGACAATCACCCAGACGGAAGAGCCCGGGTGACCCTCCTCCCTGTATATCAGACACTTGACAATCACCCAGACGGAAGAGCCCGGGTGACCCTCCTCCCTGTATATCAGACACTTGACAATCACTCAGACGGAAGAGCCCGGGTGAGTCGGTGACCCTCCTCCCTGTATATCAGACACTTGACAATCACCCAGACGGAAGAGCCCGGGTGACCCTCCTCACTGTATATCAGACACTTGACAATCACCCGGAAGGAAGAGCCCGGGTGACCCTCCTCACTGTATATCAGACACTTGACAATCACCCGGAAGGAAGAGCCCGGGTGACCCTCCTCACTGTATATCAGACACTTGACAATCACCCGGAAGGAAGAGCCCGGGTGACCCTCCTCACTGTATATCAGACACTTGACAATCACCCAGACGGAAGAGCCCGGGTGACCCTCCTCACTGTATATCAGACACTTGACAATCACCCGGATAGAACCACCAACCACCTGCAAGCCAGCTGGATAGTTTCCTCACACGAAAGAATTCAACACCTCCAGTGGTAGTCGAACTTGCAGCAGCAAGGTGCAAGTGATTTGACATCAACGACTTGAACCACTGACCGTGAAATAATCATAATAAATACAACACCTCGGAGATATGCTAAACTACTATCCATAGCTCACAACACCTCGGAGATATGCTAACCTACTATCCATAGCTTACAACACCTCGGAGATATGCTAACCTACTATCCATAGCTTACAACACCTCGGAGATATGCTAACCTACTATCCATAGCTTACAACACCTCGGAGATATGCTAACCTACTATCCATAGCTTACAACACCTCGGAGATATGCTAACCTACTATCCATAGCTTACGACACCTCGGAGATATGCTAACCTACTATCCATAGCTTACAACACCTCGGAGATATGCTAACCTAGTATCCATAGCTCACAACACCTTGGAGATATGCTAACCTACTATCCATAGCTTACGACACCTCGGAGATATGCTAACCTACTATCCATAGCTTACGACACCTCGAAGATATGCTAACCTACTATACATAGCTTACGACACCTCGGAGATATGCTAACCTACTGTCCATAGCTCACAACACCTCGGAGATATGCTAACCTACTATCCATAGCTTACGACACCTCAAAGATATGCTAACCTACTATCCATAGCCTATGACACCTCGGAGATATGCTAACCTACTATCCATAGCTTACGACACCTCGGAGATATGCTAACCTACTATCCATAGCCTATGACACCTCGGAGATATGCTAACCTACTATCCATAGCTCACAACACCTCGGAGATATGCTAACCTACTATCCATAGCCTATGACACCTCGGAGATATGCTAACCTACTATCCATAGCTTACGACACCTCGGAGATATGCTAACCTACTATCCATAGCTTACGACACCTCAAAGATATGCTAACCTACTATCCATAGCTTATGACACCTCGGAGATATGCTAACCTACTATCCATAGCTTACAACACCTCGGAGATATGCTAACCTACTATCCATAGCTCACAACACCTCGGAGATATGCTAACCTACTATCCATAGCTTACAACACCTCGGAGATATGCTAACCTACTATCCATAGCTTATGACAGTTACACGGCTGCCACATGTCTGGAGATACAGTAGGATGTAAACTTGGGAATCAAACCTATATATTGATGTTGTATTTTAATTCCCAAAAGATCCATCAAGATCCAACAAGGACATTTGTGAAACTAAACCACAGTGATCTCACAGCAACGAAACAGTGCTTTGATGGTATAACAGTGCTGAAAAAATGAATAGTAACTTTTCTATAACATTGTTGTTTTTTTAAAATGTATTTTTTTTCTTAAGCCCAATTATACTTTATATACAATTTTATTTTAGCTCGATTGCGAAACAAGTTCCTAAAACTTATATTAATCACCCTCGAGACCTCATTCCTGTTGGAATCTATCACCACGAGGGAGAAAGAGGCAACATGGAATTTAAATGCCTTGCCTAAGGGCACAATCGTAACGGCTCCAGCGGGCATGAACTCCGGGCCTTTCACACTTGACGCGAACATGCTACGACTGCACTACCACGACTTCCACGACTCCTAATTATACTATCAAAGCACACATACATGTCTTCTATAAATAAATTGTTTTTAAATTTCAGTGATTTTTTTCAGCAACAATTATACTATGAAAGCACTGTTTGCCTGTGATTGATATAAAACCATAACTCTAGTTTATATTACATAGTATACAACAAACCTGGAACAGTAACCATGGAGATACACGTAAATAAATGCCACATGGGCAAACTACTTACCCGTTCCCATTTGGTTGGTTTATTACTGTGCCCGTTACTGACTAACAACGGACTTCCTAGATCAAATACATCACGTACAAGGGGATTCCACTACAATAACACAATAATACATCACGTACAAGGGGATTCCACTACAATAACACAATACAAAAGAGTACAGTCAATTTTTTCATCTAAAATGACGTAAAGCGACATTACATCGCAAAAAGCAGATAAAATATTTATAATTTTTTCCACATATTAATGCATTGCTACCGTATTACAAATTCTTCTGAATACATCGAACACTAACATTGAATCAATTTAACACAGTGTTTCTGTGGTATACAAACTTTCAAACATGAAAGTAGGATTTCACATAACGGTCATCCAGGCTCCTGAATGGACGTTTGTTGTCATTGAAGTCAATAATAAACACGCGATACTTTCGTTTAGAGATAATTTAATTAAGATTAGTATACAAATAAATATGCATAGGCACACACGTGAGATATCACGATAAATATGTAGCATAACTCTACCAGGAGTGAATAAATATGGAGTTTCCCCCAGACTGAAAAAGGGGCTGGGCGCCGGCATTTATTTTTAATGTTGTCTGTCCTCAAATGGTAAGAATTGACAAGGTCTCATTCATATTATTATGAGTATGAAACATTTTGCGGACGGACGAATAAATTTTGCAACCTCTTGCATATTACAATTCAAAATATATTATAGTTCATGACAATGATGTCATAACTCCACTAAAGTATGAAATAAACTGTTTCCATCATCAGTGGTAAGGTTGTCTCTTCCTTTCCTATAAACTCAGTACAGGTCTGTGAAGTCATCATTTGTGGAAACAGTTTCAGGGTTCATTCTAGGTCAGAATTTTTGGGAGAAGTGAGAAAGCGCGTGATCGCTTCCTTAAATGGTGTTCTTTAATATACTTCTGCAAAATAGGGTTAAAATGCACAGTACAACATTTGAATAGAAGTGTATCTTACTAGACCAAATTTTTTTTAGGGAGAAGTGGGGCCCCCAGAGGGCGAAGTCAGGGTCCCTAGGGCGACTATTTCGCCCACTAGAATGATCCCCGAGTTTTACCGACAGGTAGTACAGCAACTTCATGGACCTTTATAACTACACAGTATAATTATGGTGTAAGGGAGACAACCAATATTGTTGCTTCAGACGTACGATGACTTTCCTATCTACCATACAACCATGGATTTGTCCTACTAACATGATGAATCATGAAATGACATCAAGCTATTACCGTTCATACCCGCCTATAAGACATGGTTTTTTACCACCATATTATGGCCTCCCGCCATATAAGTGAGTGCTGAACTAATTTTTAAAAAATGAATTAAAATTTATGGTATCCATTATACGTTTTTAGAACCGAATTTTCAGTCTTGCGCTGGCCAAACATGCAATTTATTCATGGTCTGGTGTCCATTTTATCAACCCTTCTTATATGTGAGTGCATGCATGCCAAAACCCAGATTTCAGGACCAAAGTAGGAGGGGGGGCATCGTCTTATAGGAGATTATGTACGAAAACAAGAACAGTTGTCTATCTTAAAAATGATGCAAGTTTGATTTACCTGTAGGTGTTGATTAATACCAGAACACAGAGCATGGCAGAAGGCAGTATATTGCATCTTTTTAATCCATGAGTAAATCTCGAGAGTTTCTGAGCCAAACTTCACAGTCATCTCTGGTGCTTCTCCCTCCTAAAATAGTTTAAACTTTATTTATCTTACAACAATTGCGAAGCAAGTTTTAACAAGTTATATTAATCACTACCGTTGGCGCGGATGAAAGCGTATATGTGGTCATTCGTGTGGGAGGAAACCGTAGTACCCGGAGAAAAACCCAGCTGTCCGATCTGGCGACCATCGTACCATCTCACATATTTACCAGTCCGAGGATCGAACCCGGGTTGCATTGGTGAGAAGCGAGCGCGCTAACCACTGCGCTAATCGGACAGCCCTCCTACAGTAACAAAGTACAGTGAAACCTGTGTTAGTGGGCACCTCCATTAAGCAGCCAATGTATTAAGCAGCCAGTTTCTAGATTCCCAATATGTTATTTTATTATACATTTACCCTTTTTTAAGCAACCACCTATGCTAAGCAGCCAATTTCTGTTATTTCCTTGGCTAGCTGCTTAAGACAGGGTTGACTGTAGATTGGCTGAATAGCAAACAACATAGATCCTGAGTTACGCTGCAGCTGATCTGGATCTATGTTGTTTGCAAATGTGATTTTATTTACTCAGCAGACAAAGGGTTAATACTCGTACTACAAGAAACGATTGTTGGTTCAAAACTCTGAGTTCTGAGTATATCTCTGAAATAAAGCTAAATAAACCAGATCCCCATCTAATCCGGAACCCCTTCCAAACCGGCCTTTTTCTCCGGTCCCGAATTCTTCCCTTCTATTTTCATTGTAATATAAACCCCTGTAATCCGGAACCCCTCTACTCTGGAAACGGGACACAAGTTTGTAACATTTTGTGTGTATTTTCAACACAAAATGACCCCTCTAAAGCAGACATGCCAATTATGAAAAGAAGCCAGTTAAAGGAATATCCTTGTGTACTGTCATAAAAGTGGCAATAGTCCATTGTTTACCAATAAATACAGACGGATCTGTAGTCCAGTGGTTAACACGCTGGACTGGTAATCCAGGGATCGCAGGTTCGATCCCCCGTCTGACCCTAATAAAATTAACAGTCTTTCAGATGGGATGTTAAATCGAGGTCTCGTGTCGGTGCTTTACACCGTGCACGTAAAAGAACTAGAGGAGACTCTGGAATGGGTCTCTCTCTGTATCATTGCACTATCCTCAAAATCTAAAATGACTAATCTCTTCAGGAAGCGTCGCTCATATGGGCAACCGGTAGCGACGATAAATAAATGTAAAACACACAGTTTCTCCACTAAACAAAATCATTCATTTTGATTAATACTGACTGGCAAAGTATGGCAACACATCCGTCTAAGCGTAGAAGGTTAGAATTGTCCTTAGAGGGCAAAGTCAACTTCATTAATGAGTATTTTTTTTAAAAGTTTATTTAACGTCGCTACCGGTTTCCCATTTGAGCGACAGGCAGTTTACCTAACAACACCTTTCCTGGGCAGGCTCCAGCGGTTAACCAGTACTTGGGTGCACCAACCTCCGTAAGAAACTGCCAACTTGTTCATATAAATGAGACACGGTCTGAGCGGGGCTCGAACCCGTGACCATCAGAGATGATAGGTCACAGTGGTATACAATTCAGCGACCGTAACCACTCGACCACGGAGGCGGACAAAGCCCTCGATAAAGGTGTGCTTAATTAAAATTACTTTAATGATGTTAATTTGTATATGTACCGGTACAATGTGTCAAACATTAACATGTCGAAACGAAATCTGAAATTAATTTCTTTTTTATGTATTTTCAGGCACTAGCAGAAATTAAAGTATTATAATAATTGTTCCTATTATTATTTATCAAAACTAGACGTGCAGTCGTCCATGACTACATGTTCCAAAAATACATGTTTCTTTCGCACTAGTGTATATTTATGTTTTGTTATATTTTTTGTGTTAAATATAAAAAACCCTCTAATCCGGAACCCCCTTTAAACCAGACTTTTTGTCCGGTCCGGGCAAAGTCCGGTTTAGAGGGGTTATACTGTATATCTCTGAAATAAAGCTGAGTACCTGGACGGCTCTAAGTATATCTCTGAAACTGGACTTCTGTTGTCGTCTATCACGCTTGGCCCAGTATTTATGAGACTCGGTAGAGAGCTTACGCAATGTTTCACACAGGTCAGACATAGCCTTGCTCTCAAACTCCTGAAAGTACAAATAGTACGTGGCAACCAAAGCATCCGTTTAACAGTTCATATAACACATAGCAACACACTTGCTCTCAAATAGTACATGGCAACCAATGCATCCGTTTAACAGTTCATATAACACATAGCAACACACTTGCTCTCAAATAGTACATGGCAACCAATGCATCCGTTTTAACAGTTCATATAACACACATAGCAACACACTTGCTCTCAAATTCCTGAAAGTACAAATAGTACATGGCAACCAAAGCATCCGTTTAACAGTTCATATAACACACATAGCAACACACTTGCTCTCAAATAGTACATGGCAACCAAAGCATCCATTTAACAGTTCATATAACACACATAGCAACACACTTGCTCTCAAATTCCTGAAAGTACAAATAATACATGGCAACCAAAGCATCCGTTTAACAGTTCATATAACACATAGCAACACACTTGCTCTCAAATTCCTGAAAGTACAAATAGTACATGGCAACCAAAGCATCCGTTTAACAGTTCATATAACACATAGCAACACACTTGCTCTCAAATTCCTGAAAGTACAAATAGTACATGGCAACCAAAGCATCCGTTTAACAGTTCATATAATACATAGTTTGATTTGCTGGGGAATACATCATCACAGTATACAATGTACATGGCAGTTCTCTTGTCATCGGATGCACTGACACACGCAGGATAAACCTATGTCAATTAAATCTCAACTCAACCAGTAGGGACAAGTAAAGCAAGCACCTAAGAGTTTGAATCTGATACAGCAAGCACCTAAGAGTTTTATCTCATAAAGCAAGCACTAAATGTTTGAATCTGATAAAGCAAGCACCTAAGAGTTTTATCTCATAAAGCAAGCACTAAGTGTTTGAATCTGATAAAGCAAGCACTTAAGAGTTTTATCTCATAAAGCAAGCACTTAGGAGTTTGAATCTGATAACGCAAGCACCTAAGAGTTTTATCTGATAAAGCAAGCACTAAGTATTTGAATCTGATAAAGCAAGCACTTAAGAGTTTTATCTGATAAAGCAAGCACTAAGTGTTTGAATCTGATAAAGCAAGCACCTAAGAGTTTTATCTGATAAAGCAAGCACTAAGTGTTTGAATCTGATAAAGCAAGCACCAAGTGTTTGAATCTGATAAAGCAAGTACTAAGTGTTTGAATCTGATAAAGCAAGCACCAAGTGTTTGAATCTGATAAAGCAAGCAGTGTTTGACAGTGCCTGGAGCATGATTGGTTACCTCGTCTTCTTCACGACCAAGTTCATAGAAGAGAGCGATGGTTTCCCCGGAAACAATACGTAGTTCCATATCCTGACTCTCCAATACATCGGGAAGCTTGGACAGGTACCTGAATAACGCAAAACTAATGTGTAATATTATATAAACATGTCCGCTCAACATGGCAAGTAATTTCCGCCTGATGTGTTAAAATTACAAGCTGTTGATCAGACGATCAGTTATTTAATCTATGTAAATATCAAGAGATGAACAAACAGTTTATTTGACAAAAACATTATCAGGCCATGTGTCATTTACATGACACAGTTGGCAGTCTCTTACGGAGATTGGTGCACCACTGGTTAACCGCTGGAGCTTGCCCAGGAAAGGTGTTGTTAGGTAAACTGCCTGTCGCTCAAATGGGCAACCGGTAGTGACGTTAAATAAAACTTAAATAACTCGTAATAATTTAAAATAAATTTTTTATTTAAGCTCGATTGCGAAAGAGGCTGGTACTATATTCATTATACAATATAGACATTGGTTTTCTTCGAATGTCGGCGATATACAAAATCCTAAAAGGAGTGGGACGAAAGCATAAAAATATGGAAAGAAACAAGTTATTCACTTACTTGATCACAAGTTTGTCAATGACCCACTGTGGAGCTATCGACAACAAAAGACTCCAGGCCGTGAGGGCGTTGGCGTGTAGACAGCAAACATCAGGACTGTGAGTTGGGATGGACTTATCTCCCTTTCTGAAAGACTGCCGGAAAATGTTCTCGAGTGCCTCCATTACGCTTACAATATCCTGCAGTAAATATAAACACATGCACGATTTAATTGTTTGTTTTGAGGATTAAAGTCGCATCGATAGCTTAGGTCATATGGCGACTCTAATTGGTGGAGGAAGGTTACAGACGGTTCTGTAGTCCAGTGGTAACACGCTGGACTGGTAATACAGGGATCGCAGGTTCGATCCCCCGTCTGACTCTAATAAAATTAACAGTCTTTCAGATGGGACGTTAAACCGAGGTCTTGTGTCGGTGCTTTACACTGTGCACGTAAAAGGAGACTCTGGAATGGGTCTGTATCATTGCACTATCCTCCAAAATCTAAAATGACTAATTTCTTCAGGAGGCGTCGCTTATATGGGCAACCGGTAGCGACGATAAATCAACGTAAATCACACACACATGGAGGAAGATACCGGGTGCCCTCCGAGTAGCACTGCAGGCAGCCCAATAAAAACACCGACCTGGATAGCTTCACCACATGAAATACTTCATCCTCCCCAGTGGAATTTGAACCTACAGCGGTGAGGGGCAAGATATTTAATGTCAACGACCGTAACCATTCGACCACCATATAAAATGGAAATGACCTTCAGAAATATTTGCTGCCTCACCATTAAATTGCTATTAATATTGTCAGTCAATTGTCTCTACAGGTACAAGTTGTCATTGTGTGATGGTCTGTCAACACTGGTTATATATTTGATGTTTTGTCATGCATACACAGACGGCAAAGCTGATCAAATATTATTCTACGACTTTTAGCATTATGATTTACAATCTAATTTTGTACCAGTAGACAGTACAGGAAGTCGTGGTAGCGCGTTTGCTTCAGGTGCGAACAGACCAGAGTTTGAGCCCCGCTGGAGCTGCTACGATTGTGCCCTTAGGCAGGGCATTTAAATGCCACATGCCTCTTCTCTCCCCTTTGTGGCATTCTGATTGGATTATTAGAATGTAACAAGATGGGTTTTTTATATGAAGAATAATCATAATCCAATCAGAACGCTCGTTTCAACGCGAATTGCGCCGCTTTAGAAATGTTCAAAACAAATTGAAAATGCTACGAAATCTCTTTTTGACGTACATTTTTGCCGAATAAACCTACACGTTAGTGGAAACACATTTTATTGATAATGTTATTCACAGTTAAAACTTTCCCGTCGAAGATTTTTTTTTGTTGCTGACAGAACCCATGTCCTAGTATGGAAATGTGACCCGCTATGGCCAATGTCTGTGGCATTATTTGCAAAGTATACATGCATGCAGCTTAAAGTTGTGTTTTATTTGAAGAACAATATAAAGACTCGGGATAGGCGTTATATTTAGACAGCTTTGTACAAAATTGTTTCAGATAGGGCCATTTTACTGATCGATGCGAAATCTGACATCCCACAGAGTAGAATCCCTGTACTTAAATATATATACTAGTACCCCCAAACGTGCCGAATCCCTGTGCTTTCAGCGGGTACACAATACAATCAAATAAGCGCCGGTGCGAACTGGAGTAGTTACTTTCACTTTCAAAAGCATCGCTGTCAATTGTGAGTGAAAACATTCGACAAACAAACTATCGATAGTTCGATGGACTATCGGCGATAGTTATCGACTTGCAGTTTTGTTATCGACCTATTACTATCGCCAGCTCCACTATCGCGACCTATCGTTACACCTCTAGTGTTCGTGCCTTCCGATTGCCATGAGCCTCTGCATACTTGATAATGGAGAGTTTATCTCTAGCAGTGTAGGGGTTTCTGAATTTTAAGTACTGTGACAATAACTGAGATTTGACAATTCTGAGTTGTATTTTGAGTGATAGATATCAATCAACGGAGTGTACTGCTTGTCTAATGACAGCTTCTATGACATTGAATTAAATATGCATCAAGCAATAATTATTTTCTCAAAATTCTCTACACCTGCTTATATTTCTTAACACCTCAAATATGTCCATGCAAACTTCAAAACGTGTCAAACTAATTAACAGGGGCCCCATGGTATTGGGTTCATAAACAGTGTTACAAACAATTTGTTAAAAGCTAACACATTATTTGTATTTGTTTATAAGAATTACATTTTAATATTTCTAATAAAGAAACAAATAAATATATTTAAAACATATGATATATGATCTCAATATCTCCGATAAACTATAAATTCCAATGTTCTGTTATCTTGCCTACCTAGGCCTAGAGCTCAATAGAGAAGAATCGCTTTATACGATATAGTACGAAAATGTATGGGAAATAGACAATCAATAAAATCATTCAACATACGCCATTGTTGTTTGGCATTTACGTTTTTGATGAAATTTCCCAAATTCAAAGCAATTAAATGCTATCTAAGTTCATAGTTGGTCTAAATCAATGCCATTATATCATCGGTACATTGTTAGAACAGTTATTTTATAACGTTTGCCAAACGTACCTACTTATTGAAAAGTGGTGGGGGCAATGTGGGTCGAAATTTCGCCTGGAAAAAAATGTTGTGATGGCTGTACCCGTGTATAATGCGCACTAGACAAATTCCTCAAGGATTTCGGTAATAAAAGTGCGCGTTATACATAGCAAATTACAGTATTAATATCATAGTGAAACCCCTCAAAACCTGAACCCCTCTAAACTGGAATTCCCCCTTGGTTCCAAATTAATCCCTTCTTTCTTCATTGTAAAAAAACACAGCTGTAAACCGGAATCACTTTAAACTGGAATACCCCCTTGGTCACGAATCCCTTCTTTGTTCATTGTAAAAAACAGTGCATTTAACTGTAAACCGAACAACAACTTGCCTAGATCAAATATGAAACTTACTCTTCTATTGGGTCACCATGTTAAATCACCCAATGACGTAAACCGTACCCCCCCCTCGATTTTGCTGCATTTGGCTTATATGCTCATTTCGGCTGAAAAACCTGATAGTCCACATTTTAGCTTCATCGGACTAATGGTTCCTGAGATACGTACGGCCAACCCAATTTTTAAAAAAATTGTGGATTTCGGCCAATATTCAAATGACCATAGCTCAGTTACCGATAGGTCAAAATTGATGAAATAGGAATTTCTGGAATGGAAATTCCACAAGGATTCCAAATCTACCCTTATTTCTGACATAGGAATGATTTAAAGAGTGATAACCTTTTCACCTTGAATTTGACCTTGAATTACACATACAACGTCCAGCTATTTTCAGAATAGTGTACAGTACACTTAAAATTCTTTCTAAAGTTCTTTACTACAGTAACTGTCAAACTATAAACATGTCTCAGTCCCTTTCTAAGCATTGTAGAGTTGGATTGTTAACCCAGGAGAATCTATTCGAAAATCCCTCTAAATATAAAACTCCCTCTATATCGAACTTTACCTCTGGTGCTGTGGCCGGGCGGAATAGAGGGGTTTCAATATACACATGTTATGTAAAGTCCAAATGCTTCTGCAATTGTGCTATCTATGTATTTCATACTATTCTCCAAAGAAATAACATTACTGGGGGGTTTCACCCCTCGGGTGTGTGTGTTTTACGTTTATTTATCGTCGCTACCGGTTGCCCATATGAGCGACGCCTCCTGAAGAGATTAGTTATTTTAGATTTTGGAGGATAGTGCATGATACAGACAGAGACCCATTCCAGAATCTCCTCTGGTTCTTTTACGGTGTAAAGCACCGACACGAGACCTCGGTTTAACGTCCCATCTGAAAGACTGTTAATTTTATTAGGGTCAGATGGGGGATCGAACCTGCGATCCCTGGATTACCAGTCCAGCGTGTTACCACTGGACTACATATCCGTCGGGTTACAGGAGGCGATAATAAATAAACGTTCCTTACCTCCATCTCCACACAGGTGATAAATGTACACATGGCTACAGCGATGCAACACTGAAATAGAGGATCAAGCCTTTACATTGGTGCAATATATATGTATAGTCAAACATGTGTTAGTGGTCACCTCCATTAAGCAGCCAGCTACCAAATATGTTGTTTTATTACACATTTGACCTATATTAGGCAGCCATCTGTGCTAAGCAGCCACTTTCTGTGATTCGCTTTGCTGCCTGCTTAAGGAAGGTTGACTGTTATCTCACTATCTTAATATATTACGGCATATGAAAACGGAAACTAGATTCACGATTACCACTGCCTTGACTTACGACAAAATCTTATTATTATATTTTGGGTTTTACGCCTGCATCAGCACCATTTTTGGGCTATATCGCCGGCGGGCAGTTTACCTAACCACACCTTTCCTGGGCAAGCTCCAGCGGTTAACCAGTACTTGGGTGCACCAACCTCCGTAAGAAACTGCCAACTTTTTCATATAAATGAAACACGGTCTGAGCGGGGCTCGAACCCGTGACCATCAAGGATGATAGGTTACAGTGGTATACAAGTCAGCGACCTTAACCACTCGACCATGGAAGCGGACTCGACAAAATCTTGGTCATGATATAGTGTTGTGAAACTGGCTTCTAGATAGTGTCGCTTTAGGCCTGAAGGGAGGGAATGTTGAATAATACAAAATTAATCGAAACGTATAAAATAAATCCCCTTGCCTCTCCTCTCGCCTTCAAGTTAGCAGAGTTGTCAGCCAGGAGTGTGACTAGGACGGGGCGTACGTCCCTCATCACCTCGTCAGCATCTTGTCCAAGCTGTATACACAACATGGTTATACACCTTGCTGCCGCAGCCTGCTCATCACCTTTTCCTTTCTTCAAGCAGCGTATCACAGCATCCGAGACTGTCACTTTTCTGAAGAGGAATATTATGCTAAATGTACAATTTTTATCAAATATGCTTTAAATAATAATATCTCTCCTTCATGGCGATGGATTCCATCAAGAATGAGGTATCGAGAGTGATTAATATAAGTCGAAAGAACTTGTTTCGCAATTGTGATAGCTCAATGGATGCGTTCGCTTCAGGTGCGAAAGGTTCGGAGTTCGAACCCCTCTGGAGCCGTTATGATTGTGCACTTAGACAAGGCATTTAATTTCCACATTGCCTCTTCTCCCTTGTGGTGATGGATTCCATCAGGAATGAGGTCTCGAGAGTGATTAATATAAGATGAAAGAATTTGTTTCGCAATCGAGCTAACATAAATTTGTATAAACTAAAGATATCCATTACAAAATTAGTTTTTTATGTTTGAGGGGGGGGCTGGGGGGGGTAAAACTAGAGACAGAATATCATATGGTATAAGCATATCTAAGAATAAAGTAACGAACTCCAAAATAATCTCGAAATGTTATCCAACATTTTTGAGATGCTGTTAGTTCAAAAAGTGAGCAATATGTTTCTTCTTTGCATACGTTTGATTCCAATTTATGATAACAGTCTTCACGAACTTTGCCAGAGTTTGTCTGACACCGGTCAGACAAATGATTAAAATGCACTTAAACTTTCAACTTTTTTTGTCTGACATGTCAGGCGGTCCTACGGATTTCGGGAAGACTGTGATATGGACAATTATCTGTAGTGAGCGAAAATCATCAATTAATACATGTTGATAGAATATGATTGTTTCACGACGTGCAAAATATGCACGCGTACATGTACTTGTGAAGAGCCATCAATTAATGCCGGGAAAAGTGAGAAAACTTTTGTCAACACTTTCTGTGACATGTCCTGGGCACCTGACTGATTGTGTTCGAGCCAAAAGTGTTAACTGGAGTAGTAATTGATTTTGTGGTACCGGAGATCTGGTACGAGAGTTCCAGTTATCCAGGTCGAAGATAGAACAATATGCCTTATTGCCGGGAACCAAGAGACGTGTTCGAGCAAACAGGGGTGTTCTAGTTATACGAGTTGGAGGCAACACATTACAGGAATATCTAGAAACAATGTCACTTATCATTCAGGCCAATAAAAAAAAAAGGGGTTGGTCAGTGTCACGATCCTGAAGTTGTATGGTAGGGTAGGTAGGTATTTTGTTTTAGCCTTATTTACAGTAAGTAAATACAATGTTTGGTACAACAATTACATATGGAGACAAGTATTGCTACTACACACCTGTCCTGCAGAAATCATGCTACTACATGTAGCTACTACATACCTGTCCTGCAGAAATCATGCTACTACATACCTGTCCTGCAGAAATCATGCTACTACATGTAGCTACTACATACCTGTCCTGCAGAAATCATGCTACTACATGTAGCTACTACACACATGTCCTGCAGAAATCATGCTACTACATGTAGCTACTACACACATGTCCTGCAGAAATCATGCTACTACATGTAGCTACTACACACATGTCCTGCAGAAATCATGCTACTACATGTAGCTACTACACACATGTCCTGCAGAAATCATGCTACTACATGTAGCTACTACACACATGTCCTGCAGAAATCATGCTACTACATGTAGCTACTACACACATGTCCTGCAGAAATCATGCTACTACATGTAGCTACTACACACATGTCCTGCAGAAATCATGCTACTACATGTAGCTACTACACACATGTCCTGCAGAAATCATGCTACTACATGTAGCTACTACACACATGTCCTGCAGAAATCATGCTACTACATGTAGCTACTACACACATGTCCTGCAGAAATCATGCTACTACATGTAGCTACTACACACATGTCCTGCAGAAATCATGCTACTACATGTAGCTACTACACACATGTCCTGCAGAAATCATGCTACTACATGTAGCTATTACATACCTGTCCTGCAGAAAGTCAAAGAGGTATTTCTTCGAAAATGCTTTTATGATTGCCTCCAGACAGTTTTTCCGTCCCTGAGCACTGGAAATGTAAGAATGTGACACAAATGGTAAGTGACATTTGCCTGACGTGGAAACTCAGGGTTCAATGGCGCCAATTCAGAGAAATACTGGCACTAAATGTTGTGAATTGGCGATAATATTTGGCGGTTTAAAAAAAAAAGAAAAGTTTTTTGCACAAGTTTTGTACCTGGTATAATCACGTGGGTTATGATTACGATTCATGCGTAACGTGTGTGAATGAAATAGTAGCACATTTGTGACTGAAATAGTATCACGTTTGTGACTGAAATAGTATCACGTTTGTGACTGACAGTATCACGTGTGTGAATGAAATAGTATCACGTTTGTGACTGAAATAGTATCACGTTAGTGACTGAAATAGTATCGGCTGTCGAGAGATGATAAACTTCTTTCTGGCCATGTTGTTTTACATGTTTTTGACCTTGGTAAAGAGCAGCACCAATATTGGGTCAAGGTCATTGTTAGTAACTAGGACAAATGTGAGAGACAAGTTATGGCCAAGTGTTGTTAATTAACAAATGAATGCAACCATTCGTTCCCTCAAGATTTTGTGAAAATTTATAATCTGCAATTCAAAAATGTTCTATGGCGATTCTGTTTCCACCAGTTATATGATGTAACACATACCTTCCTTCAGATCAGCCGATTATAAATTATAGAGACATAAGCTAAGTTTCCAACTTGCATCGCTATGGTGACATCGCCTATCAATTACAAATCTACCACCGCAAACATCACTTTTGCACAATTCTTCCATTAACCCAACGTCATTATTGTGCCCTTAGCAAGGCATTTAAATTCCATGTTGCCTCTTCTCTCTCCCTCGTGGCGATGGAATCCATCAGGAATGAGGTCTCGAGAGTGATTAATATAATTGTAAGAACTTGTTTCACAATCAAGCTAAAATAAATTTGCATAAACTAACCTGTAACATGCCAATCACAATTAAAGCTGTCTCTATTGCAAATAGCAGAGCCAGATCAGGCTCTATCTGTTTGCTATTGGGATAGTGGAGCTAAAACACATGTCTGAATAGCAAACAACACAGATCATGATCTGGATCTATGTTATGTGCACAGTTCATCCAATTTATTCAGCAGGTTACCGGTTAACTAACCATGCTTACCTTTTCTGTGTAAGACCATCTATTGCATCCTTCAGTTTGTCTTCAAAGTTTTCCTGAGCACTAGACTCATCCACATCATCATTTTCACGTTCTGAAAAAAAACAAACCAACATGTGTATGTCGTGGTACAAACTTAGTCAGCAGTAGGGTGATTATGCATTTAATAAGCTGCTAGCTCATTCGATAGAGCGTTCACTCTATAAGCGGAAGGTCTCCGGTTGGAAGCCCCAGGTTGGCTGCACATTTTTTCTCATACTGCGACATTTGGCGCCCAACGAGGGACTGAGACTGAAAATACACTTCCAGATCATGACTTGTTCTCTAGACTCTATAGCTGGAAAAATGTGCAAGAATTCCAACTTGGTGGGGATGTATGTAAGATAAATACTCAATTCTCAGGGCTTTGTGGATTCCAAGGTAGCACATTAATCGAACAGTTGGGATAACAACATCGACTATCAGGAGTTACATTGACAATCAATCGTATGAACACTAGTGGTGGAACCCCCTACAATACATGACACACTTTCTCATAAACGAACATCGAGTAAATTGTTATTTTATAGGTATTTTAATTTCTTTTGAACAGCAGATTTCGTTCCTTTGTAGTAAAGTTTAAACTTTATTTATTTTACAACGATTGCGAAGCAAGTTTTAACAACTTATAATAATCACTCTCATTGGCGCGGGTGAAAGTGTAAATGTGGTCATTCGTGTGGGAGGAAATAATAGGGAGTACCTGGAGAAAACCCACCTGTCCGATCTGGCGACCACCTTATCATCTTGCATACTTCCTGGTCCGAGTGTCCTATGTAGTAAAATAGTCTACTCCCAGAATGTGAAAAATCGACTCTTATTAAATTGAATGAAAATATAAAATTGGCTGAAAACTCAAGCACAGTAATTTTCACGGTTATTGAAATTAAATCTAATATTAAAAGCAACACAGTACTGACCTTCCTCTGGAATACTGCCTGATTGATCGTCCGAGAGAATGCTTGCTGTACTCCAATTGTCCCCTGTATCGTAGTCCTCATCACTCTGTGCTCGTTGCTCAGTCGAGCGACGCCCACCTGAAAATACAAGAAATATAAAATACAGTGAAGCGAATTCTGTTATCCACATATTTATTAGTGATTTATATATTCCTTTAGGTTACAAATTACTATAATAACTCAATCATATTAAATTTAGGTTACAACTTACAATAATAACTCAATCATTTTAAATTTAGGTTACAACTTACAATAATAACTCAATCATATTAAATTTAGGTTACAACTTACAATAATAACTCAATCATATTAAATTTAGGTTACAACTTACAATAATAACTCAATCATATTAAATTTAGGTTACAACTTACAATAATAACTCAATCATATTAAATTTAGGTTACAACTTACAATAATAACTCAATCATTTTAAATTTAGGTTACAACTTACAATAATAACTCAATCATTTTAAATTTAGGTCACAACTTACAATAATAACTCAATCATATTAAATTTAGGTTACAACTTACAATAATAACTCAATCATATTAAATTTAGGTTACAACTTACAATAATAACTCAATCATATTAAATGTAGGTTACAACTTACAATAATAACTCAATCATTTTAAATTTAGGTTACAACTTACAATAATAACTCAATCATTTTAAATTTAGGTTACAACTTACAATAATAACTCAATCATATTAAATTTAGGTTACAACTTACAATAATAACTCAATCATATTAAATTTAGGTTACAACTTACAATAATAACTCAATCATATTAAATTTAGGTTACAACTTACAATAATAACTCAATCATATTAAATTTAGGTTACAACTTACAATAATAACTCAATCATATTAAATTTAGGTTACAACTTACAATAATAACTCAATCATATTAAATTTAGGTTACAACTTACAATAATAACTCAATCATATTAAATTTAGGTTACAACTTACAATAATAACTCAATCATATTAAATTTAGGTTACAACTTACAATAATAACTCAATCATATTAAATTTAGGCTACAACTTACAATAATAACTCAATCATATTAAATTTAGGTTACAACTTACAATAATAACTCAATCATTTTAAATTTAGGTTACAACTTACAATAATAACTCAATCATTTTAAATTTAGGTTACAACTTACAATAATAACTCATCATTGTAACGGCAATTCTTTTTATTTTACAGTAATTCTCATACGTTTACGTTCTATGCGGCTTGATGCACAACATGTCTACATCCATGCGAGGGGTTTGACATTAAAAGAAGATTATTGAAATTGAAAATTTTAATCCAAACTGGGATGAAATATACACAAATTATTCTAAATATACAATTGACACAAAATTACATGCATTTCAATACAAATACATAATGAGAATTATACCTAACAACTCATTTCTGTTCAAATGTAAAATTATAGCTTCCAATCTCTGCCATTTCTGTAACATGTACACTGATACAAATATACATATGTTTTGGAACTGTATTATAGTACAAGCATTTTGGACAGACTTACAGAACTTTCTGAGCAATATATTTAACAATGTGTCAAATTTAACGTATACAAATATTTCGTTTCTAAACTTCACTTCTGGCAGTAAAAGAATTGCAGAAAATATTAATTATATTATCTTGCTAGCAAAATATTTCATTTTCAA
>CM026398.1:13890525-13922586 GCA_014843695.1 Archivesica marissinica
AGGTTACAACTTACAATAATAACTCAATCATATTAAATTTAGGTTACAACTTACAATAATAACTCAATCATTTTAAATTTAGGTTACAACTTACAATAATAACTCAATCATTTTAAATTTAGGTCACAACTTACAATAATAACTCAATCATATTAAATTTAGGTTACAACTTACAATAATAACTCAATCATATTAAATTTAGGTTACAACTTACAATAATAACTCAATCATATTAAATGTAGGTTACAACTTACAATAATAACTCAATCATTTTAAATTTAGGTTACAACTTACAATAATAACTCAATCATTTTAAATTTAGGTTACAACTTACAATAATAACTCAATCATATTAAATTTAGGTTACAACTTACAATAATAACTCAATCATATTAAATTTAGGTTACAACTTACAATAATAACTCAATCATATTAAATTTAGGTTACAACTTACAATAATAACTCAATCATTTTAAATTTAGGTTACAACTTACAATAATAACTCAATCATTTTAAATTTAGGTTACAACTTACAATAATAACTCAATCATATTAAATTTAGGTTACAACTTACAATAATAACTCAATCATATTAAATTTAGGTTACAACTTACAATAATAACTCAATCATATTAAATTTAGGCTACAACTTACAATAATAACTCAATCATATTAAATTTAGGTTACAACTTACAATAATAACTCAATCATTTTAAATTTAGGTTACAACTTACAATAATAACTCAATCATTTTAAATTTAGGTTACAACTTACAATAATAACTCATCATTGTAACGGCAATTCTTTTTATTTTACAGTAATTCTCATACGTTTACGTTCTATGCGGCTTGATGCACAACATGTCTACATCCATGCGAGGGGTTTGACATTAAAAGAAGATTATTGAAATTGAAAATTTTAATCCAAACTGGGATGAAATATACACAAATTATTCTAAATATACAATTGACACAAAATTACATGCATTTCAATACAAATACATAATGAGAATTATACCTAACAACTCATTTCTGTTCAAATGTAAAATTATAGCTTCCAATCTCTGCCATTTCTGTAACATGTACACTGATACAAATATACATATGTTTTGGAACTGTATTATAGTACAAGCATTTTGGACAGACTTACAGAACTTTCTGAGCAATATATTTAACAATGTGTCAAATTTAACGTATACAAATATTTCGTTTCTAAACTTCACTTCTGGCAGTAAAAGAATTGCAGAAAATATTAATTATATTATCTTGCTAGCAAAATATTTCATTTTCAAATGTAAATGTGCAAGCTTATTACCAACGTTGATAGATTTTAGACCATACGTTTTATGGAAACTAAATATAGAGGAGACAATTTCATTTATGAAAGGAAGCAATCGTAAATTTGAAATCCAATGGAGAGATTTTCTCAACTCCAATAACACTACTAGTGAGCATGCCTAGTTTTAACATATGTTGTTGTTTTAAGTAGGAATCCTTTCCGTAACACAAAAAAAAATTCATTTGACAATTGTTATAATCCAAATTCAGTCTCGTTGAACAACGCTTTATTGATGGAATAGCTAGTCTCAAGCTTATTTATTAAAAAGCAAACTTTTGTATTATACCATTGTGTACAATTGTTATTTGTGTATATACCTATGTAATATGTACAATTGTTTGAATAAAAAACATCGAAATTCAAAAAAAGAAGATTATTTTAGATAGATAGTAACTGGCAAATAACATCAGCAATACGAACTGAAAGAGATTAACTGGCAAATAACATCAGCAATACGAACTGAAAGAGATTAACTGGTAAATAACATCAGCAATACGAACTGAAAGAGATTAACTGGCATTTCAACACCAACAAGTTAGCGGGATGTCGCCCTACATGTATGTAGCTTGATTATGATATGATGAAATGGATTCGAGAGATTTGTCTACTTACAGATTTGTCTACAAAACAAAAGATAGCGAAGGAAGTTGTGATAGCATGTTCGGGTGTGAAAGACCGGGAGTTTGCGCCCAGCTGTACCCGCTACGATTGTGCCCTTAGGCAAGGCATTAAATTCCACAGTGCCTCTTCTCTTTCCCTCATGGAGATGGATTAAATCAGGAAGGAGGTCCCGAGAGCGATTAATATAAGTGATAGAAGGGCTAAAATGAATTTGTTTAAATTAAAAGATAGCGAAAATGGTGAGGTTTAGTCCACCGGTTCGTTGTATGTGATCATAGTTGAGCGCAAGTTTTCACACAGAGACTGAGTCAATAGGGGCTGAATAAAGGGACCACTCCATCAATTAAGACCTGTATGTAGGTCATTTATGTATACAATAATCGCATGTAATCAGGGCTCGACAAATCCTATTGCCCGACGCCCGGGGCAAGTCAAAACAACGTTCGGGCAAGTGGCCGTCAACCAGAGCAAGTCAAAATGCCATGGATGTGATTATCGGACAGGTGTCAAATAAACATATCAATTAACAGATAAATTAAATAAACAAACTAATCAACTGTTTATTGACTTGATTGGACCCTATTATCGATTGTAAACCCTGCCCAATACATGCTATGAATGACGGGTATCGTCCCAAACATTTGACCAATCGAGGCTCTCGCTACGTTTCAATTGTTTTATTTGCACTTATCAAATTAGTCCTATTATATATACTACGGCGCTTTTAACATCCGAGCGCTTTCTTAATTTCTACAATTTGCAGTCGCCGGCGAAATATCAAAGAATCTGTCAATGCCTTGCTTATATACTTGTTAATTACACATTACTCATAGCAAGGACATTATCCACGAGTACATACACAGTAAGTACATGTTTTCTACACCTATGGTGTTGATTAATCTCGAAAGACAGGCCGATTTCATTGATGTATTGTAAATTTGTAAGTTATAATTGACAAAATTAAACAGTTAGAACTCAGATTACAAATGTATACAAAATGTTTTATAATCAATCCCCAAATCCCGTATTCTCATTCAAATGCATGTTCAATTACAATAAGTTTGCTAAAATTCTTTAACTCCAATGAAAATGAAAGTAATAGTAAAAAACGGAAACTAGATTTAAAATGTGTGCCTACTTCCAAGAAAGTGAAACTCACTGAGGGTAAAAAGGATATTAAATATGATTCAAAAATGTGAAAGGACTTTTCATTATATACTATGATGATGGTATTCATAGACTTAACTAGTGTAAGCCATCATTCGACATTTAGCATAATAATTGGGGCAAGTCAAATTCACATTGAGGCAAGTCACTTTGCCAGTGTCACTTGTCCCGGGCAAGTCAGTTTGAAAAGAATTTGTCGAGCCCTGGACTAATGTCACACATTTCACCTCAACAATATGGCCGGGCCACTCTGCTTAAATTGTTCATTATGTCCCTAACAGTGGTATGATTGGTGTCACTGATTATTATTCACAAATCCATATACACTGAATAATATCTAAATATAGTCATGTAGTAAAGTACGGTACCTCTCACTATAACAAATATCTAAAAATAGCCATGTAGTAAAGTACGGTGCCTCACTATAACAAATATCTAAATATAGTCATGTAGTAAAGTACGGTACCTCTCACTATAACATATATCTAAATATAGTCATGTAGTAAAGTACGGTACCTCTCACTATAACATATATCTAAATATAGTCATGTAGTAAAGTACGGTACCTCTCACTATAACAAATATCTAAATATAGTCATGTAGTAAAGTACGGTACCTCTCACTATAACAAATATCTAAATATAGTCATGTAGTAAAGTACGGTGCCTCTCACTATAACAAATATCTAAATATAGTCATGTAGTAAAGTATGGTGCCTCTCACTATAACAAATATCTAAAATTAGTCATGTAGTAAAGTATGGTACCTGTCACTATAAAAAATCATGTAATTAACTTATAAATTGAATTATTGAGTTGTTACATTTGTACATTTGTTTCGTTCTCATCTGTTAAACAGAAACATTGAATAGAACCACTAGATACATGATCATACATATACTGATCATGCACGACAAGGACCGAAGGATGTGTACTTGATGTCATCAGACGATAGTGTCGGATCATACTTCCGAGTAATTATACCTGTACTGTAGTTTTAAATTTCGTAACAATTATACTGAATATTCCGAACATTATTTCATAAATCATCAACCACTTTTGTCCTCAGGCAGTTCATATATGCACGGAATGTAGCCGAGATGTATTTGAACTATTGAAGTATAACTATAATAATAAATAACTCTGTATGTATTTGAACTAGTGTCATGAAGTATAACTATAAATAACTCTGTATGTATTTGAACTATTGTCCTGAAGTATAACTATAAATATGTATGTGAACAACTGCCCTGAAGTATAAAAACTATAACTATAAATAACTCTGTATGTATTTGAACTACTGCCCTGAAGTATAACTATAAATAACTCTGTATGTATTTGAACTACTGTCCTGAAGTATAACTATGAATAACTCTGTATGTATTTGAACTACTGCCCTGAAGTATAACTATAAATAACTCTGTATGTATTTGAACTACTGTCCTGAAGTATAACTATGAATAACTCTGTATGTATTTGAAATACTGTCCTGAAGTATAACTATGAATAACTCTGTATGTATTTGAACTACTGCCCTGAAGTATAACTATAAATAACTCTGTATGTATTTGAACTACTGTCCTGAAGTATAACTATGAATAACTCTGTATGTATTTGAACTAACTATAAATAACTCTGTATGTATTTGAACTATTGTTCTGAAGTATAACTATTAATAACTGTGGCATACTATCCACTGCTTGTCATATGCCATGTCTGTGTAACTAGATTGTGTTTACTTCACATACACAATTTGGGTCTCCACTACTTCGCCCCCCCCCCACACGTTTCGTTTGTTTGTTGTCATGTTCACACCAATATTGGCAATAGTTCTGAACTTGACCCAGATTTTTTCCACAAAAAAATATCAGATGTTACACCGACAGGAAACTTCTCCGACGCTGTATTTCAGGAATCCGTTTGAATGGAATTGTATTCTTCAACATGTGCGACACTTTTTCTTACAATACAATACCACATAGATGTGCAGTTCTCACAAACATCTGTTGTTCATACGCACATATTACACGTGACTGAATCATAACTGGACATGTCAACAACTTGTTACACGACTTCACAAAACTCACCCTTTTTCCGTCCTTTAGGCATTATTTTCTAAAATTCTTCAAACTATTATAATGTCTAACTTTTCCTAAACACATGAGCCTTCGTATATGAAAATCAGAAGAGTAAACATATGAGAAAATTGGTGAAAACTGTGTAAGCCACATGGACATCTCTCAGATTTTAGTAAAGTTCAAGGTTGAACTGATCTAAAATTAGAAATATTTCACAATCTTGTCTGGTTTTCAAATTTATACATTTTCGGGTAATGTCTAAATATTTACATTAAGCTACGGAGTGACAAGTGAATGACGGCAGCTCCATGAGACGCAACACATATGATCTTGCATTGTGTCTCGATTAGGGATTTATAAGCATGATATCCGCAATATGAGCATCCGTGTAGATCTGTTGTCCAGTGGTCAACACGCAGGTTCGATCCCCAGTCTGACCCTAATAAAATTAACAGTCTTTCAGATGGGATGTTAAACCGAGGTGTAGTGTCGGTGGTTTTCACTGTGCATGTAAAAGAACCAGAGGACACTCTGGAATGTGTCTCTGTCTGTCTGTCATTGCACTATACTCCAAAAATCTAAAATGACTAATCTCTTCATGAAGCGTCACTCATATGGGCAACCGATAGCAACGATAAATAAACGTTATACACAAACACAAGGTTGATGTGGGGCATTAGTCAAATCCACAGTTCGCCGCCACAGCTGCACTTCAGATACACTGCCGGGGTTCTGCAGAACTCTGTTTTAGGAACTTGCCACTTCCTAGCCTATATTAATGACTTTATCAAAACTAAAGCAAGACTGTTTACAGATGACACCATAGTGTGTCTCACAGTAAAATCCTATTTCGGTGCATACATCCTACACAGAGAGCTGAATACATTAGAACAGTGGGAACGAGACTGGTCCACGGAATTCAACCATGAAAAGTGTCAGTTACTGAGAATTACTGGCAAAAGAAAACGACTCATTTCCCTTACACACTCCTCGACATGGTACTAAAGACAACCGATGTCGCTAAATACCTAGGTGTTACAATTACTAAAGATTTAAATGTGTCTCCTCTAAATCTACAAACTCTCTCATGTTCATTAAAAGGAATGTGAAGACCAGTAAAAAGGTCAAAGAAAATGCTTATAACACCTATGTTCGTTCCAAAGTCGAGCATTGCTCAACAATATTGCTACCGCTGGGAAAATTCTTTTAAATGATATAATAGTTTTCTTTTTCATGAACAAATGAGAATTTTGGTGTTCTGATGCATGAAACGGGTGAATTTCGGGTTAAAACTAGGTCGGTGACCCCCCATTTTTTTTTATCTTCTTATAATGTTTATCACACTCTAAATTTGGTATATAGACAGTTTAACAAATTTCTGTCGATTTTTAAATTCTAGCCAAATGACAGCCTGGGGAAACTGGATTTCCGATCGTAGCGCCATCTACTTACACCCACTTTTTTGAGGGTGTATATTTGAAGAACGACAACTCTTCTCTACAAGATAATATCGCTAAATATAGAAACGGAATTCTATCGGAAATTCCCGAACAGGCACAATTGTACACGATCATTACCGAATATACATGAATGTTCCCGTAGACTCATTTACATATAATGTCCCGTTTCTGTGTTATATCGACGAGATGGAGGAAATCGTCGAACAGGCACGATTATACACAATCATTTCCGAATATACACGAATGTTCCCGTAGACTCATTTACATATAATGTCCCGTTTCTATGTTATATCGACGAGATGGCGGATTTTAAATATTACATTTAGATTTATATAATCAGAAACTCAATACGGCCCAATTAATAGTATCGGTGTTAAAATATATTTATATGACTGACCAGGCAGTGTTTCGCTTTCGATCCAAGTACGTCATTACTTAAGTCACGTGCTAATAGGCCTATTAATAATTTCACGGGAAACCCCGCCAGTTTCCCAGGCGTTGATATGTTCAGAAACTCAATACGGCCCAATTAATAGTCTCGGTGTTAAAATATATTTATTTGACTGACCAGGCAAAATATTATCGACGCTTGTTCCCAGGCATGCGCAATACACCTACTATAGTTTGAACCTGAACTCGCCCATATATAGACTTGGTCGACATGTACTACTTGAGAACCAGTCAAATCGTTGTGAAACGTCGACTGACGTTTTATCACGTGACATGTTAACAATATAAACAAACCAACGTGGTTGTTGCGACACAACACGACATACCTACAACACGATAACTTCATACAAGTTGAAGCTAATTTAACGATTTATTTTGTTTGTTTTGACGATGGAAAATATTGTGAATGGACATAGAAACACGGACAAATTGGAAATTAAAATGGCAGAAACACAAAATAAGAAGAAAACTCGACGGGGGAAGAAAAATCGAATACGGAAGTTAACAGGTAATACTTCCGACGTTTCTACGTTTGCTATTGATGATAATATGTACACAAACAGACGAACGCGAAACCGGAGGTTTATTAGACCAACCAGTCCAAAAGCACCAATGAACTCAACGCAGTTCTTGATTGAAGACAAACTTAACTTTGACGTCACATCACCAAATTATAATTCACCAGCTTTTCATGGACTTTCACCAGAAATCGAAGACTTCTCGAGTTTCTCGTTCTACGACAATGACAATAGCACAAACCAGCTGAAAGAAAAATATGAAGACGGCGACTTAGAATATATGCCAATAGATTTTGAAGAGACGGCAGATTTTATTGATCAACAGTTTGAGAAAGATCTCGATCATTATAATCATCATCATCATCATCATCATCACAGTGCTGACAATTTCTCAGATGGTGCTGTCACCAAGAGCATGCGACGAGAACTTTCAAAACTACCAAAATATACAATTATCCAGAAAATATTCAAATTGGACTTGGAATTAATGCGACTAGATAAGGAAAGAAATGAAAGAACTGCAACTAGTCTCAAATCGAAGATGGATGAGCTTCGTACAGAAAACCAGTCGCTAACAAGTGAAAATACCTTCTTGAAAAGTCTTTTATCATAAGCATTTACATTGTGGGAGGGTGCTGTAAATAAATAAATTAAGGAAAACCACAGGAGGTTGAATTTTTGTTCCATCAGGTACCTTAAGCCTTGTACATATACACCTCTATCCTATGATCCCCTTTAGCAAAGTAGCATATACTATATGTATTTTTATACTTTGTTATATATGTTGGTGCCGTATGGATAAAATTTCAACCTCCTGTGAGAAAACACATGCTACATGTTTTATGAAGAATAAATACCAAGTTCATCATGATAGTTCAATTCAAGTTCATCATGATAGTTCAATTCAAGTTTATCATGATAGTTCAATTCAAGTTCATCATGATAGTTCAATTCAAGTTCATCATGATAGTTCAATTCAAGTTTATCATGATAGTTCAATTCAAGTTTATCATGATAGTTCAATTCAAGTTTATCATGATAGTTCAATTCAAGTTTATCATGATAGTTCAATTCAAGTTTATCATGATAGTTCAATTCAAGTTCATCATGCTAGTTCAATTCAAGTTTATCATGATAGTTCAATTCAAGTTCATCATGATAGTTCAATTCATGTTTTGCTTTATAATAATTATTATTGTATTTTTAACATTTTGTTTTAGAATAACACTATTTTGCTTCTAAACTATATTTTTTTAATTGTTCAAATTAAGCAGTCAAATTAGGACTTGAACAATTCTGAAGAAAAACCAACAAACAAAACATTGTAGTAAAAATATTGATTTTGTTAATTGAATTTCAAATATAAATCATTGAGTAATTACGTCCATGTATTAATTTATACTATATAATAATTGAAATTGACACGTTATTTATTAATTTGGAGATTTGCGGGTGCAAGAATAATATTGTACGGTTATCAATATATGTTAATGATTGAAGGTTTGTTGCATTATTAATTGATTACATAGCATAACATAACATAGCATAACATGTTTATTGGCATTAAATAGCATAAGCACATTTATAGCCACAAAACACAGACGGATCTGTAGTCCAGTGGTAACACGCTGGACTTTACCGCTAGACTGGTAATCCAGGCATCGCATGTTCGATCCCCTGTCTGACCATAATAAAATTAACAGTCTTTAAGATGAGACGTTAAACTGATGTCTCGTGTCGGTGCTTTACACCGCGCACGTAAAAGAACCAGAGGAGACTCTGGAATGGGTCTCTGTCTGTATCATTGCACTATCCTCCAAAAATCTAAAATGACTAATCTCTTCAGGAGGCGTCGCTCATATGGGCAACCGGTTAATAAACGTAAAACACACATAGCCACAAATGAAGTTTGACAAATAGTGAACAGTTTTCTGAAAAGTTTGAATATATCAGTTAACAATTAGTTGATGAAAAAGTACAATAAGTGACACATGAAATCAATTAATAATGCTAGAAACCTACACCAGATCAAATTAGTAATATCATGAATGTGTAAGATACAATGAGAGACATCGGTCAGTTACTGCCCCTGGATACTCCCTAAAAGTAGATAGGTCCTATTAAGTGTTTTCCTCTGTTTTTATCGTTGTTTCCTTTAGTTTATACAAATTTATTTTAGCTCGATTGAGAAACAAGTTCTTTCAACTTATATTAATCACTCTTGAGACCTCATTCCTGATGGAATCCATTGCCACGAGGGAGAGAGAAGAGGCAACATGGAATTTAAATGCCTTAACGGCTCCAGCAGGGCTCGAACTCGGGACCGTTTGCACCTGAAGCGAATGTTGTTTCCTTTGCACAACATGCTAACAATTTTATACCACTATTACTTCTTATGATTATTAAATTACTATATCTCAACAGATCTCCTATAGTATATGCAATGGGTACTTATCTGTAAAATAATGAACATTATCGCTTAACACATATTTGATAAAATCACATTTATCATATCGCAACATCTGGTTAGGAAACAACAGTAAAAACAAAGGATTCTAACTAAAAGGACCTATACACATATTGGAATAAATCAGACTGTATCTGCCAAGGGAGGTAATCATAATTTATATTTCGGGTTTTACGCCTGCATCAGCACCATTTCGGGCAATTTACCTAACAACACCTTTCCTGGGCAGGCTCCAGCGGTTAACCAAGTATAATAATATATTATAATAATAAGTAATAATAATTTGTCTCGAGAGTGATTAATATAAGTTATAAGAACTTGCAATCGAGCTAAAATAAATTTGTATAAAATAAGGGAGGTAATAGAATAGAATTTTCTATAACAGTTATGCAAGTCTTCTAAAAAACCAAAAACATTGCAGAACCTGTGACCAGGACGTCAGAGGTAACTAGAGCCAGACTGGGGCTGGCTAACTGTTACCCTAAGCATCAGTGTTTCACCAACACATTTTTCAAGGCTCTTTTTAGGGTCAAGGTTTAGTCCTATATATAAGACATTTATTTACCTGTTAAAGACGGATCTGTAGTCCAGTGGTAACACGCTGGACTGGTAATCCAGGGATTGCAGGTTCAATCCCCCCGTCTGACCCTAATAAAATTAACAGTCTTTCAGATGGGACGTTAAACCGAGGTCTCGTGTTGGTGCATTACGCCGTGCAAGTAAAAGAACCAGAGCAGACAGACTCTGGAATGGGTCTTTGTCTGTATCATTGCACTATCCTCCAAAAATCTAAAATGACTAATCTCTTCAGGAGGCGTCGCTCATATGGGCAACCGGTAGCGACGATAAATAAATGTAAAACACTTATCTGTTATTTCGAAAAATGCATTGATAGTAAAAGAAATTTATTGTGGCGTGGTATGTTACAGCATAAACAAACAATGCAATAGAAACCCAAATAATGTGTTTACTTAGAACATGCTGCACACAAAGATATACCAAGGAACCGATGAGAAAAAAACACAAATCTGTCCGATTAGCGCAGTGGTTAGCACGCTCGCTTCTCACCAATGCCACCCGGGTTTGATCCTCGGACTGGGAAGTATGTGAGATGGTACGGTGGTCGCCAGATTGGACAGGTGGGTTTTCTCCGGGTACTCCGGTTTCCTCCCACACGAATGACCACATTTACGCGTTCATCCGCGCCAGCGAGAGTGATTAATATAAGTTGTTAAAGCTTGTTTCGCAATTGTTGTAAAATAAATAAAGTTTAAACTAAACACAAATCTTCCGAAGTAATTTCCTTGGTTTCAATAAGGCTCAGCCATATTGTCAGTACGATATTGTCAGTATGATACTGTCAGTACAATATTGTCAGTACGATATTGTCAGTATGTCAGTACGATATTGTCAGTACGATATTGTCAGTACGATACTGTCAGTACGATACTGTCAGTACAATATTGTCAGTATGATATTGTCAGTATGTCAGTACAATACTGTCAGTACGATATTGTCAGTATGTCAGTACGATATTGTCAGTACAATATAACAGTCTGATTTATTCCAATATGTGTATAGGTCCTTTTAGGTCAGTACAATATTGTCAGTATGTCAGTACAATATTGTCAGTATGATACTGTCAGTACAATATTGTCAGTACGATACTGTCAGTACAATATTGTCAGTATGATACTGTCAGTACGATACTGTCAGTACGATACTGTCGGTATGATACTGTCGGTACGATACTGTCAGTATGATACTGTCGGTATGATACTGTCGGTACAATACTGTCAGTACGATACTGTCAGTACGATACTGTCAGTATGATACTGTCGGTACGATACTGTCAGTACGATACTGTCAGTACGATACTGTCGGTATGATACTGTCGGTACGATACTGTCAGTATGATACTGTCGGTATGATACTGTCGGTACAATACTGTCAGTACGATACTGTCAGTATGATACTGTCGGTATGATACTGTCGGTACGATACTGTCAGTATGATACTGTCGGTATGATACTGTCGGTATGATACTGTCGGTACAATACTGTCAGTACGATACTGTCGGTATGATACTGTCGGTATGATACTGTCGGTACGATACTGTCAGTATGATACTGTCGGTATGATACTGTCGGTACAATACTGTCAGTATGATACTGTCAGTATGATACTGTCGGTATGATACTGTCGGTACGATACCATCAGTATGATACTGTCGGTACGATACTGTCAGTACGATACTGTCGGTATGATACTATCGGTATGATACTGTCGGTATGATACTGTCAGTATGATACTGTCGGTATGATACTGTCGGTATGATACTGTCGGTACGATACTGTCGGTATGATACCGTCGGTACGATACCGTCAGTATGATACTGTCGGTATGATACTGTCGGTATGATACTGTCGGTACGATACCGTCGGTATGATACTGTCGGTATGATACTGTCAGTACGATACTGTCAGTACGATACTGTCAGTACGATACTGTCAGTATGTCAGTACGATACTGTCAGTACGGGAGTCATGCTGTACGATCCAGCATCTTATATTCGTGAGTATTTGGTTTAGCGGCGCATCAGCACAGTTCAGGCTATATCGCGCCGGGTTAAGTATATTGTAAACAAGATATCTTATAATCGTTAACGTATGAATATTTTAGATGGTTAATAGTATTTCAGTATTACTCAGTCTGACCATAACAAGCCTCAAAAAACATAAATTTTATTTTTCAATCTGAACATAGTCATACAAACGCATATCTAAGACTTTAAAGCGACACTACATCTGTGAAAATGCAAATGTCTGCAGAATGTAATTTTCAATTACATAGTATAATCCCCCCCCCCAATATTTGCCTCAAAAACTTGAGTATTTCAACAAATAAACAAATGTATATGCGGTTTGTTGACTTAACAAATAGGTCGACATTCATGCTTAATACAAAGCATTTATCCTTAATAACACGAGTTATTTACTGTGATATCTCACATGTGTGCCTATGCATATATATTTGTAGACTAATCTTATTTAAATTATCTCTAAAACTGTAAAAAATGTACATGTCTCGGTGTAGATATAGGGTTTATTCTAGAGTGGAAAATGGGCAGCGTGGGTCCAAATATGGGTCAGATATGCACGTTGAGGTTCGGGATGGGTTATTTTGGAGTTTGCCCCTAGAAAACGTTGCTAACTTACGGTGATTGATCAAAGAGGCAGTAGATATTGGTTTAAAGGGAGCACACATTCTAAGTTATATACATGTAGGTATGCTCGCCTGAAGGCACTCAACTGTTGAGGCATATAAAAGTAAAAAAAAAGAAAGACATAAGGGCAGGGCTTTTTTTAAACTGTATTTATTTTACAACGATTGCGAAGCAAGTTTTAACAACTTATATAAATCACTCTCGTTGGCGCGGATGAAAACGTATATGTGGTCTTCGTGTGGGAGGAAACCGGAGAAAACCCACCTGTCCGATCTGGCGACCACCGTACCATCTCATATACGCCCCGGTCCGAGGATCGAACCCGGGTTGCATTGGTGAGAAGCGAGCGCTCTAACCACTGCGCTAAACGGACAGCCTAAAGGCTAAAAAGGTCTCCGCCCTGCTATTCCGCTCTAGAGAAACCCCTAAGGTACATAGACATCTTTGGCAACTCGATACAACAAATCGTCTTTACTGCAACCATTGATAAAACGAAAGTTGAAAATGTTAGTGATTTGTTACAACTTTCAAAAGTAAGTCTGATTTTTTGTATCGGATCGCACAAGGTGAAACGATGAACCAATGGTTTATGTGCATTCAGTTGAAACGTCATTATACAAGCGGCTTTCCATTTCAGTTTACGTCCTGACACAAGTCTGACTTCCCAAGGTTCACGGGAGTAATACACTGTACTTCCCGCACCACAAATGGAGGTGTAGCTTCCAGGGTATGTCAGAAAGTCAGTTGTCGACGCCTACAAATCGTCGGCGGATGAATGGAGGTAAGAAACTTTACTAGCAATTTATTTCCAAGAATTGCATAGAAGGATATAATGAATATACTGTATATATTATAATTATGCTGTGAGCAGAGCCTGAACTTGTATATAATGAATATACCGTATATATATTATAAAGTAAATGGAATTTTAATAATTTGCCAAACCTAACCAGCATGACCAGTGTCCGACAAAATGCTTGCAAAGTTTCGTGATTTGGTCCAGATTCTCTTGCAGTGTTTAGCATCTGTGCAGCATTACTGTTACTGGAATAACTGGCATGACCTCCTATTTTCAACCGAGGGCCAAAATGCTATTTTAAAATTTTTGTTATTACCCAAACATGTATCCCATCTTTGTTAATTCATGAAAATTTAACATCTATACCCAAGAGAAATAACATTTATTGGGTTTTTTGTTTGTTTGTTTTGGGTTTTACTTCTTCATCAGCACCATTTTGGTTAGCCCTCCCCCCCCCCCCCCCCCGTTGTGGCTCTAGTATCCTCCCCTGACTTTAAGTTTTGACTTTTTGGCTCAAATACCGTACATACCATATAGACTATTGTCGGGGAGGGCTGTAAATAATGTTGTTATAACTTGTAGCCCAACCAATTTGCTTTTTTCCCCTCGACAAAACAAATGTATCGTATACTGCAATCATATAATTACATATTAATCTCTGATTTGTTCTTAGTATTGTATGTATATATGTAATGTATGGTATGTATATATGTAATGTATTGTATGTATATATGTAATGTATTGTATGTATATATGTAATGTATTGTATGTATATATGTAATGTATTGTATGTATATATGTAATGTATTGTATATATGTAATGTATTGTATGTATATATGTAATGTATTGTATATATGTAATGTATTGTATGTATATATGTAATGTATTGTATGTATATATGTAATGTATTGTATGTATATATGTAATGTATTGTATGTATATATGTAATGTATTGTATGTATATATGTAATGTATTGTATGTATATATGTAATGTATTGTATGTATATATGTAATGTATTGTATGTATATATGTAATGTATTGTATGTATATATGTAATGTATTGTATGTATATATGTAATGTATTGTATGTATATATGTAATGTATTGTATGTATATATGTAATGTATTGTATGTATATATGTAATGTATTGTATGTATATATGTAATGTATTGTATGTATATATGTAATGTATTGTATGAAAAAATGCAATAAAATATTATTTAAAAAAATTAGACTTGTCATTCTGATGAAGTCTGTTTTCCAATGTTGTTAAAACTTGTGGCCCAAATCATTTGTATTATCATGCTATGTTTTTGTATTTATGTATGTATGTACATTGTATATATGTTATAATTCTCATGCCGATTGCATGCAATAAAATATTATTAAACATAAAATGTTAATTTCTCCTTATACTAGTACTTCTATCCATATTTTGAAAGTCTACTAGCTTGTGCCCACCTTATACTAGTACTTCTATCCATATTTTGAAAGTCTACTAGCTTGTGCCCACCTTATACTTCTATCCATATTTTGAAAGTCTACTAGCTTGTGCCCACCTTATACTAGTATTTCTATCCATATTTTGAAAGTCTACTAGCTTGTGCCCACCTTATACTAGTATTTCTATCCATATTTTGAAAGTCTACTAGCTTGTGCCCACCTTATACTAGTATTTCTATCCATATTTTGAAAGTCTACTAGCTTGTGCCCATTGCAAAGCATAGCTAATAATGCTATGCGACAGATGGGGCCGTGTAGATCTATTTTAAGATGCACTGGTAGGGTGGTAAAGGCAATTACAGGGTTCCCGCTGCCGGTCGCAACTTTTTAAAAACAATTTTGGGGCACATGTTTTGTCAAATATATGGCTTCATATATTTATTTGTGAACTATATGGCTCTTAGTTGGCTCCAAGTTTTTTAAATTGGCTCCAGTATTTTTCAATTGGTGACAGAAGTGGCACAGACAAACATTCAGACAGAGGGAACCCTGAATTATCACCTTTGACCGGCAGCTTTAACTCTCGGTCCCCCCCCCATATGGAAGAGTACTGCAGATACTACTGTAGTATTCAATCATTGCATTTAGGCGTATGTAACTCTAACTCCGCCTACTAATTAACATAACCAATAGAAACAGTTGTATGTATACACTGTATGTTTTTATTTCATTCACGATTCAGTCTATAGCATACAGTTGCATATATGTTTAATAGATTATAGAAACCATCCAGGGTGTTTGGTCTAAACAGTATTTTATTCCAATAAATTTACATGTATAACACAAAAAATGTTACAAATTACATAAACTGTGAATGGTTTGGATTGGAAAACAAGTTTTCAGAAAACTTATATTAATTCCTCTCCAGGGTGTTTGAGTCCATCGACATTCAAACCTGCATTAGCGGTCACCTCTATTAAGCAGTCAATCTGTATTAAGTAGCCAGTTTCCGCGCAGCCACTTTCTGTGATGCCCATGGTTGGCTGCTTTAAGACAGGTTTGACTGTATAGCAATCTGGGTTCTCCGGTTTGCTCCCACACGAATGACCACATATACGCATTCATCCGCGCCAACGAGAGTGATTAATATAAGTTGTTAAAACTTGCTTCGCAATCTTGTAAAATAAATAAAGTTTAAACTTAAGTATCACTAGTCCTGCTGCTGCATATACGTTATAATATATATATATATTGCTTCAACATATATGCAGAACAAGTAAATAGACCTATACTATTATACTCTTGTGACCATCATGGACTAACTGGATGGAAATATTTGTTTCATACGGACTCGTACGGAAACACACAAATATTACCGAACTCTGACAATGTGGGGATTACATTTATTACGACACAACATCTAAAAAAAAGTAACTCGGCCTGATGTAAACTCGTCGCCAAACAGAAGTTTCGGACCCGATTAATGACAATAGTCGGTACTTTCTATTAAATCAGATCCGTAATAATAATACAAAACATATGCATTATAGTATTTATCATTCTCTCCGTAGTTGTTTATAATAAATGTAAACCTCAAACCCATTGTCGGCCCCAACATCGACATGTCCGTTAGAATAGACACAGAGCTATTACTGTTAATTATCTCCCTTAAAATAATAAAACGACATTTGCTTTGAAAAACATAAACACACCGTCACAGAACATCCGGTAGTTTTACTATCATTACTAGTTGAAGCACATTATCTGGAACTTGGATTATTGTTGTTCGTCAACACTGTAAATTGTCACTCGTCCTGGCCGACGACAGACATGGATTTTCTACTCGCCCGATCGGAAATGTCACTCGTCAATACGAGCGGACGAGTGTATTTTTCATCCCCTGGTCATTGTATTTAACCTCCTAGTTGACAAACAAACTGCGTGGAGTTATAGTTGACAAACAAACTGGGCGGAGTTATAGTTGACAAACAAACTGGGCGGAGTTATAGTTGCTGCACTGCCTATGTGTTGTACCAAATTGATCACAGATATGAAGATTTACCAATGATTCTCAATACAATTATCCATTGTCCCTGAAAAATGAAACATACATGATACCAGCTATATCTACACTGTACTTAATATAAATGAAACATACATGATACCAGCTATATCTACACTGTACTTAATATAAATGAAACATACATGATACCAGCTATATCTACACTGTACTTAATATAAATGAAACATACATGATACCAGCTATATCTACACTGTACTTAATATAAATGAAACATACATGATACCAGCTATATCTACACTGTACTTAATATAAATGAAACATACATGATACCAGCTATATCTACACTGTACTTAATATAAATGAAACATACATGATACCAGCTATATCTACACTGTACTTAATATGTTAACCATTAACGACTAAATTCGCTTTTGCAAACTATTCAGATAGTAGAGCTAAATCAGGCGTCTGAATAGCTAACAACATAGATTCTGATCAGATCTATGTTGTTTGAACATTCCGTCCAATTTATTCGGCAGGTTACGGGTCAAATGATATATTTCATTCGTTTCACTAAGAATAATAACATTTTCATAGATGGAAAGACTAAATCGCTATTAAACCAGTTACCTGCACTATACATTGTAAGAGGGTAGTTTACTAATGTTCTTAGAATTAACCCTTTCCTTCATAGAGATTTAGGTTAATATACTATAATATCTCCATTCAAACGACAGCCATTTAGCTATCATGCAGTGAATAAGTAGTCGCCATATCTATCCCACCTCCATAGATATTACTGGGACTACATAGAGATTTAGGTTAATATACTATTATATCGCCATACAAACGACAGCCATTTAGCTATCATGCAGTGGATAAGTAGTCGCCATATCTATCCCACCTCCATAGATATTACTGGGACTACATAGAGATTTAGGTTAATATACTATTATATCTCCATTCAAACGACAGCCATTTAGCTATCATGCAGTGAATAAGTAGTCGCCATATCTATCCCACCTCCATAGAGATTTAGGTTAATATACTATTATATCTCCATACAAACGACAGCCATTTAGCTATCATGCAGTGGATAAGTAGTCGTCATATCTATCCCACCTCCATAGATATTACTGGGACTACATGAGATTCCGGCCTATATTATGAACATTGGTTTGGCTACTACATTGTCAATGTATGTCGTATTGGTAATGGCGTCAAGAGGTGCTTCTATGAGGGAAAGGTTTATGAACATTGGTTTGGCTACTACATTGTCAATGTATGTCGTATTGGTAATGGCGTCAAGAGGTGCTTCTATGAGGGAAAGGTTTATGAACATTGGTTTGGCTACTACATTGTCAATGTATGTCGTATTGGTAATGGCGTCAAGAGGTGCTTCTATGAGGGAAAGGGTTATGAACATTGGTTTGGCTACTACATTGTCAATGTATGTGGTATTGGTAATGGCGTCAAGAGGTGCTTCTATGAGGGAAAGGGTTTATGAACATTGGTTTGGCTACTACATTGTCAATGTATGTGGTATTGGTAATGGCGTCAAGAGGAGTTTCCAGGACGGGAAGGGTTAAAGCATGCACACTATGTTTCTATAGGGGAAAGGTTTAATGTATGTATGTAATGTAAAAGAGCAAATAAAATAGTATAAACTAAATGTAGTGTAAAATAGATAAGCATGAAGGGCACATAACTCTAGAATAAGATACCAGATATTGGGCGAATTAATACATGTATGTTAATTGTTTTAAGTAATGGCAAAATTCGGCTGTCCGATTAGCGCAGTGGTGGGCGCGCTCGCTTCTCATCAATGCAACCTGGTTTCGATCCTCGGATCGGGAAGTATGTGAGATGGTACGATGGTCGCCAGATCGAACAGGTGGGTTTTCTCCGGGTACTCCAGCTTCCTCCCACACGAATTACCACATTTACGCTTTCATCCGAGCCAACGAGAGTGATTAATATAAGTTGTTAGAACTTGCTTCACAATCGTAAAATAAATAAAGTTTAAACTTTATTGCTTAATTCAGCATTTTTCACATTATAAATGCTAAGTTAATGCATCATGTGCCCCAAAATAACATTAATGCATTAATTTAATTACTTTGTGATAACTATCACTAAAAGGATTTCTAGTGAAAGCATAATGTGAGTCAATTTTTAGTTTATTACAAGTTTATTTAAGCTTCGATTGCAAACAAGTATTTACAACGTTAGATTAATAATCGCTCTCGAACTGGAAGCCAGGCAATGTGGAATTTAAATGGCTTGCCTAAGGGCACAATTGTAACGGCTACAGCTGGGAGCAAACTCTGGGCATTTCGCAGCTGAAACGAACGCGCTAGAGTATAGATGTGTGTACATCATGATTTATGTGACAAATCATTATACAATTTTGTATTCAGCGTCTTCTCAGTTTTTGCGTAAAATAAAAGTAATGGCTGTTCGATTAGCGCGCTCGCTTCTCACCAATGCGTCCTGGGTTCGATCCTCGGACCGGGAATTATATGAGATGGAACGATGGTCGCCAGATACGCGAATACGCTTTCATCTGCGCCAACGAGAGTGATTAATATAAGTTGTTAAAACTTGCTTTGCAATCGTTGTAAAATAAATAAAGTTTAAACTACCCTCTCCCTCTAACTGATATGCTTACTTGAAACTGTTAGCGTCTCAACACTGAAATTATGAAATCAGCTTACATTTTCAGGGTTGAAGTTTTTGAAGCCTGAGAGCGAATACTCCTGGGCGTGGTTTGTGCACTTGAAGCACGAGAAACCTGGGACCGTAAACTCCTTGGCGTGGTCTGAGCACTAGAGACAACCTCCGAGTGTTGAATGGACTCTTCTAATACATCCACAACATCTTGCAACGTGTTCAACGCCTCTTCACCCACTCCAACTGAAACATATGAAGCCTACTATCAAGTCAGACATCAGCAATTTAATTTAGCCAAATGGACTACCAGTAAACATTTAGTGATGATTATGATTATCTGTGTTTCAGACATCGTTGTGCAATACTCAGGGGAGATAACACACAGAGTCTCAGACCTCAATGAGAGACATTGGTCAGTTACTGCCCCTGGATACTCCCTAAAAGTAGATAGGTCTTATTAAGTGTTTTCCTCAGTTTTTATTGTTGTTTCCTTTGCACAACTTGCTAGCAATTTTATTCCACTATCGCTTTATATGATTATTAAATTACTATATCTCGACAGATCTCCTACAGTATATGCAATGGGTACTTATTTCTAAAACAATGCTATCAGTTAATTAACACGATTTTGATAAAATCACAATTGTTATACCGGTTAGGGAACAACAGTAATAACAAAGGATTCTAAATAAAAGGACATATTCACATTTTGGAATAAATCAGACTTTATCCGCCAAGGGAGGTAATAGAAAATTAGACATGTCTCTCATTGAAAACATGAAATTAAATTTTTAATATAAACATATCACAAATGGAGAAGGCAAATTCAAGATCCAAAAGCCTGAAATCAAGTCGAGGTCAGACAATTGTCGCTAATGACAACTAACTGCAGATTCGTGTTGGTTGGTAGAAGTAGACCTGTTAACAAAACTGATACATTCAAGATGAAGATCAACAAAACAATCTCACTCAATATATCATGTTAATAAATTTTAGTCTCCATGTTTAGATATCCGACATTGCTAAATATATATAAAAATTTATCAAATAATTCAAAGGCAATAATCCAGTGTTTACTATGGCAACCAGAGAGGTTATCGAACAACCCTACGAAGACATGTCAACGAACAGTGTCGAAAAGCCAGGATATAATAGTGAATTAATTATTCAAGTCAGAGAGGGGACATAATCCAAACTGGACGAGATGCCGATAAATATTAGGAATAAGTGTCGGGAAGATTTAGAGGTTATTACGTGGCTAGTTTCATATCAGCCTCGGTATCGACCCAAGATAACTTATATATTGCCGAGAGTCGATACCTAGGCTGATATGAAACTGGCCACATAATAAAGTCTTTATTACTTTGATATGAATTTGAATTTAATATAATCGGAATCCTGCTAATTGTTATCCATATATCGGGAATAAATCACAATTAACCCATTCAACACCAAGTAACTCACATGGACTGGTCCATGATATTCATAAACCAATAAATGAATCAGAAAATCACATTTGGACAAGTTCATTTATCAAAATGGGTAATTATGTCTAAAAATAGTCATATCACTGGCAAAAAGTGCAGATCCTGATGAGACGGCTCGTCACGAGCCGGCTCATCTGGATCTACACTTTTTTGTAAGCCTATTTAGAGGTCTGTGGTGTTGAAAGGGTTAATGAATTAGATAAAAGAAAACGATTGAAATATTACCAGGAAACTAAACAGCTGTTATATGTCAAATTTGACACACAGAGATGCTACAGGAAGTAAACAAACTAGCACCGAGTGCACATGCATTATTTTCTCAGGAACTAGTTAAATACAAGCGCATGGCCGTATAAACCAGAATTTCTCAGGAACTAGTTAAATGCAAGCGCATAACCATAATTATAAACCAAAAAATAAGCTAGAATTCGTATCTAATTACTAAAGTTTGAAGCTGACTTGTCCACAAAGTTTCCTTATTATTCCTGAAGAAGTCCAGCATGGACGAAACGTTGAATAAAATTTAATGATTGATTTGAGTTTGTTCATTTACTTCCAGATATAACCACATAATTTAAGGATCATAGCTCACGAGTAGCCGAGACAATCCACCAGGTAATCACACTTGACCAAAGACATTATACTGGGAAGCTATACCACTAAACATTGTTACCAAGTGTGTGTGTTTTACGTTTATTTATCTTCGCTACCGGTTGCCCATATGAGCAACGCCTCCTGAAGAGATTAGTCATTTTAGATATTTGGAGGATATAGTCGATGATACAGACAGTGACCCATTCCAGAGTCTCCTCTGGTTCTTTTACGTGCACGGTGTAAAGCACCGACACGAGACCTCGGTTTAACGTCCCATCTGAAAGACTGTTAATTTTATTAGGGTCAGACGGGGGATCGAATCTGCGATCCCTGGATTACCAGTCCAGCGTGTTACCACTGGACTACAGATCCGTCTGTGATCCGAGTTAACAAGTTAGAAAGCAGAATTGCCAAAGTAGGAAAAGATTACCGTACATACTCGCCTATAAGACGAGTTTTTTAACACCAGATTATGGCCTCAAAGTGGCATACCGTCTTATAAGCGAGTGCTAAAAAAATTTGTTTTCTTCAATATGTGTTAAATGGTATCCATAGTTACTTTTTAGAAAAGAAAGCACTCCAACGCTGAACATTTCTTCAACTTGCACTGGTGGCCAAACATGCAATTTATACTTGTGTCTGGTGTCCATTTTATCAATCAATTATATATGCGAGTGGATGCCAAAACCCACAGATTTCAGGACCAAAGTACGAGGGTCGTCTTATATGCGAGTGGATGCCAAAACCCACAGATTTCAGGACCAAAGTACGAGGGTCGTCTTATAGGCGAGTGGATGCCAAAACCCACAGATTTCAGGACCAAAGTACGAGGGTCGTCTTATAGGCGAGTGTGGACGGTACCCATTCAAGGGCCATAACTTCTTACCTAAAGTTAGAGTAGAATCCTGTTCATCGGCTAACTGTGGCACTCTGTCTGCTGTGTCTCTGTTCAGTGAGCTATATGAAGCTCGTATTGCTCGCAAGTTGTCTAACAACTGAAATGGAACATAATGTACCTGGTAACATGTATCCATTGGAAAGTTGGAGCACTGGTCTAATTAAGGATCATCGTATTGGTCAGACAAAATAATATCCTATATGTAAGTGTATACGGCCAATAGCTGATTGATGCAAAATAATTGTATAAATTAACATCTTAGTTAGAAATCTGGGTTTAATCTGTTATTTGTAATCTTCCCCATACAACTGTTAGCTGTTACATCATTAATAATCGCGGTCCATGTGAAAGAATTTTGTTAGTTTATACAAATTTATTTTAGCTCGATTGCGAAAAAAGTTCTTACAACTTATAATAATCACTATCGAGACCTCATTCCTGATGGAATCCATATCACCAAGGGATAGAGAGAAGAGGCAATGTGAAATCTAAGTGCCGTGCCTTAAGGACACAAATCATAACGTCTCCAGCGGGACTCAAACTCCAGACCATTCACATCTGAAGCAAACGCGCTACCACTCTCTGTATCATCTTGTTAATGAAGTGCTCCAGTTAAACCCAAATGGAAGGGGGTGGCATGCTTCCCTGCAACCATTCTGGCGCAACCTAATCTTACCCTGCGACCATTCTTCATGTATCAGATTTGTGTTCCGTTCCTTTCAAATCCAAGCTGTAGCAGTGATAGTATACAGCAGTAATTAGACAACAAAGAGCTCTATTCAAAGTTTGTGACAGAAAAAGATATCCCAACAGGAAAATACAGTGATAATGGTTCGATCACAGGGATTCTGTGCGTTTGGGGTACCAGAGTAGAAATTCATGCCAAATCCCTGTGGGTTTGATTGGAGATCAGATTGGTGGCCCTGGGAACCAAGTGTTTAATGAGACTCGGTGGTGTAGTGGATATGGTGTTCGTTTCCATAACCGAGGAGTTGTTATATGGAGCCCTGCAAGAAATATTGGCAGATGGATTATTTCCGGAATGAGTTCTCGAGAACGATTAGTCTAAAAATTGAAAGAACGTATATATATATATATAATAATAATTTGGTAATAAATTTGTTTATAAACTAATGAGGGGTCTATACTTAGATGCACTCTTTAACACACACACACAAATGTGAAAACTTAATTTGTTTTGAAGCGATTGTCGAACAAACTATTACAACGTATATTAATCCCTTTTGTTGGCGCGGATGAAAGCATATGTGGCCATTCGCGTGGGAGGAAACCAAAGTACCCGGAGAAAACCCACTTGTCCAATGTGACGACGACATCATCTCACATATTTCCCAGATCCGAGGATCGAACCCAGGTTGCATCGGTGAGAATCGCGAATGCTAACAACTGCGCTAATCGGACAACTGACAATATTTAGTTTAAACATATTTTATTTATCAATATACAAGAACAGATGGATTAAATCGGAAGCTAAAATCTTATTTAAAACAATCAGTTTCTTAAACTGTGGCAGAGTGTTATAAATGTATTTATGTGAATAAGTTGTATTTAACTGTAAGGATATAAATATAAATAAAAATAATATGGAGACGGTGATGAAGTAATCAATCGGACTGGCTCACCAGTCAGAATAAGTGCAGTCAATTTAGGAAAGGGTGAGGCGAGAGGGGGGATGAGGTGAGAGAGGTGGGAATCAATTAGACGAAGCTGGAAGAAGACATTACATTAGCAGTTATCAAATCTCCTTGTTGCTGTAATAAACTGGTGAACTGCATCAAATATCGCCTTGTTTATTTCTTCGCTTAGATTATCATCACCATACAAAAGAACTTCTGACAATATTTAGCACAGTATTACATAAAATACCTGGACAAACTGCTGAAGTAACTTGTGAACCCTTTTAAAGGCAGGTCCAAGCTGCGTGAGATTTGGTGGCAATTTGTTGCACCAATGTTTCATTTCATTCTCATAACAGTATGTGAAGCCGGTGACCAGCTGTGAGAGTTCTGATAGGACTAGACTTAATGTTCTACAGATGGTCTCCAGCTTGGAGTCTTCTGTTGGTTGGTAGTCATACTGGAAATGAGAGATAAGAGTACATCACAGATTGCATTAGCAGACAGTAAACCCCATTAACCCTTTCACCCTTATTAGCACCTCTCAACACCAATACTTATTGCACATAGATTGACACATTAGTCAAACAAGCTATAATTAAGATCGTATTGTATACAACACTTAATAATTCCTAGTAACCTCAATGAAATTGAAGGTGGAGTACGCAAGTTCACAGCTTATCCATTGCGTACGATTGGTAAATTACAGCCAAATGTATGAAATAAAACTACATCTCTATGGGGGAAAGGGTTAACTTATTTCCTGCTGGCTGAAAAAAACCCCGACATTTTTTAAAAGAAAACATGACAGAGTGAAACTTAACCCTTTCAACACCACAGACCTCTAAATAGGCTTACAAAAAGTGTAGATCCAGATGAGCCGGCTCGTGACGAGCCGTCTCATCAGGATCTGCACTTTTTGCCAGTAATATTACTATTTTTAGACACAATTACCCATTTTGATAAATGAACTGGTCCAAATGTAATTTTCTTATTAATTTATTGGTCTAAGAATATCATGGACCAGTCCATGTCAGTTACTTGGTGTTGAATGGGTTAAGTCCCAACTATTCATTTTACATTACCGTCCATACTCGCCTATAAGACGCGTTTTTTAACACCAGATTACGGCTCAAAGTGGCGTACCGTCTTATAAGCGAGTGCTAAAAAATTTAAACAAATAAGACAATTTAAAAAAAAAGAAATGTGTTAGGTATCCATAATTACATTTTAGAAAAGAAAGCACTCCAACGCTGAACATTTCTTCAACTTGCACTGGCCAAACATGCCAATTTATACTTGTGCCTGCTGTCCATTTTATCAAACCGTCTTATATGCGAGTACATGCCAAAACCCACAAATTTCAGGACCAAAGGATGACGGTCGTATTATAGGCGAGTATGGAATTATGTGAATACAACACATGCCAATACAAACAAATGCAAACGGGTTGGACGACAAGTTACCTCACTTACAAACAACTTCCACATGAAACATGCCGCTAAACCTGGAAACTATCTCACTCGGATACCCATTCACGGGGTTTAAGTCGTAACCTGCCGAATAAATTGGACGGAATGGGCAAACATCATAGATCCAGAGCAGACATAGCATAACAGCATACTATGTTGTTTGCTATTCAGACCAGTGGTTTAGCTGCACTATAATTGTGCTAACCACTGCGCTAATAGGACAGCCTGATAGAATCTGCTCTGCCAGTATGACCTGACAATGCTTGTCATTGGGGAATTATTATTATATTTCGGGTTTTACGCCTGCATCAGCACCATTTCGGGCTATATCGCCGGCGGGCAGTTTACTTAACAACACCTTTCCTGGGCAGGCTCCAGCGATTAACCAGTACTTGGGTGCACCATTCTCCGTAAGAAACTGCCAACTTTTTCATATAAATGAGACACGGCCTGAGCGGGGCTCGAACCCGTAACCATCAGTGATGATAGGTTACAGTGGTATACAAGTCAGCGATCGTAACCACTCGACCACGGAGGCGGACTTGTCATTGGGGAAAGCAAGCAGCTTTCATATACTGGTAACCTCTTTCTGGAGAACTTACATGCTTCTTTAAGCTTTGCAGTAATTCACACTGCCTGGCCATGTCATCTCCAAGCTTAATTGCTGCTGCTTCTATTCCCGGCAAGTCTGGTTTTGGTGCCCTGAAGAAGATCGAAGCATTAATAACATAATAACAAATATACGTCCCATACTGTAACCATTTAAACACTTTGCCTGCTGAGTAACACCGCGTCTGATCAGGATCTATGTTGTTTGCTATTCAGCCAAGTGTTTTAAATCCACTATCCGAATAGCAAACAGCATAGAGCCTGATCAGACAGGACAGCACATTCTGTGATTTTATCTGCTGCTAGCGTGCAAAGGGTTAACAAGTCTGTTTTCATAGACAGCATTCTCTAAGTGAGATTTAACCCTTTCAACCCCACAGGCCTCTAAATAGGCTTATGAAAAGTGTAGATCCAGATGAGCCGGCTCGTAACGAGCCGTCTCATCAGGATCTGCACTTTTTTGCCAGTAATAATTATTACTATTTTTAGATAAAAGTACCCATTTTGATAAATGAACTGGTCCAAAGGTAATTTTCTTATTAATTTATTGGTCTAAAAATAGCATGCACCAATCCATGTCAGTTACTTGGGGTTGAATGGGTTAAGGAGAATGGTGTGTATTTTACATTTATTTATCGTCGCTACAGGTTGCCCATATGAGCGACGCCTCCTGAAGAGATTAGTCATTTTAGATTGTTGGAGGATAGTGCAATGATACAGACAGAATCTCCTCTGGTTATTTTACGTACACGGTGTAAAGCACCGACACAAGACCTCGGTTTGATCCAAAACACTTAACAACGAGCTGTAATTATCCTCTAAGTTCTCGACTTTCAGTTTGGGACACAATTTGTTCTTTGGATTGTGGATGTGTGATCTACTCCAAGGTTTGTACCTTACAGTCTACCTGGGCTATTGCTTTTGTTTGGGCTTTACGCCTGCATCAGCACCATTTTGGGCTATATTGTGCGGCGGGTAGTTTACCTAACAACACATTTCCTGAGCAGGCTCCAGCGGTTAACCAGTACTTGGTGCACCAACCTCCGTAAGAAGCTACCAACTTTTTCAGAAAAATGAGACAGGACCTGGGCTATTGGTATACAGTCAAATTCTATGTTAGTGGTCACCTCCATTAAGTAGCCAACCTGTATTAAGCAGCCAGTTTCCAGATTCCCAATCGGTTGTTTTATTATATATTTGATCTCTATTAAGCAGTGTTCAGCAGCCGCTTTCTCTGACTCCCTTGGCTGGCTGCTTAAGACAGGTTTGACTGTATAGACTATGTATTCATTCAGTGCTATGTATATTGTTAACATGTGAAAACTATGTTTGTATGTCATAAAATAAAAAAATAAATAATAAAAAACAAACAGTAGTAGTATATCATAATAAATCTGGTACTCAAACTTACTTGTCGGCCTGGTTCCCACCCTTGTTCCACCGGGACTCCACCTGTTTTTGTAGATCTGGAGGTAGCAGTGATAGCTTATTGGAATCTATGTTGCCGTGACTACATAATGTGTTCAAGTAGGCAACGTCATGAACGATCTGCTCTTCCAGAGGCATAGCGTCACTAAATATAAACACATTCATTTCATTGGCTTGTGTAAACTCAATCTCATTAACATAATTATCCAATCCTAACATTTATTTTATACAAATTTATTTTTATCTCGATTGCGAAACAAGTTCTTTCAACTTATATTAATCACTCTCGAGACCTCATTCCAGCTATTATTGGAAGAGGAAGACTCTTGTTGCCCCTTAGAGCAGTATATCTGGTACAGCCGGCCCTAGCAGGTAAAACCACCGGCCATCCGCAAGCCAGCCGGACAGCTTCATCAGATGAAAGAAATTGACACCCCCAATGGGATTCGAACCAAACGCGTTGTGGACAAATGATTTGAAGTCAACGACTACAACCACTTGGCCCCCTGCCTCACATGAATGAATTTGACACCCCCAGTGGGTTGCAAACCTAAGTGGTGTGGGGCAAAGTGATTTGAAGTTAATTACCATAACCACTTGGCTATGGAGGCCACTGGCTTAACTGAATGGATCGAGACAATATATTTGGTTACACACAAGGGTATATACGTTTGCATTACAGTCAAACCTGTGTTAGTGGTCACCTCTATTAACCCATTCAACCCCAAGTAACTGACATGGACTGGTGTGTGATATTTTCAGACCAATAAATTAATAAGAAAATTACCTTTGGACCAGTTCATTTATCAAAATGGGTAATTTTATCTAAAAATAGTAATAATTATTACTGGCAAAAAAGTGCAGATCCTGATGAGACGGCTCGTCACGAGCCGGCTCATCTGGATCTACACTTTTCATAAGCCTATTTAGAGGCCTGTGGGGTTGAAAGGGTTAAGTAGTCAACCTGTATTAAGCAGCCAATTTACAAATTCTCAATATGTTGTTTTATTATACATTTTACCTATATTAAGCATCCACCTGTGTTAAGCAGCCACTTTCTGTGATTCCTCTTGACTGGCTGCTTAAGACAGGTTTGACTGTATATATAATTATATTCCACCCATGTTTACGATATTGCTTCAGACAGACAACGATAAGACCACATCACTCGACCTTGACTTATATTAACGATTGCGAAACAATCCGTAACAACTTGTATTAATAACTCGTGTTGGTGCGAATGAAAACGTTTTTTAATGTGGTCATTTGTGTGGAAGCAAAGCGGAGCACACGGAGAAAACCCACTTGTCCAATCTGACGACCACAGTACAATCTCACATACACCCAGTTCGAGGATCGAACATGGGTTGCATTGTATGTATGTATACCTAACTACACCAGCCTCTCTGAATTGATTATTTTTAGGATCTTCAGCCGTATCAGCAATATACACAAGGTCAATAAGATGTTCCATGAAGACGGACTGTCGGCTGGCTGGCACAACCCCCTGCGAATAAAATAGTTCATAGTAAATCTGAGGAGTGCTACACCAGTGGACAATCATTTTGCACATTTTATCAATTTTAAGTGTTTTCCTTACTACCGTAATCATCTATATATAAGACGCAGGTTTTTTCCATCCAAAAATCTGCTGCGTCTTGTGCTCAAATTTCGAACTAAATTTCATTGTAATCACAACTCGTAACGCTTACGAATCACAGTCAGTGTTTAGATATTTTTGTTTTCAAAGGATTTCTGCACTCAAAGATCATGTGCGTTTTATACAACAAATAAGCTTTCTGGGTTTTTTTAACTGCGTCTTATACTCCCGTGCGACCTATATATAGATTATTACGGTATGTTATTCAAAAGCAGAGGATTAAGCTAGTTCAGTGTATTATGATTTAAACTTTACCAAAATTAGTGAGTGAGTATTTAGTTTAACGGCGCTTCAGCACAGTCTCAGGCTATATCGCGGCGGGTTAAGTATTTTGTATGCAAGATAGTTAAAAATATATGTAGATAAAATACATGTATGTAGTAAAATTGTAATGACGAACGGTCAATTGCAACAAAATTTATCAAGATGTAAAAATGTAATGACAAAAAACGTCAGTTGTAAAACTGTATACAAACCAGTAAAACGTTACAATTTATGGAAAAGATGTGATTCTTTTAAAAATGCAATGATGTATTTAAAAATCGACTTGTGCCGAAAAACTCCGTAATAACTGTATAATATTTTTGACGAATGAGTGCTAAATCTACACAGTGAAGTAAATTAGTCTACGTTAAATCAGGCCAATTGTTTTCAAATCAATTTTGTGAATAAGACACACCAGATAGGTTCCTCATGTAAATATCCTCTTTTTTTTGTCTTGTAAAAATGGCATGTGTGTATTACATGTAACAGCTTAACCCATTTCATTCTGGATACATTTAAAGGCTTTTGCAAACAACATAGATCCAGATCAGCCGCAGTGTGATGCTGCATGCTGATCAGGATCTATGTTGTTTGCTACATAGCCAAATGTCTTAAGCAAGATAATCTGAATAGCAAACAGCATAGAGCCTGATCAGACGGAACGTTCCGTGGCGGTTGATCTGGCTCTATGTTCTTTGCAAATACTGTTTGAACGGTATCCAGAATGAAATGGGTTAATTATTATTATCTCGAGATCTGTATTCCATGAGAAGTAGTTAGGAATGACCATGGTTTGGTTATTGTCTTCTATCAAGCACTATGTGGTCAGATGTGAGAAGTTGATTGAAATCTTACCCTGATTTGATCTACATCATCGTATCTACACAATCCAAGGTTGAAATCTTACCCTGATTAGATCTACATCATCGTATCTACACAGTCCAAGGTTGAAATCTTACCCTGATTAGATCTACATCATCGTATCTACACAATCCAAGGTTGAAATCTTACCCTGATTAGATCTACATCATCGTATCTACACAGTCCAAGGTTGAAATCTTACCCTGATTAGATCTACATCATCGTATCTACACAATCCAAGGTTGAAATCTTACCCTGATTAGATCTACATCATCGTATCTACACAATCCAAGGTTGAAATCTTACCCTGATTAGATCTACATCATCGTATCTACACAATCCAAGGTTGAAATCTTACCCTGATTAGATCTACATCATCGTATCTACACAATCCAAGGTTGAAATCTTACCCTGATTAGATCTACATCATCGTATCTACACAATCCAAGGTTGAAATCTTACCCTGATTAGATCTACATCATCGTATCTACACAATCCAAGGTTGAAATCTTACCCTGATTAGATCTACATCATCGTATCTACACAATCCAAGGTTGAAATCTTACCCTGATTAGATCTACATCATCGTATCTACACAATCCAAGGTTGAAATCTTACCCTGATTAGATCTACATCATCGTATCTACACAATCCAAGGTTGAAATCTTACCCTGATTAGATCCACATCATCGTATCTACACAATCCAAGGTTGAAATCTTACCCTGATTAGATCCACATCATCGTATCTACACAATCCAAGGTTGAAATCTTACCCTGATTAGATCTACATCATCGTATCTACACAATCCAAGGTTGAAATCTTACCCTGATTAGATCTACATCATCGTATCTACACAATCCAAGGTTGAAATCTTACCCTGATT
>CM026398.1:13923586-13951911 GCA_014843695.1 Archivesica marissinica
CATCATCGTATCTACACAATCCAAGGTTGAAATCTTACCCTGATTAGATCCACATCATCGTATCTACACAATCCAAGGTTGAAATCTTACCCTGATTAGATCCACATCATCGTATCTACACAATCCAAGGTTGAAATCTTACCCTGATTAGATCTACATCATCGTATCTACACAATCCAAGGTTGAAATCTTACCCTGATTAGATCTACATCATCGTATCTACACAGTCCAAGGTTGAAATCTTACCCTGATTAGATCTACATCATCGTATCTACACAATCCAAGGTTGAAATCTTACCCTGATTAGATCCACATCATCGTATCTACACAATCCAAGGTTGAAATCTTACCCTGATTAGATCCACATCATCGTATCTACACAATCCAAGGTTGAAATCTTACCCTGATTAGATCCACATCATCGTATCTACACAATCCAAGGTTTAAATCTTACCCTGATTAGATCCCATCATCGTATCTACACAATCCAAGGTTGAAATCTTACCCTGATTAGATCTACATCATCGTATCTACACAATCCAAGGTTGAAATCTTACCCTGATTAGATCTACATCATCGTATCTACACAATCCAAGGTTGAAATCTTACCCTGATTAGATCTACATCATCGTATCTACACAATCCAAGGTTGAAATCTTACCCTGATTAGATCCACATCATCGTATCTACACAATCCAAGGTTGAAATCTTACCCTGATTAGATCCACATCATCGTATCTACACAATCCAAGGTTGAAATCTTACCCTGATTAGATCTACATCATCGTATCTACACAATCCAAGGTTGAAATCTTACCCTGATTAGATCTACATCATCGTATCTACACAATCCAAGGTTGAAATCTTACCCTGATTAGATCTACATCATCGTATCTACACAATCCAAGGTTGAAATCTTACCCTGATTAGATCCACATCATCGTATCTACACAATCCAAGGTTGAAATCTTACCCTGATTAGATCCACATCATCGTATCTACACAATCCAAGGTTGAAATCTTACCCTGATTAGATCCACATCATCGTATCTACACAATCCAAGGTTGAAATCTTACCCTGATTAGATCTACATCATCGTATCTACACAATCCAAGGTTGAAATCTTACCCTGATTAGATCCACATCATCGTATCTACACAATCCAAGGTTGAAATCTTACCCTGATTAGATCTACATCATCGTATCTACACAATCCAAGGTTGAAATCTTACCCTGATTAGATCCACATCATCGTATCTACACAATCCAAGGTTGAAATCTTACCCTGATTAGATCCACATCATCGTATCTACACAATCCAAGGTTGAAATCTTACCCTGATTAGATCCACATCATCGTATCTACACAATCCAAGGTTGAAATCTTACCCTGATTAGATCTACATCATCGTATCTACACAATCCAAGGTTGAAATCTTACCCTGATTAGATCTACATCATCGTATCTACACAGTCCAAGGTTGAAATCTTACCCTGATTAGATCTACATCATCGTATCTACACAATCCAAGGTTGAAATCTTACCCTGATTAGATCTACATCATCGTATCTACACAGTCCAAGGTTGAAATCTTACCCTGATTAGATCTACATCATCGTATCTACACAGTCCAAGGTTGAAATCTTACCCTGATTAGATCCACATCATCGTATCTACACAGTCCAAGGTTGAAATCTTACCCTGATTAGATCTACATCATCGTATCTACACAGTCCAAGGTTGAAATCTTACCCTGATTAGATCTACATCATCGTATCTACACAGTCCAAGGTTGAAATCTTACCCTGATTAGATCTACATCATCGTATCTACACAGTCCAAGGTTGAAATCTTACCCTGATTAGATCTACATCATCGTATCTACACAGTCCAAGGTTGAAATCTTACCCTGATTAGATCCACATCATCGTATCTACACAGTCCAAGGTTGAAATCTTACCCTGATTAGATCTACATCATCGTATCTACACAGTCCAAGGTTGAAATCTTACCCTGATTAGATCTACATCATCGTATCTACACAATCCAAGGTATATATCTTACCCTGATTAGATCCACATCATCGTATCTACACAATCCAAGGTTGAAATCTTACCCTGATTAGATCTACATCATCGTATCTACACAATCCAAGGTTGAAATCTTACCCTGATTAGATCCACATCATCGTATCTACACAGTCCAAGGTTTATATCTTACCCTGATTAGATCTACATCATCGTATCTACACAGTTTATATCTTACCCTGATTAGATCTACATCATCGTATCTACACAATCCAAGGTTGAAATCTTACCCTGATTAGATCTACATCATCGTATCTACACAGTCCAAGGTTTATATCTTACCCTGATTAGATCTACATCATCGTATCTACACAGTTTATATCTTACCCTGATTAGATCTACATCATCGTATCTACACAATCCAAGGTTTATATCTTACCCTGATTAGATCCACATCATCGTATCTACACAGTTTATATCTTACCCTGATTAGATCCACATCATCGTATCTACACAGTTTATATCTTACCCTGATTAGATCTACATCATCGTATCTACACAATCCAAGGTTTATATCTTACCCTGATTAGATCCACATCATCGTATCTACACAGTTTATATCTTACCCTGATTAGATCCACATCATCGTATCTACACAGTTTATATCTTACCCTGATTAGATCTACATCATCGTATCTACACAGTCCAAGGTTTATATCTTACCCTGATTAGATCCACATCATCGTATCTACACAGTTTATATCTTACCCTGATTAGATCCACATCATCGTATCTACACAGTTTATATCTTACCCTGATTAGATCTACATCATCGTATCTACACAGTCCAAGGTTGAAAGCAACAAAGAGTAGTCCTAAAATAATATGAAAAAACAAACAAATTCAATGGAAATTTTATCAACAATTTAAATATTATATGTAATTACAGTCAAACCTGTCTTAAGCAGCCAGTCAAAGGAATCACAGAAAGTGGCTGCTTAGCATCGGTGGCTGCTTAATAGAGGTCACATGTATAATAAAACATATTGAGAATTTGTAAATTGGCTGCTTAATACAGGTTGGCTGCTTAACCCTTTCAACACTACAGGCCTCTAAATAGACTTGCAAAAAGCCGTCTCGTCTCATTAGGATCTGCACTTTTTGCCAGTAATAATTATTACTATTTTTAGATAAAATTACCCATTTTGATAAATGAACTGGTCCACAGGTAATTTTCTTATTAATTTACTGGTCTAAAAATATCATGCACCAGTCCATGTCAGTTACTTGGGGTTGAATGGGTTAATAGAGGTTACCACTAACACAGGTTTGACTGAATAAAATTTACAAAATACATAGTTGTGTCCCTTGAAGGCACAAATCAGTGGAGCTGAAAGTATTCTCAAACTCCAGTTTCGAGGTCTGTCTGTTAGCTTCTAGTTGTTTGTATTTACGGATTAAAGTCACACAAACAGCTTACAGTGTACATGTAGAGTGGGGGAACCTATGCTCGGCGTAAATCCCACATATGAAATGTTAATTGCACATGCCGTATATAAAGTTATTTCCCAAAGTCGTGAAAACAACATTCAAATCCCTCTTGTTGACAGTTTTAGCTTCATCACGTGACCTTGCTGCTCAATACAGCTATCACAACGGTGTCGGTCGGCAGCCGTTTATATGGGGAATTCGAGACTTCAGGGCACCTATGCACGGCGTACTTGTTATTTTTTATTTATCCACCATAACTTGTTGAATATCTTATTTTGATATAATCCATCATTGAGTAAAAACGTTTATTGGTCTTAATCAGAAATGGTATAGAATCTATTTTTTGGGTTAGGTGTAGATTTTTAAATTCAGATAGCTACCCGAATTGCTCATACACCGTAACAGTTTCGGTGGAAATATTCTCCCAATGATTTGCTTGTTTATATTCGTTTGCTGGACAAGTCACATGACAGTTGCAGCAGCCTACCGACACACTCAACGGAATGCTATTGAACCATGCTTCAGCTCTGTCGGTTAAATTAGCATAGAACTATATAAATATTTTAAATACGGATGAAAATGGAAAATACGCCGAGCATAGGAACATGCCGAGCATAGGTTCCACCACTCTAGGTTATATCCATGGCGACTATCCAGCTACTTGTGGAGGAAGACTCTCTGTGTCTCCAACCAGTATTTCAGTTCCAACCTCTGTCTGAATATTTGTCTGCGCCATTTCTGTCGCCAATTGAAAAACACTGGAGCCAATTAAGAGCCATATAGTTCACAAATAAATATTTGAAGCCATGTATTTGAGAAAACATGTGCTAAAAAAGTTGCGCCAATTCACAAAATTTGTTTTTGGTCGCAATTGGCGTCATTGGCGACCGACAGCGGGAACACTGGCTTCTGTTGTTTCTGACAATTGAACACTTGGCATGTTATGGGCTTTCAGCCTTAGCTTGATATACTACATATATGAATATACTATAAAAACGTGTAAGTAACCTCTTCTATTGCGGAGTAAAGAGTTAAATGACAAACAGATTTTCACACAGTACTCACTTTGTATACGAGAGTCCATCTTTGACTCAACAGATGCATACTGCGGATCTAGAATCTCATTTAACTTTGAATCAAACCTGAAAAAATTCCCAGTAAGCAATTCTTACATACGGTAATATTATTGATAACAGTTTATATATTACATGGCTGTCCGGTTAGCACGCTCGCTTCTCACCAATGCGACCCGGGTTCGATCCTCGGACAGGGAAGTATGTGAGATGGTACGATGGTCGCCAGATCGGACAGGTGGGTTTTCTCCGGGGACTCTGGTTTCCTCCCACATGAATGACTACATTTACGCTCTCATCCGTGCCAATGAGAGTGATTAATATAAGTTGTTAAAACTTGCTTCGCAATCGTTGTAAAATAAATAAAGAATAAATATATTACATTTGATACAAACGATTGAATAGGATAACATACAGCAACTTTCTATCATGAATAGGATAACATACAGCAACTTTCTATCATGAATAGGATAACATACAGCAACTTTCCTTCATGAATAGGATAACATACAGCAACTTTCTATCATGAATAGGATAACATACAGCAACTTTCTATCATGAATAGGATAACATACAGCAACTTTCTATCATGAATAGGATAACATACAGCAACTTTCCTTCATGAATAGGATAACATACAGCAACTTTCTTTCATGAATAGGATAACATACAGCAACTTTCTATCATGAATAGGATAACATACAGCAACTTTCTATCATGAATAGGATAACATACAGCAACTTTCCTTCATGAATAGGATAACATACAGCAACTTTCTTTCATGAATAGGATAACATACAGCAACTTTCTATCATGAATAGGATAACATACAGCAACTTTCTATCATGAATAGGATAACATACAGCAACTTTCCTTCATGAATAGGATAACATACAGCAACTTTCTTTCATGAATAGGATAACATACAGCAACTTTCTATCATGAATAGGATAACATACAGCAACTTTCTATCATGAATAGGATAACATACAGCAACTTTCTATCATGAATAGGATAACATACAGTAACTTTCTATCATGAATAGGATAACATACAGCAACTTTCTATCATGAATAGGATAACATACAGCAACTTTCTATCATGAATAGGATAACATACAGTAACTTTCTATCATGAATAGGATAACATACAGCAACTTTCTATCATGAATAGGATAACATACAGCAACTTTCTATCATGAATAGGATAACATACAGCAACTTTCTATCATGAATAGGATAACATACAGCAACTTTCTATCATGAATAGGATAACATACAGCAACTTTCTATCATGAATAGGATAACATACAGCAACTTTCTATCATGAATAGGATAACATACAGCAACTTTCTATCATGAATAGGATAACATACAGCAACTTTCTATCATGAATAGGATAACATACAGCAACTTTCTATCATGAATAGGATAACATACAGCAACTTTCTATCATGAATAGGATAACATACAGAAACTTTCTATCATGAATAGGATAACATACAGCAACTTTCTTTCATGAATAGGATAACATACAGCAACTTTCTTTCATGAATAGGATAACATACAGCAACTTTCTATCATGAATAGGATAACATACTGCAACTTTCTATCATGAATAGGATAACATACAGCAACTTTCCTTCATGAATAGGATAACATACAGCAACTTTCTATCATGAATAGGATAACATACAGCAACTTTCTATCATGAATAGGATAACATACAGCAACTTTCTATCATGAATAGGATAACATACAGCAACTTTCTTTCATGAATAGGATAACATACAGCAACTTTCTTTCATGAATAGGATAACATACAGCAACTTTCTATCATGAATAGGATAACATACAGCAACTTTCTATCATGAATAGGATAACATACAGTAACTTTCTTTCATGAATAGGATAACATACAGTAACTTTCTTTCATGAATAGGATAACATACAGCAACTTTCTATCATGAATAGGATAACATACAGCAACTTTCTTTCATGAATAGGATAACATACAGCAACTTTCTTTCATGAATAGGATAACATACAGCAACTTTCTATCATGAATAGGATAACATACAGCAACTTTCTATCATGAATAGGATAACATACAGTAACTTTCTTTCATGAATAGGATAACATACAGTAACTTTCTTTCATGAATAGGATAACATACAGTAACTTTCCTTCAAGAATAAAGATCTATTACCTAGACGAGACCTATCTATAATACAAGACTCACTGACATTAGTTATGGCCCTTGCTGCAGTCAGATCGGTCCTTGCTGCACTATGCTAGTCATATCGGTCCTTGCTGCACTATACAAGTCATATCGGTCCTTGCTGCACTATGCCAGTCATATCGGTCCTTGCAGCACTATGCCAGTCATATCGGTCATTGCAGCACTATGCCAGTCATGTCGGTCCTTGCTGCACTATGCCAGTCATATCGGTCCTTGCACCACTATGCCAGTCATGTCGGTCCTTGCACCACTGTGCCAGTCATGTCGGTCCTTGCAGCACTATGCCAGTAATATCGTCCTTGCAGCACTATGCCAGTCAGATCGGTCCTTGCAGCACTATGCAAGTCATATCGGTCCTTGCAGCACTATGCCAGTCATGTCGGTCCTTGCAGCACTATGCCAGTCATATCTGTCCTTGCTGCACTATGCCAGTAATATCGGTCCTTGCTGCACTATGCCAGTCATATCGGTCCTTGCAGCACTATGCCAGTCATATCGGTCCTTGCAGCACTATGCCAGTCATATCTGTCCTTGCTGCACTATGCCAGTCATATCGGTCCTTGCAGCACTATGCAAGTCATATCGGTCCTTGCAGCACTATGCCAGTCATGTCGGTCCTTGCAGCACTATGCCAGTCATGTCGGTCCTTGCAGCACTATGCCAGTCATGTCGGCCCTGCAGCACTATGCCAGTCATATTTGCCCTTTGCAGCAGTATGCCAGTCATGTCGGCTCTGGCAGCACTATGTCAGTCATGTCAGTCCTTGCAGCACTATGCCAGTCATATCGGTCATTGCAGCACTATGCCAGTCATGTCAGTCCTTGCAGCAATATGCCAGTAATATCGTCCTTGCAGCACTATGCCAGTAATATCGGTCCTTGCACCACTATGCCAGTCAGATCGGTCCTTGCACCACTGTGCCAGTAATATCGGTCCTTGCAGCACTATGCCAGTAATATCGGTCCTTGCTGCACTATGCCAGTCATATCTGTCCTTGCTGCACGATGCCAGTCATATCGGTCCTTGCAGCACTATGCCAGTCATGTCGTTTCTTGCAGCACTATGCCAGTCATGTCGGTCCTTGCAGCACTATGCCAGTCATGTCGGCCCTGCAGCACTATGCCAGTCACATTTGCCCTTTGCAGCAGTATGCCAGTCATGTCGGCTCTGGCAGCACTATGCCAGTCATGTTGGCTCTGGCAGCACTATGCCAGTTATATCGGCTCTGGCAGCACTATGCCAGTCATGTCGGCTCTGGCAGCACTATGCCAGTCATATCGGCTCTGGCAGCGCTATGCCAGTCATGTTGGCTCTGCAGCACTATGCCAGTCATGTTGGCCCTGCAGCACTATGCCAGTCATGTTGGCTCTGGCAGCGCTATGCCAGTCATGTCGGCACTGCAGCACTATGCCAGTCATGTTGGCTCTGGCAGCACTATGCCAGTTATATTGGCTCTGGCAGCACTATGCCAGTCATGTCGGCTCTGGCAGCACTATGCCAGTCATGTCGGCTCTGGCAGCAATATGCCAGTAATATCGTCCTTGCAGCACTATGCCAGTAATATCGGTCCTTGCACCACTATGCCAGTCAGATCGGTCCTTGCACCACTGTGCCAGTAATATCGGTCCTTGCAGCACTATGCCAGTAATATCGGTCCTTGCTGCACTATGCCAGTCATATCTGTCCTTGCTGCACGATGCCAGTCATATCGGTCCTTGCAGCACTATGCCAGTCATGTCGTTTCTTGCAGCACTATGCCAGTCATGTCGGTCCTTGCAGCACTATGCCAGTCATGTCGGCCCTGCAGCACTATGCCAGTCACATTTGCCCTTTGCAGCAGTATGCCAGTCATGTCGGCTCTGGCAGCACTATGCCAGTCATGTTGGCTCTGGCAGCACTATGCCAGTTATATCGGCTCTGGCAGCACTATGCCAGTCATGTCGGCTCTGGCAGCACTATGCCAGTCATATCGGCTCTGGCAGCGCTATGCCAGTCATGTTGGCTCTGCAGCACTATGCCAGTCATGTTGGCCCTGCAGCACTATGCCAGTCATGTTGGCTCTGGCAGCGCTATGCCAGTCATGTCGGCACTGCAGCACTATGCCAGTCATGTTGGCTCTGGCAGCACTATGCCAGTTATATTGGCTCTGGCAGCACTATGCCAGTCATGTCGGCTCTGGCAGCACTATGCCAGTCATGTCGGCTCTGGCAGCACTATGCCAGTCATGTCGGCTCTGGCAACGCTATGCCAGTCATGTCGGCTCTGGCAGCACTATGCCAGTCATGTCGGCTATTGCAGCTCTATGCCAGTCATGTCAGCTCTATCCCGGTCATGTTGGCTCTGGCAGCACTATGCCAGTGATATTGAATATTATATTACATACATGTTTGTGTGAAACAAAGATGCAGTTTGAATTCAGCCTTTACAACCACTTACTTGGCGAATAGCCACTGCAGTAACCTTATCCTTGCCTCCCCCGGCTTGAAGATCAGTTCAGCTATCCATGAATCATCAACCCCCTCAGTGTACGGACAATGAAGTTGCTGCAACATGAAACAATAAGATTCATGAAAAATTGACAATATTGGTAATTAAATTAATCCAAAATCTACTGAACAACATAAAAACACTTTTCCTTGTGGGTGTCCCATATTCCGCATTCAGGAAACATTTGAGAAAATGTAAACAATACAATACAATACGTTTATTGCATAATACACGGTTCATTCTAGGTCAGAATTTTTGGGAGAAGTGAGAAAGCGTGTGATCACTTCCTTAAATGGTGTTCTTTAATATACTTCTGCAAAATAGGGTTAAAATGCACAGTACGACCATTAAATACAACATTTGAATAGAAGGAGTGCTTTATAATGTATAAAGTATAATAGTATCTTACTAGACAAAATTTTGTTTGAAAAATCGTAAAAACCAAAGTGGGAGAAGTGGGGCCCCCAGAGGGTGAAGTCAGGGTCACTAGGGCGACTATTTCGCCCACATTGCCATCTAGAATGATCCCTGAATACAGTATACGTGTTTGTAGCAATTATGTAAAAACAACCAGTGACATGGAACTTTACAAAAGAGTACAATCACAAGTTCAAATATATGTGTAAAATATGCATTAGTTTCGTTGCTTATATGCAAAATATATAAATTTGGAAAGACCAATGGTGATTTTTTTGGATTTGCATGACAAAAGATTAATAAACTTTAGGTCTGTACAGTCGGCCAAGTATGGTAATATCTTTTAATGAATTTTGCGATCTTAGGTTTGAGTAATGTGGGCAAATTAATATGAAGTGATCACACGTAAAACATGAAATACTGAAAAATAAAGAAAACAAAAAATGAACAAAACATCAATACTTAAAATTTCCTGAACAATGTTTGGTCTATTCACAGGGTTATCGCCAATGACGCCAATTGCGCCAAAAAATACTGATGCTTAATTGTGTGAATTGGCGAAGAAAATATGTGGCGCCACTTTATTTTTTACCACATGTTTTGTGAAATTCATGGCTTCAAATATATATCTGTGAACCATATGGCTCTTAGTTGGCTCCATGATTTTCAAATTGGATCCATTTTTTTAAAATTGGCGACTGAAGTGGAGCTGACAAACATTCAGACAGGGAACCCTGCATTCAGCGTGACATTACCATTGGGATCTACCATACTGCAATCGAAATGAAAATATAATACATAAAATATGTCATTCCACTGGTTGAAAGCTAAGCTTGCCCAGAAAAACATGTTTAGGATCCCTGCATGGGGTTTCACATTAATGGAACATACATCTGATCTATGTTTGGCATCCGTTGTCCAGTGGTAGCGCTGCGGATTTGGAATCGATCGGTCCCGGGCTCGATACTCTGTCAGGCCACGTATGTAGTGTCATTGAGCAATGCACTTCACGCACATTGCTTAGTAAGTTAGTACTGGTTAACCAGTTAGGTCGGCTAAGCTTGCCCAGGAAAACATATCTAGGTCCTTGCAATGGGTTTGACATTAATGGAACATACATACATACGAAATGTATCGAAAGAATTTGTGTGCTCTATTTTGTAAACAGAAGAACAAAATTTATGAAGAGGTCTTATTGATCAGAGTATCGAACTGTCGACACGGAACTGTTTGATTCCAAATCGACGGTCTACATGTCTACCACACAATAGAAGGGACCTGCCAGTCATAAGCAGATATTGATTGTGCGGCAGTTTAAAAGTAGAACAACAAACTAGTTTGCAAGTTCTAACTTGCCAGACGATTGACAATACACATATCTTGTGAAAAAGTGCAAATTATTTTATGGAACGAAACATTTTAGCCTGTGTGAATGTATTAAATGAAAATAGAAGACACTATTCTGCTTTTAATAAAAATATACGCAAATGAAAGTCATACATCCAGTTTTTGCTTAAACTTTTTGGATGTGGAAACATTTGAAGCAGCCGCCATTTTCTTTGTGATCAGGATCATTAGACGATTGGGAAATACTAAGCTGCAAACATTTCTTTCTGTAGATGATTTATATTGGGAACATAATGTTTTACACGCGTGTTATCTTGTGTGGATGGATGCTCTACATCGTCACTTGGTTACCTCCGTCTACAATAAGCATCACGTAGATCTCATCCTATTAGACTTCAGCAAGGCTTTAGAAAAGGTCACTCACGAGAGAGTACTACTAAAATGCATGACTATGGAGTCTGAGGTCAAACATTAAGGTGGATTAAGTGTTTTCTAGATAATAGACTCCAGCCAGAGCTATCCTTAATGGTATTAGTTCAGAAGCCATGCTTGTGTCTTCTGGAGTCCCACGGGGATCCGTACTTGGACCCTTGCTATTCCTAGCCTATATAAACGACCGCCCACAAAACATCAGTTCCAAAGTCCGTATCTTTGCAGATGATACTGCAGTCTATCTATCACTGACATATGCAAATGATTCGGTCACACGCCAAAACGATCGTAAGAGGTTAGAAGAGTGGGAGTTGGAGTGGGACATGTAATTCAACCCCTCCAAATGTCAAGTTATCCACTTCACCAGAAGGAAACATCATATTCCCAGTCAATATAAACTCCATGGAGTCCTATTTGAGTCGGCCACATCAGCCAATACATCAACGATATTAGTACATGTTTGATACTAACCTGGGAACAGGCGTTGATATATTTTGCCAGATCAGTCATATAAATATATTTTAATACCGAGACCATTAATTGGGCCGTATTGAGTTTCTGATCATGTTAACTACTGTCATTTTGCCAGAAGTAAAAAAGTGAAAAATCGACAGACTGGAACCCAGGCTAGCTAGATACAATAACACTTAATGTAAACGGTGAAGCGATCTGACGGATCTGTAGTCCAGTGGTAACACACTGGACTGGTAATCCAGGGATCGCAGGTTCGACCCTCGTCTGACCCTAATAAAATTAACAGTCTTTCAGATGGGACGTTAAACCGAGGTCTCGTGTCGGTGCTTTACACCGTGCACGTAAAAGAACCAGAGGAGACTCTGAAATGGGTCTCTGTCTGTATCATTGCACTATCCTCCAAACATCTAAAATGACTAATTTCTTCAGGAGGCATCGCTCATATGGGCAACCGGTAGCGACGATAAATATACGTAAAACACACACACGGTGAAGTAAACTGTTTCAACGTTTATGTGCAAACGGTACTGCTACATTGGAGGCGAAGGCTACAATACAAATACATGGAATATACATCCCCTGTTTGTTAAATATTCTGTATTATTATTATTATTATTATTATGTACAAAATATATGCTTAGGGACGTTTTCGGAGTCATTTCGAACTTCGTTGTCGCTTCGAGCACCGGGCATGCATCTTCTATGGCAAACAATCGGAAAGGACGATTCATCATAAACATGGAAACAGGTTACCAGAACCCATATTGCCTGTATGTCTATATATAGGTAGATATATATATATACTATATACGGGTATAGCATGCCGATGCCGTGGTTGAATAATGATTTCAAACTAGATGAAATGAGTTTGTACATGAACATCCTTATACTGATAGTATTTATATTGTGTGATCAATTAAACGTGTAAGCAGTGTATAATCCTTCGGACTATTGGACTTTCGGTCTATCAGACCTTATTTGTTTAAATAGATTTTCCATTTTTTCTTTCCAACTCTTTCAGATTTAGTGCTTACTAGAGTTGGAGAAGTTCTTTTTTTAAAATCTTTTTTTATCGGGTTTCAAACTTTTTAAATACCTTTTTTTATTAAGAACTCAACAAGTGAACTAAGTTTCAAACAAAACATACTTTTTATTACACATTACATATAACAGGTAAATCAAATGAACATAATCGCAAATAATTTCAATAGTCCATAATGCAGTTAAAGTTCACAGTTAAAAAACTCTTTCCCCAGTCAGTGTGTGGAGGTAGAAGTAAGAGCATTCTTTCTCCCCCAGTCAGTGTGTGGAGGTAGAAGTAAGAGCATTCTTTCTCCCCCAGTCAATGTGTGGAGGTAGAAGTAAGAGCATTCTTTCTCCCCCAGTCAATGTGTGGAGGTAGAAGTAAGAGCATTCTTTATCCCTCCAGTCAGTGCGTGGAGGTAGAAGTAAGAGCATTCTTTCTCCCCCAGTCATTGTGTGGAGGTAGAAGTAAGAGCATTCTTTCTCCCCCAGTCAGTGTGTGGAGGTAGAAGTAAGAGCATTCTTTCTCCCTCCAGTCAGTGCGTGGAGGTAGAAGTAAGAGCATTCTTTCTCCCTCCAGTCAGTGCGTGGAGGTAGAAGTAAGTGCATTATTTCCCCAGTCAGTGGGTGGAGGTAGAAGTAAGTGCATTATTCCCCAGTCAGTGCGTGGAGGTAGAAGTAAGTGCATTATTTCCCCAGTCAGTGAGTGGAGGTAGAAGTAAGTACGTTATTACCCCAGTCAGTGTGTGGAGGTAGAAGTAAGTGCATTATTTCCCCAGTCAGTACCTGGAGGTAGAAGTAAGTGCATTATTTCACCAGTCAGTTCGTGGAGGTAGAAGTAAGTGCATTATTTCCGCAGTCAGTGCGTGGAGGTAGAAGTAAGTGCATTATTTCCCCAGTCAGTGCGTGGAGGTAGAAGTAAGTGCATTATTTCCCCAGTCAGTACCTGGAGGTAGAAGTAAGTGCATTATTTCCCCAGTCAGTGCGTGGAGATATAAGTAAGTGCATTCTTTCCCCAGTCAGTGCGTGGAGGTAGAAGTAAATGCATTATTTCCCCAGTCAGTGCGTGGAGGTAGAAGTAAGTGCATTATTTCCCCAGCCACTGCGTGGAGGTAGAAGTAAGTGCATTATTTCCCCAGTCAGTGCGTGGAGGTAGAAGTAAGTGCATTATTTACCCAGTCAGCGCGTGGAGGTAGATGTAAGTGCATTATTTCCCCAGTCAGTGTGTGGAGGTAGAAGTAAGTGCATTATTTCCCCAGTCAGTATGTGGAGCTAGAACTAAGTGCATTATTTCCCCAGTCAGTGTGTGGAGCTAGAAGTAAGTGCATCATTTCCCCAGTCAGTGTGTGGAGCTAGAAGTAAGTGCATTATTTCCCCAGTCAGTGTGTGGAGGTAGAAGTAAGTGCATTATTTCCCCAGTCAGTGTGTGGAGGTAGAAGTAAGTGCATTATTTCCCCAGTCAGTGTGTGGAGGTAAAAGTAAGTGCATTATTTCCCCAGTCAGTGTGTGGAGCTAGAAGTAAGTGCATTATTTCCCCAGTCAGTGTGTGGAGCTAGAAGTAAGTGCATTATTTCCCCAGTCAGTGCGTGGAGTGCGTGGAGGTAGAAGTAAGTGCATTATTTCCCCAGTCAGTGCGTGGAGTGCGTGGAGGTAGAAGTAAGTGCATTCTTTCCCCAGTCAGTGTGTGGAGGTAGAAGTAAGTGCATTCTTTCCCCAGTCAGTGCGTGGAGGTAGAAGTAAGTGCATTATTATACCAGTCAGTGCGTGGAGGTAGAAGTAAGTGCATTATTCCCGCAGTCAGTGCGTGGAGGTAGAAGTAAGTGCATTATTTCCCCAGTCAGTGTGTGGAGGTAGAAGTAAGTGCATTATTTCCCCAGTCAGTGCGTGGAGGTAGAAGTAAGTGCATTATTTCCCCAGTCAGTGCGTGGAGGTAGAAGTAAGTGCATTATTTCCCCAGTCAGTGTGTGGAGGTAGAAGTAAGTGCATTATATCCCCAGTCAGTGCGTAGAGGTAGAAGTAAGTGCATTATTTCCCCAGTCAGTGCGTGGAGGTAGAAGTAAGTGCATTATTTACACAGTCAGCCCGTGGAGGTAGATGTAAGTGCATTATTTCCCCAGCCACTGCGTGGAGGTAGAGGTAAGTGCATTATTTACCCAGTCAGTGCGTGGAGGTAGAAGTAAGTGCATTATTTCCGCAGTCAGTGCGTGGAGGTAGAAGTAAGTGCATTATTTCCCCAGTCAGTGCGTGGAGGTAGAAGTAAGTGCATTATTTCCCCAGTCAGTACCTGGAGTTAGAATTAAGTGCATTATTTCCCCAGTCAGTGTGAGTAGAAGAAGTGCATTTTTCCCAGTCAGGCGTGGAGGTAGAAGTAAGTGCATTCTTTCCCCAGTCAGTGCGTGGAGGTAGAAGTAAGTGCATTATTTCCCCAGTCAGTGCGTGGAGGTAGAAGTAAGTGCATTATTTCCCCAGTCAGCGTGGAGGTAGAAGTAAGTGCATTATTTCCCCAGTCAGTGCGTGGAGGTAGAAGTAAGTGCATTATTTCCCCAGTCAGTGCGTGGAGTGCGTGGAGGTAGACGTAAGTGCATTCTTTCCCCAGTCAGAGTGTGGAGGTAGAAGTAAGTGTATTATTTCCCCAGTCAGTGTGTGGAGCTAGCAGTAAGTTCATTATTTCCCCAGTTAGTGTGTGGAGGTAGAAGTAAGTGCATTATTTCCCCAGTCAGTGTGTGGAGGTAGAAGTAAGTGCATTATTTCCCCAGTCAGTGTGTGGAGCTAGAAGTAAGTGCATTATTTCCCCAGTCAGTGTGTGGAGCTAGAAGTAAGTGCATTATTTCCCCAGTCAGTGCGTGGAGTGCGTGGAGGTAGACGTAAGTGCATTCTTTCCCCAGTCAGAGTGTGGAGGTAGAAGTAAGTGTATTATTTCCCCAGTCAGTGTGTGGAGCTAGCAGTAAGTTCATTATTTCCCCAGTTAGTGTGTGGAGGTAGAAGTAAGTGCATTATTTCCCCAGTCAGTGTGTGGAGGTAGAAGTAAGTGCATTATTTCCCCAGTCAGTGTGTGGAGCTAGAAGTAAGTGCATTATTTCCCCAGTCAGTGTGTGGAGCTAGAAGTAAGTGCATTATTTCCCCAGTCAGTGCGCGGAGTGCGTGGAGGTAGACGTAAGTGCATTCTTTCCCCAGTCAGAGTGTGGAGGTAGAAGTAAGTGTATTATTTCCCCAGTCAGTGTGTGGAGGTAGAAGTAAGTGCATTCTTTCCCCAGTCAGTGCGTGGAGGTAGAAGTAAGTGCATTATTTCACCAGTCAGTGCGTGGAGGTAGAAGTAAGTGCATTATTCCCGCAGTCAGTGCGTGGAGGTAGAAGTAAGTGCATTATTTCCCCAGTCAGTGCGTGGAGGTAGAATTAAGTGCATTATTTCCCCAGTCAGTGTGTGGAGGTAGAAGTAAGTGCATTATTTCCCCAGTCAGTGCGTGGAGGTAGAAGTAAGTGCATTATTTACCCAGTCAGCGCGTGGAGTAGATGTAAGTGCATTATTTCCCCAGCCACTGCGTGGAGGTAGAAGTAAGTGCATTATTTACCCAGTCAGTGCGTGGAGGTAGAAGTAAGTGCATTATTTCCCCAGTCAGTACGTGGAGGTAGAAGTAAGTGCATTATTTCCCCATTCAGTGCGTGGAGATAGAAGTAAGTGCATTATTTCCCCAGTCAGTGCGTGGAGGTAGAAGTAAGTGCATTATTTCCCCAGCCACTGTGTGCATGTATAAGTAAGTGCATTATTTCCCCAGTCAGGGCGTGGAGGTAGAGGTAAGTGCATTATTTCCCCAGTCAGTACGTTGAGGTAGAAGTAAGTGCATTATTTCCCAAGTCAGTGTGTGGAAGTAGAAGTAAGTGCATTCTTTCTCCCTCCAGTCAGTGCGTGGAGGTATAAATAAGTGCATTATTTCCCCAGTCAGCGCGTGGAGGTAGAAGTAAGTGCATTATTTCCCCAGCCACTGCGTGGAGGTAGAAGTAAGTGCATTATTTCCCCAGTCAGTGTGTGGAGGTAGAAGTAAGTTCATTATTTCCCCAGTTAGTGTGTGGAGGTAGAAGTAAGTGCATTATTTCCTCAGTCAGTGTGTGGAGGTAGAAGTAAGTGCATTATTTCCCCAGTCAGTGTGTGGAGGTAAAAGTAAGTGCATTATTTCCCAAGTCAGTGTGTGGAGCTAGAAGTAAGTGCATTATTTCCCCAGTCAGTGTGTGGAGCTAGAAGTAAGTGCATTATTTCCCCAGTCAGTGTGTGGAGCTAGAAGTAAGTGCATTATTTCCCCAGTCAGTGCGTGGAGTGCGTGGAGGTAGAGGTAAGTGCATTCTTTCCCCAGTCAGTGTGTGGAGGTAGAAGTAAGTGTATTATTTCCGCAGTCAGTGTGTGGAGTGCGTGGAGTGCGTGGAGGTAGAAGTAAGTGCATTCTTTCCCCAGTCAGTGTGTGGAGGTAGAAGTAAGTGCATTCTTTCTCCAGTCAGTGCGTGGAAGTAGAAGTAAGTGCATTATTTCACCAGTCAGTGCGTGGAGGTAGAAGTGAGTGCATTATTCCCGCAGTCAGTGCGTGGCGGTAGAAGTAAGTGCATTATTTCCCCAGTCAGTGCGTGGAGGTAGAAGTAAGTGCATTATTTCCCCAGTCAGTGCGTGGAGGTAGAAGTAAGTGCATTATTCCCCAGTCAGTGTTTGGAGGTAGAAGTAAGTGCATTATATCCCCAGTCAGTGAGTGGAGGTAGAAGTAAGTGCATTATTTCCCCAGTCAGTGTGTGGAGGTAGAAGTAAGTTCATTATTTCCCCAGTCAGTGTGTGGAGGTAGAAGTAAGTGCATTATTTCCCCAGTCAGTGTGTGGAGCTAGAAGTAAGTGCATTATTTCCCCAGTCAGTGTGTGTAGGTAAAAGTAAGTGCATTATTTCCCCAGTCAGTGTGTGGAGCTAGAAGTAAGTGCATTATTTCCCCAGTCAGTGTGTGGAGCTAGAAGTAAGTGCATTATTTCCCCAGTCAGTGTGTGGAGCTAGAAGAAAGTGCATTATTTCCCCAGTCAGTGCGTGGAGTGCGTGGAGGTAGACGTAAGTGCATTCTTTCCCCAGTCAGTGTGTGGAGGTAGAAGTAAGTGTATTATTTCCGCAGTCAGTGCGTGGAGTGCGTGGAGTGCGTGGAGTGCGTGGAGTGCGTGTAGTGCGTGGAGGTAGAAGTAAGTGCATTCTTTCCCCAGTCAGTGTGTGGAGGTAGAAGTAAGTGCATTCTTTCCCCAGTCAGTGCGTGGAGGTAGAAGTAAGTGCATTATTTCACCAGCCACTGCGTGGAGGTAGAAGTAAGTGCATTATTTCCCCAGTCAGTGTGTGGAGGTAGAAGTAAGTTCATTATTTCCCCAGTTAGTGTGTGGAGGTAGAAGTAATTGCATTATTTCCTCAGTCAGTGTGTGGAGGTAGAAGTAAGTGCATTATTTCCCCAGTCAGTGTGTGGAGGTAAAAGTAAGTGCATTATTTCCCAAGTCAGTGTGTGGAGCTAGAAGTAAGTGCATTATTTCCCCAGTCAGTGTGTGGAGCTAGAAGTAAGTGCATTATTTCCCCAGTCAGTGTGTGGAGCTAGAAGTAAGTGCATTATTTCCCCAGTCAGTGCGTGGAGTGCGTGGAGGTAGACGTAAGTGCATTCTTTCCCCAGTCAGTGTGTGGAGGTAGAAGTAAGTGTATTATTTCCGCAGTCAGTAGTCGTGGAGTGCGTGGAGTGCGTGGAGGTAGAAGTAAGTGCATTCTTTCCCCAGTCAGTGTGTGGAGGTAGAAGTAAGTGCATTCTTTCCCCAGTCAGTGCGTGGAGGTAGAAGTAAGTGCATTATTTCACCAGTCAGTGCGTGGAGGTAGAAGTAAGTGCATTATTTCCCCAGTCAGTGCGTGGAGGTAGAAGTAAGTGCATTATTTCCCCAGTCAGTGCGTGGAGGTAGAAGTAAGTGCATTATTTCCCCAGTCAGTGCGTGGAGGTAGAAGTAAGTGCATTATTTCCCCAGTCAGTGTGTGGAGGTAGAAGTAAGTGCATTATATCCCCAGTCAGTGCGTGGAGGTAGAAGTAAGTGCATTATTTCCCCAGTCAGTGTGTGGAGGTAGAAGTAAGTTCATTATTTCCCCAGTCAGTGTGTGGAGGTAGAAGTAAGTGCATTATTTCCCCAGTCAGTGTGTGGAGCTAGAAGTAAGTGCATTATTTCCCCAGTCAGTGTGTGGAGGTAAAAGTAAGTGCATTATTTCCCCAGTCAGTGTGTGGAGCTAGAAGTAAGTGCATTATTTCCCCAGTCAGTGTGTGGAGCTAGAAGTAAGTGCATTATTTCCCCAGTCAGTGTGTGGAGCTAGAAGTAAGTGCATTATTTCCCCAGTCAGTGCGTGGAGGTAGAGTAAGTGCATTTTTCCCCAGTCAGTGTGTGGAGGTAGAAGTAAGTGCATTATTTCCCCAGTCAGTGCGTGGAGTGCGTGGAGGTAGAAGTAAGTGCATTCTTTCCCCAGTCAGTGTGTGGAGGTAGAAGTAAGTGCATTATTTCCCCAGTCAGTGTGTGGAGCTAGAAGTAAGTTCATTATTTCCCCAGTTAGTGTGTGGAGGTAGAAGTAAGTGCATTATTTCCCCAGTCAGTGTGTGGAGGTAGAAGTAAGTGCATTATTTCCCCAGTCAGTGTGTGGAGCTAGAAGTAAGTGCATTATTTCCCCAGTCAGTGTGTGGAGCTAGAAGTAAGTGCATTATTTCCCCAGTCAGTGCGTAGTGCGTGGAGGTAGACGTAAGTGCATTCTTTCCCCAGTCAGAGTGTGGAGGTAGAAGTAAGTGTATTATTTCCCCAGTCAGTGTGTGGAGCTAGCAGTAAGTTCATTATTTCCCCAGTTAGTGTGTGGAGGTAGAAGTAAGTGCATTATTTCCCCAGTCAGTGTGTGGAGGTAGAAGTAAGTGCATTATTTCCCCAGTCAGTGTGTGGAGGTAGAAGTAAGTGCATTATTTCCCCAGTCAGTGTGTGGAGCTAGAAGTAAGTGCATTATTTCCCCAGTCAGTGCAGTGCGTGGAGGTAGACGTAAGTGCATTCTTTCCCCAGTCAGAGTGTGGAGGTAGAAGTAAGTGCATTATTTCCCCAGTCAGTGTGTGGAGGTAGAAGTAAGTGCATTATTTCCCCAGTCAGTGCGTGGAGGTAGAAGTAAGTGCATTATTTCCCCAGTCAGTGCGTGGAGGTAGAAGTAAGTGCATTATTTCCCCAGTCAGTGCGTGGAGGTAGAAGTAAGTGCATTATTTCCCCAGTCAGTGCGTGGAGGTAGAAGTAAGTGCATTATTTCCCCAGTCAGTGTGTGGAGGTAGAAGTAAGTGCATTATTTCCCCAGTCAGTGCGTGGAGGTAGAAGTAAGTGCATTATTTACCCAGTCAGCGCGTGGAGTAGATGTAAGTGCATTATTTCCCCAGCCACTGCGTGGAGGTAGAAGTAAGTGCATTATTTACCCAGTCAGTGCGTGGAGGTAGAAGTAAGTGCATTATTTCCCCAGTCAGTGCGTGGAGGTAGAAGTAAGTGCATTATTTCCCCAGTCAGTGCGTGGAGGTAGAAGTAAGTGCATTATTTCCCCAGTCAGTGCGTGGAGGTAGAAGTAAGTGCATTATTTCCCCAGTCAGTGCGTGGAGGTAGAAGTAAGTGCATTATTTCCCCAGTCAGTGCGTGGAGGTAGAAGTAAGTGCATTATTTCCCCAGTCAGTGCGTGGAGGTAGAAGTAAGTGCATTATTTCCCCAGTCAGTGCGTGGAGGTAGAAGTAAGTGCATTATTTCCCCAGTCAGTGTGTGGAGGTAGAAGTAAGTGCATTATTCCCCAGCATTGAGTAGAAGTAAGTGCATTTCCCAGTCAGTGCGTGGAGGTAGAAGTAAGTGCATTATTTCCCCAGTCAGTGCGTGGAGGTAGAAGTAAGTGCATTATTTCCCCAGTCAGTGCGTGGAGGTAGAAGTAAGTGCATTATTTCCCCAGTCAGTGTGTGGAGGTAGAAGTAAGTGCATTCTTTCTCCCTCCAGTCAGTGCGTGGAGGTAGCGGTAAGTGCATTATTCCCCAGTCAGTGCGTGGAGGTAGAAGTAAGTGCATTATTCCCCAGTCAGTGCGTGGAGGTAGAAGTAAGTGCATTATTTCCCCAGTCAGTGAGTGGAGGTAGAAGTAAGTATGTTATTTCCCCAGTCAGTGTGTGGAGGTAGAAGTAAGTGCATTATTTCACCAGTCAGTGCGTGTAGGTAGTGCATTATTTCCCCAGTCAATGCGTGGAGGTAGAAGTATGTGCATTATTTCCCCAGTCAGTGCGTGGAGGTAGAAGTAAGTGCATTATTTCCCCAGTCAGTGTGTGGAGGTAGAAGTAAGTGCATTATTTCCCCAGTCAGTGCGTGGAGATAGAAGTAAGTGCATTCTTTCCCCAGTCAGTGCGTGGAGGTAGAAGTAAATGCATTATTTCCCCAGTCAGTGCGTGGAGGTAGAATTAAGTGCATTATTTCCCCAGCCACTGCGTGGAGGTAGAAGTAAGTGCATTATTTCCCCAGTCAGTGCGTGGAGATAGAAGTAAGTGCATTATTTACCCAGTCAGCGCGTGGAGGTAGATGTAAGTGCATTATTTCCCCAGCCACTGCGTGGAGGTAGAAGTAAGTGCATTATTTCCCCAGTCAGTGCGTGGAGGTAGAAGTAAGTGCATTATTTCCCCAGTCAGTGCGTTGAGGTAGAAGTAAGTGCATTATTTCCCCAGTCAGTGTGTGGAGGTAGAAGTAAGTGCATTATTTCCCCAGTCAGTGTGTGGAGGTAGAAGTAAGTGCATTATTTCCCCAGTCAGTGTGTGGAGCTAGAAGTAAGTGCATTATTTCCCCAGTCAGTGCGTGGAGGTAGAAGTAAGTGCATTATTTCCCCAGTCAGTGCGTGGAGGTAGAAGTAAGTGCATTATTTCCCCAGTCAGTGTGTGGAGCTAGAAGTAAGTGCATTATTTCCCCAGTCAGTGTGTGGAGCTAGAAGTAAGTGCATTATTTCCCCAGTCAGTCCAGTGCGTGGAGGTAGACGTAAGTGCATTCTTTCCCCAGTCAGAGTGTGGAGGTAGAAGTAAGTGTATTATTTCCCCAGTCAGTGTGTGGAGGTAGAAGTAAGTGCATTCTTTCCCCAGTCAGTGCGTGGAGGTAGAAGTAAGTGCATTATTTCACCAGTCAGTGCGTGGAGGTAGAAGTAAGTGCATTATTCCCGCAGTCAGTGCGTGGAGGTAGAAGTAAGTGCATTATTTCCCCAGTCAGTGCGTGGAGGTAGAATTAAGTGCATTATTTCCCCAGTCAGTGTGTGGAGGTAGAAGTAAGTGCATTATTTCCCCAGTCAGTGCGTGGAGGTAGAAGTAAGTGCATTATTTACCCAGTCAGCGCGTGGAGTAGATGTAAGTGCATTATTTCCCCAGCCACTGCGTGGAGGTAGAAGTAAGTGCATTATTTACCCAGTCAGTGCGTGGAGGTAGAAGTAAGTGCATTATTTCCCCAGTCAGTACGTGGAGGTAGAAGTAAGTGCATTATTTCCCCATTCAGTGCGTGGAGATAGAAGTAAGTGCATTATTTCCCCAGTCAGTGCGTGGAGGTAGAAGTAAGTGCATTATTTCCCCAGCCACTGTGTGCATGTATAAGTAAGTGCATTATTTCCCCAGTCAGGGCGTGGAGGTAGAGGTAAGTGCATTATTTCCCCAGTCAGTACGTTGAGGTAGAAGTAAGTGCATTATTTCCCAAGTCAGTGTGTGGAAGTAGAAGTAAGTGCATTCTTTCTCCCTCCAGTCAGTGCGTGGAGGTATAAATAAGTGCATTATTTCCCCAGTCAGCGCGTGGAGGTAGAAGTAAGTGCATTATTTCCCCAGCCACTGCGTGGAGGTAGAAGTAAGTGCATTATTTCCCCAGTCAGTGTGTGGAGGTAGAAGTAAGTTCATTATTTCCCCAGTTAGTGTGTGGAGGTAGAAGTAAGTGCATTATTTCCTCAGTCAGTGTGTGGAGGTAGAAGTAAGTGCATTATTTCCCCAGTCAGTGTGTGGAGGTAAAAGTAAGTGCATTATTTCCCAAGTCAGTGTGTGGAGCTAGAAGTAAGTGCATTATTTCCCCAGTCAGTGTGTGGAGCTAGAAGTAAGTGCATTATTTCCCCAGTCAGTGTGTGGAGCTAGAAGTAAGTGCATTATTTCCCCAGTCAGTGCGTGGAGTGCGTGGAGGTAGAGGTAAGTGCATTCTTTCCCCAGTCAGTGTGTGGAGGTAGAAGTAAGTGTATTATTTCCGCAGTCAGTGTGTGGAGTGCGTGGAGTGCGTGGAGGTAGAAGTAAGTGCATTCTTTCCCCAGTCAGTGTGTGGAGGTAGAAGTAAGTGCATTCTTTCTCCAGTCAGTGCGTGGAAGTAGAAGTAAGTGCATTATTTCACCAGTCAGTGCGTGGAGGTAGAAGTGAGTGCATTATTCCCGCAGTCAGTGCGTGGCGGTAGAAGTAAGTGCATTATTTCCCCAGTCAGTGCGTGGAGGTAGAAGTAAGTGCATTATTTCCCCAGTCAGTGCGTGGAGGTAGAAGTAAGTGCATTATTCCCCAGTCAGTGTTTGGAGGTAGAAGTAAGTGCATTATATCCCCAGTCAGTGAGTGGAGGTAGAAGTAAGTGCATTATTTCCCCAGTCAGTGTGTGGAGGTAGAAGTAAGTTCATTATTTCCCCAGTCAGTGTGTGGAGGTAGAAGTAAGTGCATTATTTCCCCAGTCAGTGTGTGGAGCTAGAAGTAAGTGCATTATTTCCCCAGTCAGTGTGTGTAGGTAAAAGTAAGTGCATTATTTCCCCAGTCAGTGTGTGGAGCTAGAAGTAAGTGCATTATTTCCCCAGTCAGTGTGTGGAGCTAGAAGTAAGTGCATTATTTCCCCAGTCAGTGTGTGGAGCTAGAAGTAAGTGCATTATTTCCCCAGTCAGTGCGTGGAGTGCGTGGAGGTAGACGTAAGTGCATTCTTTCCCCAGTCAGTGTGTGGAGGTAGAAGTAAGTGTATTATTTCCGCAGTCAGTGCGTGGAGTGCGTGGAGTGCGTGGAGTGCGTGGAGTGCGTGTAGTGCGTGGAGGTAGAAGTAAGTGCATTCTTTCCCCAGTCAGTGTGTGGAGGTAGAAGTAAGTGCATTCTTTCCCCAGTCAGTGCGTGGAGGTAGAAGTAAGTGCATTATTTCACCAGCCACTGCGTGGAGGTAGAAGTAAGTGCATTATTTCCCCAGTCAGTGTGTGGAGGTAGAAGTAAGTTCATTATTTCCCCAGTTAGTGTGTGGAGGTAGAAGTAATTGCATTATTTCCTCAGTCAGTGTGTGGAGGTAGAAGTAAGTGCATTATTTCCCCAGTCAGTGTGTGGAGGTAAAAGTAAGTGCATTATTTCCCAAGTCAGTGTGTGGAGCTAGAAGTAAGTGCATTATTTCCCCAGTCAGTGAGTGGAGCTAGAAGTAAGTGCATTATTTCCCCAGTCAGTGTGTGGAGCTAGAAGTAAGTGCATTATTTCCCCAGTCAGTGCGTGGAGTGCGTGGAGGTAGAGGTAAGTGCATTCTTTCCCCAGTCAGTGTGTGGAGGTAGAAGTAAGTGTATTATTTCCGCAGTCAGTGCGTGGAGTGCGTGGAGTGCGTGGAGGTAGAAGTAAGTGCATTCTTTCCCCAGTCAGTGTGTGGAGGTAGAAGTAAGTGCATTCTTTCCCCAGTCAGTGCGTGGAGGTAGAAGTAAGTGCATTATTTCACCAGTCAGTGCGTGGAGGTAGAAGTGAGTGCATTATTCCCGCAGTCAGTGCGTGGAGGTAGAAGTAAGTGCATTATTTCCCCAGTCAGTGCGTGGAGGTAGAAGTAAGTGCATTATTTCCCCAGTCAGTGCGTGGAGGTAGAAGTAAGTGCATTATTTCCCCAGTCAGTGTGTGGAGGTAGAAGTAAGTGCATTATATCCCCAGTCAGTGAGTGGAGGTAGAAGTAAGTGCATTATTTCCCCAGTCAGTGTGTGGAGGTAGAAGTAAGTTCATTATTTCCCCAGTCAGTGTGTGGAGGTAGAAGTAAGTGCATTATTTCCCCAGTCAGTGTGTGGAGCTAGAAGTAAGTGCATTATTTCCCCAGTCAGTGTGTGTAGGTAAAAGTAAGTGCATTATTTCCCCAGTCAGTGTGTGGAGCTAGAAGTAAGTGCATTATTTCCCCAGTCAGTGTGTGGAGCTAGAAGTAAGTGCATTATTTCCCCAGTCAGTGTGTGGAGCTAGAAGTAAGTGCATTATTTCCCCAGTCAGTGCGTGGAGTGCGTGGAGGTAGACGTAAGTGCATTCTTTCCCCAGTCAGTGTGTGGAGGTAGAAGTAAGTGTATTATTTCCGCAGTCAGTGCGTGGAGTGCGTGGAGTGCGTGGAGTGCGTGGAGGTAGAAGTAAGTGCATTCTTTCCCCAGTCAGTGTGTGGAGGTAGAAGTAAGTGCATTCTTTCCCCAGTCAGTGCGTGGAGGTAGAAGTAAGTGCATTATTTCACCAGTCAGTGCGTGGAGGTAGAAGTGAGTGCATTATTCCCGCAGTCAGTGCGTGGAGGTAGAAGTAAGTGCATTATTTCCCCAGTCAGTGCGTGGAGGTAGAAGTAAGTGCATTATTTCCCCAGTCAGTGCGTGGAGGTAGAAGTAAGTGTATTATTTCCCCAGTCAGTGCGTGGAGGTAGAAGTAAGTGCATTATTTCCCCAGTCAGTGTGTGGAGGTAGAAGTAAGTGCATTATATCCCCAGTCAGTGCGTGGAGGTAGAAGTAAGTGCATTATTTCCCCAGTCAGTGTGTGGAGGTAGAAGTAAGTTCATTATTTCCCCAGTTAGTGTGAGGAGGTAGAAGTAAGTGCATTATTTCCCCAGTCAGTGTGTGGAGGTAGAAGTAATTGCATTATTTCCCCAGTCAGTGTGTGGAGGTAAAAGTAAGTGCATTATTTCCCCAGTCAGTGCGTGGAGGTAGAAGTAAGTGCATTATTTCCCCAGTCAGTGTGTGGAGGTAGAAGTAAGTGCATTATTTCCCCAGTCAGTCAGTGCGTGGAGGTAGAAGTAAGTGCATTATTTCCCCAGTCAGTGCGTGGAGGTAGAAGTAAGTGCATTATTTCCCACAGTCAGTGCGTGGAGGTAGAAGTAAGTGCATTATTCCAGTCAGTGCGTGGAGGTAGAAGTAAGTGCATTATTTCCCCAGTCAGTGCGTGGAGGTAGAAGTAAGTGCATTATTTCCCCAGTCAGTGCGTGGAGGTAGAAGTAAGTGCATTATTTCCCCAGTCAGTGCGTGGAGGTAGAAGTAAGTGCATTATTTCCCCAGTCAGTGCGTGGAGGTAGAAGTAAGTGCATTATTTCCCCAGTCAGTGCGTGGAGGTAGAAGTAAGTGCATTATTTCCCCAGTCAGTGCGTGGAGGTAGAAGTAAGTGCATTATTCCCCAGTCAGTGCGTGGAGGTAGAAGTAAGTGCATTATTTCCCAGTCAGTGCGTGGAGGTAGAAGTAAGTGCATTATTTCCCCAGTCAGTGCGTGGAGGTAGAAGTAAGTGCATTATTTCCCCAGTCAGTGCGTGGAGGTAGAAGTAAGTGCATTATTTCCCCAGTCAGTGCGTGGAGGTAGAAGTAAGTGCATTATTTCCCCAGTCAGTGCGTGGAGGTAGAAGTAAGTGCATTATTTCCCCAGTCAGTGCGTGGAGGTAGAAGTAAGTGCATTATTTCCCCAGTCAGTGCGTGGAGGTAGAAGTAAGTGCATTATTTCCCCAGTCAGTGCGTGGAGGTAGAAGTAAGTGCATTATTTCCCCAGTCAGTGCGTGGAGGTAGAAGTAAGTGCATTATTTCCCCAGTCAGTGCGTGGAGGTAGAAGTAAGTGCATTATTTCCCCAGTCAGTGTGTGGAGGTAGAAGTAAGTGCATTATTTCCCCAGTCAGTGCGTGGAGGTAGAAGTAAGTGCATTATTTCCCCAGTCAGTGCGTGGAGGTAGAAGTAAGTGCATTATTTCCCCAGTCAGTGCGTGGAGGTAGAAGTAAGTGCATTATTTCCCCAGTCAGTGCGTGGAGGTAGAAGTAAGTGCATTATTTCCCCAGTCAGTGCGTGGAGGTAGAAGTAAGTGCATTATTTCCCCAGTCAGTGCGTGGAGGTAGAAGTAAGTGTATTTCCCCAGTCAGTGTGGAGGTAGAAGTAAGTGCATTATTTCCCCAGTCAGTGCGTGGAGGTAAGTGCATTATTTCCCCAGTCAGTGCGTGGAGGTAGAAGTAAGTGCATTATTTCCCCAGTCAGTGCGTGGAGGTAGAAGTAAGTGCATTATTTCCCCAGTCAGTGTGTGGAGGTAGAAGTAAGTGCATTATTTCCCCAGTCAGTGCGTGGAGATAGAAGTAAGTGCATTCTTTCCCCAGTCAGTGCGTGGAGGTAGAAGTAAATGCATTATTTCCCCAGTCAGTGCGTGGAGGTAGAATTAAGTGCATTATTTCCCCAGCCACTGCGTGGAGGTAGAAGTAAGTGCATTATTTCCCCAGTCAGTGCGTGGAGATAGAAGTAAGTGCATTATTTACCCAGTCAGCGCGTGGAGGTAGATGTAAGTGCATTATTTCCCCAGCCACTGCGTGGAGGTAGAAGTAAGTGCATTATTTCCCCAGTCAGTGCGTGGAGGTAGAAGTAAGTGCATTATTTCCCCAGTCAGTGCGTGGAGGTAGAAGTAAGTGCATTATTTCCCCAGTCAGTGCGTGGAGTAGAAGTAAGTGCATTATTTCCCCAGTCAGTGCGTGGAGGTAGAAGTAAGTGCATTATTTCCCCAGTCAGTGCGTGGAGGTAGAAGTAAGTGCATTCTTTCCCCAGTCAGTGCGTGGAGGTAGAAGTAAGTGCATTATTTCCCCAGTCAGTGCGTGGAGGTAGAAGTAAGTGCATTATTTCCCCAGTCAGTGTGTGGAGGTAGAAGTAAGTGCATTCTTTTCCCCCAGTCAGTGCGTGGAGGTAGCGGTAAGTGCATTATTCCCCAGTCAGTGCGTGGAGGTAGAAGTAAGTGCATTATTCCCCAGTCAGTGCGTGGAGGTAGAAGTAAGTGCATTATTTCCCCAGTCAGTGAGTGGAGGTAGAAGTAAGTATGTTATTTCCCCAGTCAGTGTGTGGAGGTAGAAGTAAGTGCATTATTTCACCAGTCAGTGCGTGTAGGTAGAAGTAAGTGCATTATTTCCCCAGTCAGTGCGTGGAGGTAGAAGTAAGTGCATTATTTCCCCAGTCAGTGCGTGGAGGTAGAAGTAAGTGCATTATTTCCCCAGTCAGTGTGTGGAGGTAGAAGTAAGTGCATTATTTCCCCAGTCAGTGCGTGGAGATAGAAGTAAGTGCATTCTTTCCCCAGTCAGTG
>CM026398.1:13952911-14018872 GCA_014843695.1 Archivesica marissinica
AACTACCGTACTACACTGCCTAACAAAGGTTTGTCAGATAAACAAGAACTACCGTACTACACTGCCTAACAAAGGTTTGTCAGATAAACAAGAACTACCGTACTACACTGCCTAACAAAGGTTTGTCAGATAAACAAGAACTACCGTACTACTGCCTAACAAAGGTTTGTCAGATAAACAAGAACTACCGTACTACACTGCCTAACAAAGGTTTGTCAGATAAACAAGAACTACCGTACTACACTGCCTAACAAAGGTTTGTCAGATAAACAAGAACTACCGTACTACACTGCCTAACAAAGGTTTGTCAGATAAACAAGAACTACCGTACTACACTGCCTAACAAAGTTTGTCAGATAAAAAGCTTCACTGCCTAACAAGAACTACCGTACTACACTGCCTAACAAAGGTTTGTCAGATAAACAAGAACTACCGTACTACACTGCCTAACAAAGGTTTGTCAGATAAACAAGAACTACCGTACTACACTGCCTAACAAAGGTTTGTCAGATAAACAAGAACTACCGTACTACTGCCTAACAAAGGTTTGTCAGATAAACAAGAACTACCGTACTACTGCCTAACAAAGGTTTGTCAGATAAACAAGAACTATCGTACTACACTGCCTAACAAAGGTTTGTCAGATAAACAAGAACTATCGTACTACACTGCCTAACAAAGGTTTGTCAGATAAACAAGAACTATCGTACTACACTGCCTAACAAAGGTTTGTCCGATAAACAAGAACTACCGTACTACTGCCTAACAAAGGTTTGTCAGATAAACAAGAACTACGGTACTACACTGCCTAACAAGAACTACCGTACTACACTGCCTAACAAAGGTTTGTCAGATAAACAAGAACTACCGTACTACACTGCCTAACAAAGGTTTGTCAGATAAACAAGAACTATCGTACTACACTGCCTAACAAAGGTTTGTCAGATAAACAAGAACTATCGTACTACACTGCCTAACAAAGGTTTGTCAGATAAACAAGAACTACCGTACTACACTGCCTAACAAAGGTTTGTCAGATAAACAAGAACTACCGTACTACTGCCTAACAAAGGTTTGTCAGATAAACAAGAACTACCGTACTACACTGCCTAACAAAGGTTTGTCAGATAAACAAGAACTACCGTACTACACTGCCTAACAAAGGTTTGTCAGATAAACAAGAACTACCGTACTACACTGCCTAACAAAGGTTTGTCAGATAAACAAGAACTACCGTACTACACTGCCTAACAAAGGTTTGTCAGATAAACAAGAACTACCGTACTACACTGCCTAACAAGAACTACCGTACTACACTGCCTAACAAAGGTTTGTCAGATAACAATAACTACCGTACTACATTACCTAACAAAGGTTTGTCAGATAAACAAGAACTACCGTACTACACTGCCTAACAAAGGTTTGTCAGATAACAATAACTACCGTACTACATTACCTAACAAAGGTTTGTCAGATAAACAAGAACTACCGTACTACACTGCCTAACAAAGGTTTGTCAGATAAACAAGAACTATCGTACTACACTGCCTAACAAAGGTGTGTCAGATAAACAAGAACTACCGTACTACACTGCCTAACAAAGGTTTGTCAGATAAACAAGAACTACCGTACTACACTGCCTAACAAAGGTGTGTCAGATAAACAAGAACTATCGTACTACACTGCCTAACAAAGGTTTGTCAGATAAACAAGAACTACCGTACTACACTGCCTAACAAAGGTGTGTCAGATAAACAAGAACTACCGTACTACTGCCTAACAAAGGTTTGTCAGATAAACAAGAACTACCGTACTACTGCCTAACAAAGGTTTGTCAGATAAACAAGAACTATCGTACTACACTGCCTAACAAAGGTTTGTCAGATAAACAAGAACTACCGTACTACACAGCCTAACAAAGGTTTGTCAAATAAATAAGAACTATCGTACTACTGCCTAACAAAGGTTTGTCAGATAAATTATAACTATCGTACTACTGCCTAACAAAGGTTTGTCAGATAAACAAGAACAACCGTACCACTGCCTAACAAAGGTTTGTCAGATAAACAAGAACAACCGTACTACTGCCTAACAAAGGTTTGTCAGATAAACAAGAACTACCGCACTACACAGCCTAACAAAGGTTTGTCAGATAAACAAGAACTACCGTACTACACTGCCTAACAAAGGTTTGTCAGATAAACAAGAACTACCGTACTACACTGCCTAACAAAGGTTTGTCAGATAAACAAGCACTACCGTACTACACTGCCTAACAAAGTTTGTCAGAACAAGAACTACCGTACTACACTGCCTAACAAAGGTTTGTCAGATAAACAAGAACTACCGTACTACACTGCCTAACAAAGGTTTGTCAGATAAACAAGAACTACCGTACTACACTGCCTAACAAAGGTTTGTCAGATAAACAAGAACTACCGTACTACACTGCCTAACAAAGGTTTGTCAGATAAACAAGAACTACCGTACTACACTGAACTACCGTACTACACTGCCTAACAAAGGTTTGTCAGATAACAATAACTACCGTACTACATGCCTAACAAAGGTTTGTCAGATAAACAAGAACTACCGTACTACACTGCCTAACAAAGGTTTGTCAGATAACAATAACTACCGTACTACATTACCTAACAAAGGTTTGTCAGATAAACAAGAACTACCGTACTACACTGCCTAACAAAGGTTTGTCAGATAAACAAGAACTATCGTACTACACTGCCTAACAAAGGTGTGTCAGATAAACAAGAACTACCGTACTACACTGCCTAACAAAGGTTTGTCAGATAAACAAGAACTACCGTACTACACTGCCTAACAAAGGTTTGTCAGATAAACAAGAACTATCGTACTACACTGCCTAACAAAGGTTTGTCAGATAAACAAGAACTACCGTACTACACTGCCTAACAAAGGTTTGTCAGATAAACAAGAACTACCGTACTACTGCCTAACAAAGGTTTGTCAGATAAACAAGAACTACCGTACTACACTGCCTAACAAAGGTTTGTCAGATAAACAAGAACTATCGTACTACACTGCCTAACAAAGGTTTGTCAGATAAACAAGAACTACCGTACTACACTGCCTAACAAAGGTTTGTCAGATAAACAAGAACTATCGTACTACTGCCTAACAAAGTTTGTCAGATAAAAAACTATCGTACTACTGCCTAACAAAGGTTTGTCAGATAAACAAGAACTACCGTACCACTGCCTAACAAAGGTTTGTCAGATAAACAAGAACTACCGTACTACTGCCTAACAAAGGTTTGTCAGATAAACAAGAACTATCGTACTACACTGCCTAACAAAGGTTTGTCAGATAAACAAGAACTATCGTACTACACTGCCTAACAAAGGTTTGTCAGATAAACAAGAACTACCGTACTACACTGCCTAACAAAGGTTTGTCAGATAAACAAGAACTATCGTACTACACTGCCTAACAAAGGTTTGTCAGATAAACAAGAACTACCGTACTACACTGCCTAACAAAGGTTTGTCAGATAAACAAGAACTACCGTACTACACTGCCTAACAAAGGTTTGTCAGATAAACAAGAACTACCGTACTACACTGCCTAACAAAGGTTTGTCAGATAAACAAGAACTACCGTACTACACTGCCTAACAAAGGTTTGTCAGATAAACAAGAACTACCGTACTACACTGCCTAACAAAGGTGTGTCAGATAAACAAGAACTATCGTACTACACTGCCTAACAAAGGTTTGTCAGATAAACAAGAACTACCGTACTACACTGCCTAACAAAGGTTTGTCAGATAAACAAGAACTACCGTACTACACTGCCTAACAAAGGTTTGTCAGATAAACAAGAACTACCGTACTACACTGCCTAACAAAGGTTTGTCAGATAAACAAGAACTACCGTACTACACTGCCTAACAAAGGTTTGTCAGATAAACAAGAACTACCGTACTACACTGCCTAACAAAGGTTTGTCAGATAAACAAGAACTATCGTACTACACTGCCTAACAAAGGTTTGTCAGATAAACAAGAACTACCGTACTACACTGCCTAACAAAGGTTTGTCAGATAAACAAGAACTACCGTACTACACTGCCTAACAAAGGTTTGTCAGATAAACAAGAACTACCGTACTACACTGCCTAACAAAGGTTTGTCAGATAAACAAGAACTACCGTACTACACTGCCTAACAAAGGTTTGTCAGATAAACAAGAACTACCGTACTACACTGCCTAACAAAGGTTTGTCAGATAAACAAGAACTACCGTACTACACTGCCTAACAAAGGTTTGTCAGATAAACAAGAACTACCGTACTACACTGCCTAACAAAGGTTTGTCAGATAAACAAGAACTACCGTACTACACTGCCTAACAAAGGTTTGTCAGATAAACAAGAACTATCGTACTACACTGCCTAACAAAGGTTTGTCAGATAAACAAGAACTATCGTACTACACTGCCTAACAAAGGTTTGTCAGATAAACAAGAACTACCGTACTACTGCCTAACAAAGGTTTGTCAGATAAACAAGAACTACTATCAAACTACCGTACTACACTGCCTAACAAAGGTTTGTCAGATAAACAAGAACTACCGTACTACACTGCCTAACAAAGGTTTGTCAGATAAACAAGAACTATCGTACTACTGCCTAACAAAGGTTTGTCAGATAAATTATAACTATCGTACTACTGCCTAACAAAGGTTTGTCAGATAAACAAGAACTACCGTACTACTGCCTAACAAAGGTTTGTCAGATAAACAAGAACTACCGTACTACTGCCTAACAAAGGTTTGTCAGATAAACAAGAACTACCGTACTACACTGCCTAACAAAGGTTTGTCAGATAAACAAGAACTACCGTACTACACTGCCTAACAAAGGTTTGTCAGATAAACAAGAACTACCGTACTACACTGCCTAACAAAGGTTTGTCAGATAAACAAGAACTACCGTACTACACTGCCTAACAAAGGTTTGTCAGATAAACAAGAACTACCGTACTACACTGCCTAACAAGAACTACCGTACTACACTGCCTAACAAAGGTTTGTCAGATAACAAGAACTACCGTACTACACTGCCTAACAAAGGTTTGTCAGATAAACAAGAACTATCGTACTACACTGCCTAACAAAGGTTTGTCAGATAAACAAGAACTACCGTACTACACTGCCTAACAAAGGTTTGTCAGATAAACAAGAACTATCGTACTACACTGCCTAACAAAGGTTTGTCAGATAAACAAGAACTACATACCGTACTACACTGCCTAACAAAGGTTTGTCAGATAAACAAGAACTACCGTACTACACTGCCTAACAAAGGTTTGTCAGATAAACAAGAACTACCGTACTACACTGCCTAACAAAGGTTTGTCAGATAAACAAGAACTACCGTACTACACTGCCTAACAAAGGTTTGTCAGATAAACAAGAACTACCGTACTACACTGCCTAACAAAGGTTTGTCAGATAAACAAGAACTACCGTACTACACTGCCTAACAAAGGTTTGTCAGATAAACAAGAACTACCGTACTACACTGCCTAACAAAGGTTTGTCAGATAAACAAGAACTATCGTACTACACTGCCTAACAAAGGTTTGTCAGATAAACAAGAACTACCGTACTACACTGCCTAACAAAGGTTTGTCAGATAAACAAGAACTACCGTACTACACTGCCTAACAAAGGTTTGTCAGATAAACAAGAACTACCGTACTACACTGCCTAACAAAGGTTTGTCAGATAAACAAGAACTACCGTACTACACTGCCTAACAAAGGTTTGTCAGATAAACAAGAACTACCGTACTACACTGCCTAACAAAGGTTTGTCAGATAAACAAGAACTACCGTACTACACTGCCTAACAAAGGTTTGTCAGATAAACAAGAACTATCGTACTACACTGCCTAACAAAGGTTTGTCAGATAAACAAGAACTACCGTACTACACTGCCTAACAAAGGTTTGTCAGATAAACAAGAACTATCGTACTACTGCCTAACAAAGGTTTGTCAGATAAAAAACTATCGTACTACTGCCTAACAAAGGTTTGTCAGATAAACAAGAACTACCGTACCACTGCCTAACAAAGGTTTGTCAGATAAACAAGAACTACCGTACTACTGCCTAACAAAGGTTTGTCAGATAAACAAGAACTACCGTACTACACTGCCTAACAAAGGTTTGTCAGATAAACAAGAACTACCGTACTACACTGCCTAACAAAGGTTTGTCAGATAAACAAGAACTACCGTACTACACTGCCTAACAAAGGTTTGTCAGATAAACAAGAACTACCGTACTACACTGCCTAACAAGAACTACCGTACTACACTGCCTAACAAAGGTTTGTCAGATAAACAAGAACTACCGTACTACACTGCCTAACAAAGGTTTGTCAGATAAACAAGAACTACCGTACTACACTGCCTAACAAAGGTTTGTCAGATAAACAAGAACTACCGTACTACTGCCTAACAAAGGTTTGTCAGATAAACAAGAACTACCGTACTACTGCCTAACAAAGGTTTGTCAGATAAACAAGAACTATCGTACTACACTGCCTAACAAAGGTTTGTCAGATAAACAAGAACTATCGTACTACACTGCCTAACAAAGGTTTGTCAGATAAACAAGAACTATCGTACTACACTGCCTAACAAAGGTTTGTCAGATAAACAAGAACTACCGTACTACTGCCTAACAAAGGTTTGTCAGATAAACAAGAACTACGGTACTACACTGCCTAACAAGAACTACCGTACTACACTGCCTAACAAAGGTTTGTCAGATAAACAAGAACTACCGTACTACACTGCCTAACAAAGGTTTGTCAGATAAACAAGAACTATCGTACTACTGCCTAACAAAGGTTTGTCAGATAAACTAGAACTATCGTACTACTGCCTAACAAAGGTTTGTCAGATAAACAAGAACTACCGTACTACTGCCTAACAAAGGTTTGTCAGATAAACAAGAACTACCGTACTACTGCCTAACAAAGGTTTGTCAGATAAACAAGAACTACCGTACTACACTGCCTAACAAAGGTTTGTCAGATAAACAAGAACTACCGTACTACACTGCCTAACAAAGGTTTGTCAGATAAACAAGAACTACCGTACTACACTGCCTAACAAAGGTTTGTCAGATAAACAAGAACTACCGTACTACACTGCCTAACAAGAACTACCGTACTACACTGCCTAACAAAGGTTTGTCAGATAACAATAACTACCGTACTACATTACCTAACAAAGGTTTGTCAGATAAACAAGAACTACCGTACTACACTGCCTAACAAAGGTTTGTCAGATAACAATAACTACCGTACTACATTACCTAACAAAGGTTTGTCAGATAAACAAGAACTACCGTACTACACTGCCTAACAAAGGTTTGTCAGATAAACAAGAACTATCGTACTACACTGCCTAACAAAGGTGTGTCAGATAAACAAGAACTACCGTACTACACTGCCTAACAAAGGTTTGTCAGATAAACAAGAACTACCGTACTACACTGCCTAACAAAGGTTTGTCAGATAAACAAGAACTATCGTACTACACTGCCTAACAAAGGTTTGTCAGATAAACAAGAACTACCGTACTACACTGCCTAACAAAGGTTTGTCAGATAAACAAGAACTACCGTACTACTGCCTAACAAAGGTTTGTCAGATAAACAAGAACTACCGTACTACTGCCTAACAAAGGTTTGTCAGATAAACAAGAACTATCGTACTACACTGCCTAACAAAGGTTTGTCAGATAAACAAGAACTATCGTACTACACTGCCTAACAAAGGTTTGTCAGATAAACAAGAACTACCGTACTACACTGCCTAACAAAGGTTTGTCAGATAAACAAGAACTATCGTACTACTGCCTAACAAAGGTTTGTCAGATAAAAAACTATCGTACTACTGCCTAACAAAGGTTTGTCAGATAAACAAGAACTACCGTACCACTGCCTAACAAAGGTTTGTCAGATAAACAAGAACTACCGTACTACTGCCTAACAAAGGTTTGTCAGATAAACAAGAACTACCGTACTACACTGCCTAACAAAGGTTTGTCAGATAAACAAGAACTACCGTACTACACTGCCTAACAAAGGTTTGTCAGATAAACAAGAACTACCGTACTACACTGCCTAACAAAGGTTTGTCAGATAAACAAGAACTACCGTACTACACTGCCTAACAAAGGTTTGTCAGATAAACAAGAACTACCGTACTACACTGCCTAACAAAGGTTTGTCAGATAACAAGAACTACCGTACTACACTGCCTAACAAAGGTTTGTCAGATAAACAAGAACTACCGTACTACACTGCCTAACAAAGGTTTGTCAGATAAACAAGAACTACCGTACTACACTGCCTAACAAAGGTTTGTCAGATAAACAAGAACTACCGTACTACACTGCCTAACAAAGGTTTGTCAGATAAACAAGAACTATCGTACTACACTGCCTAACAAAGGTTTGTCAGATAAACAAGAACTACCGTACTACACTGCCTAACAAAGGTTTGTCAGATAAACAAGAACTACCGTACTACACTGCCTAACAAAGGTTTGTCAGATAAACAAGAACTACCGTACTACACTGCCTAACAAAGGTTTGTCAGATAACAAGAACTACCGTACTACACTGCCTAACAAAGGTTTGTCAGATAAACAAGAACTACCGTACTACACTGCCTAACAAAGGTTTGTCAGATAAACAAGAACTATCGTACTACACTGCCTAACAAAGGTTTGTCAGATAAACAAGAACTATCGTACTACACTGCCTAACAAAGGTTTGTCAGATAAACAAGAACTACCGTACTACACTGCCTAACAAAGGTTTGTCAGATAAACAAGAACTACCGTACTACACTGCCTAACAAAGGTTTGTCAGATAAACAAGAACTACCGTACTACACTGCCTAACAAAGGTTTGTCAGATAAACAAGAACTACCGTACTACACTGCCTAACAAAGGTTTGTCAGATAAACAAGAACTACCGTACTACACTGCCTAACAAAGGTTTGTCAGATAAACAAGAACTACCGTACTACACTGCCTAACAAAGGTTTGTCAGATAAACAAGAACTACCGTACTACACTGCCTAACAAAGGTTTGTCAGATAACAATAACTACCGTACTACATTACCTAACAAAGGTTTGTCAGATAAACAAGAACTACCGTACTACACTGCCTAACAAAGGTTTGTCAGATAAACAAGAACTATCGTACTACACTGCCTAACAAAGGTGTGTCAGATAAACAAGAACTATCGTACTACACTGCCTAACAAAGGTTTGTCAGATAAACAAGAACTACCGTACTACACTGCCTAACAAAGGTTTGTCAGATAAACAAGAACTACCGTACTACACTGCCTAACAAAGGTTTGTCAGATAAACAAGAACTACCGTACTACACTGCCTAACAAAGGTTTGTCAGATAAACAAGAACTATCGTACTACACTGCCTAACAAAGGTTTGTCAGATAAACAAGAACTACCGTACTACACTGCCTAACAAAGGTTTGTCAGATAAACAAGAACTATCGTACTACACTGCCTAACAAAGGTTTGTCAGATAAACAAGAACTACCGTACTACACTGCCTAACAAAGGTTTGTCAGATAAACAAGAACTATCGTACTACACTGCCTAACAAAGGTTTGTCAGATAAACAAGAACTATCGTACTACACTGCCTAACAAAGGTTTGTCAGATAAACAAGAACTATCGTACTACACTGCCTAACAAAGGTTTGTCAGATAAACAAGAACTACCGTACTACACTGCCTAACAAAGGTTTGTCAGATAAACAAGAACTACCGTACTACACTGCCTAACAAAGGTTTGTCAGATAAACAAGAACTACCGTACTACACTGCCTAACAAAGGTTTGTCAGATAAACAAGAACTACCGTACTACACTGCCTAACAAAGGTTTGTCAGATAAACAAGAACTATCGTACTACACTGCCTAACAAAGGTTTGTCAGATAAACAAGAACTACCGTACTACACTGCCTAACAAAGGTTTGTCAGATAAACAAGAACTATCGTACTACACTGCCTAACAAAGGTTTGTCAGATAAACAAGAACTACCGTACTACACTGCCTAACAAAGGTTTGTCAGATAAACAAGAACCGTACTATACTACCCCTCCCCAAAGGGTTTGAATACGGTCACACTTCTGCTTGTGCTTGTAGAGTGCACATTGACAATCAAGAATTTCAAGATATGTTTTAACATTGTGTAGAAACAAAGCAATGTCCACATAAAAGCTTGACTTTTATGCACGAGCGGTCTCCGTGTGGGAATTTGCAATGTCAGCTACGACATATCTACGGGCTTACGATTTTTTTTCAAATTCGTATAACTTCTCGTTAGACAAAACGTAGAGGCCGCGACGCCCGTGAATTCGTACGAAAATATCTTCCTGTCTTAACATTGACGCCACACGGAAATGAGGACACGGACACGATGCCGGCTCCGTATTCCCATCGCAGGCCTGCTGTGAATAAAGCGCAATCGACATGATAACGTTCTCACATACCATATGTCACTTGGCAGTGATAAGGAGCAGCCTCGTGGCTCTGATCAATTGATATAATGTGAAACGCGAGTTCTAACGACAACCTGCTAGACCTCTCGTTCACGGACGGACGGAGACACGTGTTAGATACAGTTGAAAAAGACGAAGAACTAAATTATAAATTATAGATACATTCGTAAAATACTTACCTTGCTCGCAGGTAGGTCTGCAATTTCTGAAATCCAAAACACCGTCACCAAATTTCTGAAATCCAAAACACCCTCACGAAATTTCTGAAATCCAAAACACCCTCACGAAATTCCTGAAATCCAAAACACCCTCACGAAATTTCTGAAATCCAAAACACCCTCACGAAATTCCTGAAATCCAAAACACCCTCACGAAATTCCTGAAATCCAAAACACCCTCACGAATACAGAAACTGCTAATCCTGGTTTAAATTTAACTGTCAGTGACGTAACACCAAAACCAAGCTCAAATAATACAACACGAACAAATACGTATTTCCAGTGTAAATAAGTCATAGAATGAAAAGTCCGTGCTCAGTTAACCCGTGCATACTAAAGCAGTGCATTAAAGTGACATGGACGTATCGATATGTTTTGTTAGCCTATTGCCGAAAATAGGGATCAATAATTTTAATATTAGTTCTTTAGAAACGGATTCAATGTTTTCACAAACTATAAAAATAATCGAAAATCACGTGAAACCCGTGCAACGGTTAAAGCGACACTTCATCAGTGAAAACGCAACTTTCTACAGAATGTAATGTCCTACTATATAGTATTTTCTCCCACATATTTGGGTAAATCTGTACTATAAATCGTGTTATTCAGGACACACGCATTGCATTACGCATGGATGTTGACCCAATTTACATTATTTTGTTATGTCAACAAACGTCGTATACGACGGTTGCTTATTAGTTGAAATACTCAGCTTTTGAGGTATCTTTTCCGAAAACAATTATACATTATAATAGGAAAATACATTCTGTAGAAATGTGCGTGTAGTGTCGCTTTAATGTGTAAATGTATTTACATGATAATCACGGGGTGTTTAAACATGTTTGGATATGGATATGTAGATGTATATTTAGTGTCAAGTCTATGGTTTATCAACTTTTTCTTTAAATATTTCGTTTTGAGCCCGAAACAACTTGTCCAGACCTCAAGCATCTGTAAATGTACATGTATATCTAACATGTAATTATTTCATGAATATTTAGATCTACAATGCAAAGTGAACTAATATCTTAAATATTTACATAGATCTACAATGCAAGGGAACATAATATCTTAAATATTTACATAGATCTACAATGCAAAGGGAACATAATATCTTAAATACTTACATAGATCTACAATGCAAAGGGAACATAATATCTGACATATATCTGACATATTTACATATATCTACAATGCAAAGGGAACATAATATCTGACATATTTACATAGATCTACAATGCAAAGGGAACATAATATCTTAAATATTTACATAGATCTACAATGCAAAGGGAACATAATATCTGACATATTTACATAGATCTACAATGCAAAGGGAACATAATATCTGACATATTTACATAGATCTACAATGCAAGGGAACATAATATCTTAACTATTTACATAGATCTACAAGGCAAAGGGAACATAATATCTTAAATATTTACATAGATCTACAATGCAAAGGGAACATAATATCTTAAATATTTACATAGATCTACAATGCAAGGGAACATAATATCTTAACTATTTACATAGATCTACAATGCAAAGGGAACATAATATCTTAAATATTTACATAGATCTACAATGCAAAGGGAACATAATATCTGACATATTTACATAGATCTACAATGCAAAGGGAACATAATATCTGACATATTTACATAGATCTACAATGCAAGGGAACATAATATCTTAACTATTTACATAGATCTACAAGGCAAAGGGAACATAATATCTTAAATATTTACATAGATCTACAATGCAAAGGGAACATAATATCTTAAATATTTACATAGATCTACAATGCAAGGGAACATAATATCTTAACTATTTACATAGATCTACAATGCAAAGGGAACATAATATCTTAAATATTTACATAGATCTACAATGCAAAGGGAACATAATATCTGACATATTTACATAGATCTACAATGCAAAGGGAACATAATATCTTAAATATTTACATAGATCTACAATGCAAGGGAACATAATATCTTAAATACTTACATATATCTACAATGCAAAGGGAACATAATATCTTAAATACTTACATAGATCTACAATGCAAAGGGAACATAATATCTTAAATATGTACATAGATCTACAATGCAAAGGGAACATAATATCTTAAATATTTACATAGATCTACAATGCAAAGGGAACATAATATCTTAAATATTTACATAGATCTACAATGCAAAGGGAACATAATATCTTAAATATTTACATAGATCTACAATGCAAAGGGAACATAATATCTTAAATACTTACATAGATCTACAATGCAAGGGAACATAATATCTTAAATATTTACATAGATCTACAATGCAAAGGGAACATAATATCTGACATATATCTGACATATTTACATAGATCTACAATGCAAAGGGAACATAATATCTGACATATTTACATAGATCTACAATGCAAAGGGAACATAATATCTTAAATATTTACATAGATCTACAATGCAAAGGGAACATAATATCTGACATATTTACATAGATCTACAATGCAAAGGGAACATAATATCTGACATATTTACATAGATCTACAATGCAAAGGGAACATAATATCTTAAATATTTACATAGATCTACAATGCAAAGGGAACATAATATCTTAAATATTTACATAGATCTACAATGCAAATGGAACATAATATCTTAAATACTTACATAGATCTACAATGCAAAGTGAACATAATATCTTAAATATTTACATAGATCTACAATGCAAAGGGAACATAATATCTTAAATACTTACATAGATCTACAATGCAAAGGGAACATAATATCTTAAATACTTACATAGATCTACAATGCAAAGGGAACATAATATCTTAAATATTTACATAGATCTACAATGCAAAGGGAACATAATATCTTAAATATTTACATATATCTACAATGCAAAGGGAACATAATATCATAATTATTTACATAGATCTACTATAGTTTCTTCATTAACTGTAACCTTCAGCACGCTGTAAGCTAGTCCAACTATTTAGACTTGAAAAATGTGACATAATAATCGAAATAATAGAAGAAAAATAATGTATGTAGAGGTCTTATATATATATAGGACTAGCTGTAGGCGAAATGTCTTTCAGGTGGGACTTTAAACCGAGGTCTCATGTCGGTGCTTTACACCGTGGACGTAAATGAACCAGAGAAGACTCTGGAATGGGTCTCTGTCTGTATCATTGCACTATCCACCAACAATCTAAAATGACTAATCTCTTCAGGAGGCGTCGCTCATATGGGCAACCGGTATCGACGATAAATAAACGTAAAACAAACACATTCTATAAGAAATCACCCACCATTGACAAATCAACGATGGCTGATACTAATTTGCATACAGTGAGCTATTTTTAGAACTTAATTCAATTAGCCACCACGAACTACCATTCTTTACACAGAAAGAAATCTTCAAGCCGCCAACAGTACCATCATTTTTTTAAATCTGGAGACCGCTGTCAACAGATATAATTATCATGCTCGCATTAGAAATGCTTGTAGCAAACTGAAAGCCGATTTGTTTAACAACCATTAATACGCGATAACCCAAAATGCCAGTGTCAGCTCAATGAAAATGAGGATGCGCGGAACACTATATATTTCGTTGTCTATTTTATGTAAATCAAAGGCGCTTACTATTCATAAGCACACGTACACATCACCCTTTAAGCACAAGAAAACTACTGTTTGGTTTCGAAAATTTAACGCACGAAGAAAATGAGTATATTTTCAAACAAGTTCAAACTTATATTAAATCAACAAGGCGCTTTGAGCACAGACATACCTATCTATATTATAAAGTTATGCTGTTCTCTTGATACGATTTTTGCCTGTGTGAGGCTGCGGGTTTGGCTGGCTGAGGGTATTGTACGGTGTGGCACTGGGAAGGTGAGTAGTTGGGGTATGTACGGTGTGGGAAGGTGTAGTAGTTGCGGGTATTGTACGGTGTGGCACTGGGAAGGTGTAGTAGTTGCGGGTATTGTACGGTGTGGCACTGGGAAGGTGTAGTAGTTGCGGGTATTGTACGGTGTGGCACTGGGAAGGTGTAGTAGTTGCGGGTACTGTACGGTGTGGCACTGGGAAGGTGTAGTAGTTGCGGGTACTGTACGGTGTGGCACTGGGAAGGTGTAGTAGTTGCGGGTATTGTACGGTGTGGCACTGGGAAGGTGTAGTAGTTGCGGGTACTGTACGGTGTGGCACTGGGAAGGTGTAGTAGTTGCGGGTATTGTACGGTGTGGCACTGGGAAGGTGTAGTAGTTGCGGGTATTGTACGGTGTGGCACTGGGAAGGTGTAGTAGTTGGGGTTTGTACGGTGTGGCACTGGGAAGGTGTAGTAGTTGCGGGTATTGTACGGTGTGGCACTGGGAAGGTGTAGTATTGTACGGTGTGGCACTGGGAAGGTGTAGTATACGGTGTGGCACTGGGAAGGTGTAGTAGTTGCGGGTATTGTACGGTGTGGCACTGGGAAGGTGTAGTATTGTACGGTGTGGCACTGGGAAGGTGTAGTATTGTACGGTGTGGCACTGGGAAGGTGTAGTATTGTACGGTGTGGCACTGGGAAGGTGTAGTATTGTACGGTGTGGCACTGGGAAGGTGTAGTATTGTACGGTGTGGCACTGGGAAGGTGTAGTATTGTACGGTGTGGCACTGGGAAGGTGTAGTATTGTACGGGTGGCACTGGGAAGGTGTAGTAAATGTGTAGTATTGTACGGTGTGTCACTGGGAAGGTAGTAGTTGGGGTATTGTACGGTGTTGGGGATATTGTATGGTGTTGCACTGGGAAGGTGTAGTAGTTGCGGTATTGTACGGTGTTGGGGATATTGTATGGTGTTGCACTGGGAAGGTGTAGTAGTTGCGGGTATTGTACGGTGTTGGGGATATTGTATGGTGTTGCACTGGGAAGGTGTAGTATTGTACGGTGTGGCACTGGAAGGTGTAGTATTGTACGGTGTGGCACTGGGAAGGTGTAGTATTGTACGTTGGCACTGGGTGTAGTATTGTACGGTGTGGCACTGGGAAGGTGTGTATTGTACGGTGTGGCACTGGTAAGGTGTAGTATTGTACGGTGTGGCACTGGGAAGGTGTAGTAGTTGCGGGTATTGTACGGTGTTGGGGATATTGTATGGTGTTGCACTGGGAAGGTGTAGTATTGTACGGTGTGGCACTGGGAAGGTGTAGTATTGTACGGTGTGGCACTGGGAAGGTGTAGTATTGTACGGTGTGGCACTGGGAAGGTGTAGTATTGTACGGTGTGGCACTGGGAAGGTGTAGTAGTTGCGGGTATTGTACGGTGTGTGGGAAGGTGTAGTATTGTACGGTGTGGCACTGGGAGGTGTAGTATTGTACGGTGTGGCACTGGGAAGTGTAGTATTGTACGGTGTGGCACTGGGAAGGTGTAGTATTGTCGGTGTGCACTGGGAAGGTGTAGTAGTTGGTGTATTGTACGGTGTGGCACTGGAAGGTGTAGTATTGGGGTATTGTACGGTGTGACACTGGGAAGGTGTAGTAGTTGCGGGTATTGTACGGTGTGGCACTGGGAAGGTGTAGTACTGTACGGTGTGACACTGGGAAGGTGTAGTAGTTGCGGGTATTGTACGGTGTGGCACTGGAAGGTGTAGTATTGTACGGTGTGACACTGGGAAGGTGTAGTAGTTGCGGGTATTGTACGGTGTGGCACTGGAAGGTGTAGTATTGTACGGTGTGACACTGGGAAGGTGTAGTAGTTGCGGGTATTGTACGGTGTGGCACTGGAAGGTGTAGTATTGTACGGTGTGACACTGGGAAGGTGTAGTAGTTGCGGGTATTGTACGGTGTGGCACTGGAAGGTGTAGTATTGTACGGTGTGACACTGGGAAGGTGGAGTAGTTGCGGGTACTGTACGGTGTGGCACTGGGAAGGTGGAGTAGTTGCGGGTATTGTACGGTGTGGCACTGGGAAGGTGTAGTATTGTACGGTGTGGCACTGGGAAGGTGTAGTAGTTGCGGGTACTGTACGGTGTGGCACTGGGAAGGTGAAGTAGTTGCGGGTATTGTACGGTGTGGCACTGGGAAGGTGTAGTAGTTGCGGGTATGTACGGTGTGGCACTGGGAAGGTGTAGTAGTTGCGGGTATTGTACGGTGTGGCACTGGGAAGGTGTAGTACTGTACGGTGTGGCACTGGGAAGGTGTAGTAGTTGCGGGTATTGTACGGTGTGGCACTGGGAAGGTGTAGTAGTTGCGGGTATTGTACGGTGTGGCACTGGGAAGGTGTAGTAGTTGCGGGTATTGTACGGTGTGGCACTGGGAAGGTGTAGTACTTGTACGGTGTGACACTGGGAAGGTGTAGTAGTTGCGGGTATTGTACGGTGTGGCACTGGGAAGGTGTAGTAGTTGCGGGTATTGTATGGTGTGGCACTGGGAAGGTGAAGTAGTTGCGGGTATTGTACGGTGTGGCACTGGGAAGGTGTAGTATTGTACGGTGTGGCACTGGGAAGGTGTAGTATTGTACGGTGTGGTACTGGGAAGGTGTAGTAGTTGCGGGTATTGTACGGTGTGGGAAGGTGGAGTAGTTGCGGGTATTGTACGGTGTGACACTGGGAAGGTGTAGTAGTTGCGGGTATTGTACGGTGTGACACTGGGAAGGTGTAGTAGTTGCGGGTATTGTACGGGAAGGTGTAGTAGTTGCGGGTACTGTACGGTGTGGCACTGGGAAGGTGTAGTAGTTGCGGGTATTGTACGGTGTGGCACTGGGAAGGTGGAGTAGTGCGGGTATTGTACGGTGTGACACTGGGAAGGTGTAGTAGTTGCGGGTATTGTACGGTGTGGCACTGGGAAGGTGGAGTAGTTGCGGGTATTGTACGGTGTGACACTGGGAAGGTGTAGTAGTTGCGGGTATTGTACGGTGTGGCACTGGGAAGGTGTAGTAGTTGCGGGTATTGTACGGTGTGACACTGGGAAGGTGTAGTAGTCGCGGGTATTGTACGGTGTGACACTGGGAAGGTGAAGTAGTTGCGGGTACTGTACGGTGTGACACTGGGAAGGTGTAGTAGTTGCGGGTACTGTACGGTGTGGCACTGGGAAGGTGTAGTATTGTACGGTGTGGCACTGGGAAGGTGAAGTAGTTGCGAATTGCATTTCCTAATGCTTTTCTCTTTTTTGTACTTTTTTCCATATCCATTATTATCCCTCTTAATTGTAATCAAAAATTAGTATCCTAATTGCAATGCTCTTATACTATATTCAGTCTCTGTTAATTACAAACTAGTATATTGGGGCGGGCCGAAACTAATGTTGTTCAAATGTGTGGCCCAACCCTTTTGCTTCTCCATATATATATATAAAGTATACATACTGATAATGTTTGTACCATCTATCTTATTTAATTCATCCGTAACATGTTTGTACATTTGAGTTGTATTGTACATTGAATATAAAGAATGCAATAATATATGATTAAACTAAACTTTACACAGTCATATGTTATATACGAAATGCAATCACGTGAATTGTATCACTCCGCGTGTTTACAAACAATCATTGGGGGGGGGGGCGTCATTCCAGTCCATTTTTTTAATTTACCAGTCACAGGTTGAAAATTAATATTATTTACCTTTGGTTTTTTGCAATCAAGTTTTGTTGCATCCATGTTGTAATGACAGAAGATGCTACCTTTATTGGGAACTATTTTACGCGTGTATGTAGTCATGGGTGTGGTGTCGGGTACATGGTGGCAACTCTTTTTAAATTGTTTCAAGAAAATAACCGATTGCAATGTGTGTTCATGACTTTGCATACATTTTGAGATGTGGACCCCATACATAATGTCACGAGGAAAGTATATGGAATTGATGTCATGCTATGAACACATTCAGCAGTTTTGTCGTGATATGAACAACTACACCAGTTTTATTTACTATACGAGATAATAAAAAAATATCCAGTATCAAATTTCGAGATTATTCTCATACTCAGCACATATAGAAAATACACCGAGCATAGGAATACGCCGAGCATAGGAATACTCCGAGCATAGGAATACGCCGAACATAGGAATACGCCGAACATAGGAATACGCCGAGCATAGGAATACGCCGAACATAGGAATACGCCGAACATAGGAATACGCCGAGCATAGGAATACGCCGAACATAGGAATACGCCGAACATAGAAATACGCCGAACATAGGAATACGCCGAACATAGGAATACGCCGAACATAGGAATACGCCGAGCATAGGAATACGCCGAACATAGGAATACGCCGAACATAGGAATACGCCGAACATAGGAATACGCCGAGCATAGGAATACGCCGAGCATAGGAATACGCCGAACATAGGAATACGCCGAGCATAGGAATACGCCGAGCATAGGAATACGCCGAGCATAGGAATACGCCGAACATAGGAATACGCCGAGCATAGGAATACGCCGAGCATAGGAATACGCCGAACATAGGAATACGCCGAGCATAGGAATACGCCGAACATAGGAATACGCAGAGCATAGGAATATGCCGAGCATAGGAATACGCTGAGCATAGGAATACGCCGAGCATAGGTATACGCCGACGAGCATAGGACTACGCCGAGTATAGGAATACGCCGAGCATATAGCATAGGAATACGCCGAGTATAGGAATACGCCGAGCATAGGAATACGCCGAGCATAGGAATACGCCGAGTATAGGAATACGCCGAGTATACATAGAAATACGCCGAGTATACATATGAATACTCCGAGTATACATAGGACTACACCGAGTATAGGAATACGCCGAGTATACATAGGAATACGCCGAGTATAGGAATAAACCGAGTATAGGAATACGCCGAATATAGGAATACACCGAGTATACATAGGAATACGCCGAGTATAGGAATACGCCGAGTATAGGAATACACCGGGTATAGTAATACGCCGAGTATAGTAATACGCCGAGTATATATAGAAATACGCCGAGTATACATATATATACGCCGAGTATTGGAATACGTCGAGTATAGGAATACGCCGAGTATACATATAAATACACCGAGTATACATATGAATACGCCGAGTATACATAGAAATACACCGAGTATACATAGGAATACACCGGGTATAGGAATACGTCGAGTATAGGAATACGCCGAGCATAGGAATACGCCGAGTATACATATGAATACGCCGAGTATAGGAATACGTCGAGTATACATAGGAACACACCGAGTATAGGAATACGCCGAGTATACATAGAAATACACATAGTATACATATGAATACGCCGAGTATACATAGGAATACGCCGAGTATACATATGAATACACCGAGTATATGAATACGCCGATTATAGGAATACGCCGAGTATAGGAATACGCCGAGTATACATAGGAATACGCCGAGTATACATAGGAATACGCCGAGTATATATAGGGATACGCCGAGTATAGGAATACGCCGAGCATAGGAATACGCCGAGTATAGGAATACGCCGAGCATAGGAATACTCCGAGCATAGGTTCCACCACGATTTAAACAACCCATAGTTTACACAATACAATGTACGTCAACAATACGAATCTGGAAATAATATCGCAACACAATTAATACACACAAAACAAACAATAAAGTCATATAAATTGACAGATGACTGTCGAACATATGAAATTAGTGTATATACTACATGATTAATGATGTCCATGTAGATGAGTCAATGTGATAGAAAATAATTGATGCATCACCCACTGACAATCGGTGACGTCATGTCATTGTTTCAAACCAATCAGAGTCGTTTTACCTCTTGGTCGCACAGACGCGTTTTTTTCGTGAATTATGAGAATCCACGTTACCGTGTATTTTGATTGCTATGTTGCTAGGCAACTTTGTTGTGCTTTCGCACAGTGCGCGCTGTGCTAGCGAAATTGGTCTCTAGTATTAGTAATTATAACTTGAGCTAAGCATACATGTATGTAGCTTACATAATTATCGTGTGACAATATTGGTTCCGGGTCGTAGAAAGTAGTTTTTGCAAACAAGCAGACCATACTTTGATGATGTTTTACTGTAGAACCAGAGACTGTTTGCATTTCTTATGTGGGATTTGTGTTCATTTGAAGAAGATTTTTTTTGTGAATTTATTTCAGTACTACTTGCTCCAGCACATTGATGAGTAAACAGCCCTACATGACAGCTATGATCCCTACGCATTACAGTTTAACCGGTGTTTGTTTACATTTGAAAATTGTGAAAAACGTTGATGGTGATGCCATGACTTAGTCTTACTTGTGTCTAACAGCAAGCAGCAGCCCTGGAGTTTACAGAACTGCATGCGGTAAATGTGGATTCTTGGAACTGAGAATTTGACTGTGACAGTTCATCGATTTACCATAGCACGAAGGAGAAAATACAGTGGTGTGCATCCTATAGCACGAAGAAGGAGAAAATACAGTGGTGTGCGTCCTATAGCACGAAGAAGGAGAAAATACAGTGGTGTGCGTCCTATAGCACGAAGAAGGAGAAATACAGTGGTGTGCATCGTATAGCACGAAGGAGGAGAACATACGGCGATGTGCAACCTATAGCACGAAGAAGGAGAAAATACAGTGGTGTGCGTCCTATAGCACGAAGAAGGAGACAATACAGTGGTGTGTATCCTATAGCACGAAGGAGAACATACAGTGGTGTGCGTCCTATAGCACGAAGAAGGAGAAATACAGTGGTGTGCATCCTATAGCACGAAGGAGAAAATACAGTGGTGTGCGTCCTATAGCACGAAGAAGGAGACAATACAGTGGTGTGTATCCTATAGCACGAAGGAGAACATACAGTGGTGTGCGTCCTATAGCACGAAGAAGGAGAAAATACAGTGGTGTGCATCCTATAGCACGAAGGAGAACATACAGTGGTGTGTATCCTATAGCACGAAGAAGGAGAAAATACAGTGGTGTGCGTCCTATAGCATGAAGAAGGAGAAATACAGTGGTGTGCGTCCTATAGCACGAAGAAAGTGAAAATACAGTGGTGTATGCGTCCTATAGCACGAAGAAGGAGAAAATACAGTGGGGTGCGTCCTATAGCACGAAGAAGGAGAAAATACAGTGGTGTGCATCCTATAGCACGAAGAAGGAGAACATACAGTGGTGTGCGTCCTATAGCACGAAGAAGGAGAACATACAGTGGTGTGCGTCCTATAGCACGAAGAAAGAGAAACTACAGTGGTATATGCGTCCTATAGCACGAAGAAGGAGTAAATACAGTGGTGTGCGTCCTATAGCACAAAGAAGGAGAACATACAGTGGTGTGCGTCCTATAGCACAAAGAAGGAGAACATACAGTGGTGTGCGTCCTATAGCACGAAGAAGGAGTAAATACAGTGGTGTGCGTCCTATAGCACAAAGAAGGAGAAAATACAGTGGTGTGCGTCCTATAGCACGAAGAAGGAGAACATACAGTGGTGTGCGTCCTATAGCACGAAGAAGGAGAAAATACAGTGGTGTGCGTCCTATAGCACGAAGAAGGAGAACATACAGTGGTGTGCATCCTATAGCACGAAGAAGGAGAAAATACAGTGGTGTGTATCCTATAGCACGAATAAGGAGACAATACAGTGGTGTGCATCGTATAGCTAGAAGTAGGAGAAAATACAGTGGTGTGCGTCCTATAGCACAAAGAAGGAGAAAATACAGTGGTGTATGCGTCCTATAGCACGACGAAGGAGAAAATACAGTGGTGTGCGTCCTATAGCACGAAGAAGGAGAAAATACAGTGGTGTGCATCCTATAGCACGAAGAAGGAGAAAATACAGTGGTGTGCGTCCTATAGCACGAAGAAGGAGAAAATACAGTGGTGTGCATCGTATAGCACGAAGGAGGAGAAAATACAGTGGTGTGCATCGTATAGCACGAAGAAGGAGAAAATACAGTGGTGTGCATCGTATAGCACGAAGAAGGAGAAAATACAGTGGTGTGCATCGTATAGCACGAAGGAGGAGAAAATACAGTGGTGTGCGTCCTATAGCACGAAGGAGGAGAACATACAGCGATGTGCAACCTATAGCATGAAGAAGAAGAAAATACAGTGGTGTGCGTCCTATAGCACGAAGAAGGAGAAAATACAGTGGTGTGTATCCTATAGCACGAAGAAGGAGAAAATACAGTGGTGTGCGTCCGTATACTAGTAGTTGGTAGATAGGCCTACCCCAGATGAAAGGTACACAGAACATACGTATGTCCCCACCTACCTTAGCCTGGTAATAGGCGTCAATATAGTTTGCCTGGTCAGTCAAATAAATATATTTTAACACCGAGACTATTAATTGGGCCGTATTGAGTTTCTGAACATATCAACTGTGTCATTTGGCTAGAAGTTAAAAAGTGAAAATCCAGGCTACACCTACTTACACAGTCCCCTTTTCTGTTCACCTTAGAAGTAAATTAATTTTAATATATATCATCATATGAGGAGGTGTGGCAACCTCTATAATTTTGGAGTAAACGTTTGTACCTACCCCCCCCCCCCCCACACACACACGGCTGTAATCCAAAATGAAGCGTCGCCAACTTTCTATTGTGTGAGTTTCTCCAATCATGGGTATACTGTAGTCCAAATATTTAGACTTGAAAAATGTGACATTTTACTCTCCAGGCATTTTTCAAATAACGGAATTTTTTTTTTCTCGAAATAACAGAAACAAATGTTTATGTCTTATTTATAAGACTAGGGTATACTGCAAATCGACATCACGTCATTTTGCATTTACGATAAAATACTGTAAAGTACACCAGGTGACCGATACTGAATTGTTGGTACATATCGACCTGGCCCGGAGTTATACAACTTTTCTCCAATCTCAAACTCAGTCTCAAGCTTTCGATTGGTTCAGCCGAGTTTACATTACATAATCTACCAATCAAATTACTCGAGCTCGAGTTTTGAATCTGCGAAAAGTTTTATAACATCGGGACCTGGTCCTGTTGCAGGTATCATGTACATTCTTACGGCATAGCCTATTGATGAAAACAAAGCTTTACCAACTTATATTAATCACTCTCATAGCATTATGGGCCAAATAGCTCCAGCTATGTATCAACTAGTCCCAGCTATGGGTCAAATAGTCTCACTGCCTTGTGAGTGCTAGGGATAATGCAAGGCTAAGGGAACAAACCCTGACAGAAATATCGGAGTGGAGCCCCGAAGGCGGGATGAAGCGTCAACCTGACCATCTTTCCGGCAACTCCTGCAACCAAACTGGTGCCAGACGTACTGCTTTGCTTTCCTCTGGACCACATCAACAAGGTCGAGAGGGGGGTCTTGCCGCATGGGCAACCCAGGACTTCCATAGAACAGCCCAAGCATATTGCGCAAATGGAGAGGTCACTCAACAAGAGCGCAATCCATCGTCTCATAAGACGGGCGGAGGTTGATGATCATTCGTGTGGTAGGAATGAGGTCTCGAGCGTGATTAATATAAGTTATAAGAACTTGTTTCGCAATCGAGCTAAAATTTATTTGTATAAAGTAAAGCTCACCTGTCCGATCAGGCGACCACCGTACCGTCTCACATAGCTTACTATCAGATCCGAGGATCGAACACGGGTTGCATTGGTTAGAAGCACACATGCTAACCACTGCGTTAATCGGACAACCGGTAAGCTCGCCCGTATCATTAAAATACACTATCTTTAAGTAATGAGTAGAGCAAGGAGAGACTGACGGTAATACGCAGGTTCGATCCCCCGTTTGACCCTAATAAAATTAACAGTCTTTCAGATGGACGTTAAACCGAGGTATCGTGTCGGTGCTGTACACTGTGTACGTAAAAGAACCAGAGGAGAGTCTGGAATGGGTTTCTGTCTGTATCATTGCACTATCCTCCAAAAATCTAAAATGACTAATCTCTTCAGGAGGCGTCGCTCATATGGGCAACCGGTATCGACGATAAATAAACGCAAAACACACAATGAGAGAGTAACCCGCAGACGGCTAATGGTCGTCCTCGGAAGGTGTCACCCAATGCATTTCATTGTGGGCATACATTGTTCTAGTAGAATGTGTATTTGCATCACGTATCAGTAATGTTATCTCCGTAATGAAAGATCATGCAATATACATTTAATTGATTTCAAAATCACCACTGGCTGTCCAATTAGCGCAGTGGTTAGCGCGCTCGCTTCTCACCAATGCAACCGGAGTTCGATCCTCGGACCGGGTAGTATGTGAGATACGGTACTGTGGTCGCCAGATCGGACAGGTGGGTTTTCTCCGGGGAACTCCGGCTTCCTCCCACACTAAAGACCACATATATGCTTTCATCCGCGCCAACGAGAGTGATTAATATAAGTTGTTAAAACTTGCTTCGCAATCGTTGTAAAATAAATACAGTGTATGCTCTTTTTTTTTAAAAATATTAACACAACTCTAGTTTCGTTTACACATCTCGGAGAACTAAGATTAATAATTAATCAATAATAATTATTAATTGTGTTAATGATCTACAATCGTTATTAAATTCGTCTTCTTTTACTTCTGATATACATCCTAGAGTTCTCAGATCAACCTCAGATTATCAGGTATACACACCAAGACCAAACTGTGAATTATTTCGTAATACATTTGCATTTTCAGGATCATCTATTTGGAATTCATTGCCTCACTCAGTTCAAAATGCTCCAACTATCCAATAGTTTCAAAATTCTCTACTAAAAGAATTGATGTGGACCAGTAACAATACAAACTAATCACGTATATCTACTAGCATTACTTCAGATGATAGTGTACACAGTCTTTAGCACATGTCTGCATTACCATTGCAATAGTCACAAGATTCTGAGAATGGCTGTCTTTAAACTGATTTCATACTTATTTTCAAGATACCCGTATAAGTCATTTATGCACAGATGTATAGATGTATTGTCATTAATGGTTTCATTCCCTTTTTCTACTCTACTAGACAATTCCATATACCATCATATTCCATAACATAATTATTATAATTATGTAGTTTCTCTACTTTTCAGCTTTTACATTACTATATAGGCCTAATTCCAATGTGCAGTTTTCACTTATAGTCCTATTTTGCGATTGCATTCGATTTGTATATTATGTTGAGGGCCTCATGGTAGATTAACTTTTGGGTTACCATGTTAAAATAAAGTCTTCATTATTATTATTATTAGTATATATTATATTCACGTTTGCTATTGTATTGTTATATTACGGTCATGAATTGCGCATGCAGTTGGACTGTCGAATGTCCCCTTAGATGCATTACTATTTGATAGATAGGTGCTCCACACATATATATATTATATACATATATATATATATACTTAATCTATTTATTACCGTAATACGCCTAAATATCGCGTTAGCTCTTTTTGCGAATTTGCAGTATCCACCGGATACGCTAAGTCCAAATTAAATCCGTTTATAACGATATTAAATTTGAAGAAATGTACACATAATAACGAGTAGATATAATGAGGTACACGTCAATACATATATTACAGATGACGTCACGACAGATGATGACGTCACTAGCATTATGTTTGCTGTTTTCTATACGATTGACCCACAAGATGGCCGCGACTTGTGGTAGTTTTGACTGTGGATACCCTCAGTTACAAGCGGCATTATAAAGAGGACTATCAAGAATCGAGCGTGAAATCTTGTGATTCGTGAGGCTGTTATTTCGCGAATTAGTGCGAAAATAGCGCTCATATGAATAACTATAGTGAAATACAGTAAATATGATCGTCCCCCTTGCCTTCTTTATTGATTTGCTACAATAACATGACCGGCGACAAAATGAAGCTCCCACCTCCGTGGTCGAGTAGTTGAGGCCGCTGACTTGTATACCACTGTAACATATCATCACTGATGCGCACGGGTTCGAGCCCCGCTCACACAGTGTCTCATTTATATGAAAAAGTTGGCAGTTTCTTACGGAGGTTGGTGCACCAAGTACTGGTTAACCGCTGGAGCCTGCCCAGGAAAGGTATTTATAGGTAAACTACCCGTCGCTGAAATGGGCAACCGATAACAACGTTAAATAAACTTTAATTTAAAAAATACATGATATACTAAAACACTACGACTCACAGTTATGCCGTACATTCTCACATAGTGTAACAAATGATATCAACATAAACGGCAACAAAGCCGCCCATTGTTTTACTCCTGTACACATGACTAATTACCTGTCACACAATACTGATGCGTTGGGGTGAATTTTCACATTAATTCATAGGATAATATCGAATGAACAGTGTTGTTTACTAATAATAGCTATCCGCGTGATATGCGTTGCAATTTGCTTTTATTTTTTCATTGGATTTGCGGTTAATTATAGAGATAAAAATAAGACTAGAGATTAAACTTATTCGGTGAATTGTGTGATTCAGACATATAGAAAGAGAACAGCGTGTGCCTATCAGTACATCGCCAGCATTTATCAGTAGAGGAATGAGCATTGTTTGTGTTCGACAAAACAAGACAATTTGTCTTAACTGACAACTGTATAGTATTATGATGTGTACATGAAAATTGAAGTCATACATTAAGGTATTTCCAAAGTAATCAGTTACAACTGGTGAGGCATTGACATAGGAATTCGATTACATCGGCGATCATAACTGACTGGTCTTCATTTGACATACCATACAGCCTTTCTCGTGATAGTATGCATCTTTATCTGTTGGTTTCTTTGTGATATTACATTTGTAATATTTGTAGATATAGTGCTGGATATAGATAATAGCCGACTCATTACGCTTATCATTAAACCTCATAAAATTCTGGTTGATTTGGGTGAGCTTGGTGCAGAAGTTAGGATCATATTCAGTGCATAGACACATGTTTTAGATAAAGACAGGGATACATAAAGATTCAATTCAGTTCAGTTCAGTTCAATTGAATTAATTAAATTATCTCCAAAATGATAATGATGGAATTATGAAATGGGAAAGAAATTGACAAGAAATCTGAAGCAGAAGTTGCTACAGCGGAGACAAAGGCGGTTGAATAGATTAATGAGGTTGCTGAGGATGTCTCATATATCAAAGCGCGCGAATAGTGACTCGTTTGATGAGCTGTTCTTGACGAGATCTCTTGCAAATAAAATGTTCACTAACGGATTTTCTGTCGGACCTTTTGGATTACATTTAACTACACAGAGATCAGTTGACCCTACGGCGATGTCGGTGGAGCTTGAGGCGACTACAACGAGTGAAGTTGAAACATTGGAGACTGAAGTGAAGAATATATGCAATGGTATGTGTTGATTTATGAAAGCAAGATTCACTGCGATGTTAATCTTACGGTGGTTGGTGCACCAAATACTGGTTAACCGCTGGAGCCTGCCCAGGAAAGGTGTTGTTAAGTAAACTGACCGTCGCTGAAATGGGCAACCGGTAGCGACGTTAAATAAACTTTATGTTAATCTAATGTGAGGGCCTCATTGTAGATTAACTATTGTTAAAAGAGTTCTCTCGTAAAATTAAGTCTTTATTTTACTACTAGTATTATTATTATTATTATTATTATTATTATTTGAACAGTTTACTTGGTTTGTCCGGCTTTATTCTATTTAAAGGATCTCGTTACCAGACTTTCAATAACAATTTATAACGTATGTTTGGTGTTAGATTTACCACTCTAATCGTTGGCAAATGACAAGCAGAACAAAAATATAATCTTAATGAATCCAGACTAAGGAAATTCAGGGATTTTGGTTTAGTTTAACCCTTTCCCTCATAGAAGCACCTATTGACGTCATTACCAATACCACATACATTGACAATGTAGTAGCCAAACCAATGTTCATAATAAACCTTTCCCTCATAGAAGCACCTCTTGACGTCATTACCAATACCACATGCATTGACAATGTAGTAGTCAAACCAATGTTCATAATAAAGGCCAGAATCTCATGTAGTCCCAGTAATATCTATGGAGGTGGGATAGATATGGCGACTACTTATTCACTGCATGATAGCTAAATGGCTGTCGTTTGTTTGGAGATACAATAGTATATTAACCTAAATCTCTATGTAGTCCCAGTAATATCTATGGAGGTGGGATAGATACGGCGACTACTTATTCACTGCATGATAGCTAAATGGCTGTCGTTTGTATGGAGATATAATAGTATATTAATCTAAATCTCTATGAAGGAAAGGGTTAATCATATGCTATGGCTTATTTATATACAATACAATTACAAATATAAACATGATAAATATATAAGCAAAATGATACAACTGCAATGCTATGCTTATACTTGAACACTGTAAGAATAAAATCTAGAAGCAAATGGGTTGGACAACAAGATTTACCAACATTAGCGAGTGCCCTCCCCAATAAACCAGATTGCTGTTAACAAAATGACCGTGGCGATGTGTACTGTAATAACTATATTATTTTAGATGAAAATAAATGATCAGGATTAGAAAGAACAAGATAATAAAATAGAAAAATAAATAAATAGAGAAGCTTTCTGTAACAGCTCTCTGCTTCTGCGCCATACGCACCGTACCCCCAGCCAGCCAGCCAGCCAGCCAGCCAGCCAGCCAGCCAGCCAGCCAGCCAGCCAGCCAGCCAGCCAGCCAGCCAGCCAGCCAGCCAGCCAGCCAGCCAGCCAGCCAGCCAGCCAGCCAGCCAGCCAGCCAGCCAGCCAGCCAGCCAGCCAGCCAGCCAACCAGCCAGCCAGCCACCAGCCAGCCAGCCAGCCAGCCGCCAGCAGCCGTCCACCAAATAGAGAAGCATTCTGTAACAGCTCTCTGCTTCTGCGCCATACGCACCGTACCCCCAGCCAGCCAGCCAGCCAGCCAGCCAGCCAGCCAGCCAGCCAGCCAGACCCCCCCCCACCAATAGAGAAGCATTCTGTAACAGCTCTCTGCTTCTGCGCCATACGCACCGTACCACCACCAGCCAGCCAGCCAGACCCCCCACCAATAGAGAAGCATTATGTAACAGCTCTCTGCTTCTGCGCCATACGCACCGTACCACCAGCCAGCCAGCCAGACCCCCCACCAAAGAGAGAAGCATGCTGTAACAGCTCTCTGCTTCTGCGCCATACACACCGTACCACCAGCCAGCCAGCCAGCCAGCCAGCCAGCCAGCCAGCCAGCCAGCCAGCCAGCCAGCCAGCCAGCCACAGCCAGCCAGCCAGCCAGCCAGCCAGCCAGACCCCCCACCAAATAGAGACTCGGTTTTTGGTGCCTTGTGGATACAATCTCGAGTGCCTGTGGTTGTGTTATTTAGAGCAGGTTTTGAACTGAAACATTCATTGTCGTGATGCCGCATACATTCCATTACTGCTAACATAAATATTTAGCAAATATTAACGTTCTCGTTCATTAATTACATTATAAAACAAAACTATTATTCTACATTGGAATGCATGTCCATTTTGTTTGGGTTTTTTTTTGCATAAGCACAACACCCTGATAATACGCCAAGGGCAATGCTCGCTCAATTGTTTTAGGGGAGTTCTCATACCATATCCTAGACAATAAACTACTCCAGATACATCATGCCGCACTAATGCTAAATGTGTGTTTTACGTTTATTTATCGTCGCTACCGGTTGCCTATATGAGCGACGCCTCCTGAAGAGATTATTCATTTTAGATTTTGGAGGATAGTGCATGATACAGACAGAGTCCCATTCTAGAGTCGCCTCTGGTTCTTTTACGTGCACGGTGTAAAGCACCGACACGAGACTTCGGTTTAGCGTCCCATCTGAAAGACTGTCAGACGGGGATCGAACCTGCGATCCCTGGATTACCAGTCCAGCGTGTTACCACTGGACTACAGATATTAGGTTGTGGCCCCGGTAAATGTAACTGACAAATACACGCTTACTAAAAATACATTTTACGGCTCGAACTTCGAAGTCCCATCTCTCATTTATTTATTCAATTATTTATCCTAATATTTATCTACAGAGATACTTGTGTTAAAAGTCACCTCCATTAAGCAGCAAGCCTGTATTAAGCAGCCATTTTCAAGATTTCCCAATATGTTGTTTTATTGTATATTTCACTTCTATTAAGCAGCCACCTGTGCTAAGCAGCCACTTTCTGCGATTCACTTTGCCGACTACTTAAGACAGGTTTGACTGTATACGCATATTGTATATCGAATTTTGAATATAAGATATACATTACAGACGGATCTGTAGTCCAGTGGTAACACACTGGACTGGTAATCCAGGGATCGCGGGTTCGATCCCCCGTCTGACCCTAATAAAATTAACAGTCTTGCATATGGGACGTTAAACCCTGGTCTCGTGTCGGTGCTTTACACCGTGCACGTAAAAGAACCAGAGGAGATTCTGGAATTGGTCTCTGCCTGTATCATGCACTATCCTCCAAAATCTAAAATAACTAATCTCTACATGAGGCGTCGCTCATATGGGCAACCGGTAGCGACGATAAATAAACGTAAAACACACACAGATATACATCTTAAGAAGCGAAACTTAGGCCACCAAATGTAGAGGTGTAAACAGTGTGAAAATACATGATGATTGTCGTCTAGTGACGTAAATCGGACGAGAGCTGTCACAATTACAGAGCGCAAACATTCTAGCCCGAGGGGTTTTGTCATAGTTGTGGAATTGACATGTGTATTGAAGGAATGATTGTTTTATATTCCTGTAACATGTGTGAATATAAATGAGGAATAGCCTAGTCAGATTATAGTAGCACAAGCTAACAGTCTTTCAGATGGGACGTTAAACCGACGTCTCGTGTCGGTGCTTTACATCGTGCACGTAAAAGAACACGAGGAGACCCTGGAATGGGTCTCTGCCTGTATCATTGCACTATCCTCCAACAACTCTAAAATGACTAATCTCTTCAGGAGGCGTCGCTCATATGGGCAACCGGTAGCGACGATAAATAAACGTATAACACACTAACACAAGTTAAGTTCATCGCCATGTAACATGATTGGCGGTTATTTACAAACAATGTATGTTATACGTTTATTTATCGTCGCTACCGGTTGCCCATATGAGCGACGCCTCCTGAAGAGATTAGTCATTTTAGATTTTTGGAGGATAGGTCAATGATACAGACATAGACCCATTCAAGAATCTCCTCTGGTTCGTGTACACGCATGGTGTACAGCACCAACACGAGACCTCGGTTTAAAGTCCCATTTAAAAGACTGTTAATTTTATTATGGTCAGACTGGGAATCGAACCTGTGATTCCTGGATTACCAGTCCAACGTGTTACCACTGGACTACAGATCCGTCTGCTTAACAATCAGAAAAGCATGATATATCATACAAGTGCAACATTAATTTAGTACTTGTATATTAATGGAAAATAAATAATTTAGTACTTGTATATTAATGGAAAATAAATAATTTAGTACTTGTATATTAATGGAAAATAAATAATTTAGTACTTGTATATTAATGGAAAATAAATAATTTAGTACTTGTATATTAATGGAAAATAAATTAATTTAGTACTTGTATATTAATGGAAAATAAATTAAAAAATATTTTTAATCAAAAGTACTACTATCCGCTACTCACTATACAATAATGAGCTTAATAAATAATTACAAAGGAATAATTACAGTATCATTTTTAACTGTAGCAATATATACAGGGGCGTAGCCAGGAGGCAAATTATGTGCAGGCCCGGGTAAAGAATGTTGAGTGAGCGTAGTGAATGAGGTTGCTAGGGGGTGCGGGGGCATGCACCCCCGGCATTTTTTGGTATTTAGGATGCAATTTCGAGCGTTCTGCTGCATTTAAAAGACAAATTCGGACATGTTTTTATAACAAATAAACACAATATATATATTTTTGTTGTTGTCAAAATGATGTGCAGGCTCGGGCCTTTTGGCCTAATGGCAGCCACGCGCCTGATATATAAATGTAGCCAGCATTACATAGCAATCTTACATATACAGATTACTACCGAGAATAGAAATCCATTAAAACTATAGGCGATAGTTCTTCCCCTTGCTTCAACCCAAGTGATACATCAAACTATTCTGACATATTCACATTCATGATGGTTTATGTTTGTTTCGCCTCATTACACGTAACACGGAGAATGTATTTGTGTATTAACCCATGCATATTGCTAATAACATCCATAAAGCGATTAAGACGAGTCATGTAATGATTCACGTACATATAGGTTATGTATAATATAAGTATCCGCTGCATGTGTGCGTTGTAGGTACGGGGCTATCTGAAACCTATGATGAAAACCTCTACACGTGCTTGTGAGATTTCAAAGCAACGCAATTTGGGGAGGGCACTCGCTACTGTTGGTAAAACTTGTTGCCCAACCCATTTGCTTCTAGATTTTATTCTTGCAGTGTTCAAGTATAAGCATAGCATTGCAGTTGTATCATTTTGCTTATACATGTATATTTATCATGTTTATATTTGTAATTGTATTGTATATAAATAAGCAATACAATATGATTAAACTAAACCAACGCAATGGTATTATTATTTACATGTAACTTGGAACATATTGGATGAGCAATACACCGAACACGGACAAGCAAGCAATTCATATCAATGCGATCTGGAAGCAATGTAGATTCCCAACAATTAATATCAATGCGATCTGGAAGCAATGTGGATTCCCAACACTTAATATCAATGCGATCTGGAAGCAATGTAGATTCCCAACAATTAATATCAATGCGATCTGGAAGCGATGTGGATTCCCAACACTTAATATCAATGCGATCTGGAAGCAATGTGGATTCCAGCCACTTAATATCAATGCGATCTGGAAGCGATGTGGATTCCCAACAATTAATATCAATGCGATCTGGAAGCAATGTAGATTCCCAACAATTAATATCAATGCTATCTGGAAGCGATGTGGATTCCCAACACTTAATATCAATGCGATCTGGAAGCAATGTGGATTCCAGCCACTTAATATCAATGCGATCTGGAAGCAATGTGGATTCCAGCCACTTAATATCAATGCGATCTGGAAGCGATGTGGATTCCCAACAATTAATATCAATGCGATCTGGAAGCAATGTGGATTCCAGCCACTTAATATCAATGCAATCTGGAAGCAATGTAGATTCCCGACAATTAATATCAATGCGATCTGGAAGCAATGTAGATTCCCAACACTTAATATCAATGCGATCTGGAAGCAATGTGGATTCCAGCCACTTAATATCAATGCGATCTGGAAGCAATGTAGATTCCCGACAATTAATATCAATGCGATCTGGAAGCAATGTGGATTCCCAACGCTTAATATCAATGCGATCTGGAAGCAATGTGGATTCCCGACACTTAATATTAATGCGATCTGGAAGCAATGTCGATTCCAAACACTTAATATCAATGCGATCTGGAAGCAATGTAGATTCTCGACAATTAATATCAATGCGATCTGGAAGCAATGTGGATTCCAGCCACTTAATATCAATGTGATCTGGAAGCAATGTAGATTCCCGACAATTAATATCAATGCGATCTGGAAGCAATGTAGATTCCAGCCACTTAATATCAATGCGATCTGGAAGCAATGTAGATTCCCAACACTTAATATCAATGCGATCTGGAAGCAATGTGGATTCCCAACAATTAATATCAATGCGATCTGGAAGCAATGTAGATTCCCGACAATTAATATCAATGCGATCTGGAAGCAATGTGGATTCCCAACAATTAATATCAATGCGATCTGGAAGCAATGTGGATTCCAGCCACTTAATATCAATGCGATCTGGAAGCAATGTAGATTCCCAACAATTAATATCAATGCGATCTGGAAGCAATGTGGATTCTCAACAATTAATATCAATGCGATCTGGAAGCAATGTGGATTCCAGCCACTTAATATCAATGCGATCTGGAAGCAATGTAGATTCCCAACACTTAATATCAATGCGATCTGGAAGCAATGTGGATTCCCAACAATTAATATCAATGCGATCTGGAAGCAATGTGGATTCCAGCCACTTAATATCAATGCGATCTGGAAGCAATGTGGATTCCAGCCACTTAATATCAATGCGATCTGGAAGCAATGTGGATTCCCAACAATTAATATCAATGCGATCTGGAAGCAATGTGGATTCCAGTCACTTAATATCAATGCGATCTGGAAGCAATGTAGATTCCCGACAATTAATATCAATGCGATCTGGAAGCAATGTAGATTCCCAACACTTAATATCAATGCGATCTTGAAGCAATGTAGATTCCGAACAATTAATATCAATGCGATCTGGAAGCAATGTGGATTCCCAACAATTAATATCAATGCGATCTGGAAGCAATGTGGATTCACAACAATTAATATCAATGCGATCTGGAAGCAATGTGGATTCACAACAATTAATATCAATGCGATCTGGAAGCAATGTAGATTACCAACAATTAATATATATATAAGCCCAATACAAAACGAAGCTTTACAGTTACTGTTCATTGTGGATTGTGTTCATTTATCGTCGCTACCGATTGTGGTTTATTAAATTCTTTGTCAAGTTGCAACCATGTGATATTGTCATGATTGGTCCAAATTACCTTTATCCCGGGCTTAATATGTTCTTTATAATATATTTCTATAGGGCTATCCCCAGAATGACGTCGTGATAGAGCCGTGGTAGCGCGTTTACTTCAGGTGCGAAAGGCCCGGTGTTCACGCCCAGCTATAGCCGTTACGATTGCTCCCTTAGGCAAGGCATTTAAATTCCACATTGCCCTCTTCTCTCTTTACCCAGGAATGATATCTAGAGAGAGAGAGAGAGAGAGAGAAAGAGAGAGATATCAATCTAACGTTGTAAAAACTTGTTTCGCAATCGAGCTAAAATAGATGTGTATAAACTATGACACTTCAATTAAAAAGGTTGTGGCCAACGGCACATATGGTATATCGACGCCACTGTCACTGTGTGTTCAAGTTTTGCGTGTGTGTGTTTTACGTTTATTTGTCGTCGCTACCGGTTGCCCATATGAGCGACGTCTCCTGAAGAGATTAGTCATTTTAGATTGTGTAGGATAGTGCAATGATACAGAGAGAGACCCATTCCAGAGTCTCCTCTGGTTCTTTTACGTGCACGGTGTACAGCACCGACAAGAGACCTCGGTTTAACGTCCCATCTGAACGACTGTTAATTTTATTATGGTCAGACGGGGGGTCGAACCTGTGATCCCTGGATTACCAGTCCAGCGTGTTACCACTGGACTACAGATCCGTCTGTGCTCAAGTTTTGCGTTGTGTCTATGAATATATATAGCCCAGCGTTCAATGTCAGTCATATATCTAGTCTTCGTGATTTTAGTGTCATAATCGGTATATGTAAAAACAACCATCATCAAGTGATGACAGGAGGAAACTGTTTCAATACCTCAATGTCAAATGATCATAGCCGCCGGCGAAATGTGTCCTACCGACGATTTATCCTAAATTCGCTCATTGATAAAATTAACTGTAAATGAAGACATATGAGTGTTCGCATAGACAAAATAATAACAACATTACTTGAAACGTTCGTAGACTGGATACTAGTTCAATCAAAATTGATGTGATAACAGGTGCTATAACTAATTGAAGATTTTACTAAATTAAGACTACTGTAGTTGGATAGTTGTATAGTTGTTGCGGGCGTCGGCTGTAAACAACGAGCTATAGTTGGTGTCGCAAGTTCGTCTGCTAGCATAGAGTGTAGTGTCATTCCGGAATTTCAAAAATAAGTTTTTAGTTAACTAAAGATTGACGATGGATCCAATTGCATTGGCAAGGAAAGCGAAATTCAAGAAATTTCGAAAAAGCAAAAAGAAGGATGAGACTGCAATAAATGGAAATAAATATGTCCGACTTGAACGAAACGATTTCCCGCGGTTTCCAACAGAAGTGGATATGGTGCTGGAGATAGTGGGCAAAAATGTTAATCTGATACAAAAGACATGTACTAATGGTAAAGAATGTAATTATTGTTATTGAGAATACCGTGTTCACGCATGAATCATTCATAACACGAAATAGATACACTAATAATGATCTGCATTTGATGATTCCGTTTATTTACCCTCGCCGCCGGTAAACCATATGGGCGAGCAGATCTGCATTTAACGGAGGTTACACAATTTCTATTCTAACACGACCCAGCTAATAACATACATACTTGTAGAGTAAAATTAACCTCGGGTTATTCTGCGATATACCTACCTTGAACTATGCTGCGCGCGCACCGTGTGTTGGCTATTCCATTTAAACAATGCGTGTAAAGTTTTATGAATGAAAGTCACGTGATGTTTGTAAAAAATACCGTTGGAATTCACGGAAGTGAGCTATTTTTAGAATCAGATAATCTCTTGTCCGTCTTGTTTTTCTGTTAAGTAACGTTTCAGTTACTATTCTGTACAGTTTTATTTGACAAAATAAATAAAATTATTGATCAGTTACAACTTTGTTCATTTATGCACTAGATTGATATTTTCCATAAAAAATAACGTCATCACCCCTTACGCGGGAGGAAATTTCGAAAGCCAAATGCTGTGGCGTTTGAAGAAAATACTCCTTTAAAATTATTAGAAGTAAGTCGTGTTAGAATCTAAATAATAAGTATCAACCGTGGTATATCGCAGCATAACCCGAGTTTGTCGTTCTTATGCTTAGAAATAGATCACGAAAGCCGAAGGCCTGAGTGATATATTTCTACGCATAATAACTTCAAACTCGGGTTATTCTGCGATATACCACGGTTGATACTTATTATTTCTTAAATAGTATCATCCTATTTTCAAGATTTAACCTTAGCTTGCGCAATGTAGTTGACAGAATTGCGCATGCCATCAGGGAAAACATACGTTTTTGCTTGAACTTGCGCACGCTATAGGACATTACAGATTCCATTATTTAGTTTAAACATAGTTTATTTCAAATCATACAGCATATACAAATATACAGTTTACACAAAATTTAGATACATGAATGAAAAGGGATTAGAACCCGAAAGCTATTATAGCTTATAGAGGTCTTCATTATTTGATTATAGTTTAAACAATATTTATTTCTTTGAATAAACATAGTCAAGTATTTATAATATATACATACATGCAGGATTGAGGAGAAAGCAACCTGCTTGTATGGTTACCTCTTTCCTACGTTATTTAATTTTAGTCGCATTTGTATAAATATGGCCTCACAATTTAAAATATTGAAGATTCTGGATTAGACGATTGTCACACAGCTACTAACTGTCACAGTATTGGTCGTGGAGCTGGATTAATCATGCATTCATTTGGAATTATTATATGCTTGTGTCATTGATTTATATAAATATAGATAAAACCTGGACCTGTTGAAACACAGACGGATCTGTAGCCCAGTGGTAACACGCTGGACTGGTAATCCAGGGATCGCAGGTTAAACCGAGGTCTCGTGTCAGTGCTTTACACCGTGCACGTAAAAGAACCAGATGAGACTTTGGAATGGGTCTCTCTCTGTGTATCATTGCACTATCCTCCAAAATCTAAAATGACTAATATCTTCAGGAGGCGTCGCTCATATGAGCAACCGGTAGCGACGATAAATAAACGTAAAACACAAACCTGTTGAATCATAATAGCTTGGGTTCCAGTCTGTCGATTTTTCACTTTTTAACTTCTAGCAAAATGACACCAGAAACTCAATACGGCCCAATTAATAGTCTCAGTGTTAAAATATATTTATTTGACTGACAAGGCAACATATATCAACGCCTGTTCCCAGGCTAGCATCATAGTAATGATGCCGGGACTTCAAATCGCTTGCCACTCACCGCTCTATGTGCGAATCCCACGAATTCGTTCATATAAATGAGCTGTCCAGCTGGCCTTCGGAAAGCCGGTTGCTCTACCCAGTTGACCGTCCGAGCCTGCCATACTGCTCAGAGGGATACCCGGGGTCTTCCTCCACAAATAAAGGATGAAGAGTCGCCATATGACCTAAGCTGTTGGTGCGACTTTAAACCCCCAAAACAAGTAACCTAACAGTAAATACCAGTGAAGACAATTGGAGATAATTCAAAATGGCCGATAAATACCAGTGAAGACATGTGGAGATAATTCAAAATGGCCGATAGTATGTAACTGCAGTTTGCTTCTCCTGGATAAAAAATAGATTTCTGTGTACGGGAAATAACATATACTAGAGGACATAGAAAAGAGGACATAGAAAACGCACACTTTGGATAAGTGTGTTTTTACATGAAAAACAATAACTATATAAATACATAGTTTTAAACATTTTGGAATATTTTTAATTGTTCAGTTTCTGTTTTGTAATAAAGATCTATCTATCTTTGATGGAATCCTTCGTATTTCGTGTTCATGTAATAATACTCATATAATGTAGGTGTGTGTTTCTATGTCTTCTAGTATATAAGGAAAACGTTATACATCGTGTCCACTGTATCGGTATATTGGGCTTACATAATTATTATCAATTTTCAGCTAATTTCATTGGACAATTTATGCACGAATCAATCGCTGTATGTCCCTAAGCAAATATGAACACTTCCTTAAATGAATTACCCAGATGTGTAAAAATAACAAATTAACCGCACAATGTAGTAAGCTGATGACATACATGTAGTGTGTGCAGACACAAACCATTTAAGTGACGAAGCTGATGGTATACATGTAGTGTATACAGACACAAACCATTTAGGTGACGAAGCTGGCTAACATCAAAGCACACTGTCCATATCCAAGTAAGAACATGAAACAAAGAAACAATACATTCTATTTGAGTTATTAAGGGGGCAGTGCTTCTAGGATTTACTAGATACTCTTACCGGGAAGTATGTGAGATGGTACGGTGGTCGCCAGATCGGACAGGTGGGTTTTCTCCGGGTACTCCGGTTTCCTCCCACACGAATGACCACATTTACGCTTTCATCTGCCCAACGAGAGTGATTAATATAAGTTGTTAAAACTTGCGTCGCAATCGTAAGTTCGTGTTTGAGTCTCCTGGGGTGTCGAGTTGTTTTATATGAGTAAGCTTGCGGAAATATCGGTTGTTGAACACTGGTACCCGTCCATGTGCGAACTACTGTTGTATTGGCAGCAGTGGTAAATCTTCCCACAAATAACAGCTGTAGAATCGCCATAATTTATGACATACGTTGTCCGAGCTACAATATTATTGTCGTTGTTGTAGGCTTTACATACGTCAGTGTGTGTGGATTGAGAACATATCTAATGCTTACGATTTACCGTCGCTACCGGTTGCCCATATGAGCGACGCCTCCTGAAGAGATTAGACATTTTAGATGTTTGGAGGATAGTGCAATGATACAGACAGAGACCCATGCCAGAGTCTCATCTGGAACTTTTACGTGCACGGTGTAAAGCACCGACACAAGACCTCTGTTTAAGTCCCATAGGTCCGATTAGCGCAGTGGTTAGCGCGCTGGCTTCTCACCAATGCAACGGATGGTACGGTGGTCGCCAGATCGGACAGGTGGGTTTTTCTCCGGGTACTCCGGTTTCCTCCCACACGAATTACCACATATACGCTTTCATCCGCGCCAACGAAAGTGATTAATATAAGTTGTTAAAACTTGCTTCGCAATCGTTGTAAAATAAATAAAGTTTAAAGTAAAGTCCAATCTGAAATTTTATTAGGGTCAGACGGGGGATCGAACCTTGAGAACATATGTTGACCAATATATATATATCAGTGACGCTTACGTCAATTAACATTTTGTAATGTCAATATGTACATAGTATCAGATAATAATAATAATACTAATAATAATAATAATAATAATAATAATACAAAATTATTTATTTTAAGAGAGAACTCATTTAACAAAAGTGAATCTACCTCGACATAATATATACAAGTCAAATGCAATCAAAAGATAATACTATATGTGAACTGCACATTGGAATTATATAGTAATGTAAAAGCTGAAAAGTAGAGAAACACTTATCCCTGTTAATACGTGTGTTTGCAGATATTCGAGGAAGGGACAGGGCGTGTTGCAACTCGGCCAGCAGATGCTTTGACGACGTGAGAGGTGTTGTGGACGAGCTGGATAACTCGCCAGTTGATTCATTCTCTCTAATGTCGGCATGCAGGTAAACGGAAGACATATACTATGACGAATGTAGGTGTCACAAGAAACACTATTTAAATGAATAAAAGCTACGTAGCATATTATTAATGGTGACAAACAATGCAGGCTTAATGACACACATCGTTTAAACTTGAACGCGTATATATGTGGGCATTTGTGTGGGAGGAAACCGGAGTACCCGGAGAAAACCCACCTGTCCGAGCAGTCGACCACCGTATCATCTCATATACTTCCCGATCCGAGGATCGAACCCGGGTTGCATTGGTGAGAAGCGAGCGCGCTAACCACTGCGCTAATCGGACAGCCAAACACACCGTTAACTACATGCGTCACAGGAGCTAGCCGCTATATGCATAAGTATACACGTATTATATCGTCGTTGTATACTAGTACACCTCCGTCTGAACCAAGCCAGCCAACTGGAACAGCTTCACGCTCCCAAAGCGAAGCTCTGGACAGAATAATCAAGTACAGGGGTTTCTGCAAGAGCCGCTTGATTTGAGATGTACAAATTGCAAAATTATTCCAATGGAATCGATTGCATTTCAAATTGACAATGAAAACTATGAGGTCCAGGGAATTTATATACCCATATTTCCTGAGAATTTAATGAACACTTACTGAACCTTTTTGATCGAACTTATTGCCGTCCGGTGCTCAACAAACTGAGCTAACCAAATACACAATGAGCAAATTAAAAATAATTTAAATATCTACAGGACTGTTTTTCAGTAAAATTATATAAGGTATGTTCAATGTAGGGTTTCTAAAAGCCGTGGTTCCTTGGGCAACTCTTGCCACAACAGACGATCTGGAGTTTCTAAATGTCCAGGGGGCATGCCCCCGCCCCGCACACCCACCCCGGACGATTCTCACAATCTGATGCCGGACATGTAGCGCCAATTGCATGCATATAAAACCTGATTAGCTACTGAAATAGATAAGATGAAAACTAAAAAGCATACTAACAACCGATTCCATCTTGTGATCAACAACAGACGTATCTGTAGTCCAGTGGTAACACGCTGGACTGGTAATCCAGGGATCGCAGGTTCGATCCCCCGTCTGACCCTAATAAAATTAACAGTCTTTCAGATGGGACGTTAAACCGAGGTCTCGTGTCGGTGCTTTACACCGTGCACGTAAAAGAACCAGAGGAGATTCTGGAATGGGGTCTCTGTCTGTATCATGCACTATCCTCCAACATCTAAAATAACTAATCTCTTCAGGAGGCGTCGCTCATATGGGCAACCGGTAGCGACGATAAATAAACGTAAACTAAAAAAAAAAAAAGATGAAAACTTCTATATTGATGGTGAAAACACAGGTTGATATAGTTTATTCATACGTGCTTGATTTATTTTCCAGGAAAGTTAGTGCAGAGTTAAAGCGAGATAGGGTATGTGTTCAGAGATCATTATCTCGCTGCGGTGGTCAGGATAGGGCAGTCCTTCAAAGACGGTTTGACGGCCGGGTTGACACATTATATAATCAGTTCTACAAACATTGTAGAAGAGATATCGGGCGTACCACAACAACCACCAGTACTAGCAATCCTAACAGAACAGGTAACGTCCAATATTAATTGACCAATCGATACACTCAATAAAATCCTGAATCAAGGAAAATAAGTCAGTCACCGATTATTAAAATATAAATAAATTCACTCAAAGTTCTCGAAAACGAAAGTAGGCGATTGTATATTTAATAAGATAGAACCTTCTTACATATCGTATTAATAATTATCAATAATTTATTCCACTTAGTTCAAGTACATGACAACATGAGGCGCAATATTAGTGTTTCGATTTTTTTTTACTTAACATGTGTAATGATGTTAAAGTGACACTACATCAGTGAAAACGCAAATGTCTGTAGAATGTAATTTGCTATTATAATTATGGTATAATGTTTTCCCAAATATGTGCCTCAAAAACTGAGTATTTCAACAAATAAACAAACGTCGTATACGCGGTTTGTTGACATAACAAAATAATGTAAATAGGGTCGACATGTATCCTGAATAACTCGATTTATGCAACATATTTACAATGATATCTCACAAGAGTGCTTATGCATATTTATTTGTAGACTAATCTTAATTAAATTATCCATAAATAAAAATATCGCGTGTTTAATATTGACTTCAATGACAACAAACGTCAATTCTGGAGCCTGAATGACAGTTGTATGAAATCTTACTTTCATGTTTGAAAATGTGCATACCAGAGAAACACTGTTAAATTGATTCAATGTTAGTGTTCGATGTATTCAGAAGAATGTGTAGTAGCAATGTGAAAAAACTGCATTTTATTTGCTTTTTGCGATGTAATGTCGCTTTAATATTTTTATGTTCAGCAAAGACACATATTAAATGCCTGGCTGTACAATACATGTCTTGAAATTCATTAATTAATGCAAGCATGTCTTGTTCATTTACAGTAGTAGCAACACACAGCACGACCAGTGCAGATCCCCATCCTTCTGCCGCCACTGTACCGGCATGGACCGGAAATCAGGCTTTTCCAAACGTTACACCACATGATCATAGCGGCCATAGTCACGTTCATACCGGAAATGCTGGAGATAATGGTGCTAGTTCCGGTGTTATTGTTGCCGGTGCGGCTACCGGTGGCATTGTACTTGCCCTTGTTCTCCTCGTTGCTGTAATAGTTTGGTGCAAAAATAGACGTGACGGGTAAGTGCTAATTAAAATATGTTGCATTGAGCTACTTCGTGTTTACTTTATTTATTTTACAACGATTGCGAAGCAGGTTTTAACAACTTGTATTAATCACTCTCGTTGGCGCGGATGATTAGCGCAGTGGTTAGCGCGCTGGCTTCTCACCAATGCAACCCGGGTTCGATCCTCGGACCGGGAAGTATGTGAGATGGTACGGTGGTCGCCCGATCGGACAGGTGGGTTTTCTCACGGGTACTCCGGTTTCCTCCCACACGAATGACCACATATACGCTTTCATCCGCGCCAACGAGAGTGATTAATATAAGTTGTTAAAACTTGCTTCGCAATCGTTGTAAAATAAATAAAGTCTTAAACAAATGGCTCCTCCGAAAAATCATTTTATGAAATAAATATCCCCGAAAATTGGATTTCGAACATGAATAACCAACAGTTCTTTTGATTAAATATTAAATCACATACACGATTTGCATCGCGCACAGTAACTATTTACATGCTGTGTAAATAAAAGGCTATAAATAGTTCAATTAATTGTAGCAGACGACACTATTGTTAACATGAATGTGTTTTCTTATTTGTAACTCAGTACGAAATATGCCATGGATTTTCATTAGAAATTGTCCATGACTTATTTGACTGTTATTTTCACCGCTAGCGAAGAAATGGTTAACTTTAATTCTGTGACATTGTTATTCTTTCATGTGACATTGTTATTCTTTCATGTGACATTGTTATTCTTTCATGTGACATTGTTATTCTTTAATGTGACATTGTTATTCTTTAATGTGACATTGTTATTCTTTCATGTGACATTGTTATTCTTTCATGTGGCATTGTTATTCTTTCATGTGACATTGTTATTCTTTAATGTGACATTGTTATTCTTTCATGTGACATTGTTATTCATTCATGTGACATTGTTATTCTTTCATGTGACATTGTTATTCTTTCATGTGACATTGTTATTCTTTCAGCAACGGTTCGAATGGCTCATCAGACAGTGCAGGTATCTTCTTCCAGAAGCGACCCAATGTATTCTCTACAGATCGTCCTCGTGGAAACAATAACAACAAAGCACCTGTTACCAGACAGGAATCGGAAGTGTATGCCGAAATTGATGAAGCGATGGTAAACACAACTGATCATTCATTATACGAGACAATTCGTTGTACGCGAGACATTGATCACTTTATCACCCCCTGACTACTCTATAAGGAATATATAAGTCATTTTAATTGGGTTTCTACAGACGGATATGTAGTCCAGTGGTAACACGCTGGACTGGTAATCCAGGGATCATAGGTTCGACCCCCCGTCTGACCCTAATAAAATTAACAGTCTTTCAGATGGGACTTTAAACCGATGTCTCGTGTCGGTGCTGTACACCGTGCTCGTAAAAGAACAAGAGTATACTCTGGAATGGGTCTCTGTCTGTATCATTGCACTATCCTCCAAAAATCTAAAATGATTAATCTCTTCAGGAGGCGTCGCTCATATGGGCAACCGGTAGCGACGATAACTAAACGTAAAACACACTTTCTTTGTTTGTCATCGTGGCTTCGTTTGCATCACATGCTATCAATTTTATACGTAACAACAGTAACAATAAAGGATTCCAATTAAAAGGACAGACATACATTTCCGGATAACTCGGGCATTATCTGTTTCAAATTAAAAACACCAATGACGCTCAATGCATATACATTGTATTTGCATTGAGCCCCCGGAGGAAACCCATCTTGCCGAGTTGGCAACCGCCGTACCATTGCACATACTTCCTGGTCCGAGGACCGAACCCGATTTGCATTGGTGAAAAGCTAATTACTAATCGGGCAGGCCGAAATTCGTTCGTTTCATTGCAGAACGCCAATACATTGGTTTTTATACATTAAGATGATTAGAATACACTTGGAAATGAGAACAAATTATGTATACAATTTAAGTCTATGCTATTTTTCTTCTCCAATTGTAGGTCAACCCTGGTTATAAACCTCCGGTTCCTGGTTCACTGCCACACATGGGTTATCTAAGCCCTGTAAGCGGCGATGACTCTGAATCATATACGTCTCCTCCGACTAACATATCTGCAAGCGTCGCCACAACCACAACTCGGGGTCAACTCAGTTATGGGCCTATTCTGGCTGCAAACTGCGAATCCGATCAGAAGAATAACCTATTTTATCATTCTACTTCCGTCACAGATCCAAGCATTCAAAATCGTAATTGTTTTCTGCCTCCAAGATACTTACCTTCAACGCCAGACGCCGCATGTGCCTCAGGAGAAATCGCGTATACGGAAATTGATTCACATGATGCATCACATGATAGCCTTGATGATTATGAAGAACCAGTCAGTGCACACACATCTATACGCTACACAGACTTGAAAGATGCGTCTGCGTCTCCGCCTAAGTACCGAGCCCCACATGTGCCTTCTACCGACACAACTGGTAATTCTCCAAAGACAACACCTAAGAAAAATGGAGTCAAAGTTCTTCCATCAAATCCTTTCGTTCCTTTCACCGGCCCCCAGGTATCACAATCACCTGACCCTACCACTCAACCAACCGCAAAGCCAAGGCGAAAGAAAACGCAAGGCAATAAAGATTCTTCGCAATCAAAAACTACTGTTAATTCTGCGGAATTGGATAAACTTGGAGAGCAGGAGTTGATCAGAAGATCAGATGTGTTGGCATCAAGTAGAGATTCAATGACATCTGATTCAAGCATTAAATCTAGTCATCATTATTTTGTCCTGGAGCCTGGTCATTCCCAAATGGATTACGAAAATTCAGTAAGCACCCCGAAACTAGTTTGAGTGATATGCCTATGTGAAACATTCATACAAATTGTAGGACCTGACACCAACACTGACATAAACCCTGACACCAACCAAGACACCAACACTGACATAAACCCTGACACCAACACTGACATAAACCCTGACACCAACCAAGACACCAACACTGACATAAACCCTGACACCAACACTGACATAAACCCTGACACCAACCAAGACATCAACCCTGACACCAACCCTGCCACCAACCAAGAAACCAACACTGACATAAACCCTGACACCAACCAAGACACTAACCCTGACAACAACCCTGCCACCAACCAAGACACCAACACTGACACCAACCCTGCCACCAAACATGACACCAACCATGACACCAGCCCTGCCACCAACCAAGACACCAACCAAGACACCAACACTGACACAAACCCTGCCACCAAACATGACACCTACCATGACACCAACCCTGACGCCAATCATGACACCAACCATGACACCAGCACTGACACCAACGCTGACACCAACACTGACACCAACTATGACACCAACCATGACACCAACACTGACACCAACGCTGACACCAACCCTGACGCCAATCATGACACCAACCACGAAACCAACCATGACACCAACACTGACACCAATCCTGACACAAACCATGACACCACTACTGACACCAACGCTGACACCAACACTGACGCCAACACTGACGCCAACACTGACGCCAACACTGACGCCAATCATGACACCAACCATGACACCAACCATGGCGCCAATCATGACACCAACCATGACACCAACACTGACACCAACGCTGACACCAACCATGACGCCAACCATGACGCCAACCATGGCACCAACCACGGCACCAACCATGGCACCAACCATGGCACCAACCACATACGTATCATGAAATCGTCTAAAAACAATATAGCACTACTAAACATGTATATGAACATTGTGAACGCCACTGAACGTCGTTTCCTATATCCTTTATTTATGTTTCTCTGTCATACAATTAACAGTAGCACTCATCTGTTGAATACATCATTGTATCATACATGATACGTCTAGCATCCTGTTGTATACACCATTATATACATGATATGTCTAGCATCCTGCTGTATACATCATTGTATACAGGATACGTCTAGCATTCTGTTGTATACACCATTGTATACATGATATGTCTAGCATCCTGCTGTATACATCATTGTATACATGATATGTCTAGCATCCTGTTGTATACACCACTGTATACATGATACGTCTAGCATCCTGTTGTATACACCACTGTATACATGATACGTCTAGCATCCTGTTGTATACACCATTGTATACATGATATGTCTAGCATCCTGTTGTATACACCACTGTATACATGATACGTCTAGCATCCTGTTGTATACACCATTGTATACATGATATGTCTAGCATCCTGCTGTATACATCAGTGTATCATACATGATATGTCTAGCATCCTGTTGTATACACCATTGTATACATGATATGTCTAGCATCATGTTGTATACATCAGTGTATCATACATGATATGTCTAGCATCATGTTGTATACATCAGTGTATCATACATGATATGTCTAGCATCATGTTGTATACATCAGTGTATCATACATGATATGTCTAGCATCATGTTGTATACATCAGTGTATCATACATGATATGTCTAGCATCATGTTGTATACATCAGTGTATCATACATGATATGTCTAGCATCATGTTGTATACATCAGTGTATCATACATGATATGTCTAGCATCATGTTGTATACATCAGTGTATCATACATGATATGTCTAGCATCATGTTGTATACATCAGTGTATCATACATGATATGTCTAGCATCATGTTGTATACATCAGTGTATCATACATGATATGTCTAGCATCATGTTGTATACATCAGTGTATCATACATGATATGTCTAGCATCATGTTGTATACATCAGTGTATCATACATGATATGTCTAGCATCATGTTGTATACATCAGTGTATCATACATGATATGTCTAGCATCCTGTTGTATACATCAGTGTATCATACATGATATGTCTAGCATCATGTTGTATACACCAGTGTATACATGATATGTCTAGCATCATTTTGTATACATCAGTGTATCATACATGATATGTCTAGCATCATGTTGTATACACCAGTGTATACATGATATGTCTAGCATCATTTTGTATACATCAGTGTATCATACATGATATGTCTAGCATCCTGTTGTATACACCAGTGTATACATGATATGTCTAGCATCCTGCTGTATACATCAGTGTATCATACATGATATGTCTAGCATCCTGTTGTATACACCAGTGTATACATGATATGTCTAGCATCCTGCTGTATACATCAGTGTATCATACATGATATGTCTAGCATCATGTTGTATACACCATTGTATACATGATATGTCTAGCATCCTGTTGTATACACCATTGTATACATGATACGTCTATCATCCTGTTGTATACACCATTGTATCATACATGATATGTCTAGCATCATGTTGTATACACCAGTGTATACATGATATGTCTAGCATCCTGCTATATACATCAGTGTATCATACATGATATGTCTAGCATCCTGTTGTATACACCAGTGTATACATGATACGTCTAGCATCCTGCTGTATACATCAGTGTATCATACATGATATGTCTAGCATCATGTTGTATACACCATTGTATACATGATATGTCTAGCATCCTGTTGTATACACCATTGTATACATGATACGTCTATCATCCTGTTGTATACACCATTGTATACACGATACGCCTATCATCCTGTGCTGCCGGTCTGTTTGTACATAGTAGCTATTTGCAATAAATTATATGTATAGATGACATTCACGTTCTTTACGATTATCCTGATACCTGGTGCCCCTACACGCAGTAGCTCATGCACGACGGGCACCCTGGTAATTAGCTTCCACATATGAAAGAATTCGACCCTACCCATGTGATAGTGGAACACATAGCGATGGGCTGTGTATTTGAAGACTAACACTTAACCCTGTGCATGCTAGCGGTGAAAAGAACAGTTAAATATGTCCTGGAATTCCATTAGAATTGTGTCGAAACGACATCATTCTACTAACATTTTTCATGACATATTTCCAGAGATTTCAGTCAGAAATGTTCGTCTGCTACAAGTATTTGAACTATATATAGCTTGTTACCCAGCATGCACAGAGTTAACCGCACGGATACGGAAGCTTCAATCTACAAGCAAGCATTACCAATGTAAGACAATTAAGGAATTAATTGCAAGTTAATAGTTTCTTTCTGGGTATGACCTACATTGGGCATACTTCAAGTTGTGGATGTCGAAATATTTACATTATGTATTCACAGAATTGAACCAAACAATCGTCCATTTCTATTTGAAGTTCGTGGTTCAATACTCCATCATTGTGTCATGGTTTTCATCAAACACGTTATCAATATCAGAAGAACTTCTTCTGTATTCCTTCACAAACTGTGGATGTACAACTCGTTCATTATTGTTCACTGGCACATTTGCAACATTTCCGTACTCGTGAAATGCACTATTGTCATTTTCGCGAGCTTGGCAAATAGTCTTTTCTGGATTAGGTCCATACTCCGCAGTATCATAGTCACTTTCTTCAAAGGAAGGCACGGCATAAATGTTTTCATCTTCAAAGACATCGTTAGGCTCAGTTTTGATATAAATATATTCTGAACCTGATGATTCAGATCTAATATCAGTAAATCCAGGTCGACTGGTGACAAACCTTCTTTGACTGCTATTCATCTGATTGGTCAGCTCGTCTTGTGATTTCTGATCTTGTGATTGGTCGATCTTGAATGACGTAATAACGTCGTCATACTTCCGAATCAAAGCAAGAGGACTCAATGGCTCTGTTGGAATGAGATTTCTTTCAATTGAATTAGAGTTAGATGCAGCGAAACAATTATTGGCAATAATGTCATCTTCGCTAATCGTACTTTCGTAGCATACATTCACTTGGGTGCTGGACAGCATACGATCCCTACTAAAAGGTTTTCGCTTTTCTTCGTCACATCGATACACAGCCTCCATCTGGAAAATGCAGTTGATGAACAATTCATGATTATATAAATATAATGACCTTTATGAAAACATACCAGATTAATCCAAACATATTTCAGTTTTTTTATTATTTACATAAACAAATGACGTAATTATGAAATAAAGGACGTGGCAGAAACACCAAGTATTGTGGAATGTATCTCCTGTTCATAAACAGAAGACATAAACATGAAATAAAGGACGTGGTTGAAAGATCAAGTCTTGTGGAATTTATCTCCTTTGCATTAACAAAAGACGTTATTATGACATAAAGGACGTGGCTGAAAGATCAAGTCTTATGGAATGTATCTCCTGTTCATAAACAGAAGACATAAACATGAAATAAAGGACGTGGTTGAAAGATCAAGTCTTGTGGAATTTATCTCCTTTGCATTAACAAAAGACGTTATTATGAAATAAAGGACGTGGCTGAAAGATCAAGTCTTATGGAACGTATCTCCTGTTCATAAACAGAAGACATAAACATGAAATAAAGGACGTGGTTGAAAGATCAAGTCTTGTGGAACGTATCTCCTGTTCATAAATAGAAGACATAAACATGGAATAAAGGACGTGGCTGAAAGAAGTCTTCTGAATCCATCCACTTAATATCAGAGTGAATACAGCGAGCGGTGCATACAACTAACTAAATATTGTTCAGAACATACGGCGCATGTATTTACATGTATTGGTAACTGACATAATTTATGATACAGTCTACACTTCCTGAACCAAATATTATCTGATGAAACTGAATACTTAGTAATGTCTATTCTTCATTTATTATACTAACACGACCCAGCTAATAACATACATACTTGTAGAGTAAAATCTATCTCGGGTTATTCTGCAATATACCTACCTTGAACTATGCTGCGCGCACCGTGTTTTGGCTATTCTATTTATACAATGCGTGTATAAAGTTTTATGAATGAAAGTCACATGATGTTTGTAAAAAATACCGTGGGAATTCACGGAAGTGAGCTATTTTTAGAATCAGATAATCTCTTGTCCGTCTTTTTTTCTGTTAAGTAACGTTTCAGTTACTATTCTGTACAGTTTTATTTGACAAAATAAATAAAATTATTGATCAGTTACAACTTGTGTTCATTTATGCACTAGATTGATATTTTCCATAAAAAATAACGTCATCACCCCTTACGCGGGAGGAAATTTCGAAAGCCAAATGCAGCGGCGTTTGAAGAAAATACTCCTTTAAAATTATTAGAAGTAAGTCGTGTTAGAATCGAAATAATAAGTATCAACCGTGGTATATCGCAGAATAACCCGAGTTTGAGGTTCTTATGCGTAGAAATATATTACGAAGGCCGAAATATACTCATACAAAAACGTCGTCGATTTCAGCATATATTTCTGTGTCTGTGTGTACGGGATCGGTGTTCTTCGACGATCCAAACAATCTCTTAAACAGTGTAGGTTTTGTACTTGGTTCAAGAGAACCTCCAGAATCTGTGTTCCTGGAATAAACAATTTGCTATTAGAATGTACAGTAAAATGAAATGAAGACGATAGTTCAGGAAATCGTGTGCAATGTATCAATCTATGTATAGTAACATAGCAACTATAACAGACGGATATGTAGTCCAGTGGTAACACGCTGGACTTGTAATCCAGGGATGGCAGGTTCGATCCTCCCGTCTGACCCTAATAAAATTAACAGTCTTTCAGACGGGACTTTAAACCGAGGTCTCGTGTCGGTGCTGTACACCATGCACGTAAAAGAACCAGAGGAGACTCTGGAATGGGGTCTCTGTCTGTATCATTGCACTATACTCCAAAATTCTAAAATGACTAATCTCTTCAAGAGGCGTCGCTCATATGGGCAACCGGTAGCGACGATAAATAAACGTAAAACACACACACAACATAGCAACGTCAAACAGCACAATAGTTAACATGCCATGTCGTATACGACGTTTGTTTATTAGTCGAAATACTCAGATTACAGATTACATGGCAACTATTTGGTAGGAAAATCATACAATATAATAGAAAAATACATAGCATTATTATTTAGATATGTATTTTAGCCTATTTGTACCGTTATTTACCTACCACAATACTATATAACGCCCATGTTGATACGCTCTCTTTTCCAGTATAACATTACGTTTTCTGGTTTGATACGGCTTGTGCCAGTATTTAACCAGCTCCTGAGAAAATAACGCATGCGCATTCAGTGCTAGTTTGTTTACTTCCTGTAGCGTCATTGTGTTGAATTAATTTATTATAATCAGTCTATGTCAATGTTCGCTACTATAATGTTCAAATTCATATCAAAGTAATAAAAACGTTATTATGTGGCTATATTCATATCTAGCCTAGGTATCGACCCGAGGTAGCTTGATATCAGGTCGGGTCGATACCTAGGCTAATATGTAACTAGCCATGTAATAACTTCTAAGTAATTGTCGATTTGATGCCGCTTTAAGGAATGAAACACTGCAACTATATACTCCATGTGTATACGAGTATTAATATGTCGTTCGTAAAGGTCTATGCAGGGGTCTAGTGTGTAGTGTGTGTTATTAAAGGTCCCAGTAGCACTGTTATTGAGAACATTTGTTAATAAAAATGTATAAAGGGAGATAATTTTGCAATTAATATTTATCAAGTGGCATATATCCAAAATGATCGTTTAAATCTGAATACATAATTATTTTAAAATGGATACATGCAGTAGTAGCCACTATTTCTAACCAACTCCTTTGCTACATATCATAGTGTGCAACATATTCCACATATTTAGCTTGCTTAGCGGGAGCGTGGGTGGCGGAGTGGTTACGGTCATTAACTCAAACCACTTACCCTTTACCGCAGTATGTTCGCACCCCACGTGGGGTGTCGAGGTCTTTCGTGTGTGGAAGCTTCTGCATGTAGACGCGATCGAATGTTGCCAAGTAAGAGCTACCCAGCTAGATTGCGGACTATCGTTGGTTCTATCCTGTTGTCCGTCCGTGCCTGATTACTACTAGGAGGGTCACCGTGGGTCTTTCTTGGTCAATCATAACTGGAGGGTCGCCAATTGATTGTACAAGTGGATGTCGTGATAGCGCAGTGGGAGCACGTTCGCTTCAGGTGCGAACTACCCGGAGTTCGAGCCCCGCTGAAGCCGTTACGATTGTACCATTAGACAATGCATTTAGATTCCACATTACCTCTTCTCTCTCCCTCGTGGTGATGGATTCCATCAGGAATGAGGTCTCGATAGTGATTAATATAAGTTGTAAAAACTTGTTTCACGATCGAGCTAAAGTAAATTTGTATAAACTATAAATGTGTGTATATCCTTAAACACTCCCATCTCCCCAACTGGTTGCTTAACTTACTTAGAAGACTTTACAATGGTGATTTAACTGGACTTACTTGGACGCCTGATTCCGTTTGTGTCTGATAAATAGGAAGACTGTGATGACACACAGGAGCAGGAGTCCCCCGATAGCTGCAGACACAATCAGTATGTCGTCTGTGCTAGATTGCGCTGACACAGTCCCGCCACGCCCGGGACTGTCAGAATCGCTTCCGGCTGTATTTGTAATGTGGTCTGTTGATAGTGTTGCACGGTAAGTCGTGTTGGCGGACTGAGTGGGTGTTGATGTAGATAGGGTAGTCATGTTGAGTGTGGAATTTGGTCTGTCTGATTATATAATATGAAATATACTCATATACGCAGTGTAAGGTTTTTTTTTTCACACATTGAGTCAAAGAGCTGTACTCGAATTAAAGCTAAAATATTTCAAACATAATCTGAGTACAGTCAAACCTGTGCTAATGGCCACCTCCGAATAAAGGCCGCATATGATAAACCTGTCTCTAAAGACCACCATTTTTCTCTCCCGTCGAGCCATTTTCAATGCATTTTAACCTTCTATTGAGAGGACACCTGCCAACAAAGGCCACTGTTTGACTTTCCCGAAGGTGGCCTTTATAGACAGGTTTGACTGTATTTCAACAAATAAACAAGCGTCCTATACGACGTGTGTTGACATAACAAAATAATGTAAATATAAACACCGCACGATAATCACAACATTATCGGAAGAGTCCATTGACTTGTTATAGGTGTTTTTATATTACTATTTATAGGCAAACGTTACCATTCAATTGTATAGACTACACAATAGTCAATTTGTATATGAAGTAATAATATAAAAACACCTATACCAAGTCAATGGACTCTTCCGATAATGTTGTGATTATCGTGCGGTGTTTACTGGGCTTTCAAAGTAAAGGAATAACGGTTGTAAACAAACATTCCATACACTATTGCATTATAGGTAAGTCAGGTTGTTAGCAGTATTACATTATAGATATTTTAAACTATAAACAATAAATCACAGTACCTGTAAGCTATCGTATATTGCCTTACCTATACAGTAGTGTAATATTCCAACGGTATTATTACTTTACTTTGAAAGCACAGTACGTTTAGGATAACTTTACAGTGATGTACAAGGGCTATACCAGTACAGGTAATTCAGGTCTTTCAGATGGGACGTTAAACCGAGGTCTCGTTCTGTATCATGCACTATCCTCCAAAATCTATTTTTAATCCGATTAGCCGATTTACCTGTCTTGTGTTGTGGACATAGCCAACGGGAGTAAATATTGAATGACGTCACTGTCAAGTTATCCTAAACGTTCTATAAAAAAGCAATACGTAACACAGCCCGTGTATCCTGGTTCACAACATTTAGGATACAGATTTACCGTTATATCTCACATTTGTGCATATTTATTTTTATTTTTAGACTAATCATATTTAGAATATCTCTAAGCGACAGTATCACGTGATTAGTACAGACTCCAATAATAAACAAAAGTCAACCCAGGAGCGTGGCTGACCGTCATATGAAATCCTTCTTCCACGTTTGAGAGCTTGTAGACGACAAAACATTGTTTATTGATTGAAAGTTAGTGTTCGAATTATTTCGGAAGAATTTATAGTAACAATGCTATTTATACGTAAAATGTTTATTTTTTATTTTTGCGATGTAATGTCGCTTTAATGAAACATAGCATACATACTTGTTGTACACTAGCTGGACATCAGACGGGTCAGTGGCACAGTGGTCAACACGTTGTTCGGGGAACCTACGTTCGATCCCGTGTTTGACCATAATAATATTGACAGTCATTCCGACGGGACTATAAACCGAGATCTCACGTATCGATGCTACTAAACATCGGACATGTAAAAGAAACAGATATGCTTCTGGAATTGGAGTGTCTTACAGTAACCTCCAATATCAGTGTATTACAGTATCCTCCAATAGCAGTATCTTACAGTATCCTCCAATAGCAGTGTGTCTTACAGTATCCTTCAATAGCAGTGTCTTACGGTATCCTCCAATAGCAGTGTGTCTTGCAGTATCCTCCAATAGCAGTGTGTCTTACATTATCCTCCAATAGCAGTGTACTTTACAGTATCATCCAATAGCAGTGTGTCTTACAGTATCCTCCAATAGCAGTGTCTTACAGTATCATCCAATAGCAGTGTGTCTTACAGTATCCTCCAATAGCAGTGTACTTTACAGTATCATCCAATAGCAGTGTCTTACAGTATCCTCCAATGGCAGTGTGTCTTACAGTATCATCCAATAGCAGTGTGTCTTACAGTATCCTCCAATAGCAGTGTACTTTACAGTATCATCCAATAGCAGTGTCTTACAGTATCCTCCAATGGCAGTGTGTCTTACAGTATCATCCAATAGCAGTGTCTTACTGTATCCTCCAATATTTTAAAGGATTCTGGATGCGTTGCCTCAATTAATTAGGAAGCGAATAAACGTATCATCCACAAAAACAAATAGACATACAGTCTACATCCATTATGTCGAATTCCGTCGAACCGAACAAAATACTTCGACATAAACGAAGTTTGACTTAACGAAATTCTATATAGGCCTACACGGGGCCAGTTATATGTAAAATTATAGTGTCTGAAACGAGATTTTGATCCGATTTCGATATAACCGGTGAATTCGACATAACCGACTTTGACATAGCGGATGTAGACTGTATATGAGTAAATGTACTTACTTTCTGGTTCGAAGTCGCTACAATGCTCGCCACGCAGTATCTCTAGCTCATCCAAAGTTGCAAGAAATGGTTCCGAGAGCTCGTCACCGCTAACAGTAGAATGGCAATTATTACTGGCCACTGAGAACATACAACCACCAGTAATCTGTACGTCTGCAGACAAGTGCCTGTAATTATGTGTGTGTTCTTTTATTTATGTAGAGTGTTTGGTAGACTGGGAGGTCGATTTTAAGTAGGGATGGCAACGAATAGCGACTATAATAATCGAATATTCGGTCGGGACGGTTTTCGAATATTCGAATATGTTATGGAATTCTTTCAAAAACTAAAACTCACTAAAATCTTATAAAAATTGCAAAACCTAATTTTTGTTTACGTGTAAACGTCATCTTCTTCAAATGATTATTCAGATTAATATTGTACCCGAATATGTTAAATCCAATTTGCATAGATTACACCTAACAGTTTTCTTATTTTCAGAGCGAATAGTATTCGGATATTCGGACGTCCGAGCGAATATTCGTTGCCATCCCTAATTTTAAGTGATTAAAATTAATTAATTAAACCCACTAGTTCATGGCACAGGGATTCGGCACGTTTGGGGGTACTAGTATATATATTTAAGTACTACTTAAATATATATACTAGTACCCCCAAACGTGCCGAATCCCTGTGGTTCATGGCATAACAACACAAATAATAATATAGTTTTGGTATGCACCACCACAGTCGTTCTGATAACACACGTGACCCGTCGTATAGTGCGTTACAAAACAAGGTTGGTGAATAATTTCAAGAGTCTAGAATGAAAACGTACAGATTAATTGGACGGAATGGTTGTTAGAAACAAACAACAAAGTAGTAGGGGCGTCTCTTTGAATGGTGTGTATACGTCATCACTTGTTGTGTATACGTCATCACTATAGAGCCTATTGATGATATATCGCGCAACTACCGATCTCTTTACTTGTTGTGTATACATCATCACCTGTTGTGTAAATGCGTCACCACCTGATGCTCAACTACAGAGCTCTTTGCTTGTTTGGTATACGCGTCACTATAGAGCCTATTGATAATAGCTTGATAAATAGCGATCGCGTACCATTCTATAAATATCGACTACGAACCTATCCATAAATAACTATTACGAACGCTTCTATATAAATATAGTCCGTTTACGTTTACCTCAATCAGCTTCACGAACTTCAACGAATATACGGGTAATTATATTATTCAAACTAGGCGTACGTTTTTATCGAGTAAGAAATCCTAATTATACGCTATATACAAACTTAACCTATGTACGAAAATGAATAATATATATCTTACATCGTTACGTATAATTCCATAAAAACGCGATATATTATTAATAATCCGTAATGTACGTTTTAGAAGGGCATGTCACTAGACATAGCCATAGCGTATATGAAACACGTATTTTATCGTATAGAGTGATACAACGATTAATATAAATGTCTAATACTCGGTGTTCCATGCCCATCTTCAAGACACGGAGCACAGCTACAACCTCACCCAACAACATCAGTACAGAAAATGAAGGCCGTTTGCAACAGTATTTACTGCAAAATACGTCATTAGTGTCATGGGTGGCTATCTCCGAATATATCCTATCATTTCGTATGACGCACGTTAATTCTCTGCTCAATACATCGGAATGGCTCCAATAATGAATGCGAGGTATGAGGTTATATGTTAGTCAGTTGACCCTAAATAACCTTATCTGGGAATGCGAGAAAAATCACCAGCGCAGTAGGTACACAAAATTAAAACAGCATGGAACCAAACACTGACACATTCATACAGGTAATTATTAATATGAGTTTGATTCTAAAGTAATTAGACGCGTTTACATCTGTCGGTTATCATCTCGAGTCATGCAACATTATTAGACTCGATTCAAGAGTGATTTATCTTAATCGGGCAGGCGTACATTTATCGCTAAACCCACGCTGTATCTGAGCCCGGAGTGCGTAGTTAAATGTAATCAGTAGGTCATCCGAGCGATTGAGCTAACATACATTTGTATATTAATTACAGCCCCAGGTTCAATAAAATAATCAGCGTTCATAAAATATTACGTTAGTGTGTGTGCGTGTGTGCGTGCGTGCGTGCGTGTGTGCGCGTGTGTGCGTGTGTGCGTGCGTGCGTGCGTGCGTGTGTGTGCGTGTGTGCGTGCGTGCGTGCGTGCGTGAGTGCGTGCGTGCGCGCGTGCGTGCGCGTGCGTGCGTGTGTGATAAGAATGTAATATTTGGCAAGTTACTGATTCCCTCTATCAGGTTGTATGTTGTTTGCGGTTATTTTATATAATGTATATCTATTTACCTTACCACACGCCCGTCTGTCTGTCCGTCTGTCCGTCCGTCCGCCCGTCCGTCCGTATGTCCGTCCGGCGGTCTGTCTGTAGGTGGAGCATCTTCTGCCACGTGCACTGTCCTCCAAAACAAAGGCTTTGCCGATGCATATGTCGCATTACGCGCGAAACAGAATTATAAGATGTACATGTATGTAAATGCTGCATGTAGGCCTACAGCGGTACTCAAATCAATCTAAAAACAGCAACAATTAATTCGCTATTTCTTTAGTATTTATACGGATATCCATAATTCGATTATTAGATATAGGGGTAGAGCCGAGTAGATTCGATCCCTGGATTACCCTAATAAAATTAACGGTCTTTCAGATGGGACCGAGGTATCGTGTCTGTGCACGTAAAGGAACCAGAGGAGACTCTGTAATGGGTCTCTGTCTGTATCATCGCACTATCCTCCAAAATTACTAATCTCTTCAGGAGAGCGACGCTCGTACGGGTAACCGGTAGCGACGATAAATAAACGTAAAACATACAGAAACTATCGACGAATTATTCAACGCAGTGGTGTGAAATTATCAATGCATTGTGTTTGTTTATTATAGCGCCACCCTATTTTATTTCTGACTTATGATACATCACTTATTATGAACATCAGTACTTCCCGAATCCTATGCTCGTATGTCTGGAGTCATGCTGGGGGGCAATCGGTAACCATTATTTAACTAGCGGGCGGCCAAATCAGAACAAACACCTAACGAGGTTCGACGGAATGTCTGGAAAATGCAATGTCAAAAATGAGAACGAAATATTTATTTCTGTCTGCTTATCAACTCGATGGTATTTTCCATGGACCATTATTAGGCTCGTTTCAAGTTTGATTTATTTGACATCTTGCCACGCGTACATTTTGACGCGCAAACCCCACGCTGTATCTCCGCGTGAGAGTTCGCTCAATTAGTTTATAATTCAGGGCAAATATAAACATTAGCATAAATTGGGAAAATAAGCGCTGTAACGCTTCATTATAGCAAGAATATTTAAAACATGTAAACATAACGTCATATCATATTTACAATCAGACTATTCATAGTATATAAATATATATATATAGATATACGCGCATATCTATTGTCTGTCTGTCTGCCTACCTGCCTGTCTGTCCGTCTGTCTGTCGTCCGTCCGTCCGTCCGTATGTCTGTCTCTCTGTCTGTCTCTCTGTCTGTCTGTCTGTACGTCTCTCTGTCCGTCCGTCCGTCTGTCTGTCTGTCTGTGGAGCATCTTCTGCCTTGTGCACTATCCTCCAAAACAACGGCTTTGCTGTTTTCATGATGTTTTCCGACGCTACCCTTCATTTTGATCTTTCGATATATCTATAATACTGATTATCTCCCTTTAATCGTAAATAAGTTTGAAGAAAAATGAACTTTCGAGGAAACTGGCCGTGTTTGGTATCGTCGGAAAGATCTCGAAGAGACAATGACGAATCCGCGACTCAATTAATGGTCCGACCTCATACCGGAAGTAGTGATCCGAAAAACCGGAAGTACCGATATAAATTCGTTATATAAGCTTTATTATAGGTCCTATCTATCCGGGGGTTTCGATAATCGTACTAAACGATTATACGTTCCGAGCCTACGATTTTCAAAATGGAGGATATAAATGGCGGGAAAACACTATATCGCTTATTAATGGTCCATTCGACTCGGTGTGTGTCATTTATGTCCGTATCTACCCTTAATTCTAATTACGTAGCTAATGTCCGTACACAATTACCTCCCTCTACACATTCTCATTATACCGATAAAATGATTATATTACTACAAGATATACACATTATCTCACCATATCTACATATATTACACCAATATAAATCCACTATCTCACCATATATACATACATTACTAATAGATATATACACTATCTCATTATATCTACATTCATTACTACAAGATCTACACACTATTTCACCATATATACATTCATTACTACAAGATCTACACACTATAACACCATATCTACGTACATTATTACAAGATATATCAACTATCTCCCCATATTTACGTACATTACTACAAGACATACACAGTATCTCACCATATCTACATACATTACTACAAGATATACACACTATCACACCATATCAACGTATATTACTACAATAACTACACACTGTCTCACCATATCTACATACATTACTACAAGATATACACACTATCTCACCATATCTACGTACATTACTACAAGATATACACACTATCTCACCATATCTACGTACATTACTACAAGATATACACACTATCTCACTATATATACGTACATTACTACAAGATATACACACTTTCTCACCATATCTACATACATTACTACAATATATACACACTATATCACTATATCTACATATATTACAACAATATATATCCACTATCTCACCATATCTACATACATTTCTACAAGACATACACACTATCTCACCATATATACATACATTGCTACTAAATATACACACTATCTCACCAAATCTACATACATTACTACAAGATATACACACTGTCTCACCATATCTACATACATTACTACAATATATACACACTATATCACCATATCTACATATATTACAACAATATATATCCACTATCTCACAACAATATATATCCACTATCTCACCATATCTACGTACATTTCTAAAGATATACAATTATCTCACCATATATACTACATTGCTACTAATATACACACTATCTCACCAATCTACATACATTCTACAAGATATACACATTATCTCACCATATATACATACATTGCTACTAAATATACACACTATCTCACCAAATCTACATACATTACTACAAGATATACACATTATCTCACCATATATACGTACATTGCTACTAAATATACACACTATCTCACCAAATCTACATACATTACTACAAGATATATCCACTATCTCACCATATTTACGTACATTACTACAAGATATACACAGTAACTCACCATATCTACGTACATTACTACAAGATATACACAGTATCTCACCATATCTACGTATATTACTACAAGATATACACAGTATCTCACCATATATAAATTCATTACTACAATATATACACACTATCTCACCATATTTACGTACATTACAACAAGATATACAAAGTATCTCACCATATCTACATACATTACTACAACAAATTATTCACTATCTCACCATATCTACATACATTACTACAAGACATTATTCACTATTTCACCATATCTACATTCATTACTACAAGATCTACATACTATTTCACCATATATACATTCATTACTACAAGATCTACACACTATATCACCATATCTACATACATTCCTACAAGATATATCCACTATCTCACCATATCTACGTTCATTACTACAAGATCTACACACTATATCACCATATCTACATACATTACTGCAAGATATATCCACTAACTCAACATATTTACATACATTACTACAACAACTACACACTGCCTCACCATATCTACATTCATTACTACAATAACTACACACTATCTCACCATATCTACATACATTACTACAAGATCTACACACTATATCACCATATCTACATTCATTACTACAAGATCTACACACTATATCACCATATCTACATTCATTACTACAAGATATACACACTATATCACCATATCTACATACATTCCTACAAGATATATCCACTATCTCACCATATTTACATTCATTACTACAAGATCTACACACTATATCACCATATCTACATACATTACTGTAAGATATATCCACTAACTCAACATATTTACATACATTACTACAAGATATACACACTATCTCACCATATCTACGTACATTACTACAAGATATACACACTATCTCACCATATCTACATACATTACTACAAGATCTACACACTATTTCACCATATATACATTCATTACTACAAGATCTACACACTATATCACCATATCTACATACATTCCTACAAGATATATCCACTATCTCACCATATTTACATTCATTACTACAAGATCTACACGCTATATCACCATATCTACATACATTCCTACAAGATATATCCACTATCTCACCATATATACATACATTGCTACTAAATTTACACACTACCTCACCATATCTACATTCATTACTACAAGTTCTACACACTATATCACCATATCTACATACATTCCTACAAGATATATCCACTATCTCACCATATTTACATACATTACTACAATAACTACACACTGTCTCACCATATATGCATACATTTCTACAAGATATGCACACTATCTCACCATATCTACATACATTTCTACAAGATATACACACTATCTCACCATATATACATACATTGCTACTAAATTTACACACTATCTCACCATATTTACATTCATTACTACAAGATCTACACACTATATCACCATATATACATTCATTATTACAAGATATATCCACTATCTCACCATATTTACATACATTACTACAATAACTACACACTGTCTCACCATATCTACATACATTTCTACAAGATATACACACTATCTCACCATATCTACATACATTACAACAAGATATACACACTATCTCACCATATCTACGTACATTACTACAAGATATACACACTATCTCACTATATATACGCACATTACTACAAGATATACACGCTGTCTCACCATATCTACATACACACACTATATCACCATATCTGCATATATTACAACAATATATATCCACTATCTCACCATATATACATACATTTCTACAAGATATACACACTATCTCACCATATATACATACATTGCTACTAAATATACATACGTTCTCACCAAATCTACATACATTACTACAAGATATATCCACTATCTCACTATATATACGCACATTACTACAAGATATACACGCTGTCACACCATATCTACATACATTACTACAATATATAAACACGATATCACCATATCTGCATATATTACAACAATATATATCCACTATATCACCATATCTACATACATTTCTACAAGATATACACACTATTCACCATATCTACACATTCTACAATTCACTTTCCATATCTACATACATTTCAAATATACACTATCTCACCATATATACATACATTGCTACTAAATATACACACTTTCTCACCAAATCTACATACATTACTACAAGATATATCCACTATCTCACAATATTTACATACATTACTACAAGATATACACACTATGTCACCATATCTACAAACATTGCTACAAGATCTACACACTATATCACCATATCTACATACATTCCTACAAGATATATCCACTATCTCACCATATTTACATTCATTACTACAAGATATACACACTATATCACCATATCTACATACATTCCTACAAGATATATCCACTAACTCACCATATTTACATACATTACTACAATAACTACACACTGTCTCACCATATCTACATACATTACTACAAGATATACACACTATATCACCATATCTACATATATTACAACAATATATATCCACTATCTCACCATATCTACATACATTACTACAAGATATACACGCTGTTTCACCATATCTACATGCATTACTACAATATATACACACTATATCACCATATATACATACATTGCTACTAAATTTACACACTATCTCACCATATCTACATTCATTACTACAAGATCTACACACTATATCACCATATCTACATACATTCCTACAAGATATATCCACTATCTCACCATATTTACATACATTACTACAATAACTACACACTGTCTCACCATATCTGCATACATTTCTACAAGATATACACACTATCTCACCATATCTACATGCATTACTACAAGATATACGCACTATCTCACCATATCTACGTACATTACTACAAGATATACACACTATCTCACCATATATACACACATTACTACAAGATATACACGCTGTCTCACCATATATACATACATTACTACAATATATACACACTATATCACCATATATGCATATATTACAACAATATATATCCACTATCTCACCATATCTACGTACATTTCTACAAGACATACACACTATATCACCATATATACATACTTTGCTACCAAATATACACACTATCTCACCAAATCTACATACATTACTACAAGATATATCCACTATCTCACAATAGTTAAATACATTACTACAAGATATAAACACTATGTCACCATATATACAAACATTGCTACAAAATATACACACTATCGCACCATATCTACATACATTACTAACATATATACACACTATCTCAACATATCGATATACATTTCTACAATATATATATACACTATCGCACCATATATACTTACATTACTACAATAACTACACACTGTCTCACCATATCTGCATACATTACTACAAGATATACACACTATCTCAATATATATATATATATATATATATATATACGCACTATATCACCATATCTGCATTATTATTACAACAATATATATAGTGAATAATTTCTTGTAGTAATGTATGTAGATATGGTGAGATACTGTGTATATCTTGTAGTAATTGAACGTATTTGGTGAGTTAGTGGATATATCTTGTAGTAATGTATGTAGATTTGGTGAGATAGTGTGTATATTTAGTAGCAATGTACTTATATATGGTGAGATAGTGTGTATGTCTTGTAGAAATGTACGTAGATATGGTGAGATAGTGGATATATATTGTTGTAATATATGTAGATATGGTGATATAGTGTGTATATATTGTAGTAATGTATGTAGATATGGTGAGACAGTGTGTATATCTTGTAGTAATGTGTGTATATATGGTGATATAGTGTGTATATCTTGTAGTAATGTACGTAGATATGGTGAGATAGTGGATATATCTTGTAGGAATGTATGTAGATATTGTGATATAGTGTGTAGATCTTGTAGCAATGTTTGTAGATATGGTGACATAGTGTGTATATCTTGTAGTAATGTATGTAAATATTGTGAGATAGTGGATATATCTTGTAGTAATGTATGTAGATTTGGTGAGATAGTGTGTATATTTAGTAGCAATG
>CM026398.1:14019872-14046369 GCA_014843695.1 Archivesica marissinica
CATATCTACAAACATTGATACAAGATCTACACACTATATCACAATATCTACATACATTCCTACAAGATATATCCACTATCTCACCATATTTACGTACATTACTACAAGATCTACACACTATATCACCATATCTACATACATTCCTACAAGATATACACACTGTCTCACCATATCTACATACATTACTACAATATATACACACTATATCACCATATCTACGTACATTACTACAAGATATATCCACTATCTCACCATATCTACGTACATTTCTACAAGATATACACACTATCGCCCCATATATAAGTATATTGCTACTAAATATACACACTATCTCACCAAATCTACATACATTACTACAAGATATATCCACTAGCTCACCATATATACGTTCATTACTACAAGATATACACAGTATCTCAAGATATCTACATACATTACTACAAGAAATTATTCACTATATCACCATATATACATTCATTACTACAAGATATACACACAAACTCACCATAACTACATACATTTCTACAAGATATACGCACTTTCGCACCATATCTACATAAATCCAGCATCTTCCAACACAAAACATGGATCTTACCATAACATTAGGTCGTCAGAACATGTATTACACCGTAGCGTTTCAGTTTTTGTATCTAACGTTTCAATTGTTTGACAGTAACGTTTCAATTTCTGACACAAGCGTTTCAGTTTCTGACACAAGCGTTTCAGTTTCTGACACAAGCGTTTCAGTTTTTGACACTAGCGTTTCAGTTTTTACCCGTTAACACGTAATTCTCCATAGAGTCCGTTTCAGTTTTTGACACTAGCGTTTCGGTTTCTGACACAAGCGTTTCAATTTCTGACACAAGCGTTCAGTTTTTGTCATTGTTATTTCAGTTTTTGTCTCCGTCGTTTCGATATGAGACGCTACAATCGCATTTTTGTGTTTAAACGCGTTTAATTTTTTTATCAGATTAACGACACAAACATGCGCTTGTAGCGTCTTATATCGAAACGACGGAGACAAAAACTGAAATAACAATGACAAAAACTGCAACGCTTGTGTCAGAAATTGAAACGCTTGTGTCAGAAACCGAAACGCTAGTGTCAAAAACTGAAACGGACTCTATGGAGAATTACGTGTTAACGGGTAAAAACTGAAACGCTAGTGTCAAAAACTGAAACGCTTGTGTCAGAAACTGAAACGCTTGTGTCAGAAACTGAAACGCTTGTGTCAGAAATTGAAACGTTACTGTCAAAAAATTGAAACGTTAGATACAAAAACTGAAACGCTACGGTGTAATACATGTTCTGACGACCTAATGTTATGGTAAGATCCATGTTTTGTGTTGGAAGATGCGGGATTTATGTAGATATGGTGCGAAAGTGCGTATATCTTGTAGAAATGTATGTAGTTATGGTGAGATAGTGTGTATATCTTGTAGTAATGAATGTATATATGGTGATATAGTGAATAATTTCTTGTAGTAATGTATGTAGATATGGTGAGATACTGTGTATATCTTGTAGTAATGAACGTATATATGGTGAGCTAGTGGATATATCTTGTAGTAATGTATGTAGATTTGGTGAGATAGTGTGTATATTTAGTAGCAATGTACTTATATATGGGGCGATAGTGTGTATATCTTGTAGAAATGTACGTAGATATGGTGAGATAGTGGATATATCTTGTAGTAATGTACGTAGATATGGTGATATAGTGTGTATATATTGTAGTAATGTATGTAGATATGGTGAGACAGTGTGTATATCTTGTAGGAATGTATGTAGATATGGTGATATAGTGTGTAGATCTTGTAGTAATGTACGTAAATATGGTGAGATAGTGGATATATCTTGTAGTAATGTATGTAGATTTGGTGAGATAGTGCGTATATTTAGTAGCAATGTAGGTATATATGGTGAGATAGTGTGTATGTCTTGTAGAAATGTACGTAGATATGGTGAGATAGTGGATATATATTGTTGTACTATATGCAGATATGGTGATATAGTGCGTATATATTGTAGTAATGTATGTAGATATGGTGAGATAGTGTGTATATCTTGTAGTAATGTATGCATATATGGTGAGACAGTGTGTAGTTATTGTAGTAATGTAAGTATATATGGTGCGATAGTGTATATATATATTGTAGAAATGTGTATCGATATGTTGAGATAGTGTATATATATGTTAGTAATGTATGTAGATATGGTGCGATAGTGTGTATATTTTGTAGCAATGTTTGTATATATGGTGACATAGTGTGTATATCTTGTAGTAATGTATGTAAATATTGTGAGATAGTGGATATATCTTGTAGTAATGTATGTAGATTTGGTGAGATAGTGTGTATATTTGGTAGCAAAGTATGTATATATGGTGAGATAGTGTGTATGTCTTGTAGAAATGTACGTAGATATGGTGAGATAGTGGATATATATTGTTGTAATATATGCATATATGGTGATATAGTGTGTATATATTGTAGTAATGTATGTAGATATGGTGAGACAGTGTGTAGTTATTGTAGTAATGTATGTAAATATGGTGAGCTAGTGGATATATCTTGTAGGAATGTATGTAGATATGGTGATATAGTGTGTAGATCTTGTAGTAATGAATGTACATATGGTGAGATAGTGGATATATCTTGTAGGAATGTATGTAGATATGGTGATATAGTGCGTAGATCTTGTAGCAATGTTTGTAGATATGGTGACATAGTGTGTATATCTTGTAGTAATGTATGTAAATATTGTGAGATAGTGGATATATCTTGTAGTAATGTATGTAGATTTGGTGAGAAAGTGTGTATATTTAGTAGCAATGTATGTATATATGGTGAGATAGTGTGTATATCTTGTAGAAATGTATGTAGATATGGTGATATAGTGGATATATATTGTTGTAATATATGCAGATATGGTGATATCGTGTTTATATATTGTAGTAATGTATGTAGATATGGTGTGACAGCGTGTATATCTTGTAGTAATGTGCGTATATATAGTGAGATAGTGGATATATCTTGTAGTAATGTATGTAGATTTGGTGAGAACGTATGTATATTTAGTAGCAATGTATGTATATATGGTGAGATAGTGTGTATATCTTGTAGAAATGTATGTATATATGGTGAGATAGTGGATATATATTGTTGTAATATATGCAGATATGGTGATATAGTGTGTGTATGTAGATATGGTGAGACAGCGTGTATATCTTGTAGTAATGTACGTAGATATATTGAGATAGTGTGTATATCTTGTTGTAATGTATGTAGATATGGTGAGATAGTGTGTATATCTTGTAGTAATGTACGTAGATATGGTGAGATAGTGTGTATATCTTGTTGTAATGTATGTAGATATGGTGAGATAGTGTGTATATCTTGTAGAAATGTATGTATATATGGTGAGACAGTGTGTAGTTATTGTAGTAATGTATGTAAATATGGTGAGATAGTGGATATATCTTGTAATAATGAATGTATATATGGTGATATAGTGTGTAGATCTTGTAGTAATGAATGTAAATATGGTGAGATAGTGTGTAAATTTAGTAGCAATGTATGTATATATGGTGAGATAGTGTGTATATCTTGTAGAAATGTATGTAGATATGGTGAGATAGTGTGCATATCTTGTAGAAATGTATGCATATATGGTGAGACAGTGTGTAGTTATTGTAGTAATGTATGTAAATATGGTGAGATAGTGGATATATCTTGTAGGAATGTATGTAGATATGGTGATATAGTGTGTAGAACTTGTAGTAATGAATGTAGATATGGTGAGGTAGTGTGTAAATTTAGTAGCAATGTATGTATATATGGTGAGATAGTGGATATATCTTGTAGGAATGTATGTAGATATGGTGATATAGCGTGTAGATCTTGTAGTAATGAATGTAAATATGGTGAGATAGTGTGTAGATCTTGTAGTAATGAATGTAGATATGGTGAGATAGTGTGTATATCTTGTAGTAATGTACGTAGATATGGTGAGATAGTGTGTATATCTTGTAGTAATGTATGTAAATATGTTGAGTTAGTGGATATATCTTACAGTAATGTATGTAGATATGGTGATATAGTGTGTAGATCTTGTAGTAATGAATGTAAATATGTTGAGATAGTGGATATATCTTGTAGGAATGTATGTAGATATGGTGATATAGTGTGTAGATCTTGTAGTAATGAATGTAGATATGGTGATATAGTGTGTAGATCTTGTAGTAATGAATGTAGATATGGTGATATAGTGTGTAGATCTTGTAGTAATGAATGTAGATATGGTGAGATAGTGTGTAGTTATTGTAGTAATGAATGTAGATATGGTGAGGCAGTGTGTAGTTGTTGTAGTAATGTATGTAAATATGTTGAGTTAGTGGATATATCTTGCAGGAATGTATGTAGATATGGTGATATAGTGTGTAGATCTTGTAGTAATGAATGTATATATGGTGAAATAGTGTGTATGTCTTGTAGTAATGTATGTAGATATGGTGAGATAGTGAATAATTTGTTGTAGTAATGTATGTAGATATGGTGAGATAGTTTGTATATCTTGTTGTAATGTACGTAAATATGGTGAGATAGTGTGTATATATTGTAGTAATGAATTTATATATGGTGAGATACTGTGTATATCTTGTAGTAATATACGTAGATATGGTGAGATACTGTATATATCTTGTAGTAATGTACGTAGATATGGTGAGTTACTGTGTATATCTTGTAGTAATGTACGTAAATATGGTGAGATAGTGGATATATCTTGTAGTAATGTATGTAGATTTGGTGAGATAGTGTGTATATTTAGTAGCAATGTATGTATATATGGTGAGATAATGTGTATATCTTGTAGAAATGTACGTAGATATGGTGAGATAGTGGATATATATTGTTGTGAGATAGTGGATATATATTGTTGTAATATATGTAGATATGGTGATATAGTGTGTACATATTGTAGTAATGTATGTAGATATGGTGAGACAGTGTGTATATCTTGTAGTAATGTATGTATATTTGGTGAGATAGTGTGTATATTTAGTAGCAATGTATGTATATATGGTGAGATAGTGTGTATGTCTTGTAGAAATGTATGTAGATATGGTGAGATACTGTGTATGTCTTGTAGTAATGTACGTAGATATGGTGAGATAGTTGTATATCTTGTAATAATGTACGTAGATATTGTGAGATAGTGTGTATATCTTGTAGTAATGTACGTAGATATGGTGAGATAGTGTGTATATCTTGTAGTAATGTACGTAGATATGGTGAGATAGTGTGTATATCTTGTAGTAATGTATGTAGATATGGTGAGACAGTGTGTAGTTATTGTAGTAATATACGTTGATATGGTGTGATAGTGTGTATGTCTTGTAGTAATGTACGTAAATATGGGGAGATAGTTGATATATCTTGTAATAATGTACGTAGATATGGTGTTATAGTGTGTAGATCTTGTAGTAATGAATGTATATATGGTGAAATAGTGTGTAGATCTTGTAGTAATGAATGTAGATATAATGAGATAGTGTATATATCTATTAGTAATGTATGTATATATGGTGAGATAGTGGATTTATATTGGTGTAATATATGTAGATATGGTGAGATAATGTGTATATCTTGTAGTAATATAATCATTTTATCGGTATAATGAGAATGTGTAGAGGGAGGTAATTGTGTACGGACATTAGCTACGTAATTAGAATTAAGGGTAGATACGGACATAAATGACACACACCGAGTCGAATGGACCATTAATAAGCGATATAGTGTTTTCCCGCCATTTATATCCTCCATTTTGAAAATCGTAGGCTCGGAACGTATAATCGTTTAGTACGATTATCGAAACCCCCGGATAGATAGGACCTATAATAAAGCTTATATAACGAATTTATATCGGTACTTCCGGTTTTTCGGATCACTACTTCCGGTATGAGGTCGGACCATTAATTGAGTCGCGGATTCGTCATTGTCTCTTCGAGATCTTTCCGACGATACCAAACACGGCCAGTTTCCTCGAAAGTTCATTTTTCTTCAAACTTATTTACGATTAAAGGGAGATAATCAGTATTATAGATATATCGAAAGATCAAAATGAAGGGTAGCGTCGGAAAACATCATGAAAACAGCAAAGCCGTTGTTTTGGAGGATAGTGCACAAGGCAGAAGATGCTCCACAGACAGACAGACGGACGGACGGACAGAGAGACGTACAGACAGACAGACAGAGAGACAGACAGAGAGACAGACAGACGTACGGACGGACGGACAGACAGACGGACAGACAGGCAGGTAGGCAGACAGACAGACAATAGATATGCGCGTATATCTATATATATATATATATATATACTATGAATAGTCTGATTGTAAATATGATATGACGTTATGTTTACATGTTTTAAATATTCTTGCTATAATGAAGCGTTACAGCGCTTATTTTCCCAATTTATGCTAATGTTTATATTTGCCCTGAATTATAAACTAATTGAGCGAACTCTCACGCGGAGATACAGCGTGGGGTTTGCGCATCAAAATGTAAGCGTGGCAAGATGTCAAATAAATCAAACTTGAAACGAGCCTAATAATGGTCCATGGAAAATACCATCGAGTTGATAACCTCGTTAGGTGTTTGTTCTGATTTGGCTGCCCGCTAGTTAAATAATGGTTACCGATTGCCCCCCAGCATGACTCCAGACATACGAGCATAGGATTCGGGAAGTGCTGATGTTCATAATAAGTGATGTATCATAAGTCAGAAATAAAATAGGGTGACGCTATAATAAACAAACACAATGCATTGATAATTTCACACCACTGCGTTGAATAATTCGTCGATAGTTTCTGTCTGTTTTACGTTTATTTATCGTCGCTACCGGTTACCCGTACGAGCGTCGCTCTCCTGAAGAGATTAGTAATTTTGGAGGATAGTGCGATGATACAGACAGAGACCCATTATAGAGTCTCCTCTGGTTCCTTTACGTGCACAGACACGATACCTCGGTCCCATCTGAAAGACCGTTAATGTTATTAGGGTAATCCAGGGATCGAATCTACTCGGCTCTACCCCTATATCTAATAATCGAATTATGGATATCCGTATAAATACAAAAGAAATAGCGAATTAATTGTTGCTGTTTTTAGAATGATTTTAGTACCGCTGTAGGCCTACATGCAGCATTTACATACATGTACATCTTATAATTCTGTTTCGCGCGTAATGCGACATATGCATCGGCAAAGCCTTTGTTTTGGAGGACAGTGCACGTGGCAGAAGATGCTCCACCTACAGACAGACCGCCGGGCGGACATACGGACGGGCGGACGGACGGACGGACAGACAGACGGACAGACAGACAGACGGGCGTGTGGTAAGGTAAATAGATATACATTATATAAAATAACCGCAAACAACATACAACTTGATAGAGGGAATCAGTAACTTGCCAAATATTACATTCTTATCACACACGCACGCACGCGCACGCACGCTCGCACGCACGCACTCACGCACGCACGCACACACGAGCACGCACGCACACACACACACACGCACACGCACGCGCACACACACGCACACACACACACACGCACGCGCACACACACGCACACACAAGCACTCACACACACACACACACGCGCACACACACACTAACGTAATATTTTATGAACGCGTGCATTATTTTATTGAACCTGGGGCTGTAATTACAAATTTATGTTAGCTCGATAGCGAAACGAGTGTTTGACATTTAACAAAATCGATCTCCCTATTAAGTAATGTGCGCGCTGCGGTCTTAACAGTTAATCCTTTATAGAAATGATGGCATTGACAGGTGAAAGCAACCGTGATATGTAAACGTATTAATTTCTTTAGAATCATGATACAATTTGCCATGGTATGTACGCACTCTGTGCTTATCAGTTAATCAGTTATGTTGCAACTCAGAGATGACAACCGTGGTATGTACACGCGTTAATTACTTTAGAATCATATTTATAATTACCTGTATGAATGTGTCAGTGTTTGGTTCCATGCTGTTTTAATTTTGTGTACCTACTGCGCTGGTGATTTTTCTCGCATTCCCGGATAAGGTTATTTAGGGTCAACTGACTAACATATAACCTCATACCTCGCATTCATTATTGGAGCCATTCCGATGTATCGAGCAGAGAATTAACATGCGTCATACGAAATGATAGGATATATTCGGAGATAGCCACCCATGACACTAATGACGTATTTTGCAGTAAATACTGTTGCAAACGGCCTTCATTTTCTGTACTGATGTTGTTGGGTGAGGTTGTAGCTGTGCTCCGTGTCTTGAAGATGGGCATGGAACACCGAGTATTAGACATTTATATTAATCGTTGTATCACTCTATACGATAAAATACGTGTTTCATATACGCTATGGCTATGTCTAGTGACATGCCCTTCTAAAACGTACATTACGGATTATTAATAATATATCGCGTTTTTATGGAATTATACGTAACGATGTAAGATATATATTATTCATGTTCGTACATAGGTTAAGTTTGTATATAGCGTATAATTAGGATTTCTTACTCGATAAAAACGTACGCCTAGTTTGAATAATATAATTACCCGTATATTCGTTGAAGTTCGTGAAGCTGATTGAGGTAAACGTAAACGGACTATATTTATATAGAAGCGTTCGTAATAGTTATTTATGGATAGGTTCGTAGTCGATATTTATAGAATGGTACGCGATCGCTATTTATCAAGCTATTATCAATAGTGACGCGTAAACCAAAAAAAAGCAAAGAGCTCGGTAGTTGAGCGCTACGTCATCAATAGTGACGCGTATACCAAACAAGCAAAGAGCTCTGTAGTTGAGCATCAGGTGGTGACGCATTTACACAACAGGTGATGACGTATACGCAACAAGTAACGAGATCGGTAGTTGCGCGATATATCATCAATAGGCTCTATAGTGATGACGTATACACAACAAGTGATGACGTATACACACCATTCAAAGAGATCGGTAGTTGAGCGATACGGCATCAATATGCTCTATAGTGACGCGTATACACAACAAGTAAAGAGATCGGTAGTTGCGCGCTACGTCATCAATAGTGACGCATATACACAACAAGTGATGACGTATACACAACAAGCAAAGAGATGCATGTACTACTTACTGCTATCACCAGTTATACGTCGATACCTTCCGCACTATGTACTGCTATCACCATGCATACGTCGATCCCTTCCGCACTATGTATTGCTATCACCAGTTATACGTCGATACCTTCCGCACTATTTACTGCTATCACCATTTATACGTCGATACCTTCCGCACTATTTACTGCTATCACCATTTATACGTCGATACCTTCCGCACTATGTACTGCTATCACCATTTATACGTCGATACCTTCCGCACTATGTATTGCTATCACCAGTTATACGTCGATACCTTCCGCACTATTTACTGCTATCACCGCACTATTTACTGCTATCACCATTCATACGTCGATCCCTTCAGCTATCATTTGAGTGTTATCACTCTGTTAAGTTCTTGTCTGCTGAATGTCACAAACTCAGTTCCAATGATAACTCGCTACATAACACTAGACATGGGTGTACCAGCAATGCGTTCGCATGCGAATGCATTGTTAGAACAAAAACGCGATTCCTCCACAAGCAACTATTAACGTAGACTTTATCTGTAAACTCACTGTTGTTGATATATGACCGGAAACATAACATTGACAGTTTAGTCGAGATGGTGAGTCGACATGCCTGTATGAACCAGTCGTGGCAGTTGTAACTGTGACTCTTTTAAAAATCCATATGAGGTTACTTTTTGAAATCCTCAGAAATGTGTGAGTTAGCTTGTAAAACACGCATGGATGACTATATACAAACACGACACCTGACCTGGAGGTTATAAATCTGTTCTCCAATATCAATACTCGTCTGATTGGTTAGTTTATACAAATTAATTTTAGCTCGATTGTGAAACAAGTTCTTACAACTTATAATCACTCTCGAAACCTCATTCCTGATGGATTCCATCGCCACGAGGGAGAGAGAAGATGCAACGTGGAATTTAAATGACTTGCCTAAGGGCACACTCGTAACAGCTCCAACGGTGCTCGAACTCCGGACCTTTCGCACATGAAGCGAACGCGCATCCACTGCGCTATCCCGACTTCCGTCTGATTGGTTCATCTGACAGTAACTCTCAGAATCAACCATTGAGATCACTTGAGCTTGAGTTTGAGATCTGAGAATGTTTTATAACAAGTTTTTACAAACTCAAATATTTGCAAAACAATTAACAATATATAGACACAGTGTCAATTTATCAACAAACTTCCAAAATATTTGAGCAAAAGAGTAATGGCATATTTTACAAGAAATCTTAATCCACTAGTTGAAACTAGGATATTGTTTAACGTTTCATGCAAATCAGTGGCTTGTTTTTATGACTATTAATAACAAATTAATAAGACTTAATGCCTATGACATTGCAACACGTTTGCAGACCTGAATCTACATAACCATATTGTACTTCATTTCACCACAATCCTACTGCTACGTTTCATGTTTTCGCCGTTGTTTTACGTTGCATTTAAAAACAATACAAGGAAACTTTAAACAGCTACTGTTACCTTCCTACTTAATCCTTTGCATTATGTACTATTATATGTATGTCGTTGCATGTTATATGTGACTTATGTTTTGCAATACATAATGTTTAAACACAATTAATAAGCGGCCTAACATGACATTGCTGTTCTTCCCACGTGGAGGCCACGGGTGTTTGTATCATTGCAAAGGTTATCATGTCAGTTTTAATGGAAAACGTACTTTTTTCACATTAATTATTTGAGGATGAGATATTTAATGGACAAGTTATCTTAGTGTTAGTAAACAAATATAACGTATGGTGTTTTTGAGACACTCTGTAGCATACTGAAATATCATTGTCATGTGACTTTCTGAAACAGCCGAAATATGTTAGAAAAATCCTCATCTTCATAAACTTTGCTTAGAACTGCAGTTGCTATGCAACTGATAAAAAATAATAGCAAAACCTATTCTGTTTTGATACTAGTTATAAAAAGACATATCTGGCATAATGTCTCCAGGGTTTACACTAGTATATACATGTAGGTTCATAATTATAGCATTCTCTAACACACCTCTAGACATATCCGGCATAATGTCCCCAGTCCCTACACTAGTATATAGGTTCATAATTATAGCATTCTCTAACACTCCTCTTGACATATCCGGCATAATGTCGCCAGTCCCTACATTAGTATATAGGTTCATAATTATAGCATTCTCTAACACTCCTCTTGACATATCCGCCATAATGTCCCCAGTCCCTACACTAGTATATAGGTTCATAATTATAGCATTCTCTAACACTCCTCTTGACATATCCGCCATAATGTCTCCAGTCCCTACACTAGTATATAGGTTCATAATTATAGCATTCTCTAACATACAGACGGATCTGTAGTCCAGTGGTAACACGCTGGACTGGTAATCCAGGGATCACAGGTTCGATCCCCCGTCTGACCCTAATAAAATAAACAGTTTTTCAGATGGGACGTTAAACCGAGGTCTCGTGTCGGTGCTTTACACCGTGCACATAAAAGAACCAGAGGAGACTCTAGAATGGGTCTCTGTCTGTATCATGCACTGTCCTCCAAAATCTAAAATGACTAATCTCTTCAGGAGGCGTCGCTCATATGGGCAACCGGTAGCGACGATAAATAAACGTAAAACACACATTCTCTAACACTACTATTGACATATCCGGCATAATGTCGCCAGTTCCTACACTAGTATATATGTTCATAATTATAGCATTCTCTAACACTCCTCTTGACATATCCGGCATAATGTCGCCAGTCCCTACACGAGTATATAGGTTCATAATTATAGCATTCTCTAACACTCATCTTGACATATCCGGCATAATGTCGCCAGTCCCTACACGAGTATATAGGTTCATAATTATAGCATTCTCTAACACCCTTCTTGACATATCCGGCATAATGTCGCCAGTCCCTACAATAGTATATAGGTTCATAATTATAGCATTCCCTAACACTCCTCTTGACATATCCTACATAATGTTGCCAGTCCCTACACGAGTATATAGGTTCATAATTATAGCATTCTCTAACACTCCTCTTGACATATCCGGCATGATGTCCCCAGGGTTTACACTAGTATATAGGTTCATAATTATAGCATTCTCTAACACTCCTCTTGACATATCCGGCATAATGTCGCCAGTCCCTACACGAGTATATAGGTTCATAATTATAGCATTCTCTAACACTCCTCTTGACATATCCGGCATAATGTCGCCAGTCCCTACACGAGTATATAGGTTCATAATTATAGCATTCTCTAACACCCCTCTTGACATATCCGGCATAATGTCGCCAGTCCCTACACTAGTATATAGGTTCATAATTAGAGCATTCTCTAACACTCCTCTTGACATATCCGGCATAATGTCGCCAGTCCCTACACGAGTATAATTATAGGTTCATAAGTATAGCATTCTCTCACACTCCTCTTGACATATCCGGCATAATGTCGCCAGTCCCTACACTAGTATATAGGTTCATAATTATAGCATTCTCTAACACTACTCTTGACATATCCGGCATAATGTCGCCAGTCCCTACACTAGTATATAGGTTCATAATAATAGCATTCTCTAACACTACTCTTGACATATCCGGCATAATGTCGCCAGTCCCTACACTAGTATATAGGTTCATAATTATAGCATTCTCTAACACTCCTCTTGACATATCCGGCATAATGTCGCCAGTCCCTACACGAGTATCATTATAGGTTCATAAGTATAGCATTCTCTCACACTCCTCTTGACATATCCGGCATAATGTCCCCAGTCCCTACACTAGTATATAGGTTCATAATTAAAGCATTCTCTAACACTACTCTTGACATATCCGGCATAATGTCGCCAGTCCCTACACTAGTATATAGGTTCATAATAATAGCATTCTCTAACACTACTCTTGACATATCCGGCATAATGTCGCCAGTCCCTACACTAGTATATAGGTTCATAATTATAGCATTCTCTAACACTCCTCTTGACATTTCCGGCATACTGTCTCCAGTCCCCACACTAGTATATATTTTCATAATTATAGCATTCTCTAACATTCTCTTGACGTATCCGGCATAATGTCCCCAGTCCCTACACTAGTATATAGGTTCATAATTATAGCATTCTCTAACAATCCTCTCGACATATCCGGCATAATGTATCCAGTCCCTACACTAGTATATAGGTTCATAATTATAGCATTCTCTAACACTACTCTCGACATATCCGGCATAATGTCGCCAGTCCCTACACTAGTATATAGGTTCATAATTATAGCATTCTCTAACACTCCTCTTGACATTTCCGGCATACTGTCTCAAGTCCCCACACTAGTATATATTTTCATAATTATAGCATTCTCTAACATTCTCTTGACGTATCCGGCATAATGTCCCCAGTCCCTAAACTAGTATATAGGTTCATAATTATAGCATTCTCTAACACTCCTCTCGACATATCCGGCATAATGTATCCAGTCCATACACTAGTATATAGGTTCATAATTATAGCATTCTCTAACACTACTCTCGACATATTCGGCATAATGTCTCCAGTCCCTACACTAGTATATAGGTTCATAATTATAGCATTCTCTAACACTCCTTTTGACATATCCGGCATAATGTCGCCAGTACCTACACTAGTATATAGGTTCATAATTATAGCATTCTCTAACACTCCTCTTGACATATCCGGCATAATGTCGCCAGTCCCTACACTAGTATATAGGTTCATAATTATAGCATTCTCTAACACTACTCTTGACATATCCGGCATAATGTCGCCAGTCCCTACACTAGTATATAGGTTCATAATTATAGCATTCTCTAACACTCCTCTTGACATATCCGGCAGAATGTCGCCAGTCCCTACACTAGTATATAAGTTCATAATTATAGCATTCTCTAACACTCCTCTTGACCTATCCGGCGTAATGTCGCCAGTTCCTACACTAGTATATAGGTTCATAATTATAGCATTCTCTAACACTACTCTTGGCATATCCGGCCTAATGTCGCCAGTCCCTACACTAGTATATAGGTTCATAATTATAGCATTCTCTAACACTCCTTTTGACATATCTGGCATAATGTCTCCAACCCCTACACTAGTATATAGGTTCATAATTATAGCATTCTCTAACACTCCTTTTGACATATCTGGCATAATGTCTCCAGGGTTTACACTAGTATATATGTTCATAATTATAGCATTCTCTAACACTCCTTTTGACATATCCGGCATAATGTCGCCAGTCCCTACACTAGTATATAGGTTCATAATTATAGCATTCTCTAACACTCCTCTTGACATATCCGGCATAATGTCTCCAGTCCCTACATTAGTATATAGGTTCATAATTATAGCATTCTCTAACACTACTCTTGACATATCCGGCATAATGTCGCCAGTCCCTACACTAGTATATAGGTTCATAATTATAGCATTCTCTAACACTCCTCTTGACATATCCGGCAGAATGTCGCCAGTCCCTACACTAGTATATAGGTTCATAATTATAGCATTCTCTAACACTCCTCTTGACGTATCCGGAATAATGTCCCCAGTCCCTACACTAGTATATAGGTTCATAATTATAGCATTCTCTAACACTCCTCTTGACCTATCCGGCGTAATGTCGCCAGTTCCTACACTAGTATATAGGTTCATAATTATAGCATTCTCTAACACTACTCTTGACATATCCGCCATAATGTCGCCAGGGTTTACACTAGTATATATGTTCAAAATTATAGCATTCTCTAACACTCCTTTTGACATTTCCGGCATAATGTCGCCAGTTCCTACATTAGTATATAGGTTCATAATTATAGCATTCTCTAACACTACTCTTGACATATCCGGCATAATGTCGCCAGTCCCTACACTAGTATATAGGTTCATAATAATAGCATTCTCTAACACTCCTCTTGACATATCCGGCAGAATGTCGCCAGTCCCTACACTAGTATATAAGTTCATAATTATAGCATTCTCTAACACTCCTCTTGACGTATCCGGAATAATGTCCCCAGTCCCTACACTAGTATATAGGTTCATAATTATAGCATTCTCTAACACTCCTCTTGACCTATCCGGCCTAATGTCCCCAGTCCTAGCACTAGTATATATGTTCATAATTATAGCATTCTCTAACACTCCTTTTGACATATCTGGCATAATGTCTCCAACCCCTACACTAGTATATAGGTTCATAATTATAGCATTCTCTAACACTCCTTTTGACATATCTGGCATAATGTCTCCAGGGTTTACACTAGTATATATGTTCATAATTATACCATTCTCTAACACTCCTTTTGACATATCCGGCATAATGTCGCCAGTCCCTACACTAGTATATAGGTTCATAATTATAGCATTCTCTAACACTCCTCTTGACATATCCGGCATAATGTCTCCAGTCCCTACATTAGTATATAGGTTCATAATTATAGCATTCTCTAACACTACTCTTGACATATCCGGCATAATGTCGCCAGTCCCTACACTAGTATATAGGTTCATAATTATAGCATTCTCTAACACTCCTCTTGACATATCCGGCAGAATGTCGCCAGTCCCTACACTAGTATATAAGTTCATAATTATAGCATTCTCTAACACTCCTCTTGACGTATCCGGAATAATGTCCCCAGTCCCTACACTAGTATATAGGTTCATAATTATAGCATTCTCTAACACTCCTCTTGACCTATCCGGCGTAATGTCGCCAGTTCCTACACTAGTATATAGGTTCATAATTATAGCATTCTCTAACACTCCTCTTGACATATCCGGCATAATGTCTCCAGCCCCTACACTAGTATATAGGTTCATAATTATAGCATTCTCTAACACTCCTTTTGACATATCCGGCATAATGTCTCCAGGGTTTACACTAGTATATATGTTCATAATTATAGCATTCTCTAACACTCCTCTTGACATATCCGGCATAATGTCGCCAGTCCCTACACTAGTATATAGGTTCATAATTATAGCATTCTCTAACACTCCTCTTGACATATCCGGCATAATGTCTCCAGTCCCTACACTAGTATATAGGTTCATAATTATAGCATTCTCTAACACTACTCTTGACATATCCGGCATAATGTCGCCAGTCCCTACACTAGTATATAGGTTCATAATTATAGCATTCTCTAACACTCCTCTTGACATATCCGGCATAATGTCGCCAGTCCCTACACTAGTATATAGGTTCATAATTATAGCATTCTCTAACACTCCTCTTGACATATCCGGCATAATGTCGCCAGTCCCTACACTAGTATATAGGTTCATAATTATAGCATTCTCTAACACTCCTCTTGACATATCCGGCATAATGTCGCCAGTCCCTACACTAGTATATAGGTTCATAATTATAGCATTCTCTAACACTCCTCTTGACATATCCGGCATAATGTCGCCAGTCCCTACACTAGTATATAGGTTCATAATTATAGCATTCTCTAACACTCCTCTTGACATATCCGGCATAATGTCGCCAGTCCCTACACTAGTATATAGGTTCATAATTATAGCATTCTCTAACACTCCTCTTGACATATCCGGCATAATGTCGCCAGTCCCTACACTAGTATATAGGTTCATAATTATAGCATTCTCTAACACTCCTCTTGACATATCCGGCATAATGTCCCCAGTCCCTACACTAGTATATAGGTTCATAATTATAGCATTCTCTAACACTCCTCTTGACATATCCGGCATAATGTCGCCAGTCCCTACACTAGTATATAGGTTCATAATTATAGCATTCTCTAACACTCCTCTTGACATATCCGGCATAATGTCGCCAGTCCCTACACTAGTATATAGGTTCATAATTATAGCATTCTCTAACACTACTCTTGACATATCCGGCATAATGTCCCCAGTCCCTACACTAGTATATAGGTTCATAATTATAGCATTCTCTAACACTCCTCTTGACATTTCCGGCATACTGTCTCCAGTCCCCACACTAGTATATATTTTCATAATTATAGCATTCTCTAACATTCTCTTGACGTATCCGGCATAATGTCCCCAGTCCCTACACTAGTATATAGGTTCATAATTATAGCATTCTCTAACACTCCTCTCGACATATCCGGCATAATGTATCCAGTCCCTACACTAGTATATAGGTTCATAATTATAGCATTCTCTAACACTACTCTCGACATATCCGGCATAATGTCGCCAGTCCCTACACTAGTATATAGGTTCATAATTATAGCATTCTCTAACACTACTCTCGACATATCCGGCATAATGTCCCCAGTCCCTACACTAGTATATAGGTTCATAATTATAGCATTCTCTAACACTCCTCTTGACATTTCCGGCATACTGTCTCCAGTCCCCACACTAGTATATATTTTCATAATTATAGCATTCTCTAACATTCTCTTGACGTATCCGGCATAATGTCCCCAGTCCCTACACTAGTATATAGGTTCATAATTATAGCATTCTCTAACACTCCTCTCGACATATCCGGCATAATGTATCCAGTCCCTACACTAGTATATAGGTTCATAATTATAGCATTCTCTAACACTACTCTCGACATATCCGGCATAATGTCTCCAGTCCCTACACTAGTATATAGGTTCATAATTATAGCATTCTCTAACACTCCTTTTGACATATCCGGCATAATGTCGCCAGTCCCTACACTAGTATATAGGTTCATAATTATAGCATTCTCTAACACTCCTCTTGACATATCCGGCATAATGTCGCCAGTCCCTACACTAGTATATAGGTTCATAATTATAGCATTCTCTAACACTACTCTTGACATATCCGGCATAATGTCGCCAGTCCCTACACTAGTATATAGGTTCATAATTATAGCATTCTCTAACACTCCTCTTGACATATCCGGCAGAATGTCGCCAGTCCCTACACTAGTATATAAGTTCATAATTATAGCATTCTCTAACACTCCTCTTGACGTATCCGGAATAATGTCCCCAGTCCCTACACTAGTATATAGGTTCATAATTATAGCATTCTCTAACACTCCTCTTGACCTATCCGGCGTAATGTCGCCAGTTCCTACACTAGTATATAGGTTCATAATTATAGCATTCTCTAACACTACTCTTGGCATATCCGGCCTAATGTCCCCAGTCCTCGCACTAGTATATATGTTCATAATTATAGCATTCTCTAACACTCCTTTTGACATATCTGGCATAATGTCTCCAACCCCTACACTAGTATATAGGTTCATAATTATAGCATTCTCTAACACTCCTTTTGACATATCTGGCATAATGTCTCCAGGGTTTACACTAGTATATATGTTCATAATTATAGCATTCTCTAACACTCCTTTTGACATATCCGGCATAATGTCGCCAGTCCCTACACTAGTATATAGGTTCATAATTATAGCATTCTCTAACACTCCTCTTGACATATCCGGCATAATGTCTCCAGTCCCTACATTAGTATATAGGTTCATAATTATAGCATTCTCTAACACTACTCTTGACATATCCGGCATAATGTCGCCAGTCCCTACACTAGTATATAGGTTCATAATTATAGCATTCTCTAACACTCCTCTTGACATATCCGGCAGAATGTCGCCAGTCCCTACACTAGTATATAGGTTCATAATTATAGCATTCTCTAACACTCCTCTTGACATATCCGGAATAATGTCCCCAGTCCCTACACTAGTATATAGGTTCATAATTATAGCATTCTCTAACACTCCTCTTGACCTATCCGGCGTAATGTCGCCAGTTCCTACACTAGTATATAGGTTCATAATTATAGCATTCTCTAACACTACTCTTGACATATCCGCCATAATGTCGCCAGGGTTTACACTAGTATATATGTTCAAAATTATAGCATTCTCTAACACTCCTTTTGACATATCCGGCATAATGTCGCCAGTTCCTACACTAGTATATAGGTTCATAATTATAGCATTCTCTAACACTACTCTTGACATATCCGGCATAATGTCGCCAGTCCCTACACTAGTATATAGGTTCATAATTATAGCATTCTCTAACACTCCTCTTGACATATCCGGCATAATGTCGCCAGTCCCTACACTAGTATATAGGTTCATAATTATAGCATTCTCTAACACTCCTCTTGACATATCCGGCATAATGTCGCCAGTCCCTACACTAGTATATAGGTTCATAATTATAGCATTCTCTAACACTCCTCTTGACATATCCGGCATAATGTCGCCAGTCCCTACACTAGTATATAGGTTCATAATTATAGCATTCTCTAACACTCCTCTTGACATATCCGGCATAATGTCGCCAGTCCCTACACTAGTATATAGGTTCATAATTATAGCATTCTCTAACACTCCTCTTGACATATCCGGCATAATGTCGCCAGTCCCTACACTAGTATATAGGTTCATAATTATAGCATTCTCTAACACTCCTCTTGACATATCCGGCATAATGTCGCCAGTCCCTACACTAGTATATAGGTTCATAATTATAGCATTCTCTAACACTCCTCTTGACATATCCGGCATAATGTCGCCAGTCCCTACACTAGTATATAGGTTCATAATTATAGCATTCTCTAACACTCCTCTTGACATATCCGGCATAATGTCGCCAGTCCCTACACTAGTATATAGGTTCATAATTATAGCATTCTCTAACACTCCTCTTGACATATCCGGCATAATGTCGCCAGTCCCTACACTAGTATATAGGTTCATAATTATAGCATTCTCTAACACTCCTCTTGACATATCCGGCATAATGTCGCCAGTCCCTACACTAGTATATAGGTTCATAATTATAGCATTCTCTAACACTCCTCTTGACATATCCGGCATAATGTCGCCAGTCCCTACACTAGTATATAGGTTCATAATTATAGCATTCTCTAACACTCCTCTTGACATATCCGGCATAATGTCGCCAGTCCCTACACTAGTATATAGGTTCATAATTATAGCATTCTCTAACACTCCTCTTGACATATCCGGCATAATGTCGCCAGTCCCTACACTAGTATATAGGTTCATAATTATAGCATTCTCTAACACTCCTCTTGACATATCCGGCATAATGTCGCCAGTCCCTACACTAGTATATAGGTTCATAATTATAGCATTCTCTAACACTCTCTTGACATATCCGGCATAATGTCGCCAGTCCCTACACTAGTATATAGGTTCATAATTATAGCATTCTCTAACACTCCTCTTGACATATCCGGCATAATGTCGCCAGTCCCTACACTAGTATATAGGTTCATAATTATAGCATTCTCTAACACTCCTCTTGACATATCCGGCATAATGTCTCCAGTCCCTACACTAGTATATAGGTTCATAATTATAGCATTCTCTAACACTCCTCTTGACATATCCGGCATAATGTCTCCAGTCCCTACACTAGTATATAGGTTCATAATTATAGCATTCTCTAACACTCCTTTTGACATATCCGGCATAATGTCGCCAGTACCTACACTAGTATATAGGTTCATAATTATAGCATTCTCTAACACTCCTCTTGACATATCCGGCATAATGTCGCCAGTCCCTACACTAGTATATAGGTTCATAATTATAGCATTCTCTAACACTACTCTTGACATATCCGGCATAATGTCGCCAGTCCCTACACTAGTATATAGGTTCATAATTATAGCATTCTCTAACACTCCTCTTGACATATCCGGCAGAATGTCGCCAGTCCCTACACTAGTATATAAGTTCATAATTATAGCATTCTCTAACACTCCTCTTGACGTATCCGGAATAATGTCCCCAGTCCCTACACTAGTATATAGGTTCATAATTATAGCATTCTCTAACACTCCTCTTGACCTATCCGGCGTAATGTCGCCAGTTCCTACACTAGTATATAGGTTCATAATTATAGCATTCTCTAACACTACTCTTGGCATATCCGGCCTAATGTCCCCAGTCCTCGCACTAGTATATATGTTCATAATTATAGCATTCTCTAACACTCCTTTTGACATATCTGGCATAATGTCTCCAACCCCTACACTAGTATATAGGTTCATAATTATAGCATTCTCTAACACTCCTTTTGACATATCTGGCATAATGTCTCCAGGGTTTACACTAGTATATATGTTCATAATTATAGCATTCTCTAACACTCCTTTTGACATATCCGGCATAATGTCGCCAGTCCCTACACTAGTATATAGGTTCATAATTATAGCATTCTCTAACACTCCTCTTGACATATCCGGCATAATGTCTCCAGTCCCTACATTAGTATATAGGTTCATAATTATAGCATTCTCTAACACTACTCTTGACATATCCGGCATAATGTCGCCAGTCCCTACACTAGTATATAGGTTCATAATTATAGCATTCTCTAACACTCCTCTTGACATATCCGGCAGAATGTCGCCAGTCCCTACACTAGTATATAGGTTCATAATTATAGCATTCTCTAACACTCCTCTTGACGTATCCGGAATAATGTCCCCAGTCCCTACACTAGTATATAGGTTCATAATTATAGCATTCTCTAACACTCCTCTTGACCTATCCGGCGTAATGTCGCCAGTTCCTACACTAGTATATAGGTTCATAATTATAGCATTCTCTAACACTACTCTTGACATATCCGCCATAATGTCGCCAGGGTTTACACTAGTATATAAGTTCAAAATTATAGCATTCTCTAACACTCCTTTTGACATTTCCGGCATAATGTCGCCAGTTCCTACATTAGTATATAGGTTCATAATTATAGCATTCTCTAACACTACTCTCGACATATCCGGCATAATGTCCCCAGTCCCTACACTAGTATATAGGTTCATAATTATAGCATTCTCTAACACTCCTCTTGACATTTCCGGCATACTGTCTCCAGTCCCCACACTAGTATATATTTTCATAATTATAGCATTCTCTAACATTCTCTTGACGTATCCGGCATAATGTCCCCAGTCCCTACACTAGTATATAGGTTCATAATTATAGCATTCTCTAACACTCCTCTCGACATATCCGGCATAATGTATCCAGTCCCTACACTAGTATATAGGTTCATAATTATAGCATTCTCTAACACTACTCTCGACATATCCGGCATAATGTCGCCAGTCCCTACACTAGTATATAGGTTCATAATTATAGCATTCTCTAACACTACTCTCGACATATCCGGCATAATGTCCCCAGTCCCTACACTAGTATATAGGTTCATAATTATAGCATTCTCTAACACTCCTCTTGACATTTCCGGCATACTGTCTCCAGTCCCCACACTAGTATATATTTTCATAATTATAGCATTCTCTAACATTCTCTTGACGTATCCGGCATAATGTCCCCAGTCCCTACACTAGTATATAGGTTCATAATTATAGCATTCTCTAACACTCCTCTCGACATATCCGGCATAATGTATCCAGTCCCTACACTAGTATATAGGTTCATAATTATAGCATTCTCTAACACTACTCTCGACATATCCGGCATAATGTCGCCAGTCCCTACACTAGTATATAGGTTCATAATTATAGCATTCTCTAACACTCCTCTTGACATATCCGGCATAATGTCGCCAGTCCCTACACTAGTATATAGGTTCATAATTATAGCATTCTCTAACATCCTCTTGACATATCCGGCATAATGTCCCCAGTCCCTACACTAGTATATAGGTTCATAATTATAGCATTCTCTAACACTCCTCTTGACATATCCGGCATAATGTCGCCAGTCCCTACACTAGTATATAGGTTCATAATTATAGCATTCTCTAACACTACTCTTGACATATCCGGCATAATGTCGCCAGTCCCTACACTAGTATATAGGTTCATAATTATAGCATTCTCTAACACTCCTCTTGACATATCCGGCATAATGTCTCCAGTCCCTACACTAGTATATAGGTTCATAATTATAGCATTCTCTAACACTCCTCTTGACGTATCCGGCATAATGTCCCCAGTCCCTACACTAGTATATAGGTTCATAATTATAGCATTCTCTAACACTCCTCTTGACATATCCGGCATAATGTCGCCAGTCCCTACACTAGTATATAGGTTCATAATTATAGCATTCTCTAACACTCCTCTTGACCTATCCGGCATAATGTCCCAGTCCCTACACTAGTATATAGGTTCATAATTATAGCATTCTCTAACACTCCTTTTGACATATCTGGCATAATGTCTCCAATCCCTACACTAGTATATAGGTTCATAATTATAGCATTCTCTAACACTCCTCTTGACATATCTGGCATAATGTCTCCAGGGTTTACACTAGTATATATGTTCATAATTATAGCATTCTCTAACACTCCTTTTGACATATCCGGCATAATGTCGCCAGTCCCTACACTAGTATATAGGTTCATAATTATAGCATTCTCTAACACTACTCTTGACATATCCGGCATAATGTCGCCAGTCCCTACACTAGTATATAGGTTCATAATTATAGCATTCTCTAACACTCCTCTTGACATATCCGGCAGAATGTCGCCAGTCCCTACACTAGTATATAAGTTCATAATTATAGCATTCTCTAACACTCCTCTTGATGTATCCGGAATAATGTCCCCAGTCCCTACACTAGTATATAGGTTCATAATTATAGCATTCTCTAACACTCCTCTTGACCTATCCGGCGTAATGTCGCCAGTTCCTACACTAGTATATAGGTTCATAATTATAGCATTCTCTAACACTACTCTTGACATATCCGCCATAATGTCGCCAGTCCCTACACTAGTATATAGGTTCATAATTATAGCATTCTCTAACACTCCTTTTGACATATCTGGCATAATGTCTCCAGTCCCTACACTAGTATATAGGTTCATAATTATAGCATCCTCTAACACTCCAGTTGACATATCTGGCATAATGTCTCCAGGGTCTACACTAGTATATATGTTCATAATTATAGCATTCTCTAACACTCCTTTTGACATATCCGGCATAATGTCGCCAGTCCCTACACTAGTATATAGGTTCATAATTATAGCATTCTCTAACACTCCTCTTGACATATCCGGCATAATGTCTCCAGTCCCTACATTAGTATATAGGTTCATAATTATAGCATTCTCTAACACTACTCTTGACATATCCGGCATAATGTCGCCAGTCCCTACACTAGTATATAGGTTCATAATTATAGCATTCTCTAACACCCTTCTTGACATATCCGGCATAATGTCGCCAGTCCCTACAATAGTATATAGGTTCATAATTATAGCATTCCCTAACACTCCTCTTGACATATCCTACATAATGTCGCCAGTCCCTACACTAGTATATAGGTTCATAATTATAGCATTCTCTAACACTCCTCTTGACATATCCGGCATAATGTCCCCAGGGTTTACACTAGTATATAGGTTCATAATTATAGCATTCTCTAACACTACTCTTGACATATCCGGCATAATGTCGCCAGGGTTACACTAGTATATAGGTTCATAATTATAGCATTCTCTAACACTCCTTTGACATTTCCGGCATAATGTCGCCAGTTCCTACACTAGTATATAGGTTCATAATTATAGCATTCTCTAACACTACTCTCGACATATCCGGCATAATGTCCCCAGTCCCTACACTAGTATATAGGTTCATAATATAGCATTCTCTAACACTCCTCTTGACATATCCGGCATACTGTCTCCAGTCCCCACACTAGTATATATTTTCATAATTATAGCATTCTCTAACATTCTCTTGACGTATCCGGCATAATGTCCCCAGTCCCTACACTAGTATATAGGTTCATAATTATAGCATTCTCTAACACTCCTCTCGACATATCCGGCATAATGTATCCAGTCCCTACACTAGTATATAGGTTCATAATTATAGCATTCTCTAACACTACTCTCGACATATCCGGCATAATGTCCCCAGTCCCTACACTAGTATATAGGTTCATAATTATAGCATTCTCTAACACTCCTCTTGACATTTCCGGCATACTGTCTCCAGTCCCCACACTAGTATATATTTTCATAATTATAGCATTCTCTAACATTCTCTTGACGTATCCGGCATAATGTCCCCAGTCCCTACACTAGTATATAGGTTCATAATTATAGCATTCTCTAACAATCCTCTCGACATATCCGGCATAATGTATCCAGTCCCTACACTAGTATATAGGTTCATAATTATAGCATTCTCTAACACTACTCTCGACATATCCGGCATAATGTCGCCAGTCCCTACACTAGTATATAGGTTCATAATTATAGCATTCTCTAACACTACTCTCGACATATCCGGCATAATGTCGCCAGTTCCTACACTAGTATATAGGTTCATAATTATAGCATTCTCTAACACTACTCTTGGCATATCCGGCCTAATGTCCCCAGTCCTCGCACTAGTATATATGTTCATAATTATAGCATTCTCTAACACTCCTTTTGACATATCTGGCATAATGTCTCCAACCCCTACACTAGTATATAGGTTCATAATTATAGCATTCTCTAACACTACTCTTGACATATCCGGCATAATGTAGCCAGTCCCTACACTAGTATATAGGTTCATAATTATAGCATTCTCTAACACTCCTCTTGACATATCCGGCAGAATGTCGCCAGTCCCTACACTAGTATATAGGTTCATAATTATAGCATTCTCTAACACTCCTCTTGACATATCCGGCATAATGTCGCCAGTCCCTACACTAGTATATAGGTTCATAATTATAGCATTCTCTAACACTCCTCTTGACATATCCGGCATAATGTCGCCAGTCCCTACACTAGTATATAAGTTCATAATTATAGCATTCTCTAACACTACTCTTGACATATCCGGAATAATGTCCCCAGTCCCTACACTAGTATATAGCAAAAACACCAACACCCCACCACCCCAACCCACCACACAAAAGTTCATAATTATAGCATTCTCTAACACTCCTTTTGACATATCTGGCATAATGTCTCCAACCCCTACACTAGTATATAGGTTCATAATTATAGCATTCTCTAACACTCCTTTTGACATATCTGGCATAATGTCTCCAGGGTTTACACTAGTATATATGTTCATAATTATACCATTCTCTAACACTCCTTTTGACATATCCGGCATAATGTCGCCAGTCCCTACACTAGTATATAGGTTCATAATTATAGCATTCTCTAACACTCCTCTTGACATATCCGGCATAATGTCTCCAGTCCCTACAGTAGTATATAGGTTCATAATTATAGCATTCTCTAACACTACTCTTGACATATCCGGCATAATGTCGCCAGTCCCTACACTAGTATATAGGTTCA
>CM026398.1:14047369-14179869 GCA_014843695.1 Archivesica marissinica
GGAGGTAGAAGTAAGTGCATTATTTCCCCAGTCAGTGTGTGGAGGTAGAAGTAAGTGCATTATTTCCCCAGTCAGTGTGTGGAGCTAGAAGTAAGTGCATTATTTCCCCAGTCAGTGTGTGGAGGTAGAAGTAAGTGCATTATTTCCCCAGTCAGTGTGTGGAGCTAGAAGTAAGTGCATTATTTCCCCAGTCAGTGTGTGGAGCTAGAAGTAAGTGCATTATTTCCCCAGTCAGTGTGTGGAGCTAGAAGTAAGTGCATTATTTCCCCAGTCAGTGCGTGGAGTGCGTGGAGGTAGAGGTAAGTGCATTATTTCCCCAGTCAGTGTGTGGAGGTAGAAGTAAGTGCATTATTTCCGCAGTCAGTGGTGGAGTGCGTGGAGTGCGTGGAGGTAGAAGTAAGTGCATTCTTTCCCCAGTCAGTGTGTGGAGGTAGAAGTAAGTGCATTCTTTCTCCAGTCAGTGCGTGGAGGTAGAAGTAAGTGCATTATTTCACCAGTCAGTGCGTGGAGGTAGAAGTAAGTGCATTATTCCCCCAGTCAGTGCGTGGAGGTAGAAGTAAGTGCATTATTTCCCCAGTCAGTGCGTGGAGGTAGAAGTAAGTGCATTATTTCCCCAGTCAGTGCGTGGAGGTAGAAGTAAGTGCATTATTTCCCCAGTCAGTGCGTGGAGGTAGAAGTAAGTGCATTATTTCCCCAGTCAGTGCGTGGAGGTAGAAGTAAGTGCATTATTTCCCCAGTCAGTGCGTGGAGGTAGAAGTAAGTGCATTATTTCCCCAGTCAGTGTGTGGAGGTAGAAGTAAGTGCATTATTTCCCCAGTCAGTGCGTGGAGCTAGAAGTAAGTGCATTATTTCCCCAGTCAGTGCGTGGAGGTAGAAGTAAGTGCATTATTTCCCCAGTCAGTGCGTGGAGCTAGAAGTAAGTGCATTATTTCCCCAGTCAGTGCGTGGAGCTAGAAGTAAGTGCATTTTTCCCAGTCAGTGCGTGGAGGTAGAAGTAAGTGCATTATTTCCCCAGTCAGTGCGTGGAGATAGAAGTAAGAGCATATCCCCAGTGAGTGCGTGGAGGTAGAAAAGTGCATTATTTCCCAGTCGGGCGTGGAGGTAGAAGTAAGTGCTTTCCCCCAGTGAGGCGTGGAGGTAGAAGTAAGTGCATTATTTCACCAGTCAGTGCGTGGAGATAGAAGTAAGTGCATTCCCCCAGTCAGTGCGTGGAGGTAGAAGTAAGTGCATTATTTCCCCAGTCAGTGCGTGGAGGTAGAAGTAAGTGCATTATTTCCCCAGTCAGTGCGTGGAGGTAGAAGTAAGTGCATTTCCCCAGTCAGTGCGTGGAGGTAGAAGTAAGTGCATTATTTCCCCAGTCAGTGCGTGGAGGTAGAAGTAAGTGCATTATTTCCCCAGTCAGTGTGTGGAGGTAGAAGTAAGTGCATTATTTCCCCAGTCCAGTGCGTGGAGGTAGAAGTAAGTGCATTATTTCCCCAGTCAGTGCGTGGAGGTAGAAGTAAGTGCATTATTTCCCCAGTCAGTGCGTGGAGTAGAAGTAAGTGCATTATTTCCCCAGTCAGTGCGTGGAGGTAGAAGTAAGTGCATTATTTCCCCAGTCAGTGCGTGGAGGTAGAAGTAAGTGCATTATTTCCCCAGTCAGTGCGTGGAGGTAGAAGTAAGTGCATTATTTCCCCAGTCAGTGCGTGGAGGTAGAAGTAAGTGCATTATTTCCCCAGTCAGTGCGTGGAGGTAGAAGTAAGTGCATTATTTCCCCAGTCAGTGCGTGGAGGTAGAAGTAAGTGCATTATTTCCCCAGTCAGTGCGTGGAGGTAGAAGTAAGTGCATTATTTCCCCAGTCAGTGCGTGGAGGTAGAAGTAAGTGCATTATTTCCCCAGTCAGTGCGTGGAGGTAGAAGTAAGTGCATTATTTCCCCAGTCAGTGCGTGGAGGTAGAAGTAAGTGCATTATTTCCCCAGTCAGTGCGTGGAGGTAGAAGTAAGTGCATTATTTCCCCAGTCAGTGCGTGGAGGTAGAAGTAAGTGCATTATTTCCCCAGTCAGTGTGTGGAGGTAAAAGTAAGTGCATTATATCCCCAGTCAGTGCGTGGAGGTAGAAGTAAGTGCATTATTTCCCCTGTCAGTGCGTGGAGGTAGAAGTAAGTGCATTATTTACCCAGTCAGCGCGTGGAGGTAGATGTAAGTGCATTATTTCCCCAGCCACTGCGTGGAGGTAGAAGTAAGTGCATTATTTCCCCAGTCAGTGCGTGGAGGTAGAAGTAAGTGCATTATTTCCCCAGTCAGTGCGTGGAGGTAGAAGTAAGTGCATTATTTCCCCAGTCAGTGCGTGGAGGTAGAAGTAAGTGCATTATTTCCCCAGTCAGTGCGTGGAGGTAGAAGTAAGTGCATTATTTCCCCAGTCAGTGCGTGGAGGTAGAAGTAAGTGCATTTCCCCAGTCAGTGCGTGGATGTAGAAGTAAGTTCATTATTTCCCCAGTCAGTGCGTGGAGGTAGAAGTAAGTGCATTTCCCCAGTCAGTGTGTGGAGGTAGAAGTAAGTTCATTATTTCCCCAGTCAGTGCGTGGAGGTAGAAGTAAGTGCATTTCCCCAGTCAGTGCGTGGAGGTAGATAAGTTCATTATTTCCCCAGTTAGTGCGTGGAGGTAGAAGTAAGTTCATTATTTCCCCAGTCAGTGCGTGGAGGTAGAAGTAAGTGCATTCTTTCCCCAGTCAGTGTGTGGAGGTAGAAGTAAGTGCATTATTTCCCCAGTCAGTGTGTGGAGGTAGAATTAAGTGCATTATTTCCCCAGTCAGTGCGTGTAGGTAGATGTAAGTTCATTATTTCCCCAGTGAGTGCGTGGAGGTAGAAGTAAGTGCATTATTTCCCCAGTCAGTGCGTGGAGGTAGAAGTAAGTGCATTATTTCCCCAGTCATTGCGTGGAGGTAGAAGTAAGTGCATTATTCCCCAGTCAGTCAGTGGAGGTAGAGGTAAGTGCATTATTTCCCCAGTCAGTGTGTGGAGCTAGAAGTAAGTGCATTATTTCCCCAGTCAGTGTGTGGAGGTAGAAGTAAGTGCATTATTTCCCCAGTCAGTGCGTGGAGGTAGAAGTAAGTGCATTATTTCCCCAGTCAGTGTGTGGAGGTAGAAGTAAATGCATTATTTCCCCATTCAGTGCATGAAGGTAGAACTAAGTGCATTATTTCCCCAGTCAGTGCGTGGAGCTAGAGGTAAGTGCATTATTTCCTCAGTCAGTGCGTAGAGCTAGAAGTAAGTGCATTATTTCCCCAGTCAGTGCGTGGAGCTAGAAGTAAGTGCATTATTTCCCCAGTCAGTGCGTGGAGCTAGAAGTAAGTGCATTATTTCCCCAGTGAGTGCGTGGAGGTATAAGTAAGTGCATCATTTCCCCAGTCAGTGCGTGGAGATAGAAGTAAGTGCATATCCCGCAGTGAGTGCGTGGAGGTAGAAGTAAGTGCATTATTTCCCCAGTCGGTGCGTTGAGGTAGAAGTAAGTACATTTCCCCCAGTGAGTGCGTGGAGGTAGAAGTAAGTGCACTATTTCCCCAGTCAGTGCGTGGATATAGAAGTAAGTGCATTTCCCCCAATGAGTGCATGGAGGTAGAAGTAAATGCATTATTTCCCCAGTCAGTGTGTGGAGATAGAAATAAGTTCATTATTTCCCCAGTCAGTGCGTGGAGGTAGAAGTAAGTGCATTTCCCCAGTCAGTGTGTGGAGGTAGAAGTAAATGCATTATTTCCCCAGTCAGTGCGTGAAGGTAGAACTAAGTGCATTATTTCCCCAGTGAGTGCGTGGAGGTAGAAGTAAGTGCATTATTTCCTCAGTCAATGCGTGGAGCTAGAAGTAAGTGCATTATTTCCCCAGTCAGTGCGTGGAGCTAGAAGTAAGTGCATTATTTCCCCAGTCAGTGCGTGGAGATAGAAGTAAGTGCATATCCCCCAGTGAGTGCGTGGAGGTAGAAGTAAGTGCATTATTTCCCCAGTCGGTGCGTGGAGGTAGAAGTAAGTACATTTCCCCCAGTGAGTGCGTGGAGGTAGAAGTAAGTGCATTATTTCCCCAGTCAGTGCGTGGAGATAGAAGTAAGTGCATTTCCCCCAGTGAGTGCGTGGAGGTAGAAATAAATGCATTATTTCTCCAGTCAGTGTGTGGAGATAGAAGTAAGTTCATTATTTCCCCAGTCAGTGCGTGGAGGTAGATGTAAGTACATTTCCCCAGTCAGTGCGTGGAGGTATAAGTACATTCATTATTTCCCCAGTCAGTGCGTGGAGGTAGAAGTAAGTGCATTTCCCCAGTCAGTGTGTGGGGGTAGAAGTAAGTTCATTATTTCCCCAGTCAGTACCTGGAGGTAGAAGTAAGTGCATTTCCCCAGTCAGTGCGTGGAGGTAGAAGTAAGTGCATTATTTCCCCAGTCAGTGCGTGGATGTAGAAGTAAGTGCATTATTTCCCAAGTCAGTGCGTGGAGGTAGAAGTAAGTGCATTATTTCCCCAGTCAGTGCGTGGAGGTAGAAGTAAGTGCATTCTTTCTCCCTCCAGTCAGGTCGTGGAGGTAGAAGTAAGTGCATTATTTCCACAGTCAGTGCGTGGAGGTAGAAATAAGTGCATTATTTCCCCAGCCACTGCGTGGAGGTAGAAGTAAGTGCATTATGTCCCCAGCCACTGCGTGCAGGTAGAAGTAAGTGCATTATTTCCCCTGTCAGCGCGTGGAGGTAGAAGTAAGTGCATTATTTCCCCAGTCAGTGCGTGGAGGTAGAAGTAAGTGCATTATTTCCCCAGTCAGTGCGTGGAGGTAGAAGTAAGTGCATTATTTCCCCAGTCAGTTTGTGGAGGTAGAAGTAAGTGCATTCTTTATCCCTCCAGTCAGCGCGTGGAGGTAGAAGTAAGTGCATTATTTCCCAGTCAGTGCGTGGAGGTAGAAATAAGTACATTATTTCCCCAGTCAGTGCGTGGAGGTAGAAGTAAGTGCATTATTTCCCCAGTCAGTGCGTGGAGGTAGAAGTAAGTGCATTCTTTCTCCCTCCAGTCAGTGCGTGGAGGTAGAATAATTGCATTATTTCCCCAGTCAGTATGTGCAGGTAGAAGTAAGTGCATTCTTTCTCCCTCCAGTCAGTGCGTGGAGGTAGAAGTAAGTGCATTATTTCCCCAGTCATTGCGTGGAGGTAGAAGTAAGTGCATTATTCCCCAGTCAGTCAGTGGAGGTAGAGGTAAGTGCATTATTTCCCCAGTCAGTGTGTGGAGCTAGAAGTAAGTGCATTATTTCCCCAGTCAGTGTGTGGAGGTAGAAGTAAGTGCATTATTTCCCCAGTTAGTGCGTGGAGGTAGAAGTAAGTGCATTATTTCCCCAGTCAGTGTGTGGAGGTAGAAGTAAATGCATTAATTCCCCAGTCAGTGCGTGAAGGTAGAACTAAGTGCATTATTTCCCCAGTCAGTGCGTGGAGCTAGAAGTAAGTGCATTATTTCCTCAGTCAGTGCGTGGAGCTAGAAGTAAGTGCATTATTTCCCCAGTCAGTGCGTGGAGCTAGAAGTAAGTGCATTATTTCCCCAGTCAGTGCGTGGAGCTAGAAGTAAGTGCATTATTTCCCCAGTCAGTGCGTGGAGGTGGAAGTAAGTGCATTATTTCCCCAGTCAGTGCGTGGAGATAGAAGTAAGAGCATATCCCCCAGTGAGTGCGTGGAGGTAGATGTAAGTGTATTATTTCCCCAGTCGGTGCGTGGTCGTAGAAGTAAGTGCATTTCCCCCAGTGAGTGCGTGGAGGTAGAAGTAAGTGCATTATTTCACCAGTCAGTGCGTGGAGATAGAAGTAAGTGCATGTCCCCCAGTGAGTGCGTGGAGGTAGAAGTAAATGCATTATTTCCCCAGTCAGTGTGTGGAGATAGAAGTAAGTTCATTATTTCCCCAGTCAGTGCGTGGAGGTAGAAGTAAGTGCATTTCCCCAGTCAGTGCGTGGATGTAGAAGTAAGTTCATTATTTCCCCAGTCAGTGCGTGGAGGTAGAAGTAAGTGCATTTCACCAGTCAGTGTGTGGATGTAGAAGTACGTTCATTATTTCCCCAGTCAGTGCGTGGAGGTAGAAGTAAGTGCATTTCCCCAGTCAGTGCGTGGAGGTAGAAGTAAGTTCATTATTTCCCCAGTCAGTGCGTGGAGGTAGAAGTAAGATCATTATTTCCCCAGTCAGTGCGTGGAGGTAGAAGTAAGTGCATTCTTTCCCCAGTCAGTCTGTGGAGGTAGAAGTAAGTGCATTATTTCCCCAGTCAGTGTGTGGAGGTAGAAGTAAGTGCATTATTTCCCCAGTCAGTGCGTGTAGGTAGATGTAAGTTCATTATTTCCCCAGTGAGTGCGTGGAGGTAGAAGTAAGTGCATTATTTCCCCAGTCAGTGCGTGGAGGTAGAAGTAAGTGCATTATTTCCCCCAGTCAGTGCGTGGAGGTAGAAGTAAGTGCATTATTTCCCCAGTCAGTGCGTGGAGGTAGAAGTAAGTGCATTATTTCCCAAGTCAGTGCTTGGAGGTAGAAGTAAGTGCATTATTTCCCCAGTTAGTGCGTGGAGGTAGAAGTAAGTGCATTATTTCCCCAGTCAGTGTGTGGAGGTAGAAGTAAGTACATTTCCCCCAGTGAGTGCGTGGAGGTGGAAGTAAGTGCATTATATCCCCAGTCGGTGCGTGGAGGTAGAAGTAAGTACATTTCCCCCAGTGAGTGCGTGGAGGTAGAAGTAAGTGCATTATTTCCCCAGTCAGTGCGTGGAGGTAGAAGTAAGTGCATTTCCCCCAGTGAGTGCGTGGAGGTAGAAGTAAATGCATTATTTCCCCAGTCAGTGCGTGGAGGTAGAAGTAAGTTCATTATTTCCCCAGTCAGTGTGTGGAGGTAGAAGTAAGTGCATATCCCCCAGTGAGTGCGTGGAGGTAGAAGTAAGTGCATTATTTCCCCAGTCGGTGCGTGGAGGTAGAAGTAAGTACATTTCCCCAGTGAGTGCGTGGAGGTAGAAGTAAGTGCATTATTTCCCCAGTCAGTGCGTGGAGGTAGAAGTAAGTGCATTCCCCAGTGAGTGCGTGGAGGTAGAAGTAAATGCATTATTTCCCCAGTCAGTGCGTGGAGGTAAAGTAAGTTCATTATTACCCCAGTCAGTGCGTGGAGGTAGAAGTAAGTGCATTTCCCCAGTCAGTGCGTGGATGTAGAAGTAAGTTCATTATTTCCCCAGTCAGTGCGTGGAGGTAGAAGTAAGTGCATTTCCCCAGTCAGTGTGTGGAGGTAGAAGTAAGTTCATTATTTCCCCAGTCAGTGCGTGGAGGTAGAAGTAAGTGCATTTCCCCAGTCAGTGCGTGGAGGTAGAAGTAAGTGCATTCTTTCCCCAGTCAGTGCGTGGAGGTAGAAGTAAGTGCATTATTTCCCCAGTCAGTGCGTGGAGGTAGAAGTAAGTGCATTATTTCCCCAGTCACTGCGTGGAGGTAGAAGTAAGTGCATTATTTCCCCAGTCAGTGCGTGGAGGTAGAAGTAAGTGCATTATTTCCCCAGTCAGTGCGTGGAGGTAGAAGTAAGTGCATTATTTCCCCAGTCAGTGTGTGGAGGTAGAAGTAAGTGCATTATATCCCCAGTCAGTGCGTGGAGGTAGAAGTAAGTGCATTATTTCCCCAGTCAGTGCGTGGAGGTAGAAGTAAGTGCATTATTTCCCAGTCAGTGCGTGGAGGTAGAAGTAAGTGCATTATTTCCCCAGCCACTGCGTGGAGGTAGAAGTAAGTGCATTATTTACCCAGTCAGTGCGTGGAGGTAGAAGTAAGTGCATTATTTCCCCAGTCAGTGCGTGGAGGTAGAAGTAAGTGCATTATTTCCCCAGTCAGTGCGTGGAGGTAGAAGTAAGTGCATTATTTCCCCAGTCAGTGCGTGGAGGTAGAAGTAAGTGCATTATTTCCCAGCATGGTGAGTAGAAGTAAGTGCATTATTCCCCAGTCAGTGCGTGGAGGTAGAGGTAAGTGCATTATTTCCCCAGTCAGTGCGTGGAGGTAGAAGTAAGTGCATTATTTCCCCAGTCAGTGTGTGGAGGTAGAAGTAAGTGCATTATTTCCCCAGTCAGTGCGTGGAGGTAGAAGTAAGTGCATTATTTCCCCAGTCAGTGTGTGGAGGTAGAAGTAAATGCATTAATTCCCCAGTCAGTGCGTGAAGGTAGAACTAAGTGCATTATTTCCCCAGTCAGTGCGTGGAGCTAGAAGTAAGTGCATTATTTCCTCAGTCAGTGCGTGGAGCTAGAAGTAAGTGCATTATTTCCCCAGTCAGTGCGTGGAGCTAGAAGTAAGTGCATTATTTCCCCAGTCAGTGCGTGGAGCTAGAAGTAAGTGCATTATTTCCCCAGTCAGTGCGTGGAGGTGGAAGTAAGTGCATTATTTCCCCAGTCAGTGCGTGGAGATAGAAGTAAGAGCATATCCCCCAGTGAGTGCGTGGAGGTAGATGTAAGTGTATTATTTCCCCAGTCGGTGCGTGGTCGTAGAAGTAAGTGCATTTCCCCCAGTGAGTGCGTGGAGGTAGAAGTAAGTGCATTATTTCACCAGTCAGTGCGTGGAGATAGAAGTAAGTGCATGTCCCCCAGTGAGTGCGTGGAGGTAGAAGTAAATGCATTATTTCCCCAGTCAGTGTGTGGAGATAGAAGTAAGTTCATTATTTCCCCAGTCAGTGCGTGGAGGTAGAAGTAAGTGCATTTCCCCAGTCAGTGCGTGGATGTAGAAGTAAGTTCATTATTTCCCCAGTCAGTGCGTGGAGGTAGAAGTAAGTGCATTTCACCAGTCAGTGTGTGGATGTAGAAGTACGTTCATTATTTCCCCAGTCAGTGCGTGGAGGTAGAAGTAAGTGCATTTCCCCAGTCAGTGCGTGGAGGTAGAAGTAAGTTCATTATTTCCCCAGTCAGTGCGTGGAGGTAGAAGTAAGATCATTATTTCCCCAGTCAGTGCGTGGAGGTAGAAGTAAGTGCATTCTTTCCCCAGTCAGTCTGTGGAGGTAGAAGTAAGTGCATTATTTCCCCAGTCAGTGTGTGGAGGTAGAAGTAAGTGCATTATTTCCCCAGTCAGTGCGTGTAGGTAGATGTAAGTTCATTATTTCCCCAGTGAGTGCGTGGAGGTAGAAGTAAGTGCATTATTTCCCCAGTCAGTGCGTGGAGGTAGAAGTAAGTGCATTATTTCCCCCAGTCAGTGCGTGGAGGTAGAAGTAAGTGCATTATTTCCCCAGTCAGTGCGTGGAGGTAGAAGTAAGTGCATTATTTCCCAAGTCAGTGCTTGGAGGTAGAAGTAAGTGCATTATTTCCCCAGTCAGTGCGTGGAGGTAGAAGTAAGTGCATTATTTCCCCAGTCAGTGTGTGGAGGTAGAAGTAAGTACATTTCCCCCAGTGAGTGCGTGGAGGTAGAAGTAAGTGCATTATATCCCCAGTCGGTGCGTGGAGGTAGAAGTAAGTACATTTCCCCCAGTGAGTGCGTGGAGGTAGAAGTAAGTGCATTATTTCCCCAGTCAGTGCGTGGAGGTAGAAGTAAGTGCATTTCCCCCAGTGAGTGCGTGGAGGTAGAAGTAAGTGCATTATTTCCCCAGTCAGTGCGTGGAGGTAGAAGTAAGTGCATTATTTCCCCAGTCAGTGTGTGGAGGTAGAAGTAAGTGCATATCCCCCAGTGAGTGCGTGGAGGTAGAAGTAAGTGCATTATTTCCCCAGTCGGTGCGTGGAGGTAGAAGTAAGTACATTTCCCCCAGTGAGTGCGTGGAGGTAGAAGTAAGTGCATTATTTCCCCAGTCAGTGCGTGGAGGTAGAAGTAAGTGCATTTCCCCCAGTGAGTGCGTGGAGGTAGAAGTAAATGCATTATTTCCCCAGTCAGTGCGTGGAGGTAAAAGTAAGTTCATTATTACCCCAGTCAGTGCGTGGAGGTAGAAGTAAGTGCATTTCCCCAGTCAGTGCGTGGATGTAGAAGTAAGTTCATTATTTCCCCAGTCAGTGCGTGGAGGTAGAAGTAAGTGCATTTCCCCAGTCAGTGTGTGGAGGTAGAAGTAAGTTCATATATTTCCCCAGTCAGTGCGTGGAGGTAGAAGTAAGTGCATTTCCCCAGTCAGTGCGTGGAGGTAGAAGTAAGTGCATTCTTTCCCCAGTCAATGCGTGGAGGTAGAAATAAGTGCATTATTTCCCCAGTCAGTGCGTGGAGGTAGAAGTAAGTCATTATTTCCCCAGTCAGTGCGTGGAGGTAGAAGTAAGTGCATTATTTCCCCAGTCAGTGCGTGGAGGTAGAAGTAAGTGCATTATTTCCCCAGTCAGTGCGTGGAGGTAGAAGTAAGTGCATTATTTCCCCAGTCAGTGCGTGGAGGTAGAAGTAAGTGCATTATTTCCCAAGTCAGTGCGTGGAGGTAGAAGTAAGTGCATTATTTCCCCAGTCAGTGCGTGGAGGTAGAAGTAAGTGCATTATTTCCCCAGTCAGTGCGTGGAGGTAGAAGTAAGTGCATTATTTCCCCAGTCAGTGCGTGAAGGTAGAAGTAAGTGCATTATTTCCCAGTCAGTGCGTGGAGGTAGAAGTAAGTGCATTATTTCCCCAGTCAGTGCGTGGAGGTATAAGTAAGTGCATTATTTCCCCACTCAGTGTGTGGAGGTAGAAGTAAGTGCATTATTTTTCCCAGTCAGTGCGTGGAGGTAGAAGTAAGTGCATTATTTTCCCAGTCAGTGCGTGGAGGTAGAAGTACGTGCATTTTTTCCCCCAGTCAGTGTGTGGAGGTAGAAGTAAGTGCATTATTTCCCAAGTCAGTGCGTGGAGGTAGAAGTAAGTTAAGCTATAATTAAATAAGAATCCAGAGAGCCATTTGACAAATTATTTTAAGTGACAGTTTCTACAACATTCCTCATATTTCATTCCTAGTTAATTAGGTTCTATATTGTTAACATTTGGTTATATTCTATGGAGCTGGTATTCCAATTGAATCCATACACACGGTTACTGAACATTGGGCGTCTATTGGCTGTTAGATGACACCACTATGATTACTACTTCTTTAATCCGGAAATAGAAACGTTTGATATATGTGCTACGGTCTCAGATTACTGGTTCAATTAGTGTGTGTGTTTTACGTTTATTTATCGTCGCTACCAGTTGCCCATATGAGCGACGCCTCCTGAAGAGATTAGTCATTTTAGATTTGTGGAGGATAGTGCAATGATACAGACATAGACCCATTCCAGAATCTCCTCTGGTTCTATTACGTGCACGGTGTACAACACCGACACGAGATCTCGGTTTACAGTCCCATCTGAAAGACTGTTCATTTTATTGCGATCAGACGGAGGATCGAACCTGCGATCCCTGGATTACCTGTCCAACGTGTTAACCACTGGATTACAGATCCGTCTGTAGCACGAGGAAAGCAATCATAAGTAGAATATATATCGTTCCATTAGTTTAGGCTAGTCATATTTAAATGAGTTTATATGTATAATAAAAAGGACAGGTACAAGCACGTTAAGTTTCTCTCCTTTTTTTGAGAGGTGGGCGGTTTATGGTTACACCGACAGCTTATCTCATACACAGGGACTCTCGAGATAGTATTGCTGTAGGGAGATCCTGGTGCCCCTGGGAGCAGCATTTCAGGCACGGACCGCACCGGGTAGAACCACCGACCTTCCGCAAGCCAGATGGATAACTTCTAACATGAAATAATTCGACATCCCCAGTAAGATTCGAACCTCGAACTCGAACCGCAAATGCTTTGAAGCATTCGGCAGCGGTATTTTCCTAGCATATTCCTGATCAGAAATCAAAGATGGCTACGTCGACAGTAATCTGGTTTCTGGTTAGGTGTATTTTGAAATATATTATATTCTGAATATAATGATAGGATTTCAAAATAATTATTACTTCTGCTGTCAAAACATCCTTCCCTTATGCCCAACACCTCCAATAGCCCAAGAACATGTGTTACGTTGCAAGTGAATAAATGTTACAATAGCATCAAACTACAACACTATGCTATTACAACATTCACCACCAATACACACATGTTCCCAACTTCGGAAAGAAGAACACAAACTCCAAACTATTTTTTGGTATAAGCCTTGTGGGTACCAACAGACCGTCTGTTTATTCATTTTCCAACTTTCATATCGATCAATACATTTATGCAATGCAAAACATCATAAATATAGACAACCCTCATATTTACAAAATTCAATAACTCAATGTACTTAACATTGACTTTCATAACATTAATGTATTAAACCTTATAATAATGACCACTATGCCATTATACATTATGGAATATGGACAATTAAATTTCCATATTTACTATAAATGAAACAAACTTTAGAGCCATACACTTAAACATTATATACGTCGTTACCGGTCTGTAACCCTAGGCTGAATGTACTTTACACGCTAAAATACACGCACGAAATTTTCTAAATTTCAAATACTAGCGACACCTATCGGAGCTTATGAACCAAGGGAAATCAATTTTTGTCTAATTCGTAAACTTAAACGACAAAAATTACATTTATAATAAACGTTAGGTCTTGCATAAAAACATATTGTATTAACACATCGTGATATTGTTATCGTTTGTACATGAAATTGCCTACTTTGTAAATATCATGTACATTAATTAATACATACCCGTCAAGGACCTTTTGATGAGTGAGATTACTAGGTGGTCCGGCGGCATATCCCCACGAAGAGTATGTCCTTTAGATCGTCTGTGATGCATTCTGGGACTCAACTGTGGCAACCCATTATTTTACACGAAATTTCATTCACTAGGCATTGATGAATTTAAGGTCCGAGGTTATCAAATTGTGTCCATGTTCAAAGCAGGTGAACGGCGTTGAAGTGTTTAGAATAATCATATGATAATGGGGTCGTGAGTTCGAGCCCTGACATGACCCAGGACCGTCGTGTTTTCCTTGAGCAGATAATTCCAGTTTGTTTACATCGACACCGTGTGTTAATGCTTTGAGTTAAAGCGATTCTTTCCAGTCATATCTGCACGTTGTTATTTTACATATATCAAACAACGTTCAACAACTAAAGAATGGTTTAATCCATGTCAACTATATCGTGATTCCCGTGCGCAATGAATACGACCTGATAATGTTCTCACGGTATTTTGCTAAAGCAGTCTTATTACCGTACGCAATAGCATTTTAGTAACTAATTGATGTTGTCAATGCTTCGGTTTCCTTTCCTAGACACAGATTTATATGAGCATAGATAATTATGTATTAAGTAAAAATGAACATTATTTAATTAGGCGATACAAACAAGCACATGGAGAGTAGAAGACAGAACATGTACATTATGTAACACAGTTGAAGATGAGCCACATGTTATTCTTGAATGTAACCTTTATGATGATTTAAGACAAATATTATTTGATATAGCTCAACTTATACAACCTGGTTTTGTTCACATGTCTAGTCAAGAATACCGTAAGTTCATATTCACAATTACACTCATTATTAGATTAGCTGCCAAAACCTGTTTTAGTATTTTACAACGACGTACCTCTTATCTTTGTAAATAATGCCCATTGAGTGTTTTATATGTCGTCTTCATATTTTATTACACCTGAAAAGCATTTGCTAATTAGGCTAATCCCAATCTGATTGGAATTGGTATTTGATCTTTTAAAACATTTTTTAGTTTGCGCAGTAGTGCTTATTTTGCTTTCAGTATTTCCCATTCCATTTCATCTCAATAAGATTTTAAATTTCAATTAGCGACTGCTTTTCCAGCTTTATCTCACACATGTAGTTATCACATGTACATGTATATACTATAGTAGTGCAATATGTTATAGATGAATGCTGTATAGATACATAATCTCTTGTAACTCTGAATTGACTGGCAATGTACTTTTAATATGTAAACTATAGTGTGTGTTTGTTATATGCTGTACATTGATGCGACTGAAATAAAGAATAAAATATAAAAATAATGTTCACTTGGACGTATAATATTGCAGATTGTTTCCGTAAATTGAATTATACTTTTGTTAGTGTCTATTAGTCATATAGTACAATCGCTGTCCCCCATGTATGTATACCCAATGTTTATATTTCGTATAGCATATCCATGTCATATTGTTACATAACCTGTAACCTGACGTAAAGAAATATTGTTATAGATTTATTGTCATTACTTGTCTCATTCCACTTTCCTACTCTACCAGACAATTCCATAGATCATTATATTCCATGGTAGATTAACTTTTGTTAAATGAGTTCTCTCGTAAAATAAAGTATTTATTATTATTGTGGTTGTTATTATTACTATTTTCGTTGGCATGGTAATGGACACAACTAATTAAATAAAATACGATTTATTCACATATAAAATGATTTACAGTCAGCCCTGTGTTAGTGGTCACCTTTATTGAGCAGCCAACCTGTATTAAGCAGCCAATTTCCAGATTCCCAATATGTTGTTTTATTATAGATTTTACCCCTATTATACAGCCACATGTGCTAATCGGCCATTTTCTGTGATTCCCTTGGTTGACTGCTTAAGACAGGTGTGACTGTATTTTTGTAATGAGTGAGAAATTAGAAAATCACCGTGAGACCATTGGAAAATGCCCGAGACTCACGACAGAACCGTGAGACTTGACATGTATGGTATATATCGCAGACAAGTATAAATTGATAGCATGGCCTCCAGCATCCTTTTTGTATTGGCTGAGAGTGCGCAGCTTGAGAGTGCGCAACGTCCGTAAACACACTGTAAAAAATATTGTTTAGAAATTAAACACGTAAGATGTGTGTGTTTTACGTCTATTTATCGTCGCTACCTACCGGTTGCCCACATGAGAAACGCCTCCTGAAGAGATTAGTCAATTTAGATTTTTGGAGGATAGTGCAATGATACAGAGACCCATTCCAGAGTCTCCTCTGGTTCTTTTACGTGCACGATGTAAAGCACTGACACGAGACCTCGGTTTAAAGTCCCATCTGAAAGACTGTTAATCTTATTAGGGTCAGACGGGGGATCGAACCTGCGATCCCTGGATTACCAGTCAAGCGTGTCAACCACTGGACTACAGATCCGTCCGTAAACACATAACCTATCAATTTGTCTCATATAATTGTATAATTATATCACCTAACGCTGGACTGGTAATCCAGGGATCGCAGGTTCGATCCCCCGATGATCCTAATAAAATGAACAGTCTTTCAGATGGGACATTAAACCGAGGTATCGTGTCGGTGCTTTACACCGTGCACGTAAAAAACCCCAGAGGAGATTCTGGAATGGGTCTCTGTCTGTATCATGCACTATCCTCCAACATCTAAAATTACTTATCTCTTCAGGAGGCGTCGCTCATATGGGCAACCGATAGCGACGATAAATACACGAAAAACACACACACTTATCCGATTACATCATTAATAATCGCGGTCCATGTGAAAGAATTTTGTTTGTTTATACACATTTTAGCTCGATTGCGAAACAAGTTCTTACAACTTATACTAATCACTCTCGAGACCTCATTCCTGATGGAATCCATCGCCACGAGCGAGAGAGAAGAGGCAACGTGGAATTTAAATGTCTTGCATAAGGGCACAATCGTAACCGCTCCAGCTAAGCTATCAAATAGTTTTGTTGAATACTACCTACATTTCCACATGGTTCTATGTTCAGAAATGTACCTTATCTTGTTGGTTGTAGGCATACCATGATCGCATGTGTGTGTGTTTTACGTTTATTTATCGTCGCTACCGGTTGCCCATATGAGCAACGCCTCCTGAAGAGATTAGTCATTTTAGATTTCTGGAGGATAGCTTGCAATGATACAGACAGATACCCATTTCAGAGTCTCCTCTGGTTCTTTTACGTGCACGATGTAAATCACCGACACGAGACCTCGGTTTAAAATCTCATCTGAAAGACTGTTAATTGTATTGGGGTCAGACGGGGGAACTAACATGCGATCACTGGACTACAGATCCGTCTGTATAAACGTATTCGCACAATACATAGTTCCATTATGACGTCACTCTCGCCAATAAACAAGTACATGTATATCGATATTCTTCCTTATGGTCCTCTTGTCGGCCAGATATATGGCCCAAATACTACATGTTGTCTCCTGGCCGAGTGGTTAATGTCATTGCCAATTACCGCTGTAGGTTCGAATTCCAGTGGGGCTGTCGAATTAATTCAAATGAGGAAGCTACCAGCTGGCTTGCAGTAGGTCTGTGGTTCTACCCGGGTGCCCGCCCGTGACTGCAATACAGCTAGGAGGGCCACGCGGAGCCTTTCTCCACATATAATAGTTGAAGAATCACCATATGACCTAAGCAATCAATTGACATTACTTTGATTAAGCTAAGGCAGCAAATGGTTTTATGCAAACATTAATCTAAATTTATACAACAATTGCAACAAAAATAGGGAGTATAATTCCTATTGAGGCATATGCGATTTATATCACGCAAATATGTCCACAAGAGTGACATTTCAGTTTTGGAGAATGACAGTGTTTCCGCGGATGAGCAGAAAGTACAGGCACTGATCTAATCTTGTAGCTTTGTTTTAAGTCGATGTCGTGATAGTTGATGTCGTGATAGCGCCGTGATAGCGCGTTCGCTTCAGGTGCGAAAGACCCGTAGTTCGAGCCTCACTGGAGCTGTTGCGATTGTACATTTAAATTCCACATTGCCTCTTTGCTCTCCCTCGTGGCGATGGATTGATCAGTCCATCAGGAATGAGTCTTGCTAGTGATTAATATAAGTTGTAGGAACTTGCTTCGCAATCGAGCTAAGATAAATGTGTATAAAATATAAGTCGCCACCACAGAGGCATACATGCCTGGGCGACTGAATCGTCTAAAGTGCTTAAGTGAACTTGTGGAAGAAACATAGCCTGGGTTCCAGTCTGTCGATTTTTCACTTTTTAACTTATGGCAATTCGATTACGTCATTACTTAAGTCACGTGCTAATAGGCCTATTAATAGAATTAATAATTTCACGGGAAACCCCGCCAGTTTCCCCAGACGTTGATGTCAGAAACTCAATACGGCCCAATGAATAGTCTCCGTGTTAAAATATATTTATTTGACTGTCCAGGCAAAATATATCGACACCTGTTCCCAGGCTAGAAGAAACACACTGTTCCATAATTGGTGATACAGATTACAGATGCCAATACGAAATTGTGTCTCAAAAATAGTGTCCTGTTTATTTATTTATTCTGCTTGTAATGTCTGTATCCATCTCGGCTAGAGCAGAACGTGCACGCTGTGGTTTATTATGGTTCAGGTTAGGCTCCGGACAACAACATAGGACGGACGGACGGACGGACACAGACAGACCGGATATGACCGTTGCTATGCCGCCATCTTACTCAAAAAAGTTTAAACTTTATTTCTTTATTTCTAACAACAAATATTAATCACTCTCGTTGGTGAGGATAAAAGCGTATATGTGGTTATTCGTGTGGGATGAAACCGGAGTACCCGGAGATAACCCACCTGTCCGATCTGGCGACCATCGTACCATCTCACATACTTCCCGGTCCGATGATCGAACCGGTGTTGTATTGGTGAGAAGCAAGTGCGCTAACTATTGCGCTAATCGGACAGCGATGAAAAATAAATACATCACAGTTTACATGTAATTTACTTTGAAAATGTACACAGAATATGTTCAGATTAGGGAAAATATATCGATATACGTTTTTTTTCACATTTGGAACAAACATTAGATCTACAAATATTTCAAATAAAACTCAATAACACAATATTCACTGTACATAATTTGTAAACATTATTAAACTAGCCGAGCAAATGTTGTCAACTATATGATTCAAATGCAATTGGAAACAAGTGTGCATTTATGATTTTAGAATCCTCCAAATACATTACAATATTAATGGGAACATAACACGTAAATAAACAAAATTCAGAGTAAATAAATATATGCTGTGTGCATGGTTCGAACTCGCATACAATTGTTTGTTTTTTGAGGAGTTTAAAGCGACACTACATCGGTGAAAACGTATATTTCTACAGAATGTAATTTCTTATTATACGGTGTATTTTAATTAATAAACAAAATAATGTAAATAGTGTCAACATCGATGCATAATACAACGCGTGTATCCTGAATAACACGATGTATGGTACAGATTTGTACCTTATTATTTTTAGACTAATCTAATTTAACCCTTTCAACCCCACAGGCCTCTAAATAGGCTTATGAAAAGTGTAGATCCAGATGAGCCGGCTCGTAACGAGCCGTCTCATCAGGATCTGCACTTTTTTGCCAGTAATAATTATTACTATTTTTAGATGAAATTACCCATTTTGATAAATGAACTGGTCCAAATGTAATTTTCTTATTAATTTATTGGTCTAAAAATAGCATGCACCAGTCCATGTCAGTTACTTGGGGTTGAATGGGTTAAACCTCTCTAAACGACAGTGCACACGTTTAGTATAGACTCTAGTATAGACTATAGATGATAAACAAACTTAATTCAGCAGCGTGGCTGACCGTTACATGAAATCTTACTTTCACTTGTGAAAGCTTGTAGACCACAAACGCACTGTTTATTGATTCAATGTTAGTGTTTGAATAATTTCGGAAAAACGCATTGTATTTGCTTTTTGTGATGTTATGTCGCTTTAAAGCTATCAGACTGGCTTGGGCAATGTTAATTGTTATACCTGGGTGCACGTCCTGAAATACTGCTTGGGGTAAGGCCACGCAGGGTATTCCTCAACCAATAGGCAATATTAACCGGAGAGTCGCCATATCCATACCACCGACGCTGTTGTTGTGACTTTAAACCCCCAAAACAAATACCCCCCCCCCCCAACAAATACCCCCCAAACACACGCGCACGCGCGCACACGCACACACGCACACAAATCCCCGTAACTATGACGATATCCTCTTATCAATGAAGATTATCTGTGACGTAGAGAATAATCAGGGGTTTATAATTGCGGATTGTTTGTGATTCTGTGTAAATTATCGATATCATATTCATTCGGAAAATACACATATTACATGAACAAATGCTGGCATTATACGTATTACTTGAATTGATAGTCATATTTTTACACATATTTCATCAAACATCATAATGTATATGTCAAAAATCAATCAATATTTAACCATATTCAATCCGTCGACACTATATCGGTAGCCTGGGAACAGGCGTCGATATATTTTGCCTGGTGAGTCAAATACATATATTTTAACACCGATACTATTAATTGGGCCGTATTGAGTTTCTGTACATATCAACATTTGGCTAGAAGTTAAAAATCGACAGACTGGAACTCAGGCTACTATATCGGTAACCAGGGGAATAAACGACAGTTGTCTTTAAAGGGATGTGTGCGGTTGAATGGAACGGTATATATTCTACTTATGATTGCTTTCCTCGTGCTACAGACGGATATGTAGTCCAGTGGTAACACGCTGGACTGGTAATCCAGGGATCGCAGGTTCAACCCCCGTCTGACCCTAATAAAATTAACAGTCTTTCAGATGGGACGTTAAACCGAGGTCTCGTGTCGGTGCTTTACACCGTGCACGTAAAAGAACCAGAGGAGATTATGGAATGGGTCTCTGTCTGTATCATGCACTATCCTCCACAATCTAAAATATATAATCTCTTCAGGAGGCGTCGCTCATATGGGCAACCAGTAGCGACGATAAATAAACGTAAAACACACACTCCTCGTGCTACATGATAAAGTCATTTGTAACTGTTCTAACAACAGTTTTCCGACAATGGTGTTTGCAGTGTATATTTTGAGAAGCCGGCAGTTTATAACATACTGGTGGTTTATATATACCATATTGATCTTAACAATTAATTGACTATTGATAACTCTGCATGTGACTCAATTTTGCTACTAGTATTGACAGATAATATAACAGTAAAACCCATACATTGCTGTACGTTCATCTGCCAGACTTGTCCGTAATCTAGGTCGGCCCGATGTCGTTAACGCTCACGTGACCATCACATGATGTAGTGATATTGGTGTTTTTAGAATGAAGCAGTAAACGCTTCGTCTCGGAACCATTCGTTTTTTTTGTAAAAGCAACGTGTAGTTTGTCGGTTTACACCCATTTGCGATTCAACGAAGCCAATGAAACAAAGATTGGTCAAGCTAGAAGAAAGTTGAAAATTTCCCCTTAGATTCATAGATTAACCAAGTTGGCAATACAACATGTGTCTTGGCCAGAAGGAGCGCGAGAAGAAGCATCCATTAGTATGCACTGGACACTCACGAGTGCTTTACCTCATGTTGTAAGAACTTGATTAGAAATCGAGCTAAAGATAATATGTATAACTTAAGTTACACTGCGACAAAAGCACTCGTGACCTATTGTTCTGAAGTTGATGTAGCGTTCTCCTCAGTTGGTTTCGGAATGAAAGAGTGGTTTGACTCATGTCGTAAGAACTTGATTAGAAATCGAGCTAAAGATAATATGTATTAAGTTACACTGCGACAAAAGCACTCGTGACCTATTGTTCTGAAGTTGATGTAGCGTTCTCCTCAGTTGGTTTCGGAATGAAAGAGTGGTTTGACTCATGTCGTAAGAACTTGATTAGAAATCGAGCTAAAAGAAATATGTATAACTTAAGTTACACTGCGACAAACTTAGCACTCTTGACTTATTGCTCTGAAGTTGATGTAGCTTTGTCCTCAGTTGGTTTCGGAATGAAAGAACTTTCATCACAGAATTCGTCTTCGTCCTCCTCCTCTAAGCTGTCTGAATACACGGCATTGACTGCTTCAATTGTACTTGTCGTACGAACCGAATTCACAACTTTAGTAACACCTCTTACATGACCGTTGTTACTCTCGTACGTGGTATACGTTGGTTGAGAACATATTGCAGTCTGTGTGTTCACATTTGGAATGAATGGTTTTGGAAAGCTTCTGCTCGCTGATTGCAAGGAGGGCGTGGCCCCTTGACGTACGTTTTTGTGGGGTTGAATTATGACAATGTACACCTTTGGTCCAAATAAACAGACGAGGGCCACCGTTGCACTTATGCTCACGCACATACACAATGACGTTATCTCGATCTGAAAATTGAGAATAAGATGATATTAATAACAGGTTATATATTGTATAATATTGACATCAATATTGCATTTCCTTCCATGATCGTATGTGCCCTGGTTGCATATAATTTCCCATGAGGGTTTCTAACTAATGATATGCAGTTGACACGCGCACTCGAAGCTACGGGCATGCGCAATCGCATTATTAGGCAACGTTCGTCGCGAGAAAAGGCGTGTCTTATAGTTTACGCTGTTCCAAGGATGATCTATTTACCTGTTCCGTGACACGGTAAGTTGCACATCTGGACTAAACACATTGTAAATGCAAAGTGTGCTATATTTTCGTTGTGTCATTAAAAAGAATAATTAATATAAATATAAGTAATGAATAGCGGGTTAATAGTTTCCATCGGGGTATGAACTACATTGGCCGTGTTTAAAGTTAGCGTGGATGCCTTCGGCTTCCACATATGTTAACAACGTTCAATATATTTCATACCCCGATGGAAACTATTAATCCGCAATTCATTCCTTAATATGAGTTCACACGTGGTGATTTTATACCGTACGTATTTTATGAAACTCGTTTCGGAATTTTGCTACTAAAGTGGGCGAGACTAGAATAGCGTGTTAGGGCTGGGTATAATTATAATGCCTAAATGAAAGAAATAATTCCATTATGACGTCACTCTCTCCAATAACCAAGTACATGTGTATCGATATTCTTCCTTATGGTTCTCTTTTCGGCCAGAAATATGACCCACATACTACATGAGGTCTCCGTGGCCGAGTGGTTAATGTCATTGCCAATTACAGTTGTAGGTTCGATTACCATTGGAGTGTCGAATTAATACATACGGGGAATCTATCCAGCTGGCTTGCAGTAGGTATGTGGTTGTACCCGGGTATGATGTGATTCCATGTATCCTATATTGCTTCTTATGAGCTTGGACGGACGTGGGTACTGTGTTCGTGGGCGAGTGGTTAATGTCGTTGACTTCAAATCACTTGACAGTCACAGTTGTAGGTTCGAATCCCAATGGGGTGTCGAATTCCTTCATGTGAGGAAGCTATCCAGCTGACTCGAGGACGGTACGTAGTTCTACCCGGACACCCGCAATGCCAGTGTCTGTAATACCGCACGCATGCGCATACGGGGTCTTCCTCCACCAATAACAACTGGAGAGTCGCCATATAATCTACGCTGTCGATGCCACTTTGAACCGACCGTAACCATGCGGCCATGGATGCCACGCCATATTAGACTAAGCTTAATATAATTTAGTCGAGTAGCGAACTGGAAACTTAAAGGAACATTCTCGAAAACTGGACCACGAAAGGGTAAACTGTAATGGCATGAAATGTCATTTGAATTGGATCAAATTAAGTAATCTACAATATCCCAACCAATCAGATCTATATTGATATGTACACAGGTATGGGTTTAAATACCATGGGGTCGGACTGTGGTGTTGTTGGGGGGGGGTCAACATGCTGTCCTTGGCTACTCCCCCACTTCCACATATACCCTTTGGCTAAAGGCCAGGAGTTCGAGCCCATTTGTAGCTGTTACGAGTGTGTCCTTAGGCAATGCACTTAAATTCCACATTGCCCCCTCTACTCTCTCCATCGAGGCGAAGGATTCCATCATGAATGAGGTCTCGAGAGTGATTAATATAAGTTGTAAGAACTTGTTTCGCAATCGAGGTAAAACAAATGTGTATAAGCTGTACCCTATTGGCAGCGACACAATGACAACATTTATCCTTTAGCAACTAGCAGGACAATCAGACACGTCATATGGGAATAGCCTACCGATTGAAGAATGGCTGACGTTTCGGTTTATAGCTTCTTCATCACGACGACCACTCAAATCGTATACAGTCCAACTGGCGCAGGAATACACAGTTGAAAACAACAAGTAGCAGAACGCTTCAAAATGAAGGCTTTGTTAATTGCTAAATATTGGAATCATAATCATAAATTGAAATTATACGGACCGATTACATTTTTATGTCGCTTACGCATGCGTAGACATTGCACAATGATGCACACATTGAATAAAGCCCATATTATGGAATGTATTCAATGCGCACACACACATATAATTCAATCATATAATATAGCCTCGAGTGATAAGCTTAGGTCTCATGAGTGTAATATATGTCACTAATTAATTGAAACGAGCGAACTTTTCTTTTCTTCAACTACATGCGCAGCTTAGTGTCAGAAAACGATACGCATATACTCTATGCATTTGGCCCTATTAAAATGAATGACGTCACTGACCGACTAATTCTGAAAAGTGGAAGCCGTGATAGCGCAGTGGAAGAGCGTTCGCTTCAGGTGCTAAAGACCCGGGGTTCGAGCACTCTGGAGCCGATACGAGTGTGCCCTTACGCAAGGCATTTAAATTCCATATTGCTTTTTCTCTCTCCCTCGTGGCGATGGATTCCATCAGGAATGAGGTATGGAGAGTGATTAATATAAGTTCTAAGAACTTGTTTCACAATCGAGCTAAAATAAATTTGTATAAACTAATTCTGAAAACCATTGGAAAGCAAAATACACTAGGAAATTATTTGACTACCTACCTTGAAGTCATGATTTGCACCGAAGTAGATGGGAATAAATGCTAACCAGACGATGCATGTACTGTACATAGTAAATGCAATATATTTGGCCTCGTTGAAGTTCTGTGGTATTTTTCTGGTCATGAAACCGAATACTGTACACAAGATAATGAGCAACATGTTGTAGACTAACGACAGGAGTATTGCTATTTGACTAGCTTTACAAGTCAATACCAGGAAATCAGTGTAGTGTTTAACAAACATAGTCTCTGGTTTCTCGAACCCAATCCACGTAAGTCCACCGACGATTTGTACCGACACTAAACACAAGCAAATAAATATTTGCGATTTCGGACTGGTATAGCTCGGTCTTTTGACCATCGCTTTAACACCTCTGTTGAAAATGCGGTAAATTCGATTTGTTTTTATGAGCACTGATGCGTATATCAAACACAGAGATATTCCAAGAATGAATCGTTTAATGGTGCAGATGATGATTGTCGGCTTTGCCAGTAGAATAAAAGTTGTTCCGTAAGACATAAATATTCCACAAAGCAGGACATAACACAGCTCCCTGCCTGACGCCATTATGAGTGGTGTATTGTTAAACTTAACGAATACATAAAACACATATCCTGAAGCTAATACTCCCAACGTTGAAATCGAAACCGGAAGCAAAACCCATAACGAGTCCCATGTCAGATGTATCACAGGAAGTGGAATGCATGACGTCAGATTTTCATTCGGCGTGTACCCATCCGGGCAATCGTGACACGTGTACTCATTCTTCAACATTTGGTGATCACGGCAAGGTAAGCAGACCCAGCAACACGTGTCACTTTCTACGGTATTGTTTTTGACGTAACCGAAAGGACATTCCTCGCTACAGACCGATCTTGGTGGGACATCGGTACCGCTGCGGAACTTCAGAGAGTCGTTGAATATTATAAGCCTGCAAGACACATTCAAAATATATTCATATGATGACGAACATTTGTACGTTTGCTTTATAGAGGAAATCATGTGTTCTTCAAGTTATTTAGCTATTTTAAAATGATTACCTCCAAAGACACGTGGCTAACGCCTCGGTCGGGATTCGAACTCAAGAACTAACATTGCGTTTTGACTATCCCTAAATAAACGTTTTTTTATATACTTTATTTATTTTACAACGATTGCGAAGCAAGTTTTAACAACTTATATTAATCATTCTCGTTGGCTCGGATGAAAGCGTATATGTGGTAATTCGTGTGGGAGGAAACCGGAGTACCCGGAGAAAACCCACCTGTCCGATCTGGCGACCATCGTACCATCTCACATACTTCCCTGTCCGAGGATCGAACCCGGGTCGCATTGGTGAGAAGCGAGCGCGCTAACCACTGCGCTAATCAAACGTTACATATACTCATACGCTGATCAGATATAATCCAGGGATCGCAGGTTCGATCCCCCGTCTGACTCTATTAACATTCTTTCGTCTTTCGAGTGGGACTTTAAATCGAGATCTCGTGTCGGTGCTTTACACCGTGCACGTAACAGAACAAGATGAGACTCTGGAATGGGCCTCTGTCTGTATCATTGCATGCACTATCCTCCAAAAATCTAAAATGACTAATCAACCAGTAGTGACGATACATAAACGTAAACAAATCCTTGATTATATACCGACGCGAAAAAGAAAGTGTGCACTTTGTTAGAGGGAACATTATATACTTATATTCACACGTAAAACAGTGATCTGATAATGATCAAATTTCAATTAAGAGTAAAACATCAGGTATCCAATACATTTTTGCACATTTTGATACCAAATTTGCCTATTTATTGCTTCTATAAATAAGTATAAAATTTTACCTTTAACCAAGTGCACACTTTCTTTTTCGTGTGATTATATATAAGTAACTAGAGGATATTTTGATATTTCTGAGAAAAAAGTTTTCGATGCCAGGAGATAAGTAGGAGAGTAGGTGAGTAATGATTTCATTTCTGTTTAGATGCTCCACCCCATCATGCATATATCATGTATGTTGTGTGTGTGTTTTACGTTTATTTATCGTCGCTACCGGTTGCCCATATGAGCAACGCCTCCTGAAGAGATTAGTCATTTTAGATTTTTGGAGGATAGTGCAATGATACAGACAGACCAATTCCAGATTCTCCTCTGGTTCTTTTACGTGCACGGTGTAAAGTACCGACACGAGGCCTCGGTTTAAAGTCCCACCTGAAAGACTGTTAATTTTATTAGGGTCAGGCGGGGGATCGAACCTGCACTATCTGGATGACCAGTCCAGCGTGCTACCACTTGACTACAGATCCGAACGTGCACTAATGATGCAAATATCCTTATCTAAATTCAATTTGAATAACCACTAACATAATAGATAACTTGCATAAGACGAATAGAGTTCATTCCTTAATTAACTCCTCGCGCCAACACAGTGTATTAATTAAATAAATAAATAACTAAATATCGCACCTGTCTGTCCATTCCCCTATTTGGACATAATCATAAGAGCCATCAGATCCCCGTTGATACTGGAATATATCGTAGTTGCCAAGGCCGTCACCTTTATTATCAAACTGTACAATATCGCCACCAATTCCTGAAAAATAAACCGGGATATGTGACCAACTTTACTATCGAATTGTACAACATAGCAGTCGCTACATGAACATTGAACCGGAATATGTCACCAACTTTACTATCGAATTGTACAACATAGCCGTCACTACATGAACTGGAATATGTCACCAACTTTACTATCGAAATGTACAACATAACAGTCACTACATGAACTGGAATATGTCACCAACTTTACTATCGAATTGTACAACATAACAGTCACTACATGAACTGGAATATGTCACCAACTTTACTATCGAATTGTACAACATAGCAGTCACTATATGAACATTGAACCGGAATATGTGACCAACTTTACTATCGAATTGTACAACATAGCCGTCACTACATGAACATTGAACCGGAATATGTCACCAACTTTACTATCGAATTGTACTATATAACACCAGTGAAAGGAATCACCAAAAAAGGCTGCTTAGTACTGGTGGCTGCTTAATAGAGCTAGAGCCAATAAAATAAATGAGCAAAAACCGACAAATATCACATTTTATATCTCAGTTAATATATTATATAAGCAATATGACACATCACATATAATACCGGAACTATGGTTGTATTATAATTACAACCAACGACTATCTACAGCTTACATGTATATATCGGGCGTTGTATGCGAAAGCATTGCACATGCACCCTCATGAATTCCACCATTAGTCGCTATAAATATTACTGATTTTCATTTATGCTGTAATGTTGACCTATATTGTATGATTTGTGTTGATTTCCACCATTAGTCGCTATAAATATTACTGATCTTCATTTATGCTGTAATGTTGACCTATATTGTATGATTGTGTCGATTTCCACCATTAGTCGCTATAAATATACACAAAGAAAAAAGTTAAGCACCCCTGGATATTTTGGATGGTTTTCCCCCTCTGATTATTCGAAATAGTTAAAGAAGGTACAATTATGGGAAGAGTAGGGTTTGCACGATACGTTGTAACCAGTGATGTGTGACAGTTGTGATTGCATCGCTTGTGACATTCACGTGCAGCATGCTACTCTCGAGGATCACAAAAAGCAGTATGGACCAACTGTATTTGTGGGTATTTAGCGTAGTGCGAAACGGGCATTTCAGCATAATCATTGAACATGGCACGGATACGAGTGTCAATGGAGATTAGGAATCGGATTATATGTATGCATTCCGCAGGAATGTCCTTTAAGGCGATAGGACGAAATCTGGGCTACCATTACACTGTTGTTAGCCGCTTAGTCCGGAAGCATGGCAATGTAACCTTTATAGGAACGAACGACATTCACTATTTATCAATACACGCACATTCCATCCACTTAGTTCACATAAATTACTTCATGGCATTGAGACCTTATCTGATCGGGAGAATACCACTTTATTTGGAGAAGTACAAACATACATAAAAAATACTGGTCGGTTTGTGTAGCATTGTCACCCATTACTAATACTACATCACTATGATGGTGCTATTTGGGTCTCGGGTTCGGGTCATGGCGTGATGGGGTGGAACGGCGGGTGGAATCGTGGGCTGCGTGTATTTATCTAACATTGCTTTAGTTTAATATTTATACCATTTTGTATGGGTTTTTTTTGTTGTTGTTTTTCCTTTTCTTGTCATAATCCGTCACTTTGTTTAATATACACAATGTGACGTTCGGGCGGGCCGTTTTCTAATGTTGTTAAAACTTGGCCCAAACCATTTGTATTATAGGCTATATTGTAACCATGTTTTGTATATATATCTTGATCAATGCAATAAAATATGATTAAACTAGAAGCATGCGCAGACCGGAAGTGCAATGGATCGTCCAAGGTCGGGAAGACCTACTGTCACTACACCGCGAGAAGACAGGGATCTGATATGACTTGCTCGCCGGGAACCCTTCAGTACAAGTCCTCAGATGAGAAGACTGTCGTTACCAAATCGACCCATCAGCACCAGAACAGTCCGTAATCGTATCAAAGCGGGAGGATTAAAGGCCAGACGAGTCAGTAAACGTCCCTCGTTAAGAGACCACCATAAACGTGCACGTTTGGCATGGTGTTTGGTCAGACGAGACTGGAATCTGAGGACCTGGAGGAAAATTCATTGGTCAGACGAAAATCGACTGCACTGATGGACGTATACGTGTTTGGAGACACAAGAACACAGCTTATACCCCCGAGGAACATTCATCCGACTGTTGCGTATGGAGGTGGCTCCGTTATGGTGTGAGGATGCCTGTCTCATGATTGCAAGCTGGATTTGGTCACCATCAGGGGCAACTTATCCGGAGCTCAGTACATCCGTGACGTCCTACAGCTAGTCGTTGTCCCACATTTCGACAACCACCCACTTGCTACACGACCTCAGTACATGGACGACAACGCCAGGCCTCACATTCCATAGTGGATTTCATGAGGGCCAATGCAGCGACAACTCTACGCTGGCCAGCGGTAAGCCCAGATCTGAATCCACTGGAGCATGTGTGGGACATTATAGGGCGGCGAATGCAGGCACGGAACCCCCCAGTACAGACGTTAGACCAGTTGGAAGCAGCTCTGCATGGTGAATGGGTGTTATTGACCCGAGAACAGATCCGACGTTTGACTGGAAGCACGAGACGTAGGGTGGAGAGTGTCATCCGGGTACGTGGCGGGCCCACCAGGTACTGATTATTCTTGCTGAAGATGTACTCTAGTGTCTTCGAATAACATTTGTATGTGACAATAGCAATGTTAACGCTCTTTCTGGGACTTGTCCATCCAAACTTTTGAGGGGCTGTATTTCATGGTAAAAACAGAACTTGTGGTAACATGATGTAATCTCTATTAAATTACAATCACAGCTAGCCATTGTTGCGTTTTAGTCTTGCCAGAGGATTGTTCTTTCAGATGATATTAGCTTTTTCGAGTATTTCGGGGCTATTGCGGATTATACATGCTTTTGCCATTCGACATTGTGAAAATATCCGGGGGTGCTTAACTTTTTTCTTTGTGTATATTACTGATCCATTTATGCTGTAATGGACCTATATTGTATGATTTGTGTTGATTTCCACCATTAGTCGCTATAAATATTACTGATCTTCATTTATGCTGTAATGTTGACCTATATTGTATGATTTGTGTTGATTTCCACCATTAGTCGCTATAAATATTACTGATCTTCATTTATGCTGTAATGTTGACCTATATTGTATGATTTGTGTTGATTTCCACCATTAGTCGCTATAAATATTACTGATCTTCATTTATGCTGTAATGTTGACCTATATTGTATGATTTGTGTTGATTTCATTTGTTCATCTTGTTGTGTCACTGTATTATACAGTCAAACCTGTGTTCAGCTCAGCAGCCAACCAAGGGAAATGAGAGAAAGTGGCTGCTTAGTACAAGTGGCTGCTTAATAGAGATAAATGTATAGGAAAACAGCATATTGGAAATCCGGAAAATGGCTGCTTAATACAGATTGTTTGCTTAATGGAGGTGAACACTAACACAGGTTTGACTGTATATATGTTTGTGTTAGTGGTATATTCCGTGACACGTGCCTCTGTCTTATTGAATTTTGAAATAAACTATCTGTATATCTATATATATACATAATACATCATTCAAAGCCAAATGTTATACTGTCTGGCAACAAATGCAACAGAACATATAATACATCTGAGGAAATAATTTATATTTCTCCGGAGAAAATGATTTGTAGTGATTTCTGTCAGCCTCCAAGAACAAAGAAGCAACGCTAAATGCGATTCTATCATTACCGTCCTATCTCCTCGCATATAATAACATCTTCTTATACACGGTTTAGGAAGTTAATCTACACAATTACTGTTATTAAATTTCTGGAATTAATGGTATTTTCTACACGAAAATACTACTACGAAAATATGATTCAGTCCTCAACGTCCCGATTAAAGTTAGGGATATATAGTAATAGTCCGAGTCCGTCCGTCCGTCCGTCCGTCCGCCCGACACAAAAGTTCTAGAGTAATTATTATATAATCTAAGTCTGCTTGCTCACACTGTCGTTTTGTTACAACTATTCTAGTGGTATGTCTTATCCGTGAATAAAATATTATTTAAACAAATGTCGTTTCTTTATTAAAAGGGAAATAACTTTAATTGTACAGATTTTCTTTAAAAAAGTAGACGGTTTACGTAAGCAACACTATGTTTTTACTTCGTAAACCTGAACATTTATTTTAGTTTATAAACAATTATTTTAGCTCGATTGCGAAACAAGTTATTACAACTTATATGAATCACTCTCGAGACCCATTCCTGATGGAATCCATCGCCACGAGGGAGAGAGAAGAGGCAACGTGGAATTAAAATGCCTTGCTTAAGGGCACAATCGAAACGGCTCCAGCGGGGACTCGAACTCCAGACCTTTCGCACCTAAAGCGAACGCGCATCACGACTTCCACATTATTTACACATTAATTTTAATGTTGAGGCTAAAGGTTTGATCCTGACCCCCGGACTTTTCGCACCCGAAGCGAACGCGCATCACGACTTCCACATTATTTACACATTATTTTAATGATGAGGCCAAAGGTTTGATCCTGACCTCCGGACCGTTCGCACCTAAAGCGAACGCGCATCACGACTTCCACATTATTTACACATTTATTTTAATGATGAGGCCAAAGGTTTGATCCTGACCTCCGGACCATTCGCACCTGAAGCGAACGCGCATCATGACTTCCACATTATTTACACATTTATTTTAATGATGAGGCCAAAGGTTTGATCCTGACCTCCGGACCATTCGCACCTGAAGCGAACGCGCATCATGACTTCCACATTATTTACACATTTATTTTAATGATGAGGCCAAAGGTTTGATCCTGACCTCCGGACCATTCGCACCTGAAGCGAACGCGCATCATGACTTCCACATTATTTACACATTTATTTTAATGATGAGGCCAAAGGTTTGATCCTGACCTCCGGACCATTCGCACCTGAAGCGAACGCGCATCATGACTTCCACATTATTTACACATTTATTTTAATGATGAGGCCAAAGGTTTGATCCTGACCTCCGGACCATTCGCACCTGAAGCGAACGCGCATCATGACTTCCACATTATTTACACATTTATTTTAATGATGAGGCCAAAGGTTTGATTCTGACTCGCTCCAGAATAAGACCGTAATAAGGAGCCCTGCGAGAATACGTATGTGTAAACGTAGATGCACTTAGCATAATACTGCAAATCTTCGTTCATCTGTCTACTTGTCTCGCGAAAGGCAGTCATTTAGACACAAATGTTCGATACTTATATTATCTGTTTTCTACATACTACCAGTAATTAACTCTACATCATCGGTAATGAGACAGACATGAATTCAATACAAGGTGCCTTTCAAACAGTGAGATATGATCCCGCACAACACACTTATAGACACAGCTTCTTTGATTTATCATTGACATTATGTTGGTTCAAACAAGTAGATTTTTAGATCGACTGCGAACTATGTTCTGTTCATTTATCACATACCTTTGCTTGTATTCAGTGTAATTCAGTTTAATTAAAACACGATTTTATAATTTCTTATGTTTTTTTATATTTATTTATTTGAGTCTCATCTATGCACAATTTACACAATACAATTATAAAAGTACATAGCCATTCTATTGAATTACAAGCCATTATATTAGTCATGCTGAAGGAGAACAAGCATAACGAACAAGAAAACCCACAATGTGAACAGCACCGGTAGCACGCCAACCCTGACAACAGTCTTAGAAGCAACTCCCGAGCATGGTATCAGACCCAGCGTACCACCGGCACCATCACGCGCCATGCGTCCCCATGATCACCGTGCCGGCCCCTCCACAACGCGAACAGCACTGGTAGCACGCCAACCCTGACAGCAGTCTTAGAAGCAACTCCCGAGCATGGTATCAGACCCAGCGTACCACCGGCACCATTACGCGCCATGCGTCCCCATGATCATCATACTTGTAATAACACCTGGAAGGATTCTGATTGGTGTGAGAATCATTCTTACAATTTGTCAATCAACCGTTTAAGTATGCATATTTCTATTTGAATTGGTACATAACGTGAATGGTAAGACAAACTATGATTTAAAATAAGTCACGACGTAATTATAACGTTGTTTAAAACTTAAATATAACAATGCATTACGTAGTGACGTCATGTCAATTTAATGACGTCACGACTATTTGCGTTGACACTTGGTGCCAACATGAAAGTAGCAACGTTATTTATTAAACTATTTATTAAAACGAGCGCGCTATGGTAATGTGATGAACAGGATCTTACACTCGTGGTGATTTCATACCATATTTTATGAAATTCTTTTTGGAATTGTGCTATTAAGTGCACCAAAAGGCCAACATTCCAAAACTAGTTTATGATCTTTATTAAAGAGGTTTTTAAAAAAAAGAAAAGAACTGTAAATTACTATTTAGAGGGGTTCCGGTTTTGAAGGGGTCTCGCTGTATATATTTATCTTATTAAATACGGTTTGAAAAAGAAATGGTGCGGATGTAAATACATTTACATTAGTTTATAACTTTATACCCCAGAATAACACAGTCATATTGTACTCAATGTCTGAAGAATGGCTGTCCGATTAGCGCAGTGGTTAGCGTGCTCGCTTCTCACTAATGCAACCGGGTTCGATCCTCGGATCTGGAGGTATGTGAGATGGTACGATGGTCACAAGATCGGACAGGTGGTTTTTCTCCGGGTACTCTGGTTTCCTCCCACATGAATGACCACATTTACGCTTTCATCCGCGCCAACGAGAGTGATTAATATAAGTTGTTAAAACTTGCTTGGCAATCATTGTAAAATAAATAAAGTTTGAACTAAGAACTCTGAATTCATGCGGAAAGTAAACCAATTATCTTCAGTGACATTGATGAAAAACAAACAACAGCATGCAAGTATTACACTGTGTTTTCTGTGTAAAATATCAAGTGTACCAGTAAACAAGACATGGAAAGTTCCTTCCAGATATTTAGTTTATAAAACGTTATTTTAGCTCGATTGCGAAACAAGTTCTTTCAACTTATATTAATCGCTCTCGAGACCTCATTCCTGATGGAATCCATCGCCATGAAGGAGACAGAAGAGGCAATGTGGAATTTAAATGCCTTGCCTAATGGCACAATCGTAACGGCCACAGCGGGGCTCGAACTCCGGACCTCCATCCGTCCCTTCTGGCACCGAACAGCACATGGTAGATAGATTTACAATCCGCATGACCGTATAAACTGAGCAAGAACTAATTCCCATAACTAGTGTGTGACTTATACACTACTACATAGACAATTTCCAAAACAAAGTAAAGAACAAGAACAGAATTATCCGCAGTTCGACCAGACAGTTTGAATTTTGAGACCACACATGCATATTATTTTCTAGAATTAGTGAATAATTGATATACACTCAAACCTGTGTTATGCAGCCAGACAGGGGAACTACATAATGTGGCTGCTTAATACAGGTTGGACGCTTAATAGTGGTCAAATGTATAATAAAACAGTATATTGGGAAGCTGGAAACTGGCTACTTAATACAGGTTGGCTGCTTAATAGCGGTTACATGTATAATAAAACAGCATATTGGGAATCTGGAAAGTGGCTGCTTAATACAGGTTGGCTGCTTAATAGTGGTCAAATGTATAATAAAACAGCATATTGGGAATCTGGAAAGTGGCTACTTAATACAGGTTGGCTGCTTAATAGAGGTCAAATGTATAATAAAACAGCATATTGGGAATCTGGAAAGTGGCTGCTTAATACAGGTTGGCTGCTTAATAGTGGTCAAATGTATAATATAACAGCATATTGGGAATCTGGAAAGTGGCTACTTAATACAGGTTAGCTGCTTAATAGAGGTCAAATGTATAATAAAACCGCATATTGGGAATCTGGAAACTGGCTACTTAATACAGGTTGGCTGCGTAATAGAGGTGCCCACTAACTCAGGGTTGACTGTAAATGTATGATAGTTACCAGGAAAAGATACGTTTCTAATATGCTGAAGGACATCTTCGCCATGGAGATAACCCGTCTCCAGACAGTCTTTCATCCTATGTGGACACATGGTCTCTAACAGACTGTGTATAGCGTGTGCCAGGGCATACACCGAGTCTATGACAAACTGAACAAGACCTTCTTGCTCGTAGTGCTGTACGTTAAACACATTGATATCCTCGTGGCCTGGAATATTGACAACAACAAATAATAATATACAGTTCCCGGAAGTATAAAGTACCTATCGTATATCAATCACTAACATATACAGTTCCCGGAAGTATAATGTACCTATCGTATATCAATCACTAACATATACAGTTCCTGGAAGTATAATGTACCTATCGTATATCAATCACTAACATATACAGTTCCTGGAAGTATAATGTACCTATCGTATATCAATCACTAACATATACAGTTCCCGGAAGTATAAAGTACCTATCGTATATCAATCACTAACATATACAGTTCCTGGAAGTATAATGTACCTATCGTATATCAATCACTAACATATACAGTTCCTGGAAGTATAATGTACCTATCGTATATCAATCACTAACATATACAGTTCCCGGAAGTATAAAGTACCTATCGTATATCAATCACTAACATATACAGTTCCTGAAAGTATAATGTACCTATTGTATATCAATCACTAACATATACAGTTCCTGGAAGTATAATGTACCTATCGTATATCAATCACTAACATATACAGTTCCTGGAAGTATAATGTACCTATCGTATATCAATCACTAACATATACAGTTCCCGGAAGTATAAAGTACCTATCGTATATCAATCACTAACATATACTGTTCCCGGAAGTATAATGTACCTATCCTATATCAATCACTAACCCATACAGTTCCCGGAAGTATAATGTACCTATCCTATATCAATCACTAACACATGTATATAAGGGGGCATCCACGACGGCAACAATGGAATAACCGATAAATAATTAGCAAATGGGATGGGCCACACGTTCTAACAACATTAGTGATTGGCCCTCCCCATAGCTGTTAAGGTCATTGCCATTAAGTCACGTGCCCCTCATCATCGTATGTTCTACTCCTATTGGGGATATCGAGTGAGGAAGCGACCAAGCTTGCTTTCGGAAGGTCGGTGGTTCTACCCGGGTGCCCGTCCGTGCCTGAAATACAGCTCGGAGGGGCAGCCGGGGTCATCCTCACGATTAATAGCTTGAAAGTCGCCATATGACCTAAGCTGTTGGAACGACTTTAAACACCACACATCAAATCAAACCACTGAATAGAGTTACATTTTGCTATGTCATATGATTCTCAGATAAGGTCCCACATTATATTTGCATGACAGACGGATCTGTAGTCCAGTGGTTAACACGCTGGACTGGTAGCCAAGGGATCGCAGGTTCGATCCTCCGTCTGACCCTAATAAAATTAACAGTCTTTCAGATGGGACTTTAAACCGAGGTCTCGTGTCTGTGTTGACACTGTGCACGTAAAAGAACCAGAGGAGACTCTGGAATAGGACTCTGTCTGTATCATTGCGCAAACCTCCACAAATCTAAAATGACTAATCTCTTCAGGAGGCGTCGCTCATATGAGCAATCCGGTAGCGACGATAAATAAAACGCAAAACACAACATTCTGATATGTTCACGTTTACTGATACATAATTATGCTATAATTAATACTTTCGGTCTTGTATATGAATGTTTCGTGGCTACACATCCCACTGAACTGAAAGTGACAATGGTCGTACCGGTAGCTGTCGTCTTTAAAGAACCGGTATAAGGCACTGTTTCAATACAGTCAGGTGTTAAAGTGGCTCACACGGTCCTCATATGGCTCTGAGATGGCTAGTACTGAATGGGGAAGGTAGGTACCTTTACAACAAAACGGATACATTCTATGGCCTGATCCTATGGTACTGCTTCTGGGCTGTGTGAATGATTGATACGGATAATCAGACATTTTGATAAAAAATACAGTCTACAACCGTTATGTCATAATCGGTTATGTCGAATTATCCGGTTATCTCGAAGTCGGATCAAAGTCCCGTTTCAGACACTATCATTGTACATATAACTGGCTCCGTTTATATCGAATTTCGTTAAGTCAAACTTCGGTTATGTCGAGGTATTTTGTTCGGTCCGACGGAATTCGACATAACGGATGTAGACTGTATGCATATATCCCGGAACCTGTACAACATAATGTTTGTTACTCAAATCCACGTCATATACGTCTGTGCTAGCTTTAAGTCAATTGACGTCAACTTTGTATTAAGAGAATACAAATGGAAGGGCACAAGTGGTCGGCCCCTAAGCAGGAATAGTCTCTTACTACAGGCTACTTTGTTCCACAGCAAAACTAACTGGAAGTGAAAAGGTTGTGTCTTCATAAAATTGGCAATTTAATGGATGTGGTCTTTCGAGTAATTTTGACTGTATTTGTCAAGAATATTATCTCGGTTGAAAACGGGCCGGTGTGAATAGACGTTGTCATTTTAAAGTCAAGCCAACACAATTTAATATGTTTGGAAACGGTTTCCTGCACATCCTCATCGGTAATTCTTTGGAAGATGTTTGTACTTTGAGAGTAATAAGGAACATATAAGTTACACTAGTTCGTATATCTTGCACTTATTTAATGTTTATCGTTGTTATTATATTACCTGTGCACCTGGTTTTGTTGGTATAGCCGTTGATACTGCAGCTGAAGATTGATTCCCAGTACTCGCTGTACCACGGATCGATATGTGAGTGCGCATAGTTTAACTTCAGGAAATAGTCGTCAAACTCTGAAATAGCAATTGGAAAATAAACTGACAGGCTGCTTGTTTATGTGAGCTACATGCATATTTGTCATTCTTGTGGAAGTCGTGATAGCACAGTGGATGCGCGTTCGCTTCAGGTGCGAAAGGTCCGGAGTTCGAGCTCCACTGGAGCCGTTACGATTGTGCCCTTAGGCAAGGCATTTACATTCCACATTGCCTCTTCTCTCTCCCTCGTAGCGATGGATTCCACCAGGAATGAGGTCTCGAGAGTGATTTATATAAGTTGAAATAACTTGTTTCGCAATCGAGCTAAAATAAATTTGTATAAACATATCATTCTGACTATGATAAATCACTGAAATCACTAAATATTTAATATATACTCACACGAAAAAGAAAGGGTGCACTTGTTTAGAGGCCAAATTTTATACTTATATATAGAAGTAAAAATTTGCAAATTTGGTATCAAAATGTGCAAAAATGTATTCTCTACACGATGTTTTTTACTTATTGAATTTTTGAAAAATTGAAATTTGATGATTATCAGAACATTGTTATACGTGTGAATATATAATCTTCTCTCTAACCAAGTGCACACTTTCTTTTTCGTGTGAGTATATAATCAAGGAATATATTCCCTACACTATGTTTTACTTATTGAAATTTAGAAAAATTGAAATTTGATAATTATCAGCAAATCGTTTTACGTGTAAATATAAGTATATAATTTCCCCTCTAACCAAGTGTCAAAACACCACAAACCACCCACAAACACACCCAACCACCAAAACAAACCAACACAACACCCCCAACAAAAAACAAAAAAACAACAACAAAACAAAAAAAAACAAAACACCAAAAAAACAAAAAAAAACAACAAAAAACAAAAAAACACCAAACACAGTGTACACTTTCTTTTTCAATAGTCGGTTTCAGTATTTACAAAACGTATTTCATAAGCGAACAACGATCTAAGGCATTTAATGTTTCAAACACATTTCTGCAAGAAATCAACATGATTAAAGAATACTTTAAACTCAAAGGTAAAGAGGTTCCTTTTTTAAAAAAGTTTATTGACTACTACTAAATTGTGGCAAGAATTATGAGTTAATTAGGTGAATTTTACTACTCTATGTTTCATGTTTGACATTGTCAATTTACATAGTCAATGTATTATAAAACATACGGAATAATAGTTTTCTGTGAATCTATTGTACATAGTACATATCACAATGTTTATAATTGATATTGTTATTATGTAATTGTTAACATGTATGTGATAAAAGAGGGAAAAAAAAAACACTTTCTTTTTCGTGTGAGTATATATATATGCACGTTATAACACTATGCTATACCATAATGCAACATTCCAAATTGTACCATCACACTAAGTTAAATACGACAGAAGCAAGTCACAACGGTCCATGTACAAAACGGCCCAAGTTCGAAACGGTCTAGAAATTGTCAATACAGACTACATTTGGAAACAGTGTACCAAAACGGTCGATAAATGGCCCAACTATACTATTTGTATCACGTTTATTGTATCATCACATTGTGTGTTTTACGTTTATTTATCGTCGCTTCTGGTTGCCCATATGAGCGACGCCTCCAGAAGATATTAGTCATTTTAGATGTTTGGAGGATAGTGCAATGATACAGACAGATACCCATTCCAGAGTCTCCTCTGGTTCTCTTACGTACACGGTGTAAGCAACGACACGAGGCCTCGGTTTAAAGTCCCACCTGAAAGATTGTTAATTGTATTAGGGTCAGACGGGGGATTGAACCTGCGAACCCTTGATTACCAGTCCAGCATGTTAGCACTGTATCATCTCAGCAGTACACGTTCCAACGTTCGCTCAGGTCTGTAAGACCAGGATGTTACCGGGCAACTAAGCGGACTACGCTATAGCTGATATTCAAGATAACATAGATGGAAACTCTACAGAATAAGACAGCGGTGATGAAGTTTATGTGATTAATAAATACATCTGGGTTAGCGTGCCGTTTAAGCACGCGATCTTTGCATTGCACAACCCACCGCCAGACTGAATTATAATTGCGTGTATAGTTTTACAAAACAACTTGACATCGTCATTCAGATAGGTTTAATATCGCAGTGAATGCAATCAGGCAAACAACTTGACATTTCAATTTAGCAACACTCACGACTACTGGTGCAGTATTGATAGTTTATAATTGGCTGCGATTAGAGGCAGTTTGATTGTGAACTATTGTATGTTCCACGTACCCTTGCAGCACCATTTGTGCATAGGATAGATCACGAATTCGCCCGTCTTAACGAAATAAACACTGAGCGAGCAAAGCGAGGTGTATATATCGTTAAGACGGGCCAATGAGTTGACTTATCTGATTTAGACAACGCACATAAGTAGGTTGCGTCTATACGATTTAGAATAAAATATTCCGCCTCCGTGGTCGAGTGGTTAAGGTCGCTGACTTGTATACCACTGTAACCTATCATCTCTGATGGTCACGGGTTCGAGCCCCGCTCAGACCGTGTCTCATTTATATGTAAAAGTTGGCAGTTTCTTACGGAGGTTGGTGCACCAAGTACTGGTTAACCGCTGGAGCCTGCCCAGGAAAGGTGTTGTTAGGTAAACTGCCCGTCGCTCAAATGGGAAACCGGTAGCGACGTTAAATAAACTTAAATAAAAACAAAACAAACAATAAAACGATTTAGAAGCGAGATATGTGGCTTTTTCATTGGACCATGTGACTTAGTCGTTGTCTAAGAAGTGCATACATATATAGATATAGTGTATTCCAGTCTCATCAGCATATATACAATACAAACATGTACATATATATATAAAACATAAAAACATAATGTATGCTGCCACTCAAACATTGAGTTACAGGAGACTAGATATTACAATCAGATATAATTCATCTAAATTCTTATATTATATACAGCTTAAAATAGATTCAAAGTACTAAAAAAAGTTTAAACTTTATTTATTTTACAACGATTGCGAAGCAAGTTCTAACAACTTATATTAATCACTCTCGTTGGCGCGGATGAAAGCGTATATGTGGTCATTCGTGTGGGAGGAAACTGGAGTACCTGGAGAAAACCCACCTGTTTGATCTGGCGGCCATCGTTCCATCTCGCATACTACAACTCACAGAAAGCTCTAATATTAGTAAGCATCATTAAAAGGATTAATTATTTAATTTATTATATATTTAAGACCGTGTATGCAAGTATATATCACTACAATTATATTATCATGACTTGTATAATTATCTAGATATTATTATGTGACTTTTTTATCTTTCTGAATTATTCTTTATTGTTTTTGGCTGCGTGTGTGCGTGCGTGCGTGTGCGTCCGTGCGTGTGTGCGTGTGTGTCAGTCTTTGCCAATGTTTAATCATATTTTATTGCTCTTTGACATATTTTTACACAAATATAAATTATGACAATGAAAGATCTGAATATCAAACAGCAAAAGGGTTGGACACAAGTTCTTGCAACATTAGATATTGTCCTGCTTAAAAAACGATTTACGAACATTGACGAGCAATAGGTAATAATTAAAATTATTGATGCTGAATTCCCCCCTTTTTGGTGTTGCCGTCGTGGCCGATCCAAATGGCGCACCCCATGTCACAATCAACGAACAATGGGCCTGGGATTCATACTGCATAACAGTAAACTTATATGTTAATAGATGAATCTTTCAGACGTTTTGATATAATGATGTATCGCTTTGAAAATTGTCGTATTTTCATCTTCTGTTAATGTTTCTTTACCAAATGGATATGGTTATTCAAAACGTTGGTATAGGAGGAAATCACTCGGTTTTGTGAGAACATGGTCGCGGTCGTGGCCTCGGTGGTCAGCGAGTCATATTTTCCAGTCTCATTTTGAAGTCTAAATCTGTATCTTGGTTATATTTTAAATGACCTGAGGTTGATTTGTATTACTGTCCATGGAAACAATAACAAACTTTCAATTGCAACGTTGTCCCCTGTTACATTGTTTCATATACCAACATGCGATTTTTTATTTAAGAAATGAGATAATAATAATAATAATAATAATAATAATAATAATAATAATGCAGACTTTCGATGGTGGTTTCGATGTTTGAATGATTATTAAGTATTTTCAAGTCCAACTGTCACTTCTTAGAACAGTACTTCTTGCATAAATGTATATAGAATATCCGCCTCAAGTTACACTCGATTTTAGTATTATTCTTTATACCTACCGAAAACGTTGCAAATATTTATTATGTACACTTATTTCCATTGGAGAGGAATTAATATAAGTTTTCTGAAAACTTGTTTTCCAATCCAAACAATTCACAATTTATGTAATTTGTAACATTTTTTGTGTTATACAGGTACATTTATTGGAATAAATACTGTTTAAACCAATGAAGACTTTATTTTAAAGATCCCCGTGTTAAATGTTTCCAACATTTTGATGATATGATATTCAATAAAATGTGGGTTCCACGGGTAGCAGGGACAGACAATATTTCTCTGCAATGTTTCAACGTTATCGCAATTGAATGTACTTAGTGTAAATCACATGCCCATGTTTTAAGTAAATGTGTGTGCTAGGAACTGATTCTGAAGAGTGGTGGAACCTATGCTCGGCGTAAATCCTACATATCATGGCCTATAAAAAAAGTTAAATGCACTTGCCGTATATTATTATTTTCTTAAGTCGTGAACACAACTTTCATAAAATTGTTGTTGAAAATGTTAGCTTCATTACGTAACCATGCGCCTAAATACAGCTATCGCAACGGCACCTGTTTCCATGGGGAACTATATACTTTAGGGCACCTATGCACGGCGTACATGCATTTATTTAATTTATGCATGGGTAAATGTTGAATATATTATTTTGACTTAGTAACATCAATAACTAACAATATTACAACTCATAAGAAACTTTTTTCTGGTTATTTGTACATTTCCCCCAATCCGGATAGCCACCTGAAATGCTCATAAACCTCATCATTTTGGTAGAACAAAAGTTCCCAACAAGTTGTCTGTTTATATTCGGCTACTGAACCAGTCAGGTGACAGTTGCATTAGGCTATCGGTACGCACAACGGAATGTTATTGAACCATGCTTCTTCACCTCTGTCAGCGAAAATAGGTTAACTCTATTTAAATATTTAAAATAAGGACGTAAATGGAAAAAATACGCCGAGCATAGGAATACGCCGAGCATGGAATACGCCGAGCATAGGAATACGCCGAGCATAGGAATACGCCGAGCATGGAATACGCCGAGCATAGGAATACGCCGAGCATGGAATACACCGAGCAGTGGAATACGCCGAGCATATATGTTCCACCACTCTATATACACAATGCATGCGCTGCATATCCTCGTTCATATTTGCTTGGAATTGAATTCTATGTAAATGTTTAAAAATATTTCTTTTATGCTTCCAGTGAATGATAGAGTTTTCTCAGTGAAAGAACACTCTACATAGTGTGGTACATTTTGTAATGTTGTGGGATTTTTTGCTCAAGTTCGATATTTTGTGTTATTTAGGTTATTTAGACACCAAAGAGTAAAAAAAGTATTTTATACATTTTTTTCAATCACTATGTTGGCGGCCATCTTGAATTTCAAAATGGCCGCCATTTTCAACCTATTCTATGCAATATCTCTACTTGTAGACAACCTAGGATCTTGTCCACTGTCTTGAAACTGCTTGAGTTTCGTATTCTTCCGCGGTTGGATGTATTGTTTTGTATTTTAACTACTTTCCGATAAACAGTTAATGAACAGTTGATTATAAAGTAATATATTCTAATGAATTTGTTTTGTCTGTAATTTTTAATTTTAACAGCAAACATAAACTAACCTTAGAAACTAAAGTATACCGAACTATTTATTATTACCTACGTTCACACTAACATAAGTGGTTGTGCGGTTGTGCGGTTGTGTATTGTAGTGCACTTAAGCTCGACAGGGCAGATAAAATGAATAAAAATTGAAAACAAATATTATATTAGCCAAAATCGTTGGAAATTATAATTATAAGAAAAAGAAGATTTGTGCTTATTGGTGCAAGATATAGAGGATCTTTGTTTGTTTTGAGTGAATATGGAATATATCTCACTGAGAAGTGAGAACATTTCAAATATTTTCACGAGCGCGATGCGCGAGTGAAAATATGAAAATGTTCTCACTTCGAGGCGAGATATATTCCATATTCACTCAAACCAAACATATTTTCTGTTTATTTTATGATAATTGGTGAAAAACAAACACAAAATGAAGAAATTAAAATAGCTGGCCGTGTTTTTGCGCGGATGAATACATTGACGACTATACGTCTTGAGTCGATACACAAATCTGCCGCCATCTTGAATTTAAAGTTGAATCGAGGAAAAATACATGAACATATTTAATGGATTTATTGTTTCAATTTGCAGTGACAAAATTCGAGACATTGTCAGTTGTATTTCGCTTTTGATTTGTTCAATAGCAGACGGTTGATTTGTTGTTGTTGTTGTTGTTGTTGTCTAAGCATTTAAAGGGAGAGTAATAGTGCAAGAATAGTGTATTGGGAAGGGAGATAATAAAAAAGTAGTCAGGCAGTGATATATGGATTATATCTCACTGATAGAACACTGTATTTCATAAATTAGCATAAAATAAAGGATTTTATATCATCTCGTGATCACCGACCGACCAATTTGGATGACCACTTGCTGAAATAAAATCCTATCTTTTTTATTTATTTATACAAATTTATTTTAGCTCGATCGCGAACTAAGTTCTTACAACTTATATTAATCACTCTCGATACCTCATTCCTGATGGAATCCATCGCCACGAGGGAGAGAGAAGAGGCAACGTGGAATTTAAATGCCTTGCCTAAGGGCACACTCGTGACGGCTCCAGCGGGGCTCGAACTCCGGATCTTTCGCACCTGAAGCGAACGCTCTATCACAGCGCTATCACGACTTATGTTTTACAAGAATAACCACAAATACTTTTTTTCAATTTCTTAATTTGTTATTTTCTCCATAAAAGATCATACTATAACTGGAAGTCGTTTTGCAGCCTGCAAAGAAACTAAGTAAACAGTAGAGATATCGGTGAGTTACTGCCCCTGAATACTCTTTGAGGAGGATAATTACTCTTAATTGGTTTCCTCTGTTTTCATCGTTGCCATCAATTTTAAACTGTGTTCTCATCTGTTTATGATTAGAGTATTAAATGTCGACAGATATCCTATGTATATTTTGTTTATACACATTTATTTGAGCTCGATTGTGAAACAAGTTCTTACAACTTATATTATTCAATCTCGAGACCTCATTCCTGATGGAATCCATCGCCACGAGGGAGAGAGAAGAGGCAACGTGGAATTTAAATGCCTTGCCTAAGGGCACAATCGTAACGGCTCCAGCGGGGCTCGAACTCCGGACCTTTCGCACCTGAAGCGACCGCGCATCCACTGCGCTATCACGACTTCCACAGAAGATTAATTGAAATTATAGAAACAACTAACATCCACATCGTGTGGGCAATAACGATCAACTGTTGAAAGTTGTCATGGAAATAGCCTTCAACAATGATATAAACTGATTGACAGGTTAAATGCGAAAATGATATAAAACTGATGGACAGGTGAAATGGGAAAATGATATAAAACTGATGGACATGTGAAATGGGAAATTGATATAAACTGATGGACAGGTTAAATGCGAAAATTATATAAAACTGACGGACAGGTGAAATGGGAAAATGATATATAACTGATGGACAGGTGAAGTGCGAAAATGATATAAAACTGATGGACAGATGAAATGCGAAATGATATAAAACTGATGGACAGGTGAAATGCGAAAATGATATATAAAACTGATGGACAGGTGAAATGGGAACATGATATAAAACTGATGGACAGGTGAAATGGGAAAATGATATAAAACTGATGGACAGGTGAAATGGGAAATGGTATAAAACTGATGGACAGGTGAAATGGGAAACTGATATAAAACTGATGGACAGGTGAAATGGGAAAATGATATATAACTGATGGACAAGTGAAATGCGAAAATGATATAAAACTGACGGACAGGCCCAATTCGAAAATTATATTGATGGACAGGTCAAATGTTGGCGCCTTTTATGATACACATGTTATCGGAATAACAGTAACTTGAAAATGGGATGGGAATATCAATGCACTCATGTAAACAAGTGTCGTTACTCCTATTGCCTTCAAAAACCCCATTAACTCAGAGCATTGTGGATCCTGGCTAAAGGAGTCGTGATATTGTATGGCGTGCTATTATCAGCTTCAGCGGCAACAGAGACACGTTATCTTAATATATTTCTGTTGTAAATATGTTAGTTCTCTCTGTTAATGGTCATATTGGAGGACACTGTTGTCTTGATGTCTCTGTTATACATTTCGACTTGTCTGTGATTGGAAATGTTGTTTTATATATGTTTTATAATTTAGCATAGCTCCACACAGACGGACCTGTAGCCCAGTGGTTAATACGTTGGACTGGTAATCCATGGATGGCAGGTTCGATCCCCCGTCTGACCATAATAAAATTAACTGTCCTTCAGATGGGAATTTAAACCGAGGTTTTGTGTCGGTGCGTTACACCTTGCACGTAAAAGAACAAGAGGATACTTTGGAATGAGTCTCTGTCTGTATCATTGCACACTCCTCCACAAATCTAAAATGACTAATTTCTTCAGGAGGCGTCGCTCATATGGGCAACCGATAGCGACGATAAATAAACGTCACTTTTAAAGCGACACTGCATCGGCGAAAAAGCAAATTTGTACAGAATATAATTTCCTATTATATGGTATAACATTGTTTCCAAATACTTGCCACAGACAAATAAACAATATCGTACAAGACGTTTGTTGTCATAATAAAATAGTGTAAACACTGAGTATTTCAACTAATAAGCAAACGTCGTATACGCGGTTTGTTGACATAACAAAATAATGTAAATATCCATGCGTAATGCAACTCGTGTATCCTGAATAACACGATTTATGGTAGATATTTACCGTTATATCTCACATGTGTGCCTATGCATATTTATATTTTGACTAACAGTATTTAAACTATCTCTACAATACAGTATCGCACGCTTAGTGTACGCTCCAATAATAAACAAGCATCAATTCAGCAGTGTGACTGACCGTTAAATGAAATCCTACTTTCATTTTTGAGAATTTGTAGATCGTAGAAACACTGTTTATTGATTGAAAGTTAGTGTTCGAATTATTTCTGAAGAATTTGTAGTACTTAGCAATGGTATTAATGCGTAAAAATGAATTTTTTGTTTGGCTTTTTACTTGTCGCTTTAAGAGATGTAAAATAATTGCTTATATCAGAGAGGAATTATTGCGTTTTCATTGAGAAAATGAATCACACTACTTTCGTTTGCATAATGCTTGAATATTTAACCAGCAAAACACATAAATAAAGACGAGAGTGTATCCCACATAACTGCATTGCCTATGCTTAGAACTCAAAGTTCACATGTTACATTATATATTTATATCTTTTTTCCAGGAATCAATAGTGTATATGTAGAACTTGAGTTCTTAATACTGCGCTGTTTTAATATTTTAAAATCAGCGGTTTGGTGGCAATATATTGTTTAGCATGCCCTTGATACATATCTCTAGATCGACCTTACACTACGACATGACGACTGTGTATAAACTACCATTTGTGTGTTTTACTTCGCTACCGGTTACCCATATGAGTGACGCATCCTGAAGCAGGCGCGTCGGAAGCCAGCTGACATTGGGGGCAGCGGATTTCGAGGGCCACAAAGTGTTGCCAATAGTCTTCTAGTGGAGGTCCGGGGGCATGCTCCCCCGGGAACATTTTGAGATGTAGATACTGTAAAAACGATTTTAATGACTTCTGGACATAAAAATAATTTATTGTTGTTGCTATTTTATATTATTTTACAAAAATATAATTTTGTTCCAATCACGTCAACGCCAATTGGCGTGACGTCTTGCCGATGTCGATGGTTAATAACAAACATAAATGTACGTTCTATAAACGGGTACCCGGTACATGTTACCCACCCTGTGTACAGTGTGTAGGAAACCAGAGTATATCTACATAGCCGTCACTTGCAATGTGGATTATAAATTCCACAAGTATAAAATAAAAATACACCCGGCTTGCCAAACTATTGGGGGCCGTGGACATAACTTCCACAAGTAGAAAATAAAACATCCGCCTGTCTGGCCAAAATATTGCGGCCCCTTCTCCGACGCCTATGTGAAGAAACTAGTCATTATAAATGTTGGAGGATAGTGCAATGATACAGATAGAGACTAATCATAGAGTATCCTCTGGATCGTTTACGTGCACGATGTAAAGCACCGACACGAGACCTCGTTTAAGATATCATCAGAAATACTATGGCTACGACACTTTCAATAGCGGCTGGAAAATATGGATAGAAATTGCGAAATTGTGTATGCATTGGCATTTTCAGTGGTATTAATAAATTATATTTGTGTTTTACGTTTATTTATCGTCGCTACCGGTTGCCCATATGAGCGACGCCGCCTGAAGAGATAATCATCCTCTGGTTCTTTTACGTGCACAGTGTACAGCACCGACCTCGGTTTAACGTCCCATCTGAAAGACTGTTAACTTCATTAGGGTCAGACGGGGGATCGAACCTGCGATCCCTGGATTACCAGCCCAGCGTGTTACCACTGGCTTACAGATCCGTCTGTTTAATAAATTGTTTATCATGCCCCTAACATATATCTAGGAAGATGATACCGCACCATGATGGTGCATGCAAAAGACCATTTCAATAGTTTTATCTACATCTTAAAAAAATTCCCGGGGGAGCATGTCCCCGGACCACCATTAGAAGATTCTGGCCACTTTGTGGCCTTCAAAATTCGCGGCCCCAATGTCAGCTGGCTTCCGACGCGCCTGCTTCAGGAGGCGTCACTCATATGTGTAACCGGTAGCGACGTGAAACACTCAAATGATAGTTTATATATACACAGTCGTCATATCGTAGTTTAAAATCAGTTATTGCACGAGCTTCATAAAGTTATAGCCTTGTTCAGATTTACTGTCACCGTTTCTAATAATGTTGATATCTTGGAATTGTACTCATTACAGAACAATTATTACCGTGTTCCAGTAAAGCGATCCATTCTAAGAAATGTCTAACGCATTATAAAAATGAATAATCATATACTAGAGGACATAGAAACCGCACACATACATTATATTATTATTACATGAAAACGAAATACGAAGGATTCCATCAAAGATATATCACATCTTTATTACAAAACACAAACTGAACAACTAAAAATATTCCATAATGTTTAAAACTATGTATTTATATAGTTACTGTTTTTCATGTAAAACACACTTATCCGAAGTGTGCGTTTTCTATGTCCTCTATAGTATATATATAATGTAGGTGTGCGTTTTCTATGTCCTCTAGTATACTGAGTCAAAAAAGAAACGATACCAAACTAAAAATGACGTAAAACGGATAAAACCATAGAAAGGTTTAATATATTATTACGTATCAGTACCGGGTATCTTATTGCAACGTCAGCCAACCATAAACACAGGTAAATAAAAACCCGATAATCCTGGAACGCCGAATTTCCGATTTGCACTCGCTCCTCAACAAAGACAACTTCCTACACATGTACAAATCGGAAAACCGGTTTATTGTACTGGTATTGCATTATCATCGAGGAAAAACACCTTACATACCCATTGTTACCTCTAACAAAATGCCTAGGCTAAACCGCAATCAGAGAATGCGTGCCATTGGCATGATTGACGGCGGTTTACGTCAGCGTGACGTCGCAAATCGACTCGGGGTTACGCGGATCACGATAACACGTCTACTTCGACGTTATCGAACACATGGATCGGTGGACGACCGTCCAAGATCTGGTCGACCACGTGTGACGACGCGTGAACAGGACCGTCACATTCGGACGTCACATTTACGTGACCGGTTCCTACCTGCTACGCACACAGCTGCCGTTACTCCTGGGATGACCAACAATCGCATCAGTGCACAAACAGTCAGGAACCGGCTCGGTGAACGTGGCATTCGTGCCTATCGGCCATACGTTGGACCCATCCTGACACGACGTCACCGTGACGTACGGCGGGAATGGACGACGGAACGTGCTCGCTGGACTCGGTTACAGTGGAATTCGGTGATGTTTAGCGATGAATCGCGGTTCTGTTTGCGTCGAGCGGATGGCAGAGAGCGGGTATATCGCAGACGCGGTGAACGTTACACCGAAGCATGTGTACGTCAGGTCGATCTGTTCGGGGGCGGAAGCGTTATGGCGTGGGGCGGTATCACCTTCGGCAGTCGCACTGAACTGTTAGTGGTGGACGGGAACCTAAACGCCCAGCGATACTGTGATGAGATCCTTGCGCCAGTTGTTGTGCCGTTCTTTAACGCCAACAGAAACGTCACACTGTTCCAACAGGACAACGCCAGGTGTCATACTGCTCGGATTTCCACCACATTATTGGAGCAGAACAATATTGAAACCCTGCCGTGGCCTGCTTTGTCACCAGACTTGTCACCCATAGAACATTTGTGGGATACGTTAGACCGCCGCGTCAGACGACGTCAGCCGGTAACGTTAAACCAACTGAGGGATGTTTTGCGTCAGGAGTGGACAAATATTGACCAGCAAGAGATTCAGACACTCTTCCGTTCGATGCGACGGCGGTGCATTGCAGTGAGAGACGCAAATGGTGCCCATACTCGGTATTGACGTCTGTGTGAAAACTCCATTAGACCCATGTCCGACGAATTACGTCATCACGCAGCAGACTGTTTCGGAGGCTCATTATGCTTTATGTGCTCCTTTTTCAAACATGTTGGACTATCATCTTATGAATTGTCAAAGAATTGTCTTAATAAATGTTGAAATTATAGACACATAAACACCAGGTATCGTTTCTCTTTTGACTCACTATATATATATAATGTAATTGTGCGTTTTCTATGTCCTCTAGTATATATATAATGTAGGTGTGCGTTTTCTATGTCCTCTAGTATATATATAGTGTAGGTGTGCGTTTTCTATGTCCTCTAGTATATATATAATGTAGGTGTACGTTTTCTATGTCCTCTAGTATATAATGTAGGTGTGCGTTTTCTATGTCCTCTATATATATAATGTAGGTGTGCTTTCTATGTCCTCTAGTATATATATAGTAGGTGTGCGTTTTCTATGTCCTCTAGTATATATATAATGTAGGTGTACTTTTCTATGTCCTCTAGTATATAATGTAGGTGTGCGTTTTCTATGTCCTCTAGTATATAGTGTAGGTGTGCGTTTTCTATGTCCTCTAGTATATAATGTAGGTGTGCGTTTTCTATGTCCTCTAGTATATAATGTAGGTGTGCGTTTTCTATGTCCTCTAGTATATAATGTAGGTGTGCGTTTTCTATGTCCTCTAGTATATATAATGTAGGTGTGCCTTTTCTATGTCCTCTAGTATATTATGTAGGTGTGCGTTTTCTATGTCCTCTAGTATATAATGTAGGTGTGCGTTTTCTATGTCCTCTAGTATATAATGTAGGTGTGCGTTTTCTATGTCCTCTAATATATAATGTAGGTGTGCGTTTTCTATGTCCTCTAGTATATAATGTAGGTGTGACTTTTCTATGTCCTCTAGTATATAATGTAGGTGTGCGTTTTCTATGTCCTCTAGTATATAATGTAGGTGTGCGTTTTCTATGTCCTCTAGTATATAATGTAGGTGTGCGTTTTCTATGTCCTCTAGTATATAATGTAGGTGTACGTTTCTATGTCCTCTAGTATATAATGTAGGTGTGCGTTTCTATGTCCTCTAGTATATATAATGTAGGTGTGCGTTTTCTATGTCCTCTAGTATATATATAATGTAGGTGTACTTTTCTATGTCCTCTAGTATATATATAGTGTAGGTGTGCGTTTTCTATGTCCTCTATATATATATAATGTAGGTGTACTTTTCTATGTCCTCTAGTATATATATAATGTAGGTGTACTTTTCTATGTCCTCTAGAATATATAATGTAGGTGTGCGTTTTCTATGTCCTCTAGTATATAATGTAGGTGTGCGTTTTCTATGTCCTCTAGTATATAATGTAGGTGTGCGTTTTCTATGTCCTCTAGTATATAATGTAGGTGTGCGTTTTCTATGTCCTCTAGTATATAATGTAGGTGTGCGTTTTCTATGTCCTCTAGATATATATAATGTAGGTGTGCGTTTTCTATGTCCTCTAGATATATAATGTAGGTGTGCGTTTTCTATGTCCTCTAGTATATAATGTAGGTGTGCGTTTTCTATGTCCTCTAGTATATAATGTAGGTGTGCGTTTTCTATGTCCTCTAGTATATAATGTAGGTGTGCGTTTTCTATGTCCTCTAGTATATAATGTAGGTGTGCGTTTTCTATGTCCTCTAGTATATAATGTAGGTGTGCGTTTTCTATGTCCTCTAGTATATAATGTAGGTGTGCGTTTTCTATGTCCTCTAGTATATATAATGTAGGTGTGCGTTTTCTATGTCCTCTAGATATATAATGTAGGTGTGCGTTTTCTATGTCCTCTAGTATATAATGTAGGTGTGCGTTTTCTATGTCCTCTAGTATATAATGTAGGTGTGCGTTTTCTATGTCCTCTAGTATATAATGTAGGTGTGCGTTTTCTATGTCCTCTAGTATATAATGTAGGTGTGCGTTTTCTATGTCCTCTAGTATATAATGTAGGTGTGCGTTTTCTATGTCCTCTAGTATATAATGTAGGTGTGCGTTTTCTATGTCCTCTAGTATATAATGTAGGTGTGCGTTTTCTATGTCCTCTAGTATATAATGTAGGTGTGCGTTTTCTATGTCCTCTAGTATATAATGTAGGTGTGCGTTTTCTATGTCCTCTAGTATATAATGTAGGTGTGCGTTTTCTATGTCCTCTAGTATATAATGTAGGTGTGCGTTTTCTATGTCCTCTAGTATATAATGTAGGTGTGCGTTTTCTATGTCCTCTAGTATATAATGTAGGTGTGCGTTTTCTATGTCCTCTAGTATATATATAGTGAGGTGTGCGTTTCTATGTCCTCTAGTATAATATAATGTAGGTGTACTTTTCTATGTCCTCTAGAATATATAATGTAGGTGTACTTTCTATGTCCTCTAGTATATATATAATGTAGGTGTACGTTTTCTATGTCCTCTAGTATATATATAATGTAGGTGTACTTTTCTATGTCCTCTAGTATATATATAATGTAGGTGTGCGTTATCTATGTCCTCTAGTATATATATAATGTAGGTGTACGTTTTCTATGTCCTCTAGTATATATATAATGTAGGTGTACTTTTCTATGTCCTCTAGTATATGATTATATATATATACGATCTTACATGAGTGGTGATTTCATACCATATTTTATGAAACGAGTTTGGAATTTTTGCTATTAAGTGAGCATTTTGGTCCAGTGGTTAACACGTTGGACGGCGAATCGCAGATTCGATCCCCCGCCTGACTATAATAATATTATAAGACTTTCAATTGGGACTTGAAACCGAGGTCTGGTGTCGGTGCTCTACAATGTGCACAAGAACCAGAATAGACTCTGGAATTGCTGTATATTTTGAAAAGGAGAATTCGTTTTTTGCTCTGTTATCTCCGTAACTCCTGTCTCCATAGCTAGCTATAATAGCATGGTAATTAATGCGCATAAATTACTTTTAGTCTGTTTTGTTACACTCATAATATTGTTTCTACGAACAAGGGGAGTATAATGGTGTCTCCGAGTGGTTCAGGTCGCTGACCTCGATTCAATTGCTCCTCCTCGCTACCCAGCTGGCTTGCAGTCTGTCTGTGGTTCTACCCGGGTGCCCGCCCGTGACTGCAATACAGCTAGGAGGGCCACGCGGAGCCTTTCTCCACCTATAATAGTTGAAGAATCACCATATGACCTAAGTTATCAATTGACATTACTTTGATTAAGCTAAGGCAGCACATGGGTTTATGCAAGCATTAATCTACTGTTCAGAGGGGTACCCGGGAGCTTCAAAAACAAGAAAAAACACAAGAAAAAACAAACCTAAGCTATTGGTGGAATTTAAACAAAAACATTTTCTGAACAAGGCATATACACAACAAGGGAAGTAACTAGATACGTGACTTCTATCGTACCTCTAGTGTTACAGACATGCTATATTCCCTATATCTACTAAGACTAGATCAACGGCGTATCCCTTATTTATAAAATTCATATTGATCGTGTTGCTATTCCCATTGAAAAATTACCTAGGTTCCCCTCTCCCGTCCTGCTCGCCATTCCTATTCCTATATAGGTTAATTACAGCAACTACAGACTACTACAAGTTTTCCTTTTTCCCAAGAACAATCTACCATTGGAACCATCTCCCTCCTGACATTGTCCATCTCCCTACCATAGAGCAATTCAATACAGCAGTTTGCCATATTGATCATGCCAGTCCCTAGTTGTTCTGCGCAGCTGCTTTTAAACTTTTACCACATCTTATTTTTCATTACTTTCTTAAATTATGCTTTTAACTACTCATACTTTTAACTTCTTTGCGGTTTGTGACGCGCAACATGTCTACATTCCCGCGAGGGGTTCGACATTAATGGAAGATAGATAGATAGAACTACATCATTTACATATATTGTACATTCCATGTCTTCCCGGAAAATAATACAATTGGTTTACGTATGCAATATTTGTATCTGATTTCTGACCATCAGTGTGAGCTCGTTTCTGTGAACTATAAAATCAGCTGGACTGATTACGTCATACAACAATAATAAAGACTTTATATTACGAGAGAACTCATTTAACAAATGTTAATCTATAATGAGGCCCTCAACATATAGTTTAGTTTAGTTTATTTTATTAAATTCCAGTAGGCTTTCAAGCTCATGAGGACATACATACGCATTATATACAGTTAGCGAACAGTGCAAACATAAAGCATACATTTGATACAAATGAGTTCCCACAATCATAGCCATTTATATTTATATCTATGTGCAAATAAATACATGTAATATTTATCTGATATGTGTCTTATAATGAAATAAAAATAGTTCTTTATTTCTAACAAGGAGAAGGTAGGACTGTAAGTGAAAACTATAATATATGGAATTATATAGTAATGAAAAAGCTGAAAAGTAGAGAAAAGTAGAGAAAAGTAGAGAAACTATAGATACTACGTAATGAAATAAGATAATTGTTTATTATAGTGACTTGTGTTTTCCAACATATTTCCAACATATATTCAGTATAATGTGAAATTATAACACCCGGCCCAACGGGCCTATAAGTCACATTATGGTAACAGTTTTAAATAGCGTGAATATGCATCATTGAACGTAGAGTATTGTTTACATACTTATTACTAAATATAATTACTAAAATAAGTACTGAGATAATTATACCTAAAGGTAATCGATTACAAAATTTAATATCCAGAGATCATAGAGGAATACTAGTAGTTTATGTAGATATATAGATATACTAAGTAGATAATAATACATTATATGCATTAGTATGTGGTTAGTACATGATATTTAACAATGTTCGATGTATACATATAATTATACATTGTATGTATTATGTGGTTAGTACATGATATTTAGCAATGTTCGATGTATACATATAATTATACATTGTATGTATTATGTGTATAGTATATGATATTTAACAATGTTCGATGTATACATATAATTATACATTGTATGTATTATGTGGTTAGTACATGATATTTAGCAATGTTCGATGTATACATATAATTATACATTGTATGTGAATCGTACATAGTAAGATATTTAACGATTTCAATGAGTGTAAGTGTTAATACAAGTGTTAATACTTATATACTTATACAATTTATATATATGGAGTATATGGTGATAAATAGACTTGGCTAGTAGAGTAAAACAAGGGGGACGAGGCAGCAATTAATGACAATATATGATGGTGTCATTAGCTGATAATAAAGTTACGAACAATATCAAATCTAATTTACGAAAATAATTTCAGAACAAATTTAGTACAAGTTTCTATGTTATGTATCATTTGTGTATTTTACAATTATTTATCGTCGCTACCGGTTGCCCATATGAGCGACGTATCCTGAAGAGATTAGTCATTTTAGATTTTTGGAGGTTAGTGCAATGATACAGACAGAGACCCATTCCAGAATCTCCTCTGGTTATTTTACGTGCACGGTGTACAGCACCGACACGAGACCTCGGTTTAAAGTCCCAACTGAAAGACGTAATCATATCTGCCATATGGCGACTCTCCGGCTAGCATGGGTGGTGCCCCTCACAGCAGTATTTCCGACACAGACCCGGTTTAAAGTCCCATCTAAAGGACTGGTTAATATTATTAGGGTCAGACGGGGGATCGAACCTGCGATCCCTGGAACCTGCGATCCCTGGATTACCAGTCCAGAATGTTACCACTCGACTACATATCGGTCTGTTTATGTATCTTTATTTCAAAAGTGACCTTTTAATGGGTTATAATGTGCGTATAACGACGGACCTCACGTTATTGCAATGCTTCTGACTATAGATGCAGATCTCTGTGTTGCACCGAAATAATGGAACACAGCGTTTATAATATGATCTGTTTTCGGACTTGTAAACTGATTTAACAAGTTATATTAGATGTAAATTTCTCTTTCAGCCAAGCATTGGTCTAATGGGGACATAAAACATGGTTATGGAGATGTAGCGCCTCGCAATAAACTGAGATTGCATGCAGATATTTAATGCATTTATTTAACTCCATGGTCGATTCTTACTGCACGTTCACAGAAAAATGTGCCATAGAAGGGAATTATCGCACTCCTCATTTAACCCCTCCACCCACGGAATCTCCATCAACTGATAGTTGTGCAAGATTTAGAGGACATTTGTGTTTATTAGTGCAAGATTTTACATATACATATTTGGGTTTTCGGCGATCACAAGATGAACTAAACTCCTATATATCACTGATAAACACAACTCATCTTTATCTTTTTATGATTTCCAATGATTTGGGCGAATATAGTTTAACTCATTTTAACTGCCACTGTCGGATGCCTCATTTCACTACATTCCATAACCGCACAACCACTTTTGTTAGCGTGAACGACCGTAATAAGAAATAATTCGGTATAATATAATATAATAAAGTTAGTTTCTGTTTGCTGTCAAAATTAAAAACTACAGAATAAACACATTCATTAGAATAGATAACTTTATCATTAACTGTTCATGATTGTGAGAAAATAGCTAAAATACAAAAATACATATAACAGCGCCGGAATACGAAACGCAAATCTGTGGCAGAGAAAATGCCATATTTCACTGTTTCAAAGCGGTGTACGATGGAGTGTTCTTTCATTGGAAAGCATAAAGGATATTATTGTATGCACATTCTCATATTTCTCCTCATGCCAATGAGAGTTTCATTTCAAATACCATTTGTTATTTTTTTAATTTAATATGTGCCGTTATTTAAATTCACATAGATGGAATTTATTCGCAATTTAATTTCGGCCTTTCAGAAGCACGTGTATTGGAGATGGTCATAACAATGATTATGCAGAATTACATAAATAACAAAAAGGCAGATTGCAAGAGTATTATAGTGTTTAATATTCCACAGCGTGGTTGCTCCATCAATCTTGTAATATTACAGACCATGCAATAAACATTAATGTTCTTTAATAATGTTTTCTTCTCATTCTGGGATTTATTTTCATTGTTGAATATCGAAAGGGGTGAATACGAGACAGATATGGCTTTGATATATTCTATGCCCCCAATAAACCCGTGTCTCTCTTAAAACTTTTTTATTTTACAACGATAGCGAAGCAAAATTTAATCACTCTCGATAAAACATTACTTTTTGGACAATTTTGCTATTTTTCAGATTGATCTGAATACCTCTTCACAGTGGATGTGGAATCAGAAGAAATGAAAGATTGGAAATATAAATGAACAGATTGTATGTTTTTACTTTTTACTATGTATTTAATAGACAATTTATGTGTTGTTTTACAACCTTACACTGTTCACCGATTTCGGTGAAAGTTGCAATCAATCCTTTATTGAAAATTATATTACAAGAACCGGAACACATATTTAGCGGTGCGACCTTTTCTATTTAATAATTATATACTGATGGTTACTGAAAATAAGTTAGATTGCGTTTCTAGCTTGATGGAGGAAGTCCACTGGTGCCCGTACCATCAGTATCCTAAGCACCCACGTAGGGCAACCGATCTTCCACAAGCCAGCTGGATAGCTTTCTCACAGGCTACGGATGCCCCTTAGTTGTGTTTCAATATACAGTCTACGTCCGTTATGTCGAATTCCGTCGGACCGAACAAAATACTTCGACATAACCGTAGTTTGACTTAACGAAATTCTATATAAACGGAGCCAGTTATATGTAAAATGATAGTGTCTGAAACGGAACTTCGATCCTATTTCGAGATAACCGGATAATTAGACATAACCGACTTTGACATAACGGATGTAGACTGTATGCACATATGATGGAACGTAAGTGTACAGTGTTATTTCCAGCTGGTATTTAAATACTTAGTGGAAAGCAAAGGTTATATGGTCATGTTTTGCCCACGTATTCTATGAACAGCATAATACTTTTTAAATCTAAATTTTCTTAGAACTCTCCTAATAGGTGTGTCTGCAAATCATGACGCTGCATAACTTTATTGTATGAAGGAAACAATGGATTAAAGCAAGGATTTCAATTTACAATGATATCGCCTTCACTTTTAATAGAATATCTTTAAGAAAGTGTCTTCTACTTGCATAATATTATGCAAATGTACAAAACTAATTACAGTGAGCCTCTGCGGACGAGTTGCTAAGGTCGTTGACTTGAAATGGCTTTGCCTTCACCGCTATACTATATGTGTTTATGGAAATGAAGCATTACCTTTCACAGACGGATCTGTAGTCCAGTGGTAACACGCTGGACTGGTAATCCAGGGATCGCAGGTTCGATCCCCCGTCTGACCCTAATAAAATTAACAGTCTTTCAGATGGGACGTTAAACCGAGGTCTCGTGTCGGTGCTTTACACCGTGCACGTAAAAGAACCAGAGCAGACTCTGGAATGGGTCTTTGTCTGTATCACTGCACTATCCTCCAAAATCTAAAATGACTAATATCTTCAGGACGTCGCTCATATGGGCAACCGGTAGCGACGATAAATAAAACGTAAAACACACACGCATTACCTTTCACTACTGTTCTCTTCGGCAGCAAACTAACAGTTCCCTCAGCAAGTATTTCCTGGCCGTAGACAGGGTGGATTTTAGCGCCCCAGCTGTCGCTCGCCAATATCGTCAGCTCTGTCGTCCTGTTCATCCGCCTGAGAGTGGACAGTAGGTTACGACAATTGTCCTCATTCACAAACATTACTACGGCCCGGGCCTTGTTGATTGCCATTAGCTCGTTTATTATCTTGTTGAATTCTTGGTCGTTGGCTAACCTCGATATCTTGAGCGATTGTGCGACGCAGATGCCTGGAAAATGGAAACAGGCAATGTTTTATAAATTAATAATATTAATACCCCGCTCAGATCGTGTCTCTTTATATGAACAAGTTGACAGTTTCTTACGGAGGCTGGTGCACCGGGTACAGGAGCCTGCCGAGGTAAGGTGTTGTTAGGTAAACTGTGCGCCGATGATATAGTCCAAAATGGTGCAGATGTAGGCGTAAATCCCGAACAAACAAACACACAAACAAACAAACAAGCAACAAACAAACTCACACGAAATAATTGGTGCTGGGCAAGTGATTTAGATATCTAACGACCGTGAACATGGAAGCCCCGTCTCAAATATTAGCAAAGACATAGATACTATAAACATTAAAGAACAAGAGACATTGAAGAAACGATGTGCAGACAGAGACGCGGTATAGAGTAGAAGCTTTATTGGACAACACCGTTTTTATTATGGTCATTATGAACTACAAACAAAATTACAAGTACGTTTAGTAATGGAGACAATTATGTTATATTTATGTTATATTTCGGGTTTTACGCCTGCATCAGCACAATTTCGGGCTATATCGCCGGCGGACAGTTTACCTAACAACACCTTTCCTGGGCAGGCTCCAGCGGTTAACCAGTACTTGGGTGCACCAACCTCCGTAAGAAACTGCCAATTTTTTCATATAAATGAGACACGACCTGAGCAGGCCTCGAACCCGTGACCATCAGTGATGATAGGTTACAGTGGTATACAAGTCAGCGACCTTAACCACTCGACCACGGAGGCGGACAGAGAGAGGAGGTAATATGGATAGTAAATTCATTGCCTAAGGACACAAGGAGAGGACATCCGTAAGCTGTATAATTTCCTGTACAATTCCTTAATTGAATTGTTGTAAATAATCATGTATATGATAATATAGAATAAATATGCTTAAACTAAAGGCATAATCGTAAATGCTACAGCTAGGCGCGAACTCCAGGCCTTTCACACCTGAAACGAACGCGCTACCATTGCGCTATCACGACTTCCACAGTGATGCCACTATGTACAATGAAAGCAATAATGATCGATGTGACAAATAAAGTAAAAATGATAGCACATCATGTCATTTGATTATGGATAGAAAATCACGTTAGCATCACCATTAAAATGTTCTGGATGGGTTTCGCTACGAGTAGCTTTAACTACGATATACAATTATTTATTACAAATTAGTGTACTCAATCATTACAATGAGACAGCCTCGGCCAAACAACAGCTTCATTAATTCTTATTTTGACAAGAAAGACTGCTACGGCACCTGCTGCTAGAACGTCTCTTTGCTTTATAATAAGCACGTCTGTGTCTATTGCACTGTGTCATGCCTTCTCTGCAGTCACAGTGAAAGCATCACTTTTCACAGGAATAATACATCTGTGTCTATTGCACTGTGTCATGCCTTCGCTGCAGTCACAGAGGACGTATCACTGTTCACCGGAATAATACGTCTGTGTCTATGGCACTGTGTCATGCCTTCACTGCAGTCACAGTGAAAGCATCACTTTTCACCGGAATAATACATCTGTGTCTATTGCACTGTGTCATGCCTTCCCTGCAGTCACAGTGAAAGCATCACTTTTCACCGGAATAATACATCTGTGTCTATTGCACTGTGTCATGCCTTCGCTGCAGTCACAGAGGAGGCATCATTGTTCACCGGAATAATACATCTATGTCTATTGCACTGTGTCATTTCTTCGTTGCAGTCACAGTGAAAGCATCATTGTTCACCAGAATAATACGTCTGTGTCTATTGCACTGTGTCATGCCTTAGCGGCAGTCACAGAGGAGGCATCACTGTTCACCAGAATAATACGTCTGTGTCTATTGCACTGTGTCATGCCTTCACTGCAGTAACAGAGGAGGCATCACTGTTCACCAGGATAAGCACGTCTGTGTCTATGGCACTGTGTCATGCCTTCGCCGTAGTCACAGTGAAATCATCACTGTTCACCAGAATAATACGTCTGTGTCTATTTCACTGTGTCATGCCTTCGCTGCAGTCACAGAGGAGGCATCACTGCTCACCGGAATAATAGGTCTGTGTCTATTGCACTGTGTCATGCCTTCAAGCAGTCACAGAGGAGGCATCACTGTTCACCAGAATAATACGTCTGTGTCTATTGCACTGTGTCATGCATTCTCCGCAGTCAGAGTGGAAGCATCATTGCTCACCAGAATAATACGTCTGTGTCTATGGCACTGTGTCATGCCTTCGCTGCAGTCACAGAGGAGGCATAACTGTTCACAAGAATAATACGTCTGTGTCTATTGCACTGTGTCATGCCCTCACTGCAGTAACAGAGGAGGCATCACTGTTCACCAGGATAAGCACGTCTGTGTCTATAACACTGTGCCATGCCTTCACCGCAGTCACAGTGAAATCATCACTGTTCACCAGAATAATACGTCTGTGTCTATTTCACTGTGTCATGCCTTAGCGGCAGTCACAGAGGAGGCATCACTGTTCACCAGGATAAGCACGTCTGTGTCTATGGCACTGTGTCATGCCTTCACCACAGTCACCGTGAAATCATCACTGTTCACCAGAATAATACGTCTGTATCTATTTCACTGTGTCATGCCTTCGCTGCAGTCACAGAGGAGGCATCACTGCTCACCGGAATAATAGGTCTGTGTCTATTGCACTGTGTCATGCCTTCAAGCAGTCACAGAGGAGGCATCACTGTTCACCAGAATAATACGTCTGTGTCTATGGCACTGTGTCATGCCTTCGCTGCAGTCACAGAGGAGGCATAACTTTTCACAAGAATAATACGTCTGTGTCTATTGCACTGTGTCATGCCTTCACTGCAGTAACAGAGGAGGCATCACTGTTCACCAGGATAAGCACGTCTGTGTCTATTGCACTGTGTCATGCATTCTCCGCAGTCAGAGTGGAAGCATCATTGCTCACCAGAATAATACGTCTGTGTCTATGGCACTGTGTCATGCCTTCGCTGCAGTCACAGAGGAGGCATAACTGTTCACAAGAATAATACGTCTGTGTCTATTGCACTGTGTCATGCCTTCACTGCAGTAACAAAGGAGGCATCACTGTTCACCAGGATAAGCACGTCTGTGTCTATGACACTGTGCCATGCCTTCACCGCAGTCACAGTGAAATCATCACAGTTCACCAGAATAATACGTCTGTGTCTATTTCACTGTGTCATGCCTTAGCGGCAGTCACAGAGGAGGCATCACTGTTCACCAGAATAATACGTCTGGGTCTATTGCACTGTGTCATACCTTCACTGCAGTAACAGAGGAGGCATCACTGTTCACCAGGATAAGCACGTCTGTGTCTATGGCACTGTGTCATGCCTTCACCACAGTCACAGTGAAATCATCACTGTTCACCAGAATAATACGTCTGTATCTATTTCACTGTGTCATGCCTTCGCTGCAGTCACAGAGGAGGCATCACTGCTCACCGGAATAATAGGTCTGTGTCTATTGCACTGTGTCATGCCTTCAAGCAGTCACAGAGGAGGCATCACTGTTCACCAGAATAATACGTCTGTGTCTATGGCACTGTGTCATGCCTTCGCTGCAGTCACAGAGGAGGCATAACTTTTCACAAGAATAATACGTCTGTGTCTATTGCACTGTGTCATGCCTTCACTGCAGTAACAGAGGAGGCATCACTGTTCACCAGGATAAGCACGTCTGTGTCTATGGCACTGTGTCATGCCTTCGCCGCAATCACAGTGAAATCATCACTGTTCACCAGAATAATACGTCTGTGTCTATTTCACTGTGTCATGCCTTCGCTGCAGTCACAGAGGAGGCATCACTTCTCACCGGAATAATAGGTATGTGTCTATTGCACTGTGTCATGCCTTCAAGCAGTCACAGAGGAGGCATCACTGCTCACCGGAATAATAGGTCTGTGTCTATTGCACTGTGTCATGCCTTCACCACAGTCACAGTGAAATCATCACTGTTCACCAGAATAATACGTCTGTGTCTATTTCACTGTGTCATGCCTTCGCTGCAGTCACAGAGGAGGCATCACTGCTCACCGGAATAATAGGTCTGTGTCTATTGCACTGTGTCATGCCTTCAAGCAGTCACAGAGGAGGCATCACTGTTCACCAGAATAATACGTCTGTGTCTATGGCACTGTGTCATGCCTTCGCTGCAATCAGAGTGGAAGCATCATTGCTCACCAGAATAATACGTCTGTGTCTATGGCACTGTGTCATGCCTTCGCTGCAGTCACAGAGGAGGCATAACTGTTCACAAGAATAATACGGCTGTGTCTATTGCACTGTGTCATGCCTTCACTGCAGTAACAGAGGAGGCATCACTGTTCACCAGGATAAGCACGTCTGTGTCTATGGCACTGTGTCATGCCTTCGCCGCAGTCACAGTGAAATCATCACTGTTCACCAGAATAATACGTCTGTGTCTATTTCACTGTGTCATGCCTTCGCTGCAGTCACAGAGGAGGCATCACTGCTCACAGGAATAATAGGTCTGTGTCTATTGCACTGTGTCATGCCTTCAAGCAGTCACAGAGGAGGCATCACTGTTCACCAGAATAATACGTCTGTGTCTATTGCACTGTGTCATGCATTCGCTGCAGTCACTGTGAAAGCATCACTTTTCACCAGGATAAGCACGTCTGTGTCTATTGCACTGTGTCATGCCTTCGCTGCAGTAACAGTGAAAGCATCACTGTTCACCAGAATAATACGTCTGTGTCTATTGCACTGTGTCATGCCTTCGCTGCAGTCACAGAGGAGGCATCATTGTTCACCGGAATAATACATCTATGTCTATTGCACTGTGTCATGCCTTCGCTGCAGTCACAGTGAAATCATCACTGTTCACCAGAATAATACGTCTGTGTCTATTTCACTGTGTCATGCCTTCGCTGCAGTCACAGAGGAGGCATCACTGCTCACCGGAATAATAGGTCTGTGTCTATTGCACTGTGTCATGCATTCAAGCAGTCACAGAGGAGGCATCACTGTTCACCAGAATAATACGTCTGTGTCTATGGCACTGTGTCATGCCTTCGCTGCAGTCACAGAGGAGGCATAACTGTTCACAAGAATAATACGGCTGTGTCTATTGCACTGTGTCATGCCTTCACTGCAGTAACAGAGGAGGCATCACTGGTCACCAGGATAAGCACGTCTGTGTCTATGGCACTGTGTCATGCCTTCGCCGCAGTCACAGTGAAATCATCACTGTTCACCAGAATAATAAGTCTGTGTCTATTTCACTGTGTCATGCCTTCGCTGCAGTCACAGAGGAGGCATCACTGCTCACAGGAATAATAGGTCTGTGTCTATTGCACTGTGTCATGCCTTCAAGCAGTCACAGAGGAGGCATCATTGTTCACCGGAATAATACATCTATGTCTATTGCACTGTGTCATGCCTTCGCTGCAGTCACAGTGAAATCATCACTGTTCACCAGAATAATACGTCTGTGTCTATTTCACTGTGTCATGCCTTCGCTGCAGTCACAGAGGAGGCATCACTGCTCACCGGAATAATAGGTATGTGTCTATTGCACTGTGTCATGCATTCAAGTAGTCACAGAGGAGGCATCACTGTTCACCAGAATAATACGTCTGTGTCTATTGCACTGTGTCATGCATTCTCCGCAGTAACAGAGGAGGCATCACTGTTCACCAGGATAAGCACGTCTGTGTCTATGGCACTGTGTCATGCCTTCGCCGCAGTCACAGTGAAATCATCACTGTTCACCAGAATAATACGTCTGTGTCTATTTCACTGTGTCATGCCTTCGCTGCAGTCACAGAGGAGGCATCACTGCTCACAGGAATAATAGGTCTGTGTCTATTGCACTGTGTCATGCCTTCAAGCAGTCACAGAGGAGGCATCACTGTTCACCAGAATAATACGTCTGTGTCTATTGCACTGTGTCATGCATTCGCTGCAGTCACTGTGAAAGCATCACTTTTCACCAGGATAAGCACGTCTGTGTCTATTGCACTGTGTCATGCCTTCGCTGCAGTAACAGTGAAAGCATCACTGTTCACCAGAATAATACGTCTGTGTCTATTGCACTGTGTCATGCCTTCGCTGCAGTCACAGAGGAGGCATCATTGTTCACCGGAATAATACATCTATGTCTATTGCACTGTGTCATGCCTTCGCTGCAGTCACAGTGAAATCATCACTGTTCACCAGAATAATACGTCTGTGTCTATTTCACTGTGTCATGCCTTCGCTGCAGTCACAGAGGAGGCATCACTGCTCACCGGAATAATATGTCTGTGTCTATTGCACTGTGTCATGCATTCAAGTAGTCACAGAGGAGGCATCACTGTTCACCAGAATAATACGTCTGTGTCTATTGCACTGTGTCATGCATTCTCCGCAGTCAGAGTGGAAGCATCATTGCTCACCAGAATAATACGTCTGTGTCTATGGCACTGTGTCATGCCTTCGCTGCAGTCACAGATGAGGCATAACTGTTCACACAAGAATAATACGTCTGTGTCTATTGCACTGTGTCATGTCTTCACTGCAGTAACAGAGGAGGCATCACTGTTCACCAGGATAAGCACGTCTGTGTCTATGACACTGTGCCATGCCTTCACCGCAGTCACAGTGAAATCATCACTGTTCACCAGAATAATACGTCTGTGTCTATTTCACTGTGTCATGCCTTCGCTGCAGTCACAGAGGAGGCATCACTGCTCACCGGAATAATAGGTCTGTGTCTATTGCACTGTGTCATGCATTCAAGCAGTCACAGAGGAGGCATCACTGTTCACCAGAATAATACGTCTGTGTCTATGGCACTGTGTCATGCCTTCGCTGCAGTCACAGAGGAGGCATAACTGTTCACAAGAATAATACGGCTGTGTCTATTGCACTGTGTCATGCCTTCACTGCAGTAACAGAGGAGGCATCACTGTTCACCAGGATAAGCACGTCTGTGTCTATGGCACTGTGTCATGCCTTCGCCGCAGTCACAGTGAAATCATCACTGTTCACCAGAATAATACGTCTGTGTCTATTTCACTGTGTCATGCCTTCGCTGCAGTCACAGAGGAGGCATCACTGCTCACAGGAATAATAGGTCTGTGTCTATTGCACTGTGTCATGCCTTCAAGCAGTCACAGAGGAGGCATCATTGTTCACCGGAATAATACATCTATGTCTATTGCACTGTGTCATGCCTTCGCTGCAGTCACAGTGAAATCATCACTGTTCACCAGAATAATACGTCTGTGTCTATTTCACTGTGTCATGCCTTCGCTGCAGTCACAGAGGAGGCATCACTGCTCACCGGAATAATAGGTCTGTGTCTATTGCACTGTGTCATGCATTCAAGTAGTCACAGAGGAGGCATCACTGTTCACCAGAATAATACGTCTGTGTCTATTGCACTGTGTCATGCATTCTCCGCAGTAACAGAGGAGGCATCACTGTTCACCAGGATAAGCACGTCTGTGTCTATGGCACTGTGTCATGCCTTCGCCGCAGTCACAGTGAAATCATCACTGTTCACCAGAATAATACGTCTGTGTCTATTTCACTGTGTCATGCCTTCGCTGCAGTCACAGAGGAGGCATCACTGCTCACAGGAATAATAGGTCTGTGTCTATTGCACTGTGTCATGCCTTCAAGCAGTCACAGAGGAGGCATCACTGTTCACCAGAATAATACGTCTGTGTCTATTGCACTGTGTCATGCATTCGCTGCAGTCACTGTGAAAGCATCACTTTTCACCAGGATAAGCACGTCTGTGTCTATTGCACTGTGTCATGCCTTCGCTGCAGTAACAGTGAAAGCATCACTGTTCACCAGAATAATACGTCTGTGTCTATTGCACTGTGTCATGCCTTCGCTGCAGTCACAGAGGAGGCATCATTGTTCACCGGAATAATACATCTATGTCTATTGCACTGTGTCATGCCTTCGCTGCAGTCACAGTGAAATCATCACTGTTCACCAGAATAATACGTCTGTGTCTATTTCACTGTGTCATGCCTTCGCTGCAGTCACAGAGGAGGCATCACTGCTCACCGGAATAATAGGTCTGTGTCTATTGCACTGTGTCATGCATTCAAGTAGTCACAGAGGAGGCATCACTGTTCACCAGAATAATACGTCTGTGTCTAGTGCACTGTGTCATGCATTATCCGCAGTCAGAGTGGAAGCATCATTGCTCACCAGAATAATACGTCTGTGTCTATGGCACTGTGTCATGCCTTCGCTGCAGTCACATATGAGGCATAACTGTTCACACAAGAATAATACGTCTGTGTCTATTGCACTGTGTCATGTCTTCACTGCAGTAACAGAGGAGGCATCACTGTTCACCAGGATAAGCACGTCTGTGTCTATGACACTGTGCCATGCCTTCACCGCAGTCACAGTGAAATCATCACTGTTCACCAGAATAATACGTCTGTGTCTATTTCACTGTGTCATGCCTTAGCGGCAGTCACAGAGGAGGCATCACTGTTCACCAGAATAATACGTCTGTGTCTATTGCACTGTGTCATGCCTTCACTGCAGTAACAGAGGAGGCATCACTGTTCACCAGGATAAGCACGTCTGTGTCTATGGCACTGTGTCATGCCTTCACCACAGTCACAGTGAAATCATCACTGTTCACCAGAATAATACGTCTGTGTCTATTTCACTGTTTCATGCCTTCGCTGCAGTCACAGAGGAGGCATCACTGCTCACCGGAATAATAGGTCTGTTTCTATTGCACTGTGTCATGCCTTCAAACAGTCACAGAGGAGGCATCACTGTTCACCAGAATAATACGTCTGTGTCTATGGCACTGTGTCATGCCTTCGCTGCAGTCACAGAGGAGGCATAAATGTTCACAAGAATAATACGTATGTGTCTATTGCACTGTGTCATGCCTTCACTGCAGTAACAGAGGAGGCATCACTGTTCACCAGGATAAGCACGTCTGTGTCTATGGCACTGTGTCATGCCTTCGCCGCAGTCACAGTGAAATCATCACTGTTCACCAGAATAATACGTCTGTGTCTATTTCACTGTGTCATGCCTTCGCTGCAGTCACAGAGGAGGCATAACTGTTCACAAGAATAATACGTCTGTGTCTATTGCACTGTGTCATGCCTTCACTGCAGTAACAGAGGAGGCATCACTGTTCACCAGGATAAGCAAGTATGTGTCTATGGCACTGTGTCATGCCTTCGCCGCAGTCACAGTGAAATCATCACTGTTCACCAGAATAATACGTCTGTGTCTATTTCACTGTGTCATGCCTTCGCTGCAGTCACAGAGGAGGCATAACTGTTCATAGGAATAATACGTCTGTGTCTATTGCACTGTGTCATGCCTTCACTGCAGTAACAGAGGATGCATCACTGTTCACCAGGATAAGCACGTCTGTGTCTGTGGCACTGTGTCATGCCTTCGCCGCAGTCACAGTGAAATCATCACTGTTCACCAGAATAATACGTCTGTGTCTATTTCACTGTGTCATGCCTTCGCTGCAATCACAGAGGAGGCATCACTGCTCACCGGAATAATAGGTCTGTGTCTATTGCACTGTGTCATGCCTTCAAGCAGTCACAGAGGACGCATCACTGTTCACCAGAATAATACGTCTGTGTCTATTGCACTGTGTCATGCATTCGCCGCAGTCAGAGTGGAAGCATCATTGCTCACCAGAATAATACGTCTGTGTCTATGGCACTGTGTCATGCCTTCGCTGCAGTCACAGAGGAGGCATAACTGTTCACAAGAATAATACGTCTGTGTCTATTGCACTGTGTCATGCCTTCACTGCAGTAACAGAGGATGCATCACTGTTCACCAGGATAAGCACGTCTGTGTCTATGGCACTGTGTCATGCCTTCGCCGCAGTCACAGTGAAATCATCACTGTTCACCAGAATAATACGTATGTGTCTATTTCACTGTGTCATGCCTTCGCTGCAGTCACAGAGGAGGCATAACTGTTCACAAGAATAATACGTCTGTGTCTATTGCACTTTGTCATGCCTTCGCCGCAGTCACAGTGGAAGCATCATTGTTCACCAGAAGCTGTTGAATTAAGAGCTTTACGTAGTGTGATTGTGCAATCTGTGTTGACATCGGAGTCATACAAGATTCGTCTGTCCGATTAGTGCAGTGGTTAGCGCGCTTGCTTTGCACCAATGCGACCCGGGTTCGATCCTCAGACCGGGAAGTATGCGAGATGGTACGGTGGTCGCTATATCGGACAGGTGGGTTTTCTATGGGTACCCCGGTTTCCTCCCACATGAATGACCACATATACGCTTTCATCCGCGCCAACGAGAGTTGTCAAAACTTGCTTCGCAATCGTAAAATAAAATAAAGTCATACAAGATTCGTTGCAGATTGATGCCATACCTATTCCTGGAATACGTCGTGCTCAGAATCCAAGCTTCCATTGCAATGCTGTAAATGTCATATGCCATGTTCATCTATGTCCATATTGACTCCAATGATGTTTCCATTGTCATATCTACGATAGTCAACAATATGCAAGCGAACAGCAACATATTCTCCAGCAACATTTAAGTTAATATTGACCATCCTTTCTGTCAGGGGCAACTGAGATTCGCACGCTCGTTGACGATGATTGGTGGTGCATTGAAGACGTTTGTAAAGGCGCAATGGATGAGGATTACCTTGCGGCAGTAGTAGTTTCTAATTCGTGGAAGGTGGTAGTAAATGTGGACCATTGATGGCAGGAGAAGTAGTGATGGATCAGTGGTTGAAGCAGGAGGTTGTGGTGACAGGAGGCACACTAATATAATCAGATACTGACTCAGTTGTGGTCGGGGTTGGCGGCTTAAGAAGTTCAAGACGATATTCTTCAGCCTGAAGCACTTGAAAAATTCCAAATGGGCGAATGGAATTGTCAAGCCAACTTTCGGGTCCTCTCCAAACGTGACTGTTCATGAGGGTCTGTCCATCTGTTCCATTGTTCAATCATGTGCGATGTTATCACTCGTTCACGCTAGCTAGGTATGTGGTTGTCTCGGTTTGCCATGAACCATTTTGAGCTGAGGCTACACTACTTGAGCTCTGTGAAAGCATGGGCTATCATTTCTGAACCGTTATCACTTTGAAAGGTGGCTGGTTCACTGAGGAGGAGGAATATATCCGACAGTCGAATGGCGACTTCAGAAACGTTCTTGGAAGACATGGGCATTATAATAACATTGTGAGGTGGCACTGGCAAACCATGGTCTACTTGAACTGGCATTGCAAAGTTGGCCGACTTTATGTCAACTTGTGAAGGAGAATTGAACTCTCTAGACAAATCAAGTTATTATAAATCCACCGGTTGTCGTAGGATGTTGCATCTACTCCTGGTACACAAGGCAGTATGATTTGAAAAGTTGAAACAACATATGCTGTGATGTTGCTAAACCGTTGATCACTATGTTTCAGTTTTCTGTCACGACCACCATGGAAAGTTACAATGTTAGCTTTGTTAATTATCTCATGGTTGTCTTTAGCCTGTCGATTTTTCACTTTTTATCTTCTTGCAAAACGACATATGACCAGAAACTCAATACGCCCAATTAATAGTCTCGGTGTTAAAATATATTTATTTGATTGACCAGGCAAAATATATCGACGCCTGTTCCCAGACTAGGTTGTCTTATATGTTGGCATAGTAGATCGGGCAGTCGTCTATTGACTCTCTCGTATTCATAAGCTTTTCCACTCAAGCACACTGAAGTACATCATATTGTAATAGTGGTGATGTGACTTGGTAATGGAAACTGCACGTATTGTTTCTGGGTCCTCAATAGTTTTGTAGTATGTATGTTCCATTAATGCCAAACCCCTTGCACGGACGTATACATGTTCTCTTGGACAAGTTTAACCGTGTTAACCAGTAATAAGCGATGTGTGTGATGTGCCTTGTGCAATGACATTACATACGTGGCCTGACCGAGTATCGAACCCAGGACCGATCGATTCCAAATCCGACGCTCTACCACTGGACCACGGATGCGGTGTAGTACATCTTACTGTGGATAAGATACTTTTTCCCGCAGTGAATACTTCTCAAATAATACTACTTCATTGAGTTCCGTATCAAAGGTAGGTTAGGCCATTTTGCCTGACATGCAATAATGGATTGATTTATAATAATGCGTTCGACAGATGTATTTACAGCAGCCGTATATGGTCCTTCCTGTATTGTAATCATAGGACATTACTTAACCGTGTGATTAAAGGGAAAAATGAAAGTTATTCGCTGTGCTGACAACTGTAAAACATATGAAGTATACATTCAGCAACTCTAAATGCAATGATAGTTCACAATCCTCCTAACATGTTTCCAGTAAATTTGTCTAATATGACATTGCTTTTTCCAGTAATTACATGAAATCCCCGGAGCGTTCAGCGATTTTGTGAAATCGCTAAGTGAAGCAGAGATATTATAATTTCCCTGAAAGTCGAGGCTTTTAGCTTCACAAACATAATGTAACATATACCCATGTATACTAGTTTTGTCATTTTGCGTAAGAAACTGCCAACTGTTTCATACGAAGAGACACGGTCTGAGCGGGACTCGACCCCGTGACAATCAGTGATGGTAGGTTACAGTGGTATACAAGTCAGCAACCTTATCCACTCGATCTCTGTGATGAACAACGTATACAAGACTGTATACATGACATATATGATTGTGATGATGAACAACGTATGCATGACATATATGATTGTTATGACGAACAACGTATACATGACATATATGATTGTGATGATGAACAACGTATACATGACATATATGATTGTGATGATGAACAACGTATACATGACATATATGATTGTGGTGATGAACAACGCATACGTGACTGTATACATGACATATATGATTGTGATGGGTTGTGTTCTACGAGTAATTTCGTTGACTTTGGGGCCTCCGTTGTCGATTGGTTAAAGTCGCTGACTTGAAATAATTTGTCTCTCACCGCTGTAGGTTTGAATCTCACGGGGTGTCGACATAGTTCATGCGAGGAAGGAATCCAGATGGCTTGCAGTAGGTCGGTGGTTCTACCCGAGGTTTTATCAATATATATATAAGTGCGGTTATATATTAAAACACTACATAGTTGTAAAGACGTACAGTTATATTGTTATATTCATGCTCGTTTGTTTAGTTTATACAAATTTATTTTAGCTCGATTGCGAAACAAGTTTTTTCAACTTATATAAATCACTCTCGAGACCTCATTCCTGATGGAATCCATCGCCACGAGGGAGAGAGAAGAGGCAACGTAGAATTTAAATACCTTGCCTAAGGGCACAATCGTAACGGCTCCAGTGGGGCTCGAACTCCGGACCTTTCGCACCTGAAGCGAACGCGCATCCACTGCGCTATCACGACTTCGTTTGTTTAGTAACGTAAACGTAGGTTATATTATATTTCGGGTTTTACACCGGCATCAGCACCATTTGGTAGGCACCTTTTCGGCGAATATAGATAACTTATAAGTTTTGTTTGGCTGTAGTCTAGGGGCTATGACATTCCTCGAATCGGAGATATTTAATTCGACGATCAAGGTTTGCAAACTTTTTCAATTTTTTTTAAAATTTAAGTTTATTTAACGTCGCTACCGGTTTCTCATTTGAGCGATGGGCAGTGTACCTAACAGCACCTTTCCTGGGCAGGCTCCAGCGGTTAACCAGTGGTGCACCAACCTCCGTAAGAAACTGCCAACTTTTTCATATAAATGAGACACGGCCTGAGCGTGGCTCGAACCCGTGACCATCACTGATGATAGGTTACAGTGGTATACAAGTCAGCGACCTTAACCACTTGACCACAGAGGCGGACAAGTAGTACCGTAAACACATAACTTCCCGTGTGGAATCGTACAATAAAATATAGTCCCAATTCCAGTTCTGTGAAACCATTTCTGATAATGAAAGATATTTATGTTCACGAGTGAAATATAATTTAATCATAAGCTTAAATGTACAATTAGCCAGAAAGCGTTCAAGTTGATGATGGCTGAGCACCATTACAAGCGTAAAGCAGTGAACGTAAGATGTGTTATCGCCGTGCTGCTTCCAGCTTCACGAGATGTTCGCAGCTTGGTTCAGCGTGACATTAATAACAATTAAACGTGTCATCACATCTGTACAAATAAAAAAGGTAGAACTTGCGTTTCCAATTTAAATCCATTTGTTTTGTTTGTGTCTTTGTTGTTCAAGGTCGCATGCGAATCTTAGGTCATATGTGTGTTTTTTACGTTTATTTATCGTCGATATCGTTGCCCATATGAGCGACGCCTCTTGAAGAGAGTAGTCATTTGATATTTGGAGGATAGTGCAATGATACAGACAGAGACCCGTTCCAGAGTCTCTTCTGGTTCTTTTACGTGCACGGTGTAAAGCATCGACACGAGACCTCGGTTTAAAGTCCCACCTGAAAGACTTAATTTTATTAGGGTCAGACGTGGGATCGAACCTGTAATCCCTGGATTACCAGTCCAGCGTGTTACCACTGGACTACATATCCGTCTGGGAAATGGGTAGGCACCTTTTCGGCGAATATAGATAACTTATAAGTTGTGTTTGGCTGTAGTCTAGGAAACGGGGGGCTATGATATTCCTCGAATCGGAGATATTTCTTTCGATGATCAAGGTTTGCAAACATTTTTAATTTTTTTTATTTTATTTAAGTTTATTTAACGTCGCTACCGGTTTCCCATTTGAGCGACGGGCAGTTTACCTAACAACACCTTTCCTGGGCAGGCTCTAGCGGTTAACCAGTACTTGGTGCACCAACCTCCGTAAGAAACTGCCAACTTTTTCATATAAACGAGACACGGTCTGAGCGGGGCTCGAACCCGTGGCAACCATTTCGTCAAACATAAACTTCTTTAATGATTAATTGGTTTGCAACAAAATGGTTATGAGTCTACCCGGTATATATATAGTCTACACTATCTATTCGCCCGGTATATGTTCGCTATAATAGTAATATAGCACGCCGGACAACGTGATACTGTAAAGTAAGTAAAGTAATGTGTGTGTTTATTAGAGTGTAACCCCTATTGAAAGGGCCAGCCATTACTGACTTATGAGACACCTTTTTTAGAACATCAATATTTCTCGAATCCTATGCTTGAAGGTCAGGCGTTAAGCTGGTAGGCAATCGGTAACCATTATTTAACTAACTAGCTGGCGGCTCACCAACCGGACTCCTGACTAGGTTCGAACCTTCGACCTCCCGCTCCGTAGACGGACGCCTTAACCACTACGCCACGGTGGCATATTTAGACTGTGAACGTAATTTGTGTATTGAGGAGTATATTATATGGTAATAGAACACATAAGGATATACCGTGATTAATAGGGATCTGGTTGGTTGCTAGGGATTGCCCACGACTGGACACCAAATGAATTGGGGTTTATATCAAGCCACTGGAGTAATGATGCCAGCATATTTAACTAGGTTATCTGATTAACACCGACCGCGACCATTGGACTAAGATGTGTTAAATCGCTTGACGCGATTAACGGGAGAGTTGCGGGTGGATTTTATAACACTGTTAATGGCTGTTAATTGCATTAATGTGTTTTACGTTTGTTTATCGTCGCTACCGGTTGCCCATATGAGCGACGCCCACAATTAATATCGGGGCTTCATTAACTTATGTAATGTATTCAATGAGATGTGGCAGATACATGGCTGCTGATGGATACGCAGAGATCGAATGGGATTATAGATGAGGCAAGCAAGAAATTCGCGTTTTGTGTAATGGCCAGATTGGGAATGACAGTAATTACCAGAATTGATAGAGACAGAGACGGTGTCGATATATTCTGGGTATTTATATGAACACAACCAGTACTTACTGGTTATCAGTATTCACGATATCACGAGCCCCCCGTGTCACGCTACTATGTGACAGGTTAAAATGGCAAGAAGTTCTAGGTTCTTTCTGATCTGTATTTGAATTAATTGAAGAGATATACAGTTTTTATTCAACTGACTTAGATCGTAATCGATGCCACGCCAGTGTCTATATTTAAGAAATAATAAGTATCAACCGTGGTATATCGCAGAATAACAATGAGTTTGAAGTTCTTATGCGCAGAAATATATCTCTTACCGATATATTTCTACGCATAAGAACGACAAACGAGGGTTATTCTGCGATATACAACGGTTGATACTTATTATTTCGATTCTAACACGACTTACTTCTAATAATTTTAGACGAGAATTTTCTTCAAACGCCGTGCATTTGGCTTTCGAAATTTCCTCCCGCGTAAGGGGTGATGACGTTATATTTTATGGAAAATATCAATCTAGTGCATAAATGAACAAAAGTTGTAACTGATCAATAATTTTATTTATTTTGTCAAATAAAACTGTACAGAATAGTAACTGAAACGTTACTTAACAGAAAAACAAGAGGGACAAGAGATTATCTGATTCTAAAAATAGCTCACTTCCGCGAATTCCCACGGTAGTATTTACAAACATCACGTGACTTTCATTCATAAAGCTTTACACGCATTGTATACATGGAATAGCCAAAACACGGTGCGTGCGCAGCATAGTTCAAGGTAGGCATATCGCAGAATAACCCGAGGTAGATTTTACTCTACTAGTATGTATGTTATTAGCTGGGTCGTGTTAGAATAGTAATTATACTGTAAAAGAGCTATTGATTGAGGTGAATAGATTCAATATGTTTTATTAGGCAACGTAAACATACAATGTTTCTAGTTACATGATCAAATATATTAACATATAAGTTATCAACATGACATGGTTTGTATTTTAAGATACTATATACAACATAGTTTATGTTTGATGAAATGTTTGCCATGGGTTCGAGCCCCGCTCAGGCCGTGTCTCATTTATATGAAAAAGTTGGCAGTTTCTTACGCAGGTTGGTGCACCCAAGTACTGGTTAACCGCTGGAGCCTGCCCAGGAAAGGTGTTGTTAAGTAAACTGCCCGCCGGCGATATAACCCAAAATGGTGCTGATGCAGGTGTAAAACCCGAAATATAAATAAATATATACAATATAACATGACATCGATTGTACATATAGGAACTATGCTATATAGACACTACACAGCAGGAACAAACAAATACATGCATGAATGCGTATTTACAAGATTCTTAAAGTAGACAAATGCTTTATGCAATAGATATAAGTTTTATTTCTTAAATGACTTGGACCTTTCCCAATGTCCTCGTTTGTGTGTAGCTTGAATCTATCTCAATTCTAGTTAAATTCATCAGGTTTTGTATTACTGTGACAAGAAGCAAATGATCTCAGGGATACAGTGTCTGCAAATATTAATAGCAACCTAGATGAGACAGCACGATTTCAGTATAAAAAGCACAGCCATCTTGATAGACAATTCTCAGAAGACACGGCTATATAAGATATATTATTGTTTCTTTAATTTTCAATTATAAATCTCTTAGATCTGTCTGGAAAGTATTCACAGTTTTAATATCATATGCTGAATGGGATATCTTTTTAAGACTTCGAGAGGTAGTGGAGAGAATTTCAATAAACGAACACAGTTTTGAATTTAATTTGTGTTCAGCATTCTTGAATTAGGCATTGCACTTTATGTTTATGACTTTATATATGTCAAAGTCGGTTGATTTTGGTAGTTTAATCGTATTTTATTGCAAATCAATAGTAAATATGTCATGCACACATGGATACAATAAACTGGAGGACATAGAAAACGCACACCTACATTATATTCCAAAATGTTTAAAACTATGGATTTATATACTGTAGTTATTGTTTTTCATGTAAAGAAACACTTATCCGTCTGTGCGTTTTCTATGTCCTCTAGTATATATACTATGGACATGCAAATGGCTTAGGGCAATGTTAATTTTGTTTCACGAACTGCAAACACGCAACTTATAACATTTGAATTAAGTCAAAACTGTGTATATCGACAGATGACTAACCTTGAATAATAATAATATGGACGTTGAAAACTATAACCCTAAATTTACATTTCCAAAATTAAACATGCGGGGCGTAATATACTTTTTACGAATACCTATGCACCTGAATATTATTATATTTCGGGTTTTACGCCTGCATCAGCACCATTTGTGGGCTATATCGCCGGCGGGCAGTTTTACCTAACAACACCTTTCCTGGGCAGGCTCCAGCGGTTAACCAGTACTTGGGTGCACCAACATCCGTGAGAAACTTCAAACCTTTTCATGTAAATGAAACACGGTCTGAACGGGGCTCGAACCCGTGACCTGACCATCAGTGATGATAGGTGACAGTGGTATACAAGTCAGCGACCTTAACCACTCGACCACGGAGGCGGACTAATGCACGTGAATAACGAACACGACAATATAACCGTATATACATGACGCGATGGCAATAAACCGTGCGTTAATAGACGCTCTTATAAAACTATGTGAATTTTAAAAGTTTATATGCTCCAGTTGTTTGCAAACCAAAACATTACATCTACAGTCTAACTACTGTCGTCTACATGAATAGTATTTCAATTCACAATCCCATTACACCTAATCACGCGTAGCAATATTGTACCATGGGGAATTCACAATCGGACTACACTTTTTCATCTAAAACGTACATCTACTCTGGAGGAGAAGAATTATACAAGACTCTTTCTTTCATTCTAATCCCTTTTCTGTATTTTGATATGTATAATGTATGCATTGTTCAATATGTATTATATTGGGAAATAAAATATGTTTAGACTAAACAAAAATGTTTCGTAGACTTATTTTGGTTTAATCTACTGAAGCAAATACTGCGTGTGTTCTGGAACTATGCTTACACGAAAAAGAAAGTGTGCACAGTGGGTCTCTGTCTGTATCATTGCACTATCCTACAAACATCTAAAATGACTAATCTCTTCAGAAGGCGTCGCTCATATGGGCAACCGGTAGCAACTGTATTCATGACGTTACTAAATAATAATAAGGAATACAGTCTACATCCGTTATGTCAAAGTCGGTTATGTCGAATTTCCCGGTTATCTCGAAGTCGGATCAAAGTCTTGTTTCAGACACTATCATGTTACATATAACTGGCTACGTTTATATATAATTTCGTTAAGTCAAACGTCGGTTATGTCGAAGTATTTTGTTCGGTCCGACGGAATTCGACATAACGGATGTAGACTGTATTTCACATGTATATGCATATTTGGACTACTGTGTTGATGATCAATGCTCATATTGATAGCCTGTTCATTTCTTATCCTGTTCATTTCTATTGTATTTAAAATATTGGAGTCATTTATTTATAGAGACTTCAATTTCATAACTATTAAGTAATTGGTTTTAACCATACAACATTTCGAAGAGTTTATACATTTATAGTGTGTGTTCGTTACAATTAAGCGCATCAAATATTTTTATTTATTTTATGCTAATTGATGAAATACAGTGTTCTATCAGTGAGATATAATCCATATCACTCACTGCATATCACTCACTGTATTTTGCCGGACTACTTTTTTATAATCTTCCATCCCAATACACTATTCTTCACCGTGTCACACGTGTAATTTAATTTTCACCGTTTACCTGGCTTCAATGACACTATTTACCGGTATTATTGGTTTTGTTATGAAACAAATCAAAAGCGAAATACAACTGACAATGTCTCGAATTTTGTCACTGCAAATTGTAACAATAAATCCAATAAATGTGTTCATGTATTTTTCCTCGATTTAACTTTAAATTCAAGATGGCGGCATATTTGTGTATCGACTCACGACTTATAGTCGTCAATGTATTCATCCGCTCAAAAATGTGTTTATTTATTAGTGAATATGGAATATATCTCACCTCGAAGTGAGAACATTTTAATATTTTCACTCGCGCTACCCGTTCGTGAACATATTTGAAATTTCCTCACTTCTCAGTGAGATATATTCCATATTCACTCAAAACAAACAAATATCCTCTATATCTTTACACATATAATTACTGCCATTCACGCTATATAGTTATTATGCAACATCTAGATTACTTGTCTGTGTAATAGGATGACAGGGGATTAGTGTCAGATACGCTTAAACATTAATTATTTGTTTTATTACATATGTGTGTACATCATAAAAGTGTCGGATTGGGACCCAAGTAACTTGCCACAAAGGTAATTGCGTGGGCGTTCTTGGTCCATGAAGATTACAAATTCACCCATTGGCTGCCCAATCTTGGTAGGCGTGCGTTCTAACTGCGCATGTGCAGATCCATCCATCGCTAGTTAAAATACCCCAAGATTCTGGATGCATTGTGCTTAATCCAGAATCTGAAACAGATTAAATAAATAAAAATTAAACTTTTCGTAACATTTAAATTGTGAGGTGGATCTTTTAATAATAGCCCGACCCGTCCCGGTACCTCACGCCGAGCGACTTTCCACACACTACACTACAAACTAAACACACGTACAAGAGCAGCAAAATGAAGCAGGGTCGGCAATATGTAGTTTGCTTCGGTTATCCTCTGTTAATATGACTAAGCTCTGTTAATATGGCAAAGCTCTGTTAATATGGCTAAGCTCTGTTAATATGGCTAAGCTCTGTTAATATGGCTAAGTTCTGTTAATATGGCTAAGCTCTGTTAATATGGCTAAGCTCTGTTAATATGACTAAGCTTGGTACTACACGTTGAGTTGATACTTAGACATATAGACGTATCAGTAGTCCAGTGGTTAACTCGTTGAACTGCGAACCCAGGAATCGCAGGTTCGATCCCCCATCTGACACTAATAATATATTAACAGTCATTCAGATGGTACTATACACCGACGATTCATGCATGTTAGCCTAGGAACAGGCGTCGATATATTTTGCCTGATCAGTCAAATAAATATATTTTAACACCGAGACTATTAATTGGGCCGTACTGAGTTTCTGATCATATCAACGCCTGGGGAAACTTGGGGGATTGTCCGTGTAATTATTGACTAGAATTAATCCAATTAATAGGCCTATTAGCACGTGACTTAATTAATGACGTAGGCCTACTTGAATCGAAAGCGAGGCACTGCAATGTAGACAGAACTTTATAATTGGCCGCCATTGTTTACGGGTCAACGGAACGATAAATAGTTTTAAAAAGTAAAATGTGCGTCGGATTTGACATATTTACTCAAGATTTAAGTCGTCGTTACTTCAATTACGCCGAATCGACCTATTACCATGTCATTTTGCCAGAAGTTAAAAAGTGAAAAATCGACAGACTGGCACCCAGGCTACAGGCATGTAATCAAATATGAATGCTTCTGCCAGTCTCCTGTATCTTGAACAATCATCCAACAATAAGGCGTCGCCCCGATTAACCTGAAGGCGTCACCCCGATTAACATGAAGGCGTCGCCCCGATTAACCTGAAAGCGTCGCCCCGATTAACCTGAAGGCGTCGCCCCGATTAACATGAAGGCGTCGCCCCGATTAACCTGAAGGCGTCGCCCCGATTAACACGAAGGCGTCGCCCCGATTAACACGAAGGCGTCGCCCCGATTAACCTGAAGGCGTCACCCCGATTAACCTGAAGGCGCCACCACGATTAACATGACGGCGTCGCCCCGATAAACACGAAGGCGTCGCCCCGATTGACCTGAAGGCATCGCCCTGATTAACATGAAGGCGTCGCCCCGATTAACCTGAAGGCGTCACCCCGATTAACCTGAAGGCGCCACCACGATTAACATGACGGCGTCGCCCCGATAAACACGAAGGCGTCGCCCCGATTGACCTGAAGGCATCGCCCTGATTAACATGAAGGCGTCGCCCCGATTAACATGAAGGCGTCGCCCCGATTAACATGAAGGCGTCGCCCCGATTAACACGAAGGCGTCGCCCCGATTAACACGAATGCGTCGCCCCGATTAACACGAAGGCGTCGCCCCGATTAACATGAAGGCGTCGCCCCGATTACCATGAAGGCGTCGCCCCGATTAACCTGAAGGCGTCGCCCCGATTAACACGAAGGCGTCGCCCCGACTAACCTGAAGGCGTCACCCCGATTAACCTGAAGGCGCCACCACGATTAACATGAAGGCGTCGCCCCGATCAACACGAAGGCGTCGCCCCGATTGACCTGAAGGCGTCGCCCCGATTAACATGAAGGCGTCGTCCCGATTAACCTGAAGGCGTCGCCCCGATTAACATGAAGGCGTCGCCCCGATTAACACGAAGGCGTCGCCCCGATTAACACGAAGGCGTCGCCCCGATTAACACGAAGGCGTCGCCCCGATTAACATGAAGGCGTCGCCCCGATTAACATGAAGGCGTTGCCCCGATTAACATGAAGGCGTCGCCCCGATTAACATGAAGGCGTCGCCCCGATTAACCTGAGGGCGTCGCCCCGATTAACATGAAGGCGTCGTCACGATTAACCTGAAGGTGTCGCCCCGATTAACCTGAAGGCGTCGCCCCGATTAACATGAAGGCGTCACCCCGATTAACCTGAAGGCGTCACCACGATTAACCTGAAGGCGTCACCCCAATTAACCTGAAGGCGTCACCCCGATTAACCTGAAGGCGTCACCACGATTAACATGAAGGCGTCACAACGATTAACCTGGAGGTGTTGCCCCGATTAAGATGATGGCGTCGCCCCGATTAACATGAAGGCGTCACCACGATTAACATGAAGGCGTCACCCGATTAACCTGAAGGCGTCGCCCCGATTAACATGAAGGCGTCACCACGATTAACCTGAAGGCGTCGCCCCGATTAAGCTGAAGGCGACGCCCCGATTAACATGAAGGCGTTGCCCCGATTAACCTGAAGGCGTCGCCCCGATTAACATGAAGGCATCGCCCCGATTAACCTGAAGGCGTCGCCCCGATTAACCCGAAGGCGTCGCCCCGATTAACCTGAAGGCGTCACCACGATTAACATGAAGGCGTCACCCCGATTAACCTGAAGGCGTCGCCCCGATTAACATGAAGGCGTCACCACGTTTAACATGAAGGCGTCGCACCGATTAACCTGAAGGCGTCTCCCCGATTAACATGAAGGCGTCGCCCCGATTAACATGAAGGCGTCGCCCCGATTAACCTGAAGGCGTCGCCCCGATTAACCTGAAGGCGTCACCCCGATTAACCTGAAGGCGTTACCCCGATTAACATGAAGGCGTCGCCCCGATTAACCTGAAGGCGTCGCCCCGATTAACCTGAAGGCGTCGCCCCGATTAACCTGAAGGCGTCGCCCCGATTAACCTGAAGGCGTCACCACGATTAACATGAAGGCGTCACCCCGATTAACCTGAAGGCGTCACCACGATTAACCTGAAGGCGTCACCCCGATTAACCTGAAGGCGTCGCCCCGATTAACATGAAGGCGTCACCACGTTTAACATGAAGGCGTCACACCGATTAACCTGAAGGCGTCTCCCCGATTAACATGAAGGCGTCGCCCCGATTAACATGAAGGCGTCGCCCCGATTAACCTGAAGGCGTCGCCCCGATTAACCTGAAGGCGTCACCCCGATTAACCTGAAGGCGTTACCCCGATTAACATGAAGGCGTCGCCCCGATTAACCTGAAGGCGTCGCCCCGATTAACCTGAAGGCGTCGCCCCGATTAACCTGAAGGCGTCGCCCCGATTAACCTGAAGGCGTCACCACGATTAACATGAAGGCGTCACCCCGATTAACATGAAGGCGTCGCCCCGATTAACCTGAAGGCGTCGCCCCGATTAACCTGAAGGCGTCACCACGATTAACATGAAGGCGTCACCCCGATTAACCTGAAGGCGTCGCCCCGATTAACATGAAGGCGTCACCACGTTTAACATGAAGGCGTCACACCGATTAACCTGAAGGCGTCTCCCCGATTAACATGAAGGCGTCGCCCCGATTAACATGAAGGCGTCGCCCCGATTAACCTGAAGGCGTCGCCCCGATTAACCTGAAGGCGTCACCCCGATTAACCTGAAGGCGTCGCCCCGATTAACATGAAGGCGTCGCCCCGATTAACCTGAAGGCGTCGCCCCGATTAACCTGAAGGCGTCGCCCCGATTAACCTGAATGCGTCACCACGATTAACATGAAGGCGTCACCCCGATTAACCTGAAGGCGTCGCCCCGATTAACATGAAGGCGTCACCACGTTTAACATGAAGGCGTCGCACCGATTAACCTGAAGGCGTCTCCCCGATTAACATGAAGGCGTCGCCCCGATTAACATGAAGGCGTCGTCCCGATTAACCTGAAGGCGTCGCGCCGATTAACCTGAAGGCGTCACCCCGATTAACCTGAAGGCGTTACCCCGATTAACATGAAGGCGTCGCCCCGATTGACCTGAAGGCGTCGCCCTGATTAACCAGGGGGCGATATAAAAACGCAGTCAGTCGGAACAACTAGTGAGCTGCAGTCTATGCTATCTTCATGCAACGTGGTGAAAATGCATGCTATACTATAGAAAACATGAATTAATTAATAAAACCAAATGACTTACTGTAAATGCAATGAATAAAAAGCCGTGTAATATTATACGGTGAAAGATTTCTTGTTAAATGTCAAAGTTGGAAAGTAGGGTTGGAATTATAGCATTGGCGACGCCTGTCAATCCTACGTGAAATATTGCTCGGCTAAATGCTGTACTTGAAGTGTCGGGCGACAGGATGAATTGTATTCTAATGAGCAGTCGAATATCGGATGTATTTCTGCCTCTGTGTTTCTATGCTTTCTCACACACTCCCGATATAGACAGTAACTAACGAAGTATTGTTTTTATTATTAGTTCATCAATAGTATTAGATAGTAGGGATGGCAACGAATATCTGAATACTATTCCAGTATTCGAATATTCGGAAAAAATATTATATTGTCCTCAAAAACGCCACCCGCTCAGCCACACGTTTGGAAATGTTTGAATCGCTCTGAGAATAAGAAAACTGCTAGGTGTAATCTATGCAAATTGGATTTAATATATTCTGGTACAATAATAATCGGAATAATCATTTGAAGAAGATGATGTTTACGCGTAAACAGAAATTAGGTTTGGCAATTTGAGTTTGAGTGATTTTGAGTTTTTGATAGAGTTCTATCGAATATTCGAATACCTTCCCAACCGAATATTCGAATAGTTTAATCGCTATTCGTTGCCATCCCTATTAAATAGTATTAAAGTGTACGTATTTGACCAATATTTGACGCCCAATGATCATAAATCAATTGAAAACCAGTGCCCGTAATTGTTGTGTCAGTCATAGGAGTGACGTCATAGTATGGATACACTATTAGACAGAACGTCATTACGTATTTCTGGTTATTTGTGGAATCCGATTTTATACAGTTTTTTTTATTATTTCGAAATACTTCTGGTGGTTCAAAGATGACATATGAAATATTGTATGTCTGGTTGTAATAATTTTCATAAAATATATGTTATGTTATATTTCGGGTTTTACGCCTGCATCAGCACCATTTTGGGCTATATCGCCGGCGGGCAGTTTATCTAACAACACCTTTCCTGATCAGGCTCCAGGGGTTAACCAGTACTTGGGTGAACCAACCTACGTATGAAACTGCCAACTTTTTCATATAAATGAGACACGGCCTGAGCGGGGCTCGAACCCGTGACCATCAGTGATGATAGGTTACAGTGGTATACAAGTCAGCGACCGTAACCACTCATAAAATATAAATAATATTTCTAGTACGAGCATTCCACGGGTTCAGAACGAGTGTAGCAGAGATTATTACGTGCCATTCTTAGGGATGTAGAATAACAGAAAGTGATGTGTCGGCTTAATTTTTGGGGATGCTCTCTGGTACGCCTAATTCGTGAAGGGCCGTAACTAATGTTGCTAGAACTTGTGGCCCGATCCGTTTGCCTTTATTTAATGTGTCATGTGTTGTATTCACATGTATATGTAAAACGAATCGAGCAATAAAATATGATTAAACTAAACCAAGCGTCTATATAACTCTGATATTTTGCTTCAGCTAGATTGTCGCATGTGCGTTTTGGCGTATACTTCTTACAGGGTCAGCAGCCCCACATTTCACATCCGTTCGATGCGATCATATAACACACCTTCTTACTCTCCCTGGCTTCCGGTTTGATTGCAATTGTTGGCATTATTACTGTTTAATTATTTGGTAAAAAGTGTAAGTCGCGGCCTAGACGGCTTATTGGAAGCTACGCCACAGACTCTAAAACTGTGCCGAAGTTACATGATAATAAATGTATATTTGCATTAGTTCGCCACTATACGTTTTATCTTTAAGCCACATATACACATGATTGGGCATATGAGCTTTCATAAAGGTGTTCCAATGAACTATATATGTATCTTGCTTCGTATGTTTGAGTTACAAGCATGTCTATATAATTTAGCACTCAATGAGAGTGGACTCTTCACTGACCCCCCTCCTGACAACATGTCTTGATCGAGTTGTTGCTAAAAGCTGAATTATTTCCTACTAGATCAAGCATGTACTATATCCACATAGTGTCATAAAAATCCATCAACACATTTATTAATTGTCCTTTTCCCACAGACGGACACACGGACATACACATGGCTATACAATCAAACCTGTGTTAGTGGTCAACTCCATTAAGCAGCCAACCTGTATTAGGCAGCCAATTTCCAGATTCCCAATCGGTTGTTTTGTTATATACTTGACCTCTATTAAGCAGCCACCTGTGCTAAGCAGCCACTTTTCTGACTCCTTTGGTTGGCTGCTTAAGACACAGTTGACTGTACATCAATACAGATGCAACCCAGTATAATAATGATATTCACAACACTTATACAAGGGATAGAACATTTAAATTGTCATATTTCCCATACTAATATAGCAAATCGTTTAGCAAACCATACAGTTGTTTCTTTATATATTTCGTCTTAGAGTCACCAATTCAGCGAAGGTTATATTGAGACATCCCGTCTCTTAGCCTGGGTTCCAGTCTTCTGGCAAAATGACATGATATAAGAAACTGTTAAAACTATATTTATTTGACTGTCCAGGCAAATACCGACGCCTGTTCCCAGGCTACCCGCCTCTATATGGATGAGAGAAACCAAAGGTATCATAATTATCTAGTATTGTTTCGGGTACTGGTGGGTAAGCATCTTCAGCTGATAGCTTCTTCACATGACATACACTGAGAGGACAATACCATTGAAAGCATACATGTGTCCGTATGTCTTCAACACATTCTATCCTGTGAAAATAAAAGAATAACATGAGAAATTGTATATGTAACGCTACCTTTTTGTTTGGCTTTATCCTCGAATGCACTGACTCCCTTTTCGCCATAGTTCCCGTCATCAGCTAGAGTACTAACGTAATTCCAGCCAAACTTGGCAGCAATCTCCACCATTGCACTGGCTTGAAACGAATCAGGAGGAACGACTCTAGAGAAGTACTCGAACCTGGATTTGTCGCTAAGGTCAATACTCGTAGACGCGTAGCTTATTTGCGGGATCTGAAACAATCAACGATATAGGTAACCTACACGTAAATATCATTGTAGACGATTGCAAAACTATCAACGATATAGGTAACCTACACGTAAATCTCATTGTAGACGATTGCAAAACTATCAACGATATTGATAACATACATAGGTCACTCTCACTCGCCTCACTGTCGTCAACGTGTCTTAAAACGTGCTTGTCGTCGAATAGAAAGACAACAGCTATATATTTATGTTGACCACACTACCACAAACTAATCATGGGCGGCTAGTATGGAGAACATTGAAGCCCAAACACAAGTAGATTGATACATGAGCGTTTTCTATAAGCCATACAACATATCAGGTCTACAAGGCACACACATTTCTAATGGAAACAATAGTTACGTAAACGTAGTTGGCAATATATTTCGAAATATCTGGGCGTATAATATATTTTATATATATATATATATATTTATCATTCATATACACACGTGTCCTAGTGTTAACCTTTGGTGACTTTGTAAGTAGATATTCATAAAATGGTATAATTTATAATTAATAATTTCACCAAAAAGCATGTCACCTGTAGACAGATCTTCAGGATTTTACATAAAATCGGAACACATATTCCGTCGGACCGAATAAAATACTTCGACATAACCGAAGTTTGACGTAACGAAATTCGATATAAACAGATACAGTTATATGTAAAATGATAGTGTCTGAAACGGGACTTTACTCCGACTTCGAGATAACCGAATAATTCGACATAACCGACTTTGACATAATGGATGTAGACTGTATAAATTAAATATGGAAATATGAGATATTAAGCGCAACAATAAGCGTTCGCTCCATTGATAAGACAAAAGCATAGAGATGTCTTAAAGCTCTGATAGTGCTCATTTTGATACCGACTACCATAACCGATTACGGAGACAAATAAATGAGGTTACTCCTAATGGGCTCCGTAAAATTAAATTCATTGAAAATATAAAGATTATAAAGAAAACTACAGGTGTATTTGATTCAATGTGTATTTTTGTTTAAATGTCTAAGTGATTACATTGGTATTGTTCATTGGTTTCATGAAATTGCAAAGTGTGAATAAGTACATAAATGTTGTTATGTAAATGTTGATATGCAAATGTTGTTATGCAAATGTTGTTACGTAAATGTTATGTAATGTTGATATGTAAATGTTATGTAAATGTTGATATATAAATGTTTTATGTAAATGTTGATAAGTAAATGTTGATATGTAAATTGGGTCATGTAAATGTTGATATACAATGTTGATATGTAAATGTTGATATGTACATGTTATGTAAATGTTGATATGTAATGGTTGCTATTTAAATGTTGTTATGTAAATGTTGTTACGTAAATGTTATGTAAATGTTGATATGTAAATGTTGATATGTAAATGTTTTTATGTAAATGTTGTTATGTAAATGTTGATAAGTAAATGTTGATAAGTAAATGTTAAGTAAATGTTGATAAGTAAATATTGATATGTAAATGGTGTCATGTAAATGTTGATATACAATGTTGATATGTAAATGTTGATATGTAAATGTTATGTAAATGTTGATATGTAAATGTTGATATGTAAATGTTATGTAAATGTTGATATGTAAATGTTATGTAAATGTTGATATGTAAAGGTTGCTATGTAAATGTTGATATGTAAAGGTTGCTATGTAAATGTTGATATCATTTAAATAAAAGAGACAACAAGCAAAGAATATTTCAGCAGCCCGTTCTAATTAATAACACTAGTCGGGCTTTAGTCATGAATAAAACACATGCTTTAGCTAGACTACAATGGATACCCAGAGATCAATCCAATAATTTTCACATTTGTTCAGAAAGCTGCCAGAAATATGTACAGTTGTTTAAAACATCATAGAGTACGTAACGTCACTTTTGTCAGTCTGAGACCATACATCAGAGCATAAGTAATTCATATTTCAATCTTTGACCAAACTTAATTGCTCGGCTTCATTATTGGTGGAGAGGTGTCCGTCAGGGTGGTGCGATATCCCACTTCATCATTTTACAGTCACCAACATTTGAATGGTATCTTAAATGTATTGGGATATATCTTAATTAGGACGAGGGTGTGGAAATGCGAGCAACAAATGATGCATATAATAATAAAAAAAGTTTTGTCTCCTATTTTTCTTTACATTTATTTACTTTGATATTTATTGTGTCATTTGGATCATTTGATCCGATAGCTATGTACGCTACTACTTAAAAAAAATCATAGAACAAGTCTGCTTATTCTGTTACTAAGTGCTATCTGTGTGTTTTTGAAAGCAGTACGATATGCCTAAAGCAGCATTACATCGTAATAAAGGTTGTTTTGGGTAAAATATAAATACTAATGTGTGTGTGTTTACAAAAATCGAAATAGTCGCTCAGTCGCGCGAATTTGTTTATCTACACACGAAATGTAAACACGCACAGCGCGCATGCGTGAAACAACAGAGGATGTAGAAAACAACGTATATATTTCGAACATGAAAGACTATCTATCTATCTTCCTCTAATGTCGAACCCCTTGCGGGGATGTAGAAATGTCCCTAAAAGACTTAGCTAACAGAGGTATAAATCAACATATCGAGTAATTTAATTTAAAAAAGACAACGTGGGACAAATGGGGACGATGCATTCCGAATGCAAACAAGTGCGGACGATGCGTTCCGGTTGTAAACAAGTGCGTGACTGATCGACTCGGAAAGTCCTACTTTCGGTTTCGAGTTTGTTTTATGGCAAAAAAACACTGTTTACCAAATGAACATAAGCATACAAAGTATATTGTTAGAATGTGTAGCAGCATTGCTACCCATACGTAAAATTTTTTCAAATATCTTTTATTTCATACGATGTAATGCTGCTTTAAACTAAATTAATTAGACATTCGGAAATTAATAGTGTATCATTGCCACGCTAGCTGATTACATTAATATCATAACCTTCGACTAATGTTTTAATAAAAAAGGAGTGTTCATAATAAAGCATATAAATTTAATTTGGAAATAATTAAAAGAAATGTTATATTTTTGTAAAAATAAACGATTAACACCATGTATCTCAGTCAAATACAAACATATCAACTTGGAACAAACACTAACAACCACACATTTAAAGCGACATTACATCGCAAAAATCAAATGCATTTTGTCATGTATTAATGCATTGCTACTACAAATTCTTCTGAATACATTCGAACCCTAACATTGAATCTATGTTTTTGTGGTCTACAAACCTTCAAGAGTGAAAGTAGGATTTTATATAACGGTCATACACGCTCCTGAATTGACGTTTGTTGTCATTGAAGTCAATACTAAACATAGGATACTTTCGTTTATAGATACTTTAACTAAGATTAGTCTACAAATAAATATGCATAGGCACACATGTGAGATATGACGGTAATTATGTACCATACCTCGTGTTATTCAGGATAAACTTTTTGTATTACGCGTGAATGTTGACCATATTTACATTATTTTGTTATGTCAATAAACCGCGTAAACGACGTTTGTTTATTTGTTGAAATACTCAGTTTTTGATGCACATATTTGGGGAAAATATTATACCATATAATATGAAAATTACATTCTGCAGACATTTGTGTTTTCACTGTCGCTTTAAGAATCGTTCTGCAATCTAGCAATACAGGCGGGTTAGTGCTCTGCGGTTAGATACGATGTCAATTTATGTGGACTAATCCCCTGATCACGAGTCAGTCTGTACAAAGCAATAGTAGTGTAGTAGTGTATACCACGTTGTGCTCTGTATTCCATACATAACACACCTAATCCAATCACGGTGGTAGGCCTACATGGGACAACATTGTTCTTGTGCAGAATCACTGCATGAACTAGTTAATCCGATTGAGATTCAAGTACAAGATTGGAACATTCGATATATTTAATATGGAATGCAGTTGCGGATAGAAGAAACATCTGTGTGTTTTACGTTTATTTATCGTCGCTACCGGTACCCATATGAGCGACGCCTCCTGAAGAGATTAGTCATTTTAGATGTTTGGAGGATAGTGCAATGATACAGAGAGAGACCCATTCCAGAGTCTCTTCTGGTTCGTTTACGTGCACGGTGTAAAGCACCGACACGAGACCTCGGTTTAACGTCCCATCTGAAATACTGTTAATTGTATTAGGGTCAGACGTGGGATCGAAGAAACATCTCAAACAGCGTGGATGATTCATTGAAACAAATAAAAGAGGAAAATGTAACCAGACGCTTTTTTAAAAATCATATTTAGATAATCGTTAGATACAATAATTTGTATTGAACAATAATCAAGCTGTCTACCCAAGGTTGTAAGGATTGCGGACTGGTCGATACACAGAACAATGTTCTCTGTAAGACGTCTCTGAAACTATATCTAGATCTACTGACACATTTAATGTTGTAGAAATGACACGTCTTGGTGCTGGAGATAACACAGCTGTAGATTGGTTTTGCGGAATAGGTATTAAATATATCACATTTGTATCTGATTTATTGTTTTATTTCCTCTTCAGAAATAGGAAGATGCAGTGCAGGCGAGAGCCCCGTGTTGTTCCCAAGTTGCATTGTTAATACGACGTGGTAAATATGATTTACGCACATTCCGTTCTTCACTATTATAAGCGGACGGGATACAAAAGCGTCAACTTTGGAACGCCCCACGATTGACAAGCCACACGGGAACACTCGGAAGCAATCGGTAATACTAATTTGCATACGGTGCGTTTTTGTCTTCAGAACTTATTTAAATTACAATCACGTGACTAGAATGTGAGTGGCAGCGGACAAAGCCGTCCGACTTTTAGCCAAATTCCGGATAATAGTTGTATAAAAAAGACGTGGATAGTACAACATGTTTTCAGACGGATCTGTAGTCAAGTGGTTAACACGATGGACTGGGAATGAATCCAGGCATCGTAGGTTAGATCCCCCAGTCTGACCCTAATAAAATTAACAGACTTTCAGATGTGACTTTAAACCGGGGTCTCGTGTCGGTGCTTTACACCTTGCACGTAAAAGAACAAGAGGAGACTCTGGAATGGGTCTCTGTCTGTATAATTGCATTATCCTCCAAACATCTAAAATGACTAATCTCTCCAGGAGGCGTCGCTCATATGGACAACCGGTAGCGACAATAAACAAACGTAAAACGCACAAAAACGTTGTCTTTTCGAGTACATTTTAAAGGTCTTTGTTTGCATGTCTTTACTAAGAAAAGTATGTAACAATTGATTTATAATGAGTTATATTATGTGTTATGTTATATTTCGGGTTTTACGCCTGCATCAGCACCATTTCGGGCTATATCGCCGGCGGGCAGTTTACCTAACAACACCTTTCCTGGGTAGGCTCCAGCGGTTAACCAGTACTTGGGTGCACCAACCTCCGTAAGAATCTGCTAACTTTTTCATATAAATGAGACACGGCCTGAGCGGGGCTCGAACCCGTGACCATCAGTGATGATAGGTTACAGTGATATACAAGTCAGCGACCTTAACCACTCGACCACAGAGGCGGACGAACATAATTATATACATGTATTATAAGACTTAATAAAAATAGGCTACTCTTATAGAAGATTGCATAACTTTGGTAACAACAGGAAACGTACACACATTACTAATGTGTTTATTAAAATAATTATTATATAACCCAGAAACTAAATTGGTTACGATAGTACATGCATCTATTTATTCATTTTTGAATAATACAAGAAGCTGCAAATTCCAGGAACAACTTAGGTACTGTTTGGAGATTTTGTCGATCATTTGACATTTGACGAGCTCTGTGTTCGGAGATCATTCCTCGAGGTTATAAAACTTTTCTCCTATCTCAAACTCAGTCTGGTTCAGCTGACAGTAATAACTCAGAATCATCCAAACAAATCATCTGAGCTTGAGCTTGAGATCTGAGAAAAGTGTTATAACCTCGGGCACATGACTTGTGGGTAGCCTGGCGGTCAGAACTTTTGGTGTACCGACATTCCTAGAAAATACAAATACTATATTGGCCAAAATGGTTGGAAATCTTAAAATATAAAGAAGATTTGAATGGCGTTAGTCAAAGAGTGGAACTACATATCTCGGTGCTGTATATATGTGATGCGTATGTTGGACGTGCGCTGTATATGTGTGATGCGTATGTTGGACGTGCGCTGTATATGTGTGATGCGTATGTTGGACGTGCGCTGTATATGTGTGATGCGTATGTTGGACGTGCGCTGTATATGTGATGTGTATGTTGGACGTGCGCTGTATATGTGATGTGTATGTTGGACGTGCACGTAATGTATGCGTATGTTGGACGTGCGCTGTGTATGTGATGCGTATGTTGGACGTGCGCTGTATATGATGTGTATGTTGGACGTGCGCTGTGTATGTTGGACGTGCGCTGTGTATGTGATGCGTATGTTGGACGTGCGCTGTATATGTGATGCGTATGTTGGACGTGCGCTGTGTATGTGATGCGTGTGCTGGACGTGCGCTGTATATGTGATGCGTATGTTGGACGTGCGCTGTGTATGTGATGTGTGTGCTGGACGTGCGCTGTATATGTGATGCGTATGTTTTGACGTGCACTGTATATGTGATGCGTGTGCTGGACGTGCGCTGTATATGTGATGCATGTGTCGCTTTGGGTGCAATCAAACTCTGAATACGTAATGTACAACATACTGTAATGCCCAATTCGATAGAACATCCAGCGATTACTTTTGGATAACCCCTGGCAATAATGTGATGTCATAAACCCGAAAGCAATTCTGAAAATGATTTGGCATATTGGCTTAATTTCCCAGCATCCCACGTTATGTCTTTTTCTTGCTAATTCCTAATTACAATCTATGGTTAGTTTCTAAATGACTGGCGTTGATTTCACGGGCTTTAAATCTAATAAAGCAGGCGTTGAATTTATTCTAAGATGGGAAGCTTGCATGAAGAGAAGACAAGCTTTTAACCGATTTAAGTCATATTTATATTCAAAAATACGAAATTGAATTGTTATGCGAGTTTTTTTATGCCAGGAATTTAAATGAAACATGCTAAACAGTATGTACGTACAGTACTTGATTTTAGCTGTCCGATTTGCACACTCGCTTTCTCCAATGCAACCCGGGACCGGGAAGTATGCGAGATGGTACGGTGGTCGCCAGATGGAACAGGTGGGTTTTCTCCGGGTCCCCCCACACGAATGATCACACGGAGGTTGGTGCGCCATACTGGTTAATCGCTGACGCATGCCCAGGACAGGTGTTGTTAGGTAAACTGCCCGTCGCTCAAACGGGCAATCGGTAGCGACGATAAATAAACGTAAATAAAAAAAAAGAGTTTAAATCGGAAAATGACTTTAAATAAAACTATGCACGTTCATAAATACGATGGCATCTAGAAAACATGCTAGGAGGAAATGTTCTCATGAAATGTTAAGATTCAGAAAAGTGCGGTTAATGGACACTAGCGTTCGTCTATTTGGCTTTAGTAGGTTTCTGGGAGGAATTATTTCTACTGATTAGTGAGGTTTGTTGGTGTTTGGGATACGGGAACTCGGTAATATCTGTACACCAATCAATCTCTTCCAATCATTAGCGCCAGTAACACCATCACACATTGTCGTCTGCTAATTTTAAAATATTCCTTTCTAGGAATATATTGCTAGTGCCAGTAGTACTTACTATCAATAGATGCTTTCTGAGGAATTGATATGCAGCCAGGGGTTCAATTGATAGGATTCTAGCATAATTAACTGTAATGGCTTGTATGCGTTTGTATGTACATATGGCATACACCCATACCATGTACTGTTAGCTATGTAGGTCAGGGCAACCACATTGCTCCAAGATGTGCTAACACACCACCAAGATGTGCTAAAACACCACCAAGATGTGCTAAAATACCACCTTGCGGGGACCTAGACATGTTTCCTGGGCATGCTTAGCCGACCATAGCGGTTAACCAGTACTAAGCAATGTGTGTGTGAGGTGCCTTGCTCAATGACACTACATACGTGGCCTGACCGAGTATCGAACCCGGACCGTTCGATTCCAATTCCGACGCTCTACCATTGGACCACGGACGCCATACATGGGATCTTTTTATATAAGTGTGTGTTTTAAGTAAGATATAAGCTCTCATAATGCCAATAGTTTACATATTGGATCGTTTTCTGCTGATATCCTATACAAGTACCAGCTTATGGTGACAGTTTGGTCGATCGCTCACAGTGCCAACACATTAAATAATTCTGAACAATTTCTCGATAGTATTTGATAATCTTAAAGACACACCCAACATACTTTCATATCTCACAAAATGCAAGCACTGTAATGTCACACATGGTGGGTTTTCTCTGATTATCGAGAACACAACACTCACCCGATTAACTAGCGACTCGCTCTGTGTATATTTCGTAAGACGGGCCAATTCGTGATCTATCCTATACCTGCCACACATTATACTGTGAATTGCGTGTGTGTTCTACGTTTATGTATCGTCGCTACCGGTACTATGAGCGACGCCTCCTGAAGAGATTAGTCATTTTACATTTTTGGAGGATAGTGCAATGATACAAACAGAGACCCATTCCTGAGTCTCCTCTGGTTCTTTTATATGCACGGTGTACAGCACCGACACGAGACCTCGGTTTAATGTCCCATCTGAAAGACCGTTAATTTTATTAGGGTCAGACGGGGGATCGAACCTGCGATCCCTGGATTACCAGTCCGGCGTGTTACCGCTGGACTACATATCCGTCTGTAGTTTACATATTGGATCGCTTACGGCTTATATCCTATACAAGTACCAGATTATTGTGACAGTTTGGTCCATCCGTCATGCTAGTACGAAGGTATGGATTTATGTTTGGTTTGTCACATAATGTTTGTGTATTTAACTATTTGAATATAATAATTGCTTTATTGGGTGACAATGGGCATCACTTTTCGGTAATTTGCGCTTAGCTAATAGTTGACATCCGTTCTGAGTTATCAACATTTCGCGGCATAAGAGTACTTATTTCTATCCGGACTTAATTGAGAGACAGCCGATTAGCGCAGTGGGTACCGATTAGCGCAATGGTTAACGCGCTCGCTTCTCACCAATGCAACCCGGATTCGATTCTCGGTCATGGACCGCAACATTTATAGATTTTCAGTTCGATTCCCGGTCCAATCGTAATAAAATCAACATTCGTTCGACTGGGAAACGACATCAACGTCCCAAATGTAATGGCCAACCTGGATTGTACAATAACCAAGAATGATATCTATGTGACAATAACCGGTTACCCTATCCATAAACCTACACCCTACTCTCTGCATTAACATAAAAAACTATTACTATACTTTGGAGACGTCGCTGATGAATCACATATAACAACACGATAAATAAAGGCCAACTATTTCTTATTACTTGCCCTCAAGTTCTTTTACAATATGCATAGCGTGTCACTACATTAGAAGTCGTGATAGCGCCGTGGCTACGTAGTTTATTTATCGTCGCTACCGGTGACCCATATGAGCGACGCCTCCTGAAGAGATTAGTCATTTTAGATTTTGGAGGATAGTGCAATGATACAGAGAGACCCATTCCAGAATCTCCTCTGGTTCTTTTACGTGCACGGTGTAAAGCACCGACACGAGACCTCGGTTTAACGTCCCATCTGAAAGACTGTTAATTTTATTAGGCTCACACGGGGGATCGAACCTGCGACCCCTGAATTACCAGTCCAGCGTGATACCACTGGACTACAGATCCGTCTGTAACGCGTTCGATTCAGGCACAGAGTCCGCGCCCTGTTGGAGCAGTTACCTTTGTGTCCTTAGGCAAGGCATTTAATTTCAACATTCCCCTTCTCTCCCCTAGTGGCGATGTATTCCATCAGGAATGAGGTATCGAGAGTGATTGATAAAAAAAGAACTTGTTACGCAATCGAGCTAATCCAAATTTGTATAAACTAACATTTAGCGACACAAAGCTGTTACCGAAATGCGAGTATTCAGCGACACTTGATTTGTAAGCGTCTTTATAACATTGTGTGGTCGAGTGGTTAAGGTCGCTGACTTGTATACCACTGTAACCTATCATCACTGATGGTCACGGGTTCGAGCCCCGCTCAGGCCGTGTCTCATTTATATGAAAAAGTTGGCAGTTTCTTAAGGAGGTTGCTGCACCCAAGTACTGGTTAACCGCTGGAGCCTGCCCAGGAAAGGTGTTGTTAGGTAAACTGCCTGCCGGCGATATAGCCCACACTGGTGCTGATGCAGGCGTAAAACCCGAAATATAACAATATAATATAACAATAACATTGTGTATAAAGCCGCTTATTCGGTATCATAAAATAATTGTTACATACCAGTGCGTGTGACACGGATATTGGCAACCCTCGAAAGGATGTCACACTCGGCTTGTAATCGCGTGACAGTTTATTTCTCGAGTTGACATTATCCATGCCCTACACGCTGACACATACTATTTATATAATATATTCCAGAGAAATAACTCAATGTTTTAGGTGATTAGCTCACAAGAACGACGTTTTCATGTGATAAAAAAAAATCGTTAAAATTTGAGAAATTGGCGTAATTATTTCACAGCCGTATATCAGAGTACCAGAGAACAAGCTTTGAATAATAGGTGAAATAACAGGCAATCATCGAATTGGTTAGCGACTAAATAAGAGCAAATCACGATGGCGGAAAATGCAATCTTGATCGCCTTCGCATTTTCATGGAGTCCGTTTACGAGCTATGTCATATTTGGCTGAATATTGAAATTGGAAAACACAGAATCATAATTATAGCTAATGGCGTATAAAAACAAAACAATGTTAAAGCAGCATTACATCGTATGAAATAAAAGATATTTGAATTTTGTTTACGTATGGGTAGCAATGCTGCTACACATTATAACAGTATACTTTGTATGCTTATGTTCATTTGGTAAACAGTGCTTTTTTGCGATAAAACAAACTCGAAACCGAAAGTAGGACTTTCCGAGTCGATCGGTCACGCACTTGTTTACAACCGGAACGCATCGTCCGTACTTGTTTACATTCGGAATGCATCGTCCCCATTTGTCCCACGTTGTCTTTTTAAATTAAATTACTTGATATGTTGATTCATACCTATGTTAGCTAAGTCTTTTAGGGACATTTCTACATCACGGTGAGGGGTTCGACTTAGAGATAAATAGATAGTATTTCATGTTCAACATATATACGTTGTTTTCTACATCCTCCGTTGTTTCACGCATGCGCGCTGTGCGTGTTTACAGTTCGTGTGTTGATAAACAAATTCGCGTATACGACGGTTTAAATTTATTGGAATTTTATCGTTTCTGAGCGACTATTTCGATTTTTGTAAACACACACACATTAGTATTTATATTTTACCCAAAACATCCTTTATTACGATGTAATGCTGCTTTAATAGGTTCAACAAGTGCATGTTTGACTTGATGCAATATTAATGGTATGTGTGATTGAATCAGTTCTCCTCCGTGGTCGAGTGGTTAAGGTCGCTGACGTGTATACCATTGCAACCTATCATCACTGATGGTAACGGAGTTGAGCCCCGCTCAGATCGTGTCCCTTTATATGAAACAGTTGGCAGTTTCTTACGGAGGTTGGTGTACCAAGTACTGGCTAACCGCTGGAGCCAGGAAAGGCGTTGCTATATAAGCTGCCCGCCGCTTATATGCGCAACCGGTAGCGACGTTGTTAGAGGCAATGTGGAATTTAAATGCATTGTTTCCATAACGGCCACACATAGGAGCGAACTCCGGGTATGTCACACATGAAGCGAACGCGCAACAACTGCGCGATCACGACGTCCAATGCAGGTTCGAATCCCACTCGGACTTCGAATTCTTACATGTGATGAAGGTGTTCAGCTAGCACGTGGTAGTTCGGTGTTTCGACTCGGATGCCCGTCCAGGCATGAACAACTGCTTAGCGTGGCACCCGTGGTCTTCCTCAGCCAATAACGGCGGTGAAGAGCCATACCAACGATTTTAAGTCCCAAAAGAACAATAAAAAAGTTTTAAAAATTGAACTAATAGAGACTTGTCCGTGAATACTAAAGTGGAGGTCTGTAAATAATGTTGTTATAACTTGTAGCCCAACCCATTTGCTTTTTTCCCTTGACAAAACAAATGTATCGTATACTGCAATCATATAATTACATATTAATCTCCGATTTGTTCGTAGTATTGTATGTATATATGTAATGTATTGTATGTATATATGTAATGTATTGTATGTATATATGTAATGTATTGTATGTATATATGTAATGTATTGTATGTATATATGTAATGTATTGTATGTATATATGTAATGTATTGTATGTATATATGTAATGTATTGTATGTATATATGTAATGTATTGTATGTATATATGTAATGTATTGTATGTATATATGTAATGTATTGTATGTATATATGTAATGTATTGTATGTATATATGTAATGTATTGTATGTATATATGTAATGTATTGTATGTATATATGTAATGTATTGTATGAAAAAATGCAATAACATATTATTAAAAATAAAAATTAAAAAAATACTAAAGTGTCATCTTTATCCATGTCTAATCTATGTACACATACATACATATAGCGCAAAGACAAAGCTAAACACTCATAATTATTAAAAGTACATAGCCATTCTGAATAGAATTATAAGAGACATATTGGAACAAAAATATACGACATTATAAAAATCACATGTGTATTATATTATACTATGTCGTATAAATGAATGTTTTGAATACAGTAAAATATAATTAAATTAAAATAACATGGCTCTCTGAGCTGCCACTGCCTAATTATTGTGTGTGTCTTTCACGTTTATTTATCGTCGCTACCGGTTGCCCATATGAGCGACGCCTCATGTAGAGATTAGTCATTTTAGATGTTTGGAGGATAGTGCATGATACAGACAGATACCAAATTCAGAATCTCCTCTGATTCGTTTACGTGCACGGTGTAAAGCACCGACACCAGACCTCGGTTTAAAGTCCCACCTGAAAGACTGTTAATTCTATTAGGGTTGGACTGGGTATCGAACCTGCGATCCCTGGATTACCAGTCCATCGTGTAACCACTGGACTACAGATCCGTCTGTCCTAATTGTGTTAGTCTGTTTACGAAGCTTTGTGATTTTTTGTTGTATGAACATCTGAGAATATTGCGAGATTAAGTCCATATTAATTAATATTAAACACCACAGCTCACTAATCAAATCACAAACAGTTTGCTGTTAGCGGCAGTCACAGCTCTCTTTTATGAAGCAAGCATGCCTCATTGCTGGCTATAACTCAATTTTCCCTGGTACAATATGCAGTGATTAGTTATCGATTTCTTGTGTTATCAGCTCATTATTTCGGACGGTGTGTGGAAGTACCTCATAGTAGGAGAAGCATTGCTCATTTTCCTGATCATCTGCAGTTATTATCTGACGATGGTTCCTGCCTAAACGAACTATGTGGAACTATTTATGGACAATAAATGATTTCCGGTCATCGGGATTATAAAGTAATACATTAGGAATCAATTATTCATATTATCCTATATCGCGGGTGGCAGAGAAACACATATTAAAGGGACATACAGGGACATACACTCTTACGGAATGGTAGAAACATATATTAAAGGGACATACACCTAAGAAATGGTAGAAACACCTATTAAAGGGACATACTCTTAAGAAAATGGTAGAAATACATTAAAGGGACATACACTCTTAATAAATGGTAGAAACACCTATTAAAGGGACATACACTCTTAAGAAATGGTACCTCTGCTATTGTATATATTGAGACAGAATCATTGAGAACGATTCAAAAATGATTACAATCGATATAAAATAACACATACACTACTTTTTTAAGATTTGAGTAAACGTTCTCGTAATTTCGTTTCGTTGGCAGCAATTAAACAAAATGGTGGAGGTTAAATGGCCGCCTCAATGATCCATCATGTTGTCATATTTCAAATGGCTATATTTTTGTCATTCGTTCAACGTTGTGAAGAACTTAATGAGAGCCCTGGTGTGAGAATATGCAAACAACTGTAACAGATCTTTGGGTTACGGGCTTTTACGGTTTAAGGTGTTAGGGTTTGACACCTTTTTTTTATCACACTATCAGTGTCCTCTTTGGTGGAATTATAGTAGCTGAGGAGGCCTGGTAGCTCACTTTTCTAACCCCCACGCATGGCCATAATAGCTCAAGTATTGACTGTTAGCCATTAACTGAGAAGAAGAAGAGGAAGAAGAAGATCTGAATCCATATGGAATTCGATAAATATAGAAAACTTCTGTGACCTAATTAGGTAAAATAACCATCCTTCTCTAGACAATCTTCAGTAATTAACATTTTCACAAACAAAATAAAGTACTTATTGGCACATGTGTTACCTTAGCGGATATATAAAATAATTGTATGGTAAAGTTACTCCACACACAGTGACATGGATCTATCATACATTAAGGTTGTCCGATTAGCGCAGTGGTTAGCACGCTCGCTTCTCACCAATGTAACCTGGGTTCGATCCTCGGACCGGGAAGTATGTGAGATGGTACGGTGGTCGCCAGATCGGACAGGTGGGTTTTCTCCGGGCACTCCGGTTTCCTCCCACACGAATGGCGACATATACGCTTTCATCCGCGCCAACGAGAGTGATTAATATAAGTTGTTAGAACTTGCTTCGCAATCGTTGTAAAATAAATAAAGTTTAAACTTTAAATTAAAAAATTATTAAGATAATTGGAGTGATTTGCGCAATAGACCATTGCGTTCCATATGAACTTGTAGACATACTATGGACTATCAAAGAAATAAGGTATTAGTTTGTTTTGTTTTTGGTTTAGGGTTTAAAGTCGCCACAACAGCTTATGTCAAACGGTGGCTTTCCGGCTAATATTGAAGGAGAAAGACCCGGTTGCCCCTCTGAGCAGTATTGCAGGTATGGATGGGTACCAGGGTCGAACCACCGTCATACCGCAAGCCAGCTGGATAGCTTCCTCACAGGATTCCTAATTCGGCTCTGTCATTCATTTTAATCCCTTTTTGTATTTTGATGTGTAATATATGCATTGTTCACATTAATGTGTAATATATGCATTGTTCACATTGAATAAGATTGGGAATTAAAACTATGTTTAAACTAATTAATTCAACACCCCAAACGGGATTCGGACATATAGCGGTGCAGTGCACGTGACCAGAAATAGACAGTGCACGTGACCCGAAATAGACAGTACACCTGACCGGAAATAGACAGTACAAGTGACCGGAAATAGACGGTGCACGTGATCGGAAATAGACAGTGCACGTGACCGGAAAAATACAGTGCACGTGACCGGAAATAAACAGTACAAGTGACGCCAGGAATAAAGTATTGAACTGCTATAAACAACCTGATTGACCTTTAATTATAGAATGTTTCCTCCCTAATATAAATACTCAAGTACAAGGCAAGCACACTGGCAATATTGAAATGCGTGTTTGCTCACATCGACCAGCGGAGTAATAAATGTACACATTGGAGCCCAGCTTACAGACAATAAATTGTTTTTATTTGACCGGCGAACTGAAAACGCTTCGTTCTTATAAGTATAATGATTGATTGAATACATTCTTTTGATGGATTAAGTGATGAAATGCCAATAATTGCTTCATATGCGGGATAAATGCATCCCTGATAAGTATATTGGCAACTAAATTAGTTCTTGGAAATTGCGCATAGAGGATTTGCCAAGAACGTACATGGCACACAAGGGCATTGTGAGATTTGCTGCTCATTTATTGTTGGGGTTTAAAGTCGCACCAACATCTTAGTTCATATGGCGGCTCTCCAGTTATTATTGGTGCCCATTTGAAATGTGCGCCTGTGCCTGACATACTGATCACATAGGTACCAATACTAACTCGAAGACTCAGCTGGCTTGTGGAATGTAGGTGGTTCTATCCGGATGTTATGTTATATTTCGGGTTTTACGCCTGCGTCAGCACCATTTTGGGCTATATCGCCGGCGGGCAGTTGACCTAACAACACCTTTCCTGGGCAGGCTCCAGCGGTTAACCAGTACTTGGGTGCACCAACCTCCGTAAGAAACTGCCAACTTTTTCATATAAATGAGACACGGCCTGAGCGGGGCTCGAACCCGTGACCATCAGTGATGATAGGTTACAGTGGTATACAAGTCAGCGACCTTAACCACTCGACCACGGAGGCGGATCTCTACCCGGATGTCCATCCGTGACTGAAATATAGCTCGGAGAGTTACCAGGTGATCCGCCTCCATCAATATTCCCTGAAATGTTGCTATATGGCCTAAGCAGGGAATACGTCCCGATGATCCTTTAGCCAAATCATGAATTCGCACCAAATGACACTCAACTGCCGATTTAGTGAACACCATGGTCTAGGCGTGCTGAGAAAGCCGTGCATGTCAGAAATTCGCCAGAAGTATCAGCCCGCTTCAATTTGTCTAATTGCACGTAAACGCGATATCTCGCGCTATAAACTCATGCCATAAAAGAAATCTCACCCGATTAACTAGCGACTCGCTCTGTGTATATTTCGTTAAGACGGGCCAATTCGTGATATATCCTATACCTGCCACACATTATACTGTGAATCGCGCGTGTGTTACGTTTATTTATCGTCGCTACCGGTTGACCATATGAGCGACGCCTCCTGAAGAGATTAGTCATTTTAGATTTTTGGAGGATAGTACACCGATACAGACAGATACACATTACAGACTCTCCTCTGGTTCTTTTACGTGCACGGTGTACAGCACCGACACGAGACCTCGGTTTAAAATCCCATCTGAAAGACTGTTTATTTTATTAGGGTCAGACGGGGGATCGAACCTGCAATCCCTGGATAACCAGTCAAGTACTTGTAATTGCCTAAAGAGGTAGGAGATACAATTATGGATATACAGGCATTCTACAGATATCACGTGTAAAGAACGTTTGGGGTCCGCCTCCGTGGTCGAGTGGTTAAGGTCGCTGACTTGTATACCACTGTAACCTATCATCACTGATGGTCACGGGTTCGAGCCCCGCTCAGGCCGTGTCTCATTTATATGAAAAAGTTGGCAGTTTCTTACGGAGGTTGGTGCACCCAAGTACTGGTTAACCGCTGGAGCCTGCCCAGGAAAGGTGTTGTTAAGTAAACTGCCCGCCGGCGATATAGCCCAAAATGGTGCTGATGCAGGCGTAAAACCCGAAATATAACATAACAAAAAGAACGTTTGGTAATAATTCATTACACGATACCGCGCCAATGCCGTACAACTGTCTGACAGCAGGTTATAGAACATGCATATTGTACGACTATTTTAGAAGACAGATTGCGACATGTAATGGAAGACCCTGTACAATTTGCGCCGATACTTGGCACCGACATTAAAATAGCAACGTTATTTATTAAAACGACCTCGCTATGGTAATGTGATAAACAGGATCTCACACTCGTGATCATTTCATAACATATGTTTTTATCGAACTCGTTTCGGCATTTTGCTTTTAAGCTCGACAAAGCGCTCATTTAATAGCAAACTTCCAAAATTCGCGTTTTATAAAATATGGTATTAAATCACCATTCAAGATGCTATATTTATCTTATCTGACCAATTGTTCATAATAATCTAGCCTGGGTACCAGCCTGGGTACCTGTCAATGTTTCACTAATTAATGTTGATATTATCAGAAACTCAATACAGCGTAATTAATGGTCTCGGTGTTAATATATATTGATATGACTGACCAGGAAACATATATCAATGCCTGTTCCCAGGTTAATAATCATCTAATACCCGTATCAATGTGAGGCAAAAACTCTAAGTATATGAACATGATAGGCAATAATGTACATACTATATGATACCTCTATAGTTCCGCCTGATTTAATGAGAGTATATATATATATATTTCGGGTTTTACGCCTGCATCAGCACCATTTTGGGCTATATCGCCGGCAGGCAGTTTATCTAACAACACCTTTCCTGATCAGGCTCCAGGGGTTAACCAGTACTTGGGTGTACCAACCTCCGTAAGAAACTGCCAACTTTTTCATATAAATGAGACACGGCCTGAGCGGGGCTCGAACCAGTGACCATCAGTGATGATAGGTTACAGTGGTATACAAGTCAGCGATCTTAACCACTCGACCACGGAGGCGGACCGATTTAATGAGAGACATGGTCAGTTGCTGCCTCTGAATACTACCTAAAAGTAGATAGGTCCTATTAAGTGTTTTCCTCTGTTTTTATCGTTGTTTCCTTTGCACAACATGCTAGCAATATTATTCCACTCTCGCTTTATATGATTATTAAATTAATATATATCGGTAGATATCCTACAGTATATGCAATGGGTACGTATTTGTAAAACAATGATATCAGTTAATTAACACGATTTTGATAAATTCACAATTATCATACCGCAACATCTGGTTAGGGAACAACTGTAAAAACAAAGGATTCTAACTAAAAGTACCTATTCACATTTTGGAATGAATCAGACTTTATCTGCCAAAGGATGTAATAGAAAATTAGAGATGTCTCTCAAATCACGAGCCCATCATCGATGTGTTTCCGAATTTTACCATGCCATGAAGATCGTTAGTTTGCAGAAGGTTTTTGCACCAACAGAAATAACACTAGAAACGTGTGGGGGGGGATTATTGGCTGTCTAGAAAATGATAAACTAACTAAGATAATTGGGGTAATATCGATCCATTTATTAATATTTCAAATGATCTAAACACGTAAAACATATTATACTGTGCAGCCAGCTGGTATAATCGATATAGTTTGCAATATCTTCCAATTTCATCTAGACGACAAGCATAGACGCATAGAGTGTAATATTTATTTTCAAGTTGCCAATATTAGAAATTTCAGAGTAAGTCAAACAATATAATTTTCTTAGAAATTTAATGCAACATTCTTGAGGCTATATACAATCATTACTATCAGATACCAACATTCATAGAATCGCGTAGATATTCGCGGATATAGTTATCCTACATTGAACATTGTGGAAATCAAGAACTACAATTGAATTATTGGACAACGTGATCCATATCCAGTTCGGGGCATAATTAAGATTTGGTTCAGAATGACCCCGGAGTTCAATGCTACTGTACATGGTACACCATTAGTTTAAACATTATTTATTTCAGTATTTGTACATGTAATCAAGAAATGAACATTTTACATATAATTTAACAGCAGTAGACTGAAAGGGATTAGAACGAAAGAAAACTTATATAGTTCTTCTCCCTATCAATTGATTGAAATGCAATAGGCAGGAAAATAATATATAATATAACAATGAAAATACGTGAAATCTATTCTATGTATTTGCTAAAGAATTTCAGAACTTAATGTATTAGTGAGTAATGGTACACCATTCGCATGAACTTATATTGTATGGTGTATTGTTGGCGCACTGTATTCTGAATTACCTGAGCGCAATGTGATCGAAGTGAGCCGGTTGCGCATAACTACCGTAGCTAAGGCATGTGGTAAGTCGGTTGTATCGATGAATGTGATTGGTTCTTACAACATCCAACCAATAGTACATACCGTTACTCCTAGTCTATGCCATATCTTAGTTATATAAGATTCTGGAACACGGCACCAGATATCCTGATTGGTCGTTGAGTATTATAATATATTACAGAGCCGTATAAAGTACTGATATCCTGATTGGTCGTTGAGTATTATAATATATTACAGAACTGTATAAAGAACAGATATCCTGATTGGTCGGTGAGTATTATAATATATTACAGAACTGTATAAAGAACAGATATCCTGATTGGTCGTTGAGTATTATAATATATTACAGAACTGTATAAAGAACAGATATCCTGATTGGTCAGTGAGTATTATATTATATTACAGAGCTGTATACATACAAAGAACAACCCGAGATAGCAAGCCTCCGACATGCTGCTAAATGTTCCTGTTCTCATAATGGCGAAGAATCCATTTTTATAAAATCCTTGAGTTAGATCCGGGTAACCTCCAATGGAGTTATCCTTGACCCGAAACATAACATTCCACCAAATTTCTTGAACATCTGTCCTTGACTGTTTGTGTAATCCTCTAGACAAAATACATAGCCACAATGCCGGAGGTAATTACGAAACTGTCTGTATGGGAAACATTAATATAATATACAGAACACTCTGTCTTAAGCAGCCACCCAAGGGTATCACATAAAGTGGCTGCTTAGCACAGGCCGTTGCTTTATAGAGAGCTTGTATACTAAAACAATCTATTAGGAATTGAGAAAATGGCTGCTTAGTGCAGATTGACTATAGATTGATATACAGATTGATAATACTGTCATACTTTTATCCTGTCTCACTATTTTACTTTGAAGTCTCCTTTCATACTTTTAAGCGTTTGTCTTGCACTGACGCGCACCTGCCGTTAATACCCTAAAGGGGAGTCTGGCAGTATACATAGATAATTAGATATTCACTGCTTAATAACAGACGGGTATGTAGTCCAGTGGTAACACGCTGGACTGGTATCCCAGGGATCGCAGGTTCGATCCCCCGTCTGACCCTAATACAATTAACAGTCTTTCAGATGGGACGTTAAACCGAGGTCTCGTGTCGGTGCTTTACACTGTGCACGTAAATGAACCAGAAGAGATTCTGGAATGGGTCTCTGTCTGTATCATGCACTATCCTCCAAAATCTAAAATAACTATCTCTTCAGGAGGCGTCGCTCATATGGGCAACCGGTAGCGGCGATAAATAAACGTAAACACACACACACACACACTGCTTAATGGAGGTGACACTGAACACAGGTTTTACTGTATTGCTTGACTGGAACAGTCAACCATAGCATATCGACAATATACATAAGCAAGGTGCTCATTTATTGGTGTTGACCTTATTGAAAGGATCAGACAAAACCTGATGCGACCATCATTACCGGCATCTCATCCTTGAAATGTCAGGTTCAATTAAGCGGTACGTTATTTACTATGACTAGCCGGCAACTCGCGAAAATAGCCACTAGAACATAATTAATGGAATGACGTTGATACCGCAATGCACTAGACCTATGCCACAATGTCTCACAAATGAATCCCGAAACATTCAATTCAATAAGTTACACGCTGTGTTTTACGGCTATGGTGTAATAATGGTGATGTTCCCGCCATCATTTTGACAATTGTCTTTAGTTTGTGAGTGTGTCTGTCTGGATCAACCACTATGCCCCCTACCTCTAGGACACGTTTATGTTGAATTCTGTTATATTGAGATATGTTTATTGTGCCTGTCTCTTATAACTCATTATTAAGTGGAAATGTACATCGATGTGTTTTTATTATATGGAGTGTTGTTTGTTGTACATCGATAAGACGAGAATACAGAATACCATCTACAAAATGAGACAGTTGTGACATGCGTGTTGGTTTAAGCAGTATTTATTCCAATAAATTTACATGTATAGCACAAACAATGTTACAAATTACATAAATTGTGAATGGTTTGGATTGGAAAACAAGTTTTCAGAAAACTTATATTAATTCCAGTGTTGAACACACTGTCCACTATTCATCTATGAAAGGAGAAGAATTCTATAAGACTATGTCTTCCATTCTAATCCTGTTTCTGTATTCTGGTTATGTGTGATTGTTCAATATGTATTATATTGGGAAAATATATGTTTAAACTATCTATGAAAGTACCTGCTTGTAACAAGCACGTGCGTGTACCCTAAACACGTGCTTGTTCTATATTATCCTGTGTTCCATCTGTTTCTGCGTAGGAACTGTACTTGTTGGTCCTATCTTGTTTGTATCCTTTATATGTGTATGCTTATGTTTGCTTGTTGGTCCTATCTTGTTTGTATCCTTTGTATGTGTATGCCTATGTTTGCTTGTCGATCCTATCTTGTTTGTATCCTTTGTATGTGTATGCCTATGTTTGCTTATCGATCCTATCTTGTTTGTATCCTTTGTATGTGTATGCCTATGTTTGCTTGTCGATCCTATCTTGTTTGTATCCTTTGTATGTGTATGCCTATGTTTGCTTGTCGATCCTATCTTGTTTGTATCCTTTGTATGTGTATGCCTATGTTTGCTTGTCGATCCTATCTTGTTTGTATCCTTTGTATGTGTATGCCTATGTTTGCTTGTCGGTCCTATCTTGTTTGTATCCTTTGTATGTGTATGCCTATGTTTGCTTGTCGATCCTATCTTGTTTGTATCCTTTGTATGTGTATGCCTATGTTTGCTTGTCGATCCTATCTTGTTTGTATCCGTTGTATGTGTATGCCTATGTTTGCTTGTCGATCCTATCTTGTTTGTATCCTTTGTATGTGTATGCCTATGTTTGCTTGTCGATCCTATCTTGTTTGTATCCTTTGTATGTGTATGCTTATGTTTGCTTGTTGCTTATATCTGTGCTTTCTAGTTCACATGTTGCTTTTTTAAAATTTCCATTCGGTTGCATATACCACTATTGTATTACGTGTTTTGGGGGTGTTTGTTTAATCCATGTATTATCCCACAGGTGTTTGTTTTACCCATACATTATGTCTCTTTGTTTTTGTCGGCAAATAGCTATTGCAGTTAGTGTTTATTGTTGTACATCCGACTCAAAATAAGGTTTCTTGTATCTTAATAGTCACGTGATATGTATATTGATATTTCGTTGCATGTTGAAATGTGTATACTCCGTAAATTAACGTACGTGTGTAACCATATCCCCACTATGTACATGCGTTAATAAATGGATGTTCTGTTCTGTGTTGAACGAATACTCAGATCGTTTTGAAAGAACAGTTTTATCCTCGCGCCATCTGTAGATTTTAATTCCCGATGAATTTAAGAAATACGTATATATTAGGCAAGGAATTCGTAGTGTTCACATTTGTATTTAAGGAATGAATCGCGGGTTAATAGTTTCCACCAGGGTATAAACTACATTGGGCGTGGTTAAAGTAAGCGTATTCTCCTTGAGAACTATATACAACAAGACAGATGAAATGACTTGTCTTTTACGTTTATTTATCATCGCTACCGGTTGCCCATATGAGCGACGCCTCCTGAAGAGATTAGTCATTTTAGAATTTTGGAGGATAGTGCAATGATACAGACAGAGACCCATTCCAGAGTCGCATCTGGTTCTTTTACGTGCACGGTGTACAGCACCGACACGAGATCTCGGTTTAATGTCCCATCTGAAAGACTGTTAATTTTATTAGGGTCAGACGGGGATCGAACCTGCGATCCCTGGATTACCATTCCAGCGTGTTACCACTGGACTACAGATCCGTCTGATAATGAAATGGCTTTACATTGTACCTTGCCATACTGGTTCCCAGATGTACGTGACAGGACGCGATCGTAATATAATAACCACTATTGTAAAAGATGTTGATGGAAATTAGAACACTAATTCTGTGTTATAAAATCTAATTACAGGAACGTATGTTTAATATCACAACTGAATTCATGACTAGCTTGTATATCTGTACCAATTATGTCTAGAATTCTGTCAGATTCTCTATTAACCGAGTACATAAAGGGTGACTGCGTGGCTGGGAAGTGATTAAGGTCATTGACTCCAATACCTGACTGGACCCACCTCCAAGATGAAGAATGACCAGACAAGTTATGTGCATATGGACACACATATGTTACACCAATACACAACGGGCACCTCCAACGATTAAAGCGACACTACATCAGTGAACACGCAATTTTCTACAGAATGTATTTTCCTTTTATATGGTATAATTGTTTTCCGAATATTTGCCTCAAAACATGAGTATTTCAACTAATAAACAAACGTCGTATACTACTTTTGTTAACATAATAAACTAATGTAAACAGGGTCAACATCCATGCGTAATGCAATGTGTGTATCCTGAATATCATGATATATGTACAGATATACAGTTATATCTCGCCCTTTGTGCCTGTTTACGACAGTAGCACGCGCTTGGTATAGACTCCAATAGTAAACAAACATCAATTCACGTGAATAGATGACCGTTATATGAAATCCTACTTTCACCCTTGCGAATTTGCATACGACAAAAACACTGTTTATGTATAGAAAGTTAGTGCTCGAATTATTTCGGAAAAATTTGTAGTAGCAATGTTATTTATAAGTAGAAAATCATCTTTGGTGGCTTTTTTGCGATGTAATGTCGCTTTAATATAAGTTGGTAGAACTTACTTCGCAATCGTTGTAAAATAAATAAAGTTTAAAGCGACATTACAATGCAAAATACCACAAAAATGCTTCTTTACGTATAAATACCATTGCTAATACAAATTCGTCCGAAATAATTCGAAACCTAACTGTATATACATAAACATTGTTTTTGTTGTATGCAGAAACTCAAAAGTGAAAGTAGGATTTCATATAACGCGTGTGCTACTGTCGTTTAGAGATATTTTAAATGGTATTAGTCTGAAATTATATATGCATAGGCACACAGTGTGAGATATAACGGAATAAATGTGTATCATAAATCGTGTTATTCAGGATACATGCATTGTATTACGCATCGATGTTGACCCTGTTTACATTAGTTTGTTATGTCAACAAACGTCGTATACGACGTTAGTTTATTAGTTGAAACACTCAGATTTTGGGGGAAATATTCGGAAAACATTAATACCATATAATAGAAAAACAAAACGTTTTCACCGATGTAATGTCGCTTTAAGAAAAAACGGGGACTTCCAAATAATAGGAAGATTGCAGAATTAAATAGCACATTACAATATAATCCACACGCTATATAGTACAATCTAATAAATCAATTTAATGTCATGACGATCTTGCATGTCCTCGTTTGTTCTTTTATGGCTAACATGCTAATTAGTAGAACTTAGTACATGCGAACTTAGCGATAAGAGGAAAAGGTGTGTGGGTAAAGCCGCTGCAGAATCAGAGAGTATTACACTAACTAATGTTGATAAATATCAGAAAGGCGAGACGAAAGGGTTTGAAAGGATAGAAGTTGCAGAATCAGCGAGTATTACACTAACTAATGTTGATACATATCAGAAAGTTGAGAGGAAAGGGTTTGAAGGGAAATAAGTTGCAGAATCAGAGAGTATTACCCTAGCTAATGTTGATAAATATCAGAAAGGCGAGACGAAAGGGTTTGAAAGAATTGGAAGTTGTAGAATCAGAGAGTATTACACTAGCTAATGTTGATACATATACTAAATTTGAGAGGAAAGGGTTTGAAGGGAAATAAGTTGCAGAATCACAGAGTAGTACACTAGATAGTGTTGATTAGAAAGATGAACGGAAAGATTTGGAAGAGCAAGAAGTTGTAGAATCAGAGAGTATTACACTAGATAATGTTGATTAGAAAGATGAACGGACAGATTTGGAAGGGAAAGAAACTGTAGAATCAGAGTATTACACTAGATAGTGTTGATAAATATCAGAAAGGTGAGAGGAAATGCTTTGAAGCGATAGAAGTTGCAGAATCAGAGAATAGTACACTAGATAGTGTTGTTAAATATCAGAAAGGTGAGAGGAAGTGCTTTGAAGGGATATAAGTTGCAGAATCAGAGAATAGTACACTAGCTCGTGTTGTTAAATATCAGAAAGGTGAGAGGAAATGCTTTGAAGCGATAGAAGTTGCAGAATCAGAGAATAGTACACTAGATAGTGTTGATGAATAGCAGAAAGGTGAGAGGAAATGCTTTGAAGCGATAGAAGTTGCAGAATCAGAGAATAGTACACTAGATAGTGTTGTTAAATATCAGACAGGTGAGAGGAAATGCTTTGAAGCGATAGAAGTTGCAGAATCAGAGAATAGTACACTAGATAGTGTTGTTAAATATCAGAAAGGTGAGAGGAAATGCTTTGAAGAGATATAAGTTGCAGAATCAGAGAATAGTACACTAGATGGTGTTGTTAAATATCAGAAAGGTGAGAGGAAATGCTTTGAAGGGATAGAAGTTGCAGAATCAGAGAATAGTACACTAGATAGTGTTGTTAAATATCAGAAAGGTGAGAGGAAGTGCTTTGAAGGGATATAAGTTGCAGAATCAGAGAATAGTACACTAGCTCGTGTTGTTAAATATCAGAAAGGTGAGAGGAAATGCTTTGAAGCGATAGAAGTTGCAGAATCAGAGAATAGTACACTAGATAGTGTTGATGAATAGCAGAAAGGTGAGAGGAAATGCTTTGAAGCGATAGAAGTTGCAGAATCAGAGAATAGTACACTAGATAGTGTTGTTAAATATCAGACAGGTGAGAGGAAATGCTTTGAAGCGATAGAAGTTGCAGAATCAGAGAATAGTACACTAGATAGTGTTGTTAAATATCAGAAAGGTGAGAGGAAATGCTTTGAAAAGATATAAGTTGCAGAATCAGAGAATAGTACACTAGATGGTGTTGTTAAATATCAGAAAGGTGAGAGGAAATGCTTTGAAGGGATATAAGTTGCAGAATCAGAGAATAGTACACTAGCTCGTGTTGATAAATATCAGAAAGGTGAGAGGAAATGCTTTGAAGCGATATAAGTTGCAGAATCAGAGAATAGTACACTAGCTCGTGTTGTTAAATACCAGAAAGAGGCTATGATTATCCTAGCAGTGAGTGGTGGTGTTATTGTTTATATTTATCTGCCAAATAGCGCTGAAATTATTCAACATACGCGAATAAAGATATATTTTCAAGCAGAAATTTCTTTAAATAAATAATCATGTGTGTACACTAGCTTATAGTGCTTAAAGGCCTGCAGCTTGACCCCGTCCAATTGTAAAGATTTATACTTTACTACCTGTGCCATGTGATTAGTGGCTTGTATCAACAATGTAGCAGTACATTCAGTATAATTTGGCGTATGTAGGTATTTTCTAACGGTTAATATGCACGATCACTCTGTGAGCTGAGAATTAGTCAAAATGAGGCCCTGACAATTTAAGTAAACGTATATTATTGATTGTAAAGAAAATTGATAGTTATGAGTATTCAAACTACATAATCCAGATCAGCCCAGGGACATAGATTACATGTTATGTAGGTGCTTCATCAGCCGTAGCGTAATCACTGAGACTGATAATTTGTATGCATGTATATAATATGTATGTATTTATATGAATAAACTATATGTGTTCGTTATATGGTAACCTTCATACTTCATTTAATTATATATCTACAGTATTATTCGCAAGTTTTCTGTTATATTTTAAATATTTCTCTGTGTCAGTGTGTGTTTACCGATATTGATGCTACATAATAATCACAGTGAATGCTATGAGTACATGTATAATATTATAATTATAATCTCTTGAACATACGAGTATTACACATATTCTGCCGATTTCTACAAGATGCCATTGAGTAAAATAACAATGTATGTAACTGATGAGCAGAGAAAAGAATTGCTGACTTTCTTGCAAAATAAGAACTGGGACGTAGAGATGGAAATAGAAGAAACAGCCACCGCCATGCCCGTTGCAGAGGCTGCTTACGTACCTCCCCCTATGCCTCAGCATGCTGAAGGTGTTGCTGAGTGTCCACTGTGCTTGTGTTCCCCTTGCATAATAAATGAACAGAACAAACAACTTTGGTGGCCTGCTAATAATCGTCCACCGCATAATCTAAATTCACATGAGAGAAAGCTTCTATACAGGAGGTTTTGGGCAATGCTATATAATTGTGGCGCATGGAAAGATGTCAGATATATAGAGAGAAAAGTAGCGGCTAGAAGAGGAGACTGTACTTGGCATAAGAGGGAACTGATGCCTGAATGTGTGGTACAGCAATGCAGGAACTGGCTGCCTAACCCGCGCAACAAGCCTTATTTGGGCCATAAGTGGAGTTGAATTGTTTATACCAGTTGTAAGTACTATAAAAATACAGAACTTCAATTTCAGCAATTTATAACCTCTGATATGTACGTGGGTCATAATAGATATAAGTGGTGCTCATGTATTAGATGTATACCATGCAGGGCCTCGCATGTGGCAAATACGATGTGCGTCGACCGTCAGATTTGTACCGCTATTCCTCGTGTGTTTAGTGCGTCGACCGTCAGATTTGTACCGCTATTCCTCGTGTGTTTAAGGTCAAATATAGGTCAACCTGCAGGCCTTTAAACGTCAACAGTCCCATTTGCCTGTAGAAGATTACAGTGCTATGGAAATTAAAGGAAGAAATGTAATCTATGCTGTGAAACAGTATAAATTCATCTTAAAATACAACCACGCGAGTTGTTTAGTCGAAATACTTTAGCGATTGACGTAGACAAAACCTTATTTCATGACATTCTATATACGTACTGTATAATTAGGACTGTGTCCTGACCTTAGACGGAATATTGACATTCCTTCGAACCGATTACGTATATCCCTCAACAAATAAAGATGTTCGTATCTGTTCTGTCAATAGCCCCTTTTGACCAGGCTGATCATTCCTCCCTTAATCTTCATATTTATTGCTCTTATCTAAGATTCCGGCTAAAATCATTCAATATGTTTCGCATGCCAGACTGAGACAGATTAAATATTGATCCGTGTCTTATCACCGCACATAATTTTGATCCATATTTAAATAAACCATTTAGCCTTAGAAATGTGGCAGATTTATCCAATTCTCATTTAGGTACAATGACACAGCACAACGGTTATAGTCTTGCAATAGACGGGTCTGTGGATCAGTGGGACATGTTGAACCTCTAACACAGGGATCGCAGGTTTGATCCCCCGTCTGACCCTAATAATATTAACTGTCTTTCAGATGGTATTATAAACCAAGGTCTCATGTATCGGTGCTATGCACAGTCTTCTGTTGGAATTGGAGAGTATGTTATACCATGCACTGTCACCCAAGTAGTCCAGTGGTAACACGCTGGACTGGTAATCCAGGGATCGCAGGTTGGATCCCCCGTCTGACCCTAATCAAATTAACAGTCTTTCAGATGGGAGCCAGTCTGTCGATTTTTCACTTTTTAATTTCTGGCAAAATGACCTGATCAGAAACTCAATACGGCCCAATTAATAGTCTCGGTGCTAAAATATATTTATTTGACTGACAAGGAAAAATATATCGACTACAGACGAACTGTAGTCCAGTGGTAAAACGCTGGACTCGTAATCCAGGGATCGCAGGTTCGATCCCCAGTCTGACCCTAATAAAATTAACAGTCTTTCAGAAGGGACGTTAAACCGAGGTCTCGTGTCGGTGCTTTACACCGTGCACGTAAAAGAACCAGAGAAGACTCTGTAATGGGTCTTTGTCTGTATCATTGCACTATCCTCCACAATCTAAAATTACTAATCTCTTCAGGAGGCGTCGCTCATATGGGCAACCGGTAGCGACGATAAATAAACGTAAAACACACACCAACACATAGAATGCCTAGCATACTTGTGAAGGAGTCGGTCCCCTATTAACCAGCGTACGATGATAAATAAACGTAAAACACACAACAACACATAGAATGACTAGCATACTTGTGAAGGAGTCGGTCCCCTATTAACCAGCGTACGATGATAAATAAACGTAAAACACACACCAACACATAGAATGACTAGCATACTTGTGAAGGAGTCGGTCCCCTATTAACCAGCGTACGATGATAAATAAACGTAAAACACACAACAACACATAGAATGACTAGCATACTTGTGAAGGAGTCGGTCCCCTATTAACCAGCGTACGACGATAAATAAACGTAAAACACACACCAACGCATAGAATGCCTAGCATACTTGTGAAGGAGTCGGTCCCCTATTAACCAGCGTACGATGATAAATAAACGTAAAACACACAACAACACATAGAATGACTAGCATACTTCTGAAGGAGTCGGTCCCCTATTAACCAGCGTACGACGATAAATAAACGTAAAACACACACCAACACATAGAATGACTAGCATACTTCTGAAGGAGTCGGTCTCCTATTAACCAGCGTACGATGATAAATAAATGTGTCCACATAAAATACATAAATCTAAAAAATTAATTTAATGGCCGTCCGGGAGTTAAACACAACTAGTTGCAGACACAGTATATGTTATTTGGTTTGTTGACAGGGTACCTGTATAATATGTCAACTAACCAAAAACAATTTTATTACACTGAAAACATGGTTTTCATCTTTACAAAAAACAACAACAATGCTTTCCGTCACTGTTTTTATTTCGGGAATTTCATCGATTTTATTTTAACATTTTTACGCCGTCGATTGAGTAATTTCACAAATTGGTGATTTTTATCATGACACCGGCACGTCCAAATTTGGAATCCCCGTAAATGTCCAATAATTATATTTTCGCATCCTATTTCACTGTGTGTGTATTTATTTCGTGTGCATTGCGCATAGTCCAACCGTATGACCAGCTTTAGTTCTTATTTTAAGAATCGCAAGACTAGTGAGGCACGAAAATGGTATGCTTTCTAATACGTATACACCTAGCCTGGGAGCCAGTCTGTCGATTTGTTACTTTTTAATTTCTGGCAAAATGACCTGATCAGAAACTCAATACGGCCCAATTAATAGTATCGGTGCTAAAATATATTTATTTGACTGACCAGGCAAAATATATCGACGCCTGTTCCCATCCTAGTATATACCGTGGCTAGCCATGAACTATCACACTATATTTACAATGTTATGGAATCTGTATGGAAGCGTAATCATGTTACATAACAAATTATATAAAAGAAACACACGTGAAATTATATACCATCGACCTCATTCTAAGCACAAACTATTTTGTTGGTTTTCTTATATCTATTTATTTGCTGTGTATTGAATTATCGCAGTTCGCACGTGGATATATCATTAATACTCACAGTTCGCACGTGGATATATCATTAATACTCACAGTTCGCACGTGGATATATCATTAATGCTCACAGTTAGCACGTGGATATATCATTAATACTCACAGTTCGCACGTGGATATATCATTAATGCTCACAGTTAGCACGTGGATATATCATTAATACTCACAGTTCGCACGTGGATATATCATTAATGCTCACAGTTCGCACGTGGATATATCATAAGCTCACAGTTCGCACGTGGATATATCATTAATGCTCGCAGTTCGCACGTGGATATATCATTAATTCTTGCAGTTCGCACGTGGCTATATCATTAATTATCGCAGTTCGCACGTTGATATATCATTAATGCTCGCAGTCGCACGTGGATATATCATTAATGCTCGCAGTTCGCACGTGGATATATCATTAATGCTCGCAGTTCGCACGTGGATATATCATTACTGCTCACAGTTCGCACGTGCATATATCATTAATGCTCACAGTTCGCACGTGGATATTCATTAATGCTCACAGTTCGCACGTGCATATATCATTAATGCTCACAGTTCGCACGTGGATATATCATTAATGTTCACAGTTCGCACGTGGATATATCATTAAATATCGCAGTTCGCACTTGGATATATCATTAAATCTCGCAGTTCGCACGTGGATATATCATTAATGCTCACAGTTCGCACTTGGATATATCATTAAATATCGCAGTTCGCACTTGGATATATCATTAAATCTCGCAGTTCGCACGTGGATATATCATTAATTCTCGCAGTTCGCACGTGGATATATCATTAATTTTCGCCGGTGCATGTGGATATATCATTAATTCGCGCAGTTCGCACGTGGATATATCATTAATGCTCACAGTTCGCACGTGGATATATCATTAATTCTCGCAGTTCGCACTTGGATATATCATTAATTCTCGCAGTTCGCACTTGGATATATCATTAATTCTCGCAGTTCGCACTTGGGTATATCATTAATGCTCACAGTTCGCACGTGGATATATCATTAATTCTCGCAGTTCGCACTTGGATATATCATTAATTCTCGCAGTTCGCACTTGGATATATCATTAATTCTCGCAGTTTGCACTTGGCTATATTGATTCCGCGGTGTGAAATGTTGCTAATGGTCGAGGTAATACATTATTGTACATTAAAGTCCATATTCGAGAAAATAGATTTGAATACAATTAAGAATGTAGCATGCTTTTAAATGTTATGCAATGAAAGCGCTTCCGTGTGTGTTTTACGTTTATTTATCGTCGCTACCGGTTGCCCATATGAGCGGCGCCTCCTGAAGAGATTAGTCATTTTAGAATTTTGGAGGATACAGTGATACAGACAGACCCATTCCAGAGTCTCCTCTGGTTGTTTTACGTGCATGGTGTACAGCACGACACGAGACCTCGGTTAACGTCCCACATGAAATACTGTTAATTTTATTAGGGTCAGAAGGGGGACCGAACCTGCGATCCCTGGATTACCAGTTCAGCTTGTTACCACTGGGCTATAAGATCCGTCTGTAAAGCGCTTTCGGACTCAAACGTCATCAAGCGTCATTATGCCGTCATTATGCCGTCACCTAACCATGACGTTCTAGCTCTATTTAGTGTAGGTTAGCATCGTTTTCTATTAAAAAAAAATGCACTTTCCATCCCAACAATATGATCTACTCTTTTCTATATCACCGGCTGTTTTAGAAGTAGTACAAAATTGCCTGCCTGGGATTTGTATTGGTTGTTTTTGATTTGTGCATTTTTTACTTGGTCGTGCACGTTTATAGAAACGTGACGAAGACCTGCAAGATTAAAACAAACAAACAAACAAACATACACCCCATCTAACATGAACTCCTAGATCAGCCCCTGCTAGAAAGAATTTGGAATAAATACATATGTAATTCATAAAACATCATGAGTTTGAATTGTGACGGAAGGGCAAGTCTAGGTTATATTCAAATAATCGTCTCGTCGAATTTCAGAATTTTGTACCAGTTTTGTGACATTTATACTAGAGGACATAGAAAACGCACACTTCGGATAAGTGTCTTTTTACATGAAAATCAATAACTATGTAAATACATAGTTTTAAACATTTTGGAATATTTTTAGTTGTTCAGTTTGTGTTCTGTAATAAAGATGTGATATATCTTTGATGGAATCCTTCGTATTTAGTTTTCATGTAATAATAATCATATAATGTAGGTGTGCGTTTTCTATGTCCTCTAGTATATAATGTAGGTGTGCGTTTTCTATGTCCTCTAGTATATAATGTAGGTGTACGTTTTCTACGTCCTCTAGTATATAATGTAGGTGTGCGTTTTCTATGTCCTCTAGTATATAATGTAGGTGTGCGTTTTCTATGTCCTCTAGTATATAGTGTAGGTGTGCGTTTTCTATGTCCTCTAGTATATAATGTAGGTGTGCGTTTTCTATGTCCTCTAGTGTATAATGTAGGCGTGCGTTTTCTATGTCCTCTAGTATATAATGTATGTGTACGTTTTCTATGTCCTCTAGTATATAATGTAGGTGTGCGTTTTCTATGTCCTCTAGTATATAATGTAGGTGTGCGTTTTCTATGTCCTCTAGTATATAATGTAGGTGTGCGTTTTCTATGTCCTCTAGTATATAATGTAGGTTTGCGTTTTCTATGTCCTCTAGATTAGCTAACCTATATAAACGCTACAACATGTTTGCTCCACCAATATTATACAGTTTGTACGCTGCAAATAATACACGTATCAACTTACTGAAATAGGATTAGAATGGAAGACATAGTCTTATATACAAATGTTCTCCTCTAATGACATTTTAGATTCATCTGGAAAATAACAACCATTAAATAAATCTGCCAGACGTCAATTAACAATGACGGTAAATAATAACCCAATTGTATCTAATTTATTTAGTCAATACACTGCAGCCTTTGTGGGGCTTTCCGTGTACACCTTGTTTCTGTACGAACCAAACCTCTTAAATCTGTACTATAAATCCTTGATATTCTATTTTGTGCTCATCCTTTTACAAGTAAATGATAATTTTTCATCACATCAACACATCCATGCTGTACATTGCGAGTTTCACTAAGATTGTAAGTCGGCACACTATGACCCAGAAACAATCTCGTTTATGGTGTCAACCCTATAGATGAGTCGTTTTTCCCAAGAAATTACGGAAGTGAAAACTGACTGCCGCCATATATTGTATCAGTTGAGGCAATTGAGATTGGCAACAGTCTGTATCTAATTCCATGGTTTACCCGAGGGTATAAATATTTTCTCCGGACTCAAACACTAGCTCAAGAAAGTTGATTGGTTAAGTCTGAGATATGCTCTTGGTTCAACCAATCAGAATATAGAGACTACGTTTGAGATTAGAGAAAACTCTTATAACCTCGAGGCATGGTGTTGATGCTACATACAAACACCCGTGTCACTGACACGTGCAGTGGAATAGAATAGTCTGCTAAATTTGGTCTGCAAGTTGTGAATAGAGAACAGCAACTTCTCGCACACCTACTGGCCAGGACACATGTTTCCAGCTAGTTCCGCCCATGTGGAATGTCATCATCCTTAATTCCACGTGACAGTTGTCTTTAACTCTCACGTGACCTTCACATGGTGTAGTGATATTGGTGTTTTTAATAATGATAGCGTATCGGAATCATTTGTTTTTCTAAAATCAAAAGCAGACATTTATTTAATATATAATATTATGTAAAACTAAACAAATTTAAATGGAGTACATAGTGTCTATTTTCAACATTTATACCATTTTCGCTCGACAATTGGTCTCTTTTATTCGGGCAGACACACAATTACACTCGTGAATCGGTTGGATGACGTAGTTTTCTGAGCCTGGTAGATGTTTTCATACTATCACGGAAGTAGTAAAGTTGTCCTGAATTACGTATTTACATTTACACATGTAGACTAGCTCAGGGTGTATATTGGGTCACGATTTCATCCATTTGTGAATTCTGCTGATTCAATGAACGGTCCAGCAATTAAGAAGAACGTTGAAAGTTTACCCTCAGATTCAAAACTTAGCCGAGCTGTCAATAAAACAGGTGCACTGGCCAGTAGATGGGCGAGAAAAGTGTCCAACAGTATTGTACCTAGTGGTCAGCATATGTCGTCAGAAACTCGGAGCATTTTTTCTGACGACATATCCTGACAACTCTGGTCGAATATCCTTGACGCATGGACAATTGCAATGTTTACTATTGTATGCTACATCTACCACGTTGTGTGTACTGGTTGGCAATCACAACTTGTTAGTTCTGCTTGGGTTGTGCATAATGCTGGTAGAACATGTGTCATGCTGTGTCATAGATTAGTGTGATGACATGCTATTTTTGTTATTTATTTAAGATTTTTAACGTCGCTACTGGTTGCCCATTTGAGCGACTGGCAGTGTACCTAACAACACCTTTCTTGGGCAGGCTCACGCGGTTAACCAGTACTTGTTACACCAACCTCCGTAAGAAACTGCCAATTTTTGGAGCGGGGTCGAACCCGTGACAATCAGTGATGATAAGTTACAGTGGTATTCAAGTCAGCGGCCGTAACCACTCGAACACGGAGGCGGACCTATAAACCACAAAAACCATATAGATTTTATTCTTTATTTACGTCTCATCAATGTACAACAAACAACATTCAATATAATAAAAACATATCGATGTACATTGCCACTCAATAATGAATTATAAGAGACAGTAACAGTAACAATTCACAATATAACACGATTCAACATATAAGTTTCTTAAAACTAGAGTTTATATAGGTTGATCCAGACCGATACTCTCACAAACTGAAGACAATCGTCAAAATGGTGACGGGCACATTGCCACCATTACACCACAGCCGCAAAACGTCACCATGGGTAACCGCTATCAGTGAGATTCTCGGTCCAAAACAAGACCTACTCTTAGATATAAATGTGTTAAATCTAAATTGCCTACGCTAATCTTATCTAAGAAGTGCTTAAAATATTTATTAAAACACTGATATTGAAAAAGAGCACTAACGCGCTTATTAATTAAAAAATGGTATAAAAAAACAATTATCACCTCTGATCAGATCAGTGATGAACTGATTAGCATAGACTATTTAGTTGGCAATAAAAAAGTATTCATAGTATTAAGAAACAATTGAGATACATTATTTACATGCTAAATATATATATATTACAATCTATGAACTGCATAACATACTGATTTTATTTACACGTCAAAAACCGTCGTTTTTGAAGAATTTCAAAACAGGTTTTGGCACATAATCTTATCAGTTCCTTGCTGGAGAAAATTAAAACAAACTTTTCTGAATCAGAAAGATTAATAAAATTACCATAAATACCCATTGTTTTTCTAATAAGCGGTAACCTAATATCTGCATACGTACAACATTGCAAAATAACATGTAGTTCATTTTCAACGGAGTCACAGAATGGACATTTCCTTTGATCTACACTCAGATTCTCGTACCTGCCCGTCTCTATTCTTATTGGTGCAACACCACAACGAAATTTACTCAAAGCAGCTCTATGACTAAGAGGTAAAAACATCATACAGTAGTCTTCTACTTTGAATTATGTTTTAAATAGCTTATACAACCGTAATTTATTTCTACCTCGACCCGATATACCAACATCTCTATTAATAGATGTAAACCAGTTTAATTTGAACCTAGCCATTAGTTTACTTTCCATTGAGAATACTAATGATGATGGCTTAGGCTCGGTAATATTTGCAAACATACTTAAATTATTTTCATTAAATACTTTTACAATTAAATAATACCAATTTTTACATGAAACATTTGCCTTAGAAGCCACCCAAAGTGCTATGCGTTTGTTCATACGATGTGTATCCATTGACGATATTTTGGACCAGAATAAACATATGCTTTTCCACTGCCATACAACAGTCGGCTTCCAACCCATTTCTCCTGCAATGGCAGTATTTGGAGTGTATTTGCCTACACCCAAAAAGAACCTCATTGCTCTGTTATGAACTGAATCTATACATGAAAATGTTTTGAAGCCCCATATTGGTGCACTGTAATTTATAACAGGCAGCACTGTAGACTCATAAAGTTTGGTATATACAACATATGGGACACCCCCTAGAACTTTACATTTGGCAATTAAGAGACCAAGGGCACGGCTAGCACTTTGAGCTACTGCTTTAGTCATTATGTTATAATCCACATGTTCACTTAACAACACACCAAGATACATATACTTATCAACAACTTGTATTAATTTAATACCACATATAAAGTTGACGGTTGTTCTCTGTACCGATTTAGGACGAAAATGTACAATATTACTCTTTGAGGCATTGACATTCATTTTATTTAAAATACACCAGTTATTCAAAGCATCTAATAGTATTTGTAGATCAGACTCCGATTCGGCTAGAAGGACAATATCATCTGCATAGAGCAATATACATATCTTTTCATCGCCAGCATTTATTCCAATATCAAATGATTTCAGATAAACTGTAAGGTCATTAATAAACAAATTAAACAGAAGTGGGGATAGAATACAACCCTGTCTAAGACCACAATTAACATTAAACCACTCTGTCTTGAAAGAATTAACTCTTACACAAGATTCAACACTGCAGTAGAGTGATGTTATGGCCTTAAACATTTTACCGTTAATTCCATTTTCTAGTAGTCTCTTCCAAAGAACATTTCTATCAATAGTGTCGTAAGCTTTTTGAAAATCAATAAATATATGTATCCAATTTACACGTTGTGCATATGGCGAGCAAACACTGTATGATAACACAAGACTCATTAAAAGCAGTATTTATCACAATAGCGCACAATTTATCACCGTTAAATGTATGTTTTCTGTACTTAATTATCATACTGCGAATGAATCAATGGCCGTTATGACAAGCAATGCAGTCTCATAGAACAAGTTACTCCAAACGTTATTTATGTAAATAGTACAATTTAGAATCGTTGAATGCGGTATGAATGTATCTTTAAATAAGCACACCTGAATGTTGTGTTTATGATGAACAATATTGTATAAAACGTCACAGAATTCATTCTTACAGTAATGGTGGAGAGGTCGATCTGACGGTTCTGTAGTCCAGTGGTAACGCCTCCTGAAGAAATTAATAATTTTAGATGTTTGGAGGATAGTGCAATGATACGGACAGAGACCTATTCCAGAATCTCCTCTGGTCATTGTACGTGAACGGCGACACGAGACCTCGGTTTAATGTCTCACCTGAAAGACTGTTAATTTTATTAGGGTCAGAAGGGGGATCGAACCTGCGATCCCTGGATTACCAGTCCAGCTTGTTACCACTGAACTACAGATCCGTCTGTTCACTGAGTGGCTGATATACTATAGATACATACCCAATCTATTCGCGTGGTAGTAGTAACGTAACAGAACAATATATAGAGAATATTAGGTCACTGTCTTATAAATTTTAATTTATTAGGCGAGTCTGAGAAAAAATACAAGGCGAGGCTCTGCAGAGCCTTGTATTATTTCGGAGACGAGCTTAATAAATTAAAATTTATAAGACAGTAACCTAATATTCTATTTATCCTACATTCTGAGTGTGCACCCGACACAAAAACAAACAAACTAGCCATGACAGCTTACAAACTCGCTACGCACTTGGAAATATGTTGCGCATTGATATTTATATCCACGGTTAGCCCTATGACGTCACGAAAGCTTTATTAGGCACTGACTAATAAAGCAAAATTTATTAGGCATGCCGTTTTTGTACGTTATTTCGCATGAAGGTAGGATAAATAATTGTATTAACATAACAATATTCATCTATGCACCTTCTAGAAGTGTCCAGATTATATCAAGAACATAGCTGTCCGTATCAACTCTAGTAATCTGCCATTACGCAATAACCGAAATTCTTACATCATATCCGCACAAGCCGATTCTCTGACGTAGGCCGAATATGTTCACTAATCACAGTTATCAAGGTCCATGAAATGAACTCGTTTCTCACCAATGCAGCCCGGGTTCGATCCTCGGACCAGGATGTATGTGAGATGGTGCGGTGGTTGCCAGATCAGACAGGTGGGTTTTCTGCGGGTAGTCCGGTTTCCTCCCACACGAATGACCACATTTACGCTTTTACCCGCGCCAACGAGAGTGATTAATATAATCGTTGTTAAAATTTGCTTCGCAATCGTAAAAAAAATCAAAAATAAATCAAGTTTAAACTTAAATGAAATTTACTCCCCTCGTCGTCTTCTCGCTAATCGTTTTTCAACATATATTAAACCCCGTCCCAATACACAAAATGAATGGAGCTCTCATTGTATTATAATCCATTTGTTAACCCATTTTGCTTACAGAAGGTTCGAACCTCGTGAGTGATTCATTCTGATATGGCCAGTTGGTGAGCCGTCAGTTAGTTAAGTAATGGCTACTGATTGCCTATTAGTTTGGCGCCTGGTCCTAGGCTGCACTGATATAGGATTCGGGGAAGTACTGCTGTACATAAGAGGTGTCTCAGAAATGGCTGGCCCGTTCAATAAGGTTGACACTATAAAAACAAATGATTATTAATAAAAATATGTCCTTCGTCTGTGTTTGGTAAGTTCATAAACTGTTTTGTCAGTATAAAAGCGGTTACCGGCGCGACGGAGTATAAACGCACCAAGAGTATTCGAAATCAACAATTAATTTTGTTTTGAGAAATTGCTAATCGTTAAGTCAATTTGAAAGAATCTGTCAGCTACAGCACAGCCATCTATTCACAACACAATTAACATTACATGCTAGACTTTGTTAGTGCGTTCCTGAAGTTCGTATCAAACAGATGTGTCGAATTCTGCAGACCAAGAATTCAATTTGCCTAAATTTACAGGCCTTTCAATTGAGGAGAATGAGCGATTGCTTTGTCTTGAACAGAACTTCCCTTGGGATTAATTTGTTCTCGAATATCAGGAACTTTGTTATTCTATTTAGTTATTGCTGCCAAACCATCGGAATTATCGCCCTGAAATATGTACCATATTAAGTATTAACAAAGACCTATTATTGTTTAAAGGAATGTCTTTTCTTTCGCTATGTGGCGAGACGTTAAAGGTTTACGTTGATCATGTGAATACTACACAGACGGATCTGTAGTCCAGTGGTAATACGCTGGACTGGTAATCTAGGGATCGCAGGTTCTATCCCTCGTCTGACCCTAATAAAATTAACAGTCTTTCATTTGGGACTTTAAACAGATATCTCGTGTCGGTGTTGTACACCGTGCACGTAAAAGAATCAGAGGAGACTCTGGAATGGATAGATATCCTCCAACTATCTAAAAGACTAATCTCTTCAGGAGGCGTCGCTCATATGGGCAACCGGTAGGGACGATAAATAAACGTAACACACACACGCGTGAATAATACAAATAGTCTCAAAAATGACAATTAAATGTGTCGATCACCACCTTTGAGAAATTACCATTTAGTAATTAATTCCCAAGTGTATTAACATTCGTGTCGCTCGCTCAAATGGTTCGCCGGAAGCGAGGGTAATTAAGCTCAATCATCATCAGCAACATTCTTGTACCAATGAAAAGTGAGACATTTATTCAGTTTGGTGATCTATTCAAATATACTGTAGATGAAAAAATCTAATAATTCTCTTTGTTAACAATAATAGTGTATATCATGTTTATTATTGGCAACATATCATGCTATGTAAGCCTCGCACACTATGTGTTGACGTACGCTTCTTTCTTCAACGTCAAGTCAAAGCACATTTTATTCTCTCATTTCACATGCATACATGAAAGAATGAGGCTTACGATAACAAATATTTACAATACAAATACATAGCATTTATATTGCGCAACAATTAAATATTCTATTGCGCTTCACAATTACAGATGCAATTTTAAACATTTACCCATGACAATAATATATGGAAATATAAATAAAAATGTATATATATAGATATAACTAGGATTCTAGTAATTGGATAAGAACATATTTTATAATGATATCTACACCATACCGTAAGAATGACAACCGTGATGTGGCCAATACAGTGAGTAAAATATTTACGAGGCTTGAATAACATGATATGTTGCAAATACTAAACATTGTAGTACTATTATTGTTGATATAGATAATTATTCGGTTTTCAGGTGCAATAATAGTAGGGGAGATCATGAAATGAACAATTGTCTTTCTTTTCATTGGTACAAGAAATTTAAAGAATTGTGGAGCCACGGAGAGTCAAGCATTTTTATTTTATCAATGGCGTTAATTAGAAATATTTAGTATCTAAGTACTAAATGGTAACGTATCCACACAAGATTTGTATGGCTAGATAAAACTTTTAAACTATCTTGTTTCTAATGGAAAAATATAAAAAATACCCCCTTTGGGGTGGATCAAGGTGTTGGCTTTGGTCAACTACCAGTTACAAAGTAATTATTGACAAATTACTGTTCAATAAGTGAGGTAATTAACAGGTGGTCATTTCCTAAAAATCATTTGTGGGAACAACGTTGACAATTTACTTGAAATGTCAGTTACTTATTGGTGAGCAATGGGAATATCTTGGCGTATTGCACATTCTTGCATGTATGCATGTGAAATGAGAGAATAAACTGTTTCTTGAATTGACTCTACTTAGTTAAAACATATTTTATTTCAAACAATGTAACATATATACATATAGCATTTACATTACAATATAATAGTTTATGTTTTGAACAAGGATTAGCGCCTAAAGCTTGATTAGCTTCTAAAGGTCTTCTCCTTAGAAACTCGTTGGCTGTAAAGTTGGCGGTAAAATAATTTGTTTGAAATGTTACAAGATTCATAATGCGAATTAGATAGAAAGAATACGATATTGTAGTTGAGATAAAACAAAGACATTATAATAATAGAGGTCAGAATATTATAATGTTGAGGAATGCTAATAAGAAGAATATAGTTAAGCCTAAGTGTAAGTATGTATGTTCCATTAATGTCAAACACCTTGCGGGGACCTAGACATGTTTTCCTGGGCAGGTTTAGCCGACCTAAGTGGTTAACCAGTACTAAGCAATGTGTGTGAGGTGCCTTGCTCAATGACACTACATACGTGGCCTGACCGAGTAAGAGATTGTTCTAATCTATAATATGTGCAGACTCACAGCAAGTATTGTAAGAATAAAGTAAATTTATTAGGTAAAGTGAGGTATGATATGATATCGATATAGTTTGCTAGATATTTATCTTAGTGGTTTAAAATGTATGGTATTTGTAACTAATACACTTAGTGTTCATCTGAAGTATTTTTTTTTATTATTATTTTTATTTTTTTCCATTCTATATGCATGTACATAAAACATTTAATTTTCAATAAGAAATGAATATATAAAATTTGTTTCACTCTCATGCTCTCGCTCTCTCACCCAAACACTCGCATTTACATGCACACATTCAAACAGCATACGCACATATCAGCAGGTACAGAAGCAAATAAAATATGTCCACGAGCTACTTCTACCGTATTCTAAATATATCTTTATATATATGTTGGTATAATAATATAATTAAAATATATTAACAACAGAAAAGTTAATATATGGGGAATTTGTTCCATTTTTCATTATGCTTTTCAAGTTTGTCATGCATCAATGCGATAGTCTTTTCAATTTCTAACCGACCTTTTAGGTACTTGATGAATAGGTCGATATGTGGAATCGATGTTTTAATTTTATTTAAGTATATGAAGTACTTGGCTACGAGAATAATGAAATGTTTTGGATTCTTTTCGGCATCACCTTTAGTTATTAAGCAACATATTATTTCATAATTGATATCTAAGATTATATCTCTTCGTCGAAAATAATTTTTTAATTCTCCCCAAAAAGTTTGTACGTGTGGGTATTCCCAGAATAATCATATGAAGCCTTGACTACTTGACCAGGTTGTCCAACTGATGGTTAAATCTGCTTATTATTGTTGAAAGATACTATTTCGTATTTACTATTTACTATGTATAAAGCTGTCCACAAATGTAGCCTCTATTTGAGAATTAGGATGATTCATCGAAAATACCCAATTAAATACTGGGTACAATTACTTACGTTATGGCAATCAGGTGATATAGTTTAAAACGTAGGCCAACAATAAACTATTATGCTCAAATCTGATAGAGATGAAGAGAGCATAACATGTGAAACTACAGTCAAACCTGTCTTAAGCAGCCACCCAAGGAAATCATAGAAAGTGGCTGCTTAGCACGGGTGGCTGCTTAATAGAGGTAAAATGTATAATAAAGCAGCATATTGGGAATCTGGAAACTGGCTGCTTAATACAGGTTGGCTGCTTAATGGAGGTGACCACTAACACAGGTTTGACTGTATATTGTTACATTTGGCCTGCTAACCAACGTGTATTACTGTACTTACATAGACTAGTAGGTATTACATGTACTGTGTTGCATCTATAAATATCAAAATTATAACGGAAGTCGTGATAGCTTCAGATGCGAAAGGTCCGGAGTTCGAGCCCCGTTGGAGCCGTTACGACTGTGCCCTTAGGCAAGGCATTTATATTCCACGTTGCATCTTCTCTCTCCCTCGTGGCGATGGATTCCATCAGGAATGAAGTATCGAGAGTGATCAATAGAAGTTGAAATAACTTGTATCGCAATCGAGCTAAAATAAATTTGTATAACATATAAACTAAAATTATAATTTAAAAGTCAATTAGGTACTAGAGAATAGCATTTGGAGAGATTTAGCATCCCACGCACTGGACATGACCACACGCCTTGACACATTTCTTCCCAAATCGAACGACTATCTTCTGGACAAACTCGCTATATATTCACACAGTTTCATCAAATTTCACCTACAACATTTTGAGCTATCCCATGCTAATACACAGGCATATACGTAGACAGACACACACATATACAAAGACAGACACACACATATACAAAGACAGACACACAGAGCCCAAAATAATGAGAGCCCAAAATAATGAGAGCCTAAAACAATGACCACAGTTCCTAACGGAGGTGGTTTAATAAATATACTATAAATATACTGAACATTCCTTGTCGAACACGCAAGAAAAGAAAAACAATATACCGATGACAACGCTACGTTGGTAAGACTGATATATGCTCTAGCGACATATGCATGTGCACTGAAGCAAGAACGTGTAGTGTGTGAAGTGTTTTACGTTTATTTATCGTCGCTACCGGTTGCCCATATGAGCGACGCCTCCTGAAGAGATTAGTCATTTTAGATTTTTGGAGGATAGAGAGAGACCGATTCTAGAGTCTCAACTGGTTCTTTTACGTACACGGTGTACAGCACCGATACGAGACCTCGGTTTAACGTTCCATCTGAAAGACTGTTAATTTTATTATGGTCAGGCGGGGGATCGAACCTGCGATCCCTGGATTACCAGTCCAGCGTGTTACCTCTACATTCACGTGTGTAGACGAAACCTAAACTATATATCTATATAGAGACATTGTTAGAATTAAATTGGCATGAGCGATTTCTAAATAGGAAGCGTTTATAAAACACTATACATGGTTACAAATGGTCGTCTTCAATGCCCTAGCGTGTATGACGATATATACATAGAGTGAGCGTTACGTTTATTAATTACATTTATTGCAGATTATTGCAGGAGTATTTGAAAAAATGAACCCATAATTGTTCGTGAATATCTGACGACAAGTTCAATTCCTTTGCGTTCGTCGATAACACCAAGGCCATACACCTTTTTCAAACAAGTGTCTGCATGCCAATACTGCGCATATCTTGTTCATTGATGACATTTCTCAGCTCGTTTCCAGCGTGTTTATTGCGCCAAAGATAACTCGATTCTGTCAGACCTGATATGTCATTCAAGATCTCATTTCTCAGTCCAGTGCACATAGTGACGTCCTAGGTAATTACACTTATCAATTTCTCATTCTTGTCACGAGGAGGGCACTCATATCCTACTCCACACTATTTGACCTACCATGCTAACCTAAGGTAGAAATACCTAATGTCATCCTACTCCCATAGTCATGTGCTAAAGCAGCATTGCATCGTAATAAAGGATGTTTTTGGTAAAATATAAATACTAATATGTGTGTGTTTACACAAATCGAAATAGTCGCTCAGAAACGATAAAATTCAAATAAATATAAACCGTCGTATACGCGAATTTGTTTATCAACACACGAAATGTAAACACGCGCAGCGCGCATGCGTGAAACAACAGCGGATATGCCATGTTTGTTTTCATCATTGCCGAAGGGGGACGATGCATTCCGAATGTAAATCAGGTTCCGATTGTAAATAAGTGAGCGTGACCGACCGACTCGGAAAGTCCTACTTTCGGTTTAGAGTTTGTTTTATCGCAAAACATACTGTTTACTAATTGAACATAATTATACATATTATAATTTAAGAATGTGTAGCAGCATTGCTACCCATACGTAAAATTTGAATTTTTCAAATATCTTTTATTTCATACGATATAATGCTGCTTTAAAGGCAATACTATGCTTGCTTTACTCCACACTATTTGACCTACCATGCTAACCTGGGGTAGAAATACATAATGTCATCCTACTTCCATAGTCATTTGTTAAAGGCAATACTATGCTTGTTTTACGTGTGGAAATCCCCATTCCAGAGACTCATCTGGTTAACATTCTTTCAGATGGGACTTTAAACCGAGGTCGCATGTCGGTGCTGTACATCGTGCACGTAAAAGAACCAGAGGAGACTCTGGAATGGGTCTCTGTCTGTATCATTGCACACTCCTCCAAAAATCTAAAATTACTAATCTCTTCAGGTTAACAGTCTTTCAGATGGGACTTTAAACCGAGGTCGCATGTCGGTGCTGTACATCGTGCACGTAAAAGAACCAGAGGAGACTCTGGAATGGGTCTCTGTCTGTATCATTGCACACTCCTCCAATAGTCTAAAATTACTAATCTTCAGATTCTAAATACTTGGTTTCCATTTTAATTTATTTTTAGTTTTAAATGAAGGACCTTGCTGGCTTTTCAATTAGCTCTCTGGACAGATAAAGTCCGATTTATCGCTAAATGTATAGCGGTCCTATCAGTTGGAATTCTTTGTTTTTACAAGTGTTCCCTAACCAGATGTTGCGCTACGATCAATGCGAATTTATTTCGAGATATAGTAACATAATAATTATGAGATGAGAAAGTGGAAGAAAATTGATAGCATTGTGTGCAAAGTAAACAACGATACAAACAGAGGAAAAACTTATGATGACATATACACACTTATATTGAGTATTCAGGGGGAAGTAACTGACCGATGTCTCTCATTAGCCGCTGCTTATCATCCTTACATTGTATTATTATTGAATTGTGCAATGATACTGGTTAGCAATTTTGATAGTAGTCACGTGAACAACACGTGTATGGTAGCGACACGTCATTGGTTGCATCGTCGATGACGTACCACTGTTCTCATCTTGTTCTCTATAGTCCCGTGTACATATAGTTATAGAATGGCTATGTACGTATGTTTATGTGTACACAATACTATG
>CM026398.1:14181871-14223711 GCA_014843695.1 Archivesica marissinica
TCCACAACGGCTAGAACTTATGTTTTATATGCAGACTTCAAGTTTCAGACATATATGAACGGTGTAAATATTGATAAATTTAGAATAGCATTGTCACGCTTCAGAGTATCATCTCATAGACTTGAAGTAGAAACTGGTCGATGGCATAGACCCTTAGCAATACCATATGAAGAAAGAAAATGTAGATATTGTTTAACTTTAGAAGATGAATTTCACTTTGTTTTAGAATGTCAGCTATATACCGATTTAAGAACATAAGAAATACTTTTGGAGAAACCCAAATGTTCCTAAATTTATTGAATTGATGACCTCAAAAAATGTTATAATAATTAAAGATTTGGCTATGTATATATACAAATCATTTCAAGTCAGAAACAACCTGTTCTATGACTAGTGTACATCTCTCATTATACGTTATACGCTAGCCAATCGTAAACGTTTTGTATTTGCACGTGTTTTTATTTGCACATTTGCTCTATATAATTATATTACATATTTACACAAGGCACGCAGTGCCAATGTTCACGTTTGAAAGTATGTAATGTGTATATAATGTGTACTCATGGGCATATTGCCCATTGTATTTCGAAATAAACTCTTGAAACTCTTGAATTATTCGCTGGGTGTGGTCTCGTTACTAATTGCATCGCCATATTATAATGGAGGAATATATCAAATATGCAGATTAGCTCAGAATAACTTACTTTAAAACTCCAGAGGAAACAATAGGTACATGTACTTGTATATACAATTCAAGATTACGAGATCATGCAATAAAACAAATAGTATTGCTTTTTAATTACTATGAAATATCCGAATACTTTATCAGAATATATCCTTTCATAAATTCATTATTATGACAAGAAATATACAATTATTCAAAATCAAGTAAAAATAAAAGATAAATATTGTTACTCACTCTGTATCATGAGTAAAGCAATTATTCACTTTGTTTAATCATATTTTATTGCTATATACATGTACATAATAAATTCAAAGACATATATAATAAGAGCAAAAGCAAATGGGTTGGGCCACAAGTTCTGAACAACATTAGTAATTGGCCCTTCCCATGAGAGTATGTTGAACTTAATGCAATACTGGCGAATATGTACCTTATGACATGCATATTTGAAGTTTAATGAGATATTATTTATCAAGTCGAAAGGCAATTGAAACAGTGTTTGAATGATAAAAATAAAAAACTCAACTTTTACTAACGCTGTTGCTAGGTTCCGTTCCCCAGGTGAGAGATCCCCATCGTGCGCTCGATCGGAAGTAATATCATAGCGAATGATGTGTTGCTAACGTGATCACAAATTAGAAACGCTTTGATTGTTTAATATACTTTTGAACTGCTGCAAATTCGTTCACATTTAGTGTTTCGCGGCCATGTAAAAGCAGGTTGACACTAAGGGGATGAAAAGCTCTAGTTTCATTGAATAGAGTAATTCTTTGAACAATAAATGTATTACATTGAAAGAAAAAATGTTCTGAGTCTTCGATTTGTGAGTAATAGTCAGTGTGGATTTACTCGTATGTAATTATTGAACAGGTCATTGTTTAGATTGCTGCACTTGTTTCGTAGTCGGGCATGAAGTACAGAGAGTGATCGTTCGCCATATAAAAAGTGTTTAGGTACGATGGGTGCTTTGAACATTTCTCTTAGTCTCGATTTAAATATATTTAGTGATTCGGCATTTCGGATACTTGCGTCAAGTGAATTCCATAGAGCTGTTATTATTCACTTATCCCATGTTCCTACCAACAACAAATACAATAAAGAAACAAAATAGGATTCAGGCATTTGTATTTGACAGCATTCAATATTCATAAGGTATGCATTGGTAGCAAATATCGTGTACATGCCCCCAAAGTAACCCGAGTGCGAATGAATAAAATGCTCGTGGAATAAATATGGCTGCGATGTTACACCATATGTTCTAAAGTAAGCCAATCCCTATCAGAAAATCACGTAAATACTAAACTGTAGTGCCGGCTGGTCCAACCCACTCCCCTAATTATACATGAAGTATAATCTCCTCATCTTTTTCTATTATTTCTTTTTTGTGGAGGAGGGGAGGAGGAGGAGGAGGAGGAGGGGGAGGGGGAAGTAGAAAGAATCCACGCAAACTATCCAGTGTGAAAAGGCCTTCTTTGCTGCCCCGCGACCTTCCCAGGGATTAGCATAACCATACAACTGGTTAACATCTATAGACTAGTTCTAACTCCTTTGTACACTATCATGCTCTTAATCAGTAACAACACCCTGTCTTAAATTGTTATTATAGTCATGGCTCAAATCTGTCCATCGAATTCTCAATCATTAAACACTGATGGTAGAAAGCACAATATAGAACGTAAGTGGGTCCAGGTTGAACGTTTTGGACGGATCTTGATAAACCTGAAAAATACTAACATACTTTAAAGTAAAAGCATATTGAAAGTGTCTTAAGTAATAAATGAGTATTCAAGATTACTATCAGCATTCAGTTGAAAATCAATGAAAAACGACAGCCTTGTTTAATGAGTCGTATATCTTGTATTGGGAGGGCGGGCTGGGAATAACCATATATAACTGGAAACAAGTTCCTCACTGCTGTCAAAATATTGCCTCGAGTGAATATATTGTGTAAACTGCGCTTGTATATAGGTACGCAGATGGTAATCACGAACATTACGTTCAAAACATGAATAGAAGGCATAGAGCAAACGAATTATACTGATGGCATGAATAAAGATGGACTAGAATAGAGTAACGATGGACTAGAATAGAGTAACGATGGACTAGAATAGAGTAACGATGGACTAGAATAGAGTAACGATGGACTAGAATAGAGTAACGATGGACTAGAATAGAGTAACGATGGACTAGAATAGAGTAACGATGGACTAGAATAGAGTAACGATGGTAAGCGTGAATAATTCCATATTTAAAGATACACTGCATCACAAAAAGCAAACATGAATGCTGTACGGTCGTGACGTCATACCTTTGTACTGGCAGTCCAATATTATTAATATTGGACTGCTGTCAAAAGACCAGAGTATAATATTAAATCCTACGCGTACATGTACGAAATTAACAAGTTTAATTATAGGATCCTGTTATATACGTGTGTGTTTTAAGTAAGATATAAACCTCAAGCGTATCCAATATGTAAACTATTGGTACTATCATCGGCGCTACGCGCGTCACACAGTCCAATATTTTACATATTGGATCGTTTACGAATTATATCCTACATATGCTGCTACAAATTCTTCCGCAATCAGTCGAACATAATGTCTAATCAATAACTAGTCTACAAACTCTCGAACGTGACAGTAGGAGTTCATATAACGGCCAGCCACGCACCTGAATCGACGCTTGTTTATTATTGGAATATGTACTGATTTGATAATATTGTATTGCTCTATATACATGTATATAGCAATAGCAATCGTATAACCGATGCATAATTAGCAAATAGTCCGCCTCCGTGGCCGAGTGAGTAAGGTCGCTGACTTGTATACCACTGTAACCTATCATCACCTATGGTCACGGGTTCGAGCCCCGCTCAGGCCGTGTCTCATTTATATGAAAAAGTTGGCAGTTTCTTACGGAGGTTGGTGCACCCAAGTACTGGTTAACCGCTGGAGCCTGCCCAGGAAAGGTGTTGTTAGATAAACTGCCCGCCGGCGATATAGCCCGAAATGGTGCTGATGCAGGCGTAAAACCCGAAATATAAATATAACATATACAAACTGTTTGATGTCTGTGTTGGAAAACTTGCGACATACACTCTTTTGCAGAGAATTCAATTTGTATTGTAGCAACCTATCATACACTCTTTTGCAGAGAATTCAATTTGTATTGTAGCAAGAAATATCACTTTAGATTGAAAAACATTGTACATATAGATGAATTAATAAGATGGGAAAATGAACTTATTATCTCGATATTGTCATGCGCAATTAGCGTAAACGAGACAGTTAATAAATGCATACAAACTTAGGAATAAAAGACGATTGGCCTACCAACGCTGTACACAACAGACGGATCTGTAGTCCAGTGGTAACACACTGGACTGGTAATCCAGGGATCCCAGGTTCGATCCCCCGTCTGGTCCTAATAAAATTAACAGTCTTTCAGATGGGACGTTAAACCGAGGTCTCTTATTCTCAAGTACTTGTTAACCGCTGGAGCCTGCCCATGAAAGGTGTTGTTAGGTAAGCTGGCCGCCGGCGATATAGCCCAACATTGTGCTGATGCAGGCGTAAAACCCGAAATATAACATCATAATTAGCAAATGGGTTCCGCCACAAGTGCTGACAACATTAGTGAGTGGCCCTCCCCATAGAAACCATTTGAACACTACAGAATGAAAGAGGCGTTATTACGCAATCAAAAGCTTAAACATGTACATATGTTATATAGTATGATTATATGTAGTATTAGTCTTTGACTTTTCCAAAGAAAGGTAGTAGTCTGCATGATCCACTGTCCAGTTTCCGAAGATGTGCACCCCGAGAGCAAGGCTCAAGCAAAAGTGATAACGAGAAAGGATTATGGTTTAGGGAGTTGCTAAATCTATTATTAGCTTAAGCGTGAAAGTGATATAAAGTACTTTTTTAAAACGATTTGATTGCTTGATAAATTTTTATACTGATGTGAATAGTACAATATTGTCTTCGTATTTCAAAGTATCTCTACGAAACAATAACAGTTTAGTACTAAGTGGTTGATACATTCTTGTTTCGTGAAATAGGACAATTCTTGGAGCATTATATTTATAATATTGAAAGAAAAGGTGTTCTGCATTTTCGGTTAGAAATTCACATTTTGCGGTTTCTCTCACATGGTTTATGTATATATCATTTAAATTGCTACATTTGTTTCTCAAACGGGCGTGGAGCAGTGATAATAATCGTGTTGCAAATAGAAAATGCTTGGGTACCGTGGGTGCTTTAAACATTTCTTTCAATCTGGTTTTAAATATAATTAGAGATGCGGATTTGCGTAAATCAATATTTAGTTAGTTCCATAGTGCAGTAGAGGAGGGTATAAATGAGTTACTATATATTTGGGTTAGACGCGCAATTATAAGATAAGTTTGGTTGTTTCGGAGAGGATATTCGGTAGTTTCGGCTATAGTTCGTGGAAATCTAGTTTCTATATATTCAGGGAGAATGCTGTTTTTTGCTTTGTAAACTATTACAAGTTTTTGTATTTTCCGTCGGTCTGATAATGGTACCCAACCTATTTCTTGTATTAGAGATTCTATAGATGCACACCTAGTTAACCCGGTGACTATACGTGCTGCTTCGAATTATATTAGAGATTCTATAGATGCACACCTAGTTAACCCGGTGACTATACGTGCTGCCTCGAATTGTATTAGAGATTCTATAGATGCACACCTAGTTAACCCGGTGACTATACGTGCTGCCTCGAATTGTATTAGAGATTCTATATATGCACACCTAGTTAACCCGGTGACTATACGTGCTGCTTCGAATTGTATTAGAGATTCTATAGATGCACACCTAGTTAACCCGGTGACTATACGTGCTGCCTCGAATTGTATTAGAGATTCTATAGATACAGACCTAGTTAACCCGGTGACTATACGTGCTGCCTCGAATTGTATTAGAGATTCTATAGATGCACACCTAGTTAACCCGGTGACTATACGTGCTGCTTCGAATTGTATTAGAGATTCTATAGATACAGACCTAGTTAACCCGGTGACTATACGTGCTGCTTCGAATTGTATTAGAGATTCTATAGATACAGAACTAGTTAACCCGGTGACTATACGTGCTGCTTCGAATTGTATTAGAGATTCTATAGATACAGACCTAGTTAACCCGGTGACGTGTTGCCTCGAATTGTATTAGAGATTATATAGATGCACACCTAGTTAACACGGTGACTATACGTGCTGCTTCGAATTGTATTAGAGATTCTATAGATACAGACATAGTTAACCCGGTGACTATACGTGCTGCCTCGAATTGTATTAGAGATTCTATAGATACAGACCTAGTTAACCCGGTGACTATAGGTGCTGCCTCGAATTGTATTAGAGATTCTATAGATACAGAACTAGTTAACCCGGTGACTATACGTGCTGCCTCGAATTGTATTAGAGATTCTATAGATACAGAACTAGTTAACCCGGTGACTATACGTGCTGCCTCGAATTGTATTAGAGATTCTATAGATACAGACCTAGTTAACCCGGTGACTATACGTGCTGCCTCGAATTGTATTAGAGATTCTATAGATACAGACCTAGTTAACCCGGTGACTATACGTGCTGCTTCGAATTGTATTAGAGATTCTATAGATACATACCTAGTTAATTCGGTGACTATATGTGCTGCTTCGAATTGTATTAGAGATTCTATAGATACACACCTAGTTAACCCGGTGACTATACGTGCTGCCTCGAATTGTATTAGAGATTCTATAGATACACACCTAGTTAACCCGGTGACTATACGTGCTGCCTCGAATTGTATTAGAGATTCTATAGATGCACACCTAGTTAACCCGGTGACTATACGTGCTGCTTCGAATTGTATTAGAGATTCTATAGATACAGACCTAGTTAACCCGGTGACTATACGTGCTGCTTCGAATTGTATTAGAGATTCTATAGATACAGACCTAGTTAACCCGGTGACTATACGTGCTGCCTCGAATTGTATTAGAGATTCTATAGATGCACACCTAGTTAACCCGGTGACTATACGTGCTGCTTCGAATTGTATTAGAGATTCTATAGATACAGACCTAGTTAACCCGGTGACTATACGTGCTGCTTCGAATTGTATTAGAGATTCTATAGATACAGAACTAGTTAACCCGGTGACTATACGTGCTGCTTCGAATTGTATTAGAGATTCTATAGATACAGACCTAGTTAACCCGGTGACGTGTTGCCTCGAATTGTATTAGAGATTCTATAGATGCACACCTAGTTAACACGGTGACTATACGTGCTGCTTCGAATTGTATTAGAGATTCTATAGATACAGACATAGTTAACCCGGTGACTATACGTGCTGCCTCGAATTGTATTAGAGATTCTATAGATACAGACCTAGTTAACCCGGTGACTATAGGTGCTGCCTCGAATTGTATTAGAGATTCTATAGATACAGAACTAGTTAACCCGGTGACTATACGTGCTGCCTCGAATTGTATTAGAGATTCTATAGATACAGAACTAGTTAACCCGGTGACTATACGTGCTGCCTCGAATTGTATTAGAGATTCTATAGATACAGACCTAGTTAACCCGGTGACTATACCTGCTGCCTCGAATTGTATTAGAGATTCTATAGATACAGACCTAGTTAACCCGGTGACTATACGTGCTGCTTCGAATTGTATTAGAGATTCTATAGATACATACCTAGTTAATTCGGTGACTATAGGTGCTGCTTCGAATTGTATTAGAGATTCTATAGATACACACCTAGTTAACCCGGTGACTATACGTGCTGCCTCGAATTGTATTAGAGATTCTATAGATGCACACCTAGTTAACCCGGTGACTATACGTGCTGCTTCGAATTGTATTAGAGATTCTATAGATACAGACCTAGTTAACCCGGTGACTATACGTGCTGCTTCGAATTGTATTAGAGATTCTATAGATACAGAACTAGTTAACCGGGTGACTATACGTGCTGCTTCGAATTGTATTAGAGATTCTATAGATACAGACCTAGTTAACCCGGTGACGTGTTGCCTCGAATTGTATTAGAGATTCTATAGATGCACACCTAGTTAACACGGTGACTATACGTGCTGCTTCGAATTGTATTAGAGATTCTATAGATACAGACATAGTTAACCCGGTGACTATACGTGCTGCCTCGAATTGTATTAGAGATTCTATAGATACAGACCTAGTTAACCCGGTGACTATAGGTGCTGCCTCGAATTGTATTAGAGATTCTATAGATACAGAACTAGTTAACCCGGTGACTATACGTGCTGCCTCGAATTGTATTAGAGATTCTATAGATACAGACCTAGTTAACCCGGTGACTATACGTGCTGCCTCGAATTGTATTAGAGATTCTATAGATACAGACCTAGTTAACCCGGTGACTATACGTGCTGCATCGAATTGTATTAGAGATTCTATAGATACAGACCTAGTTAACCCGGTGACTATAGGTGCTGCTTCGAATTGTATTAGAGATTCTATAGATACACACCTAGTTAACCCGGTGACTATACGTGCTGCCTCGAATTGTATTAGAGATTCTATAGATACAGACCTAGTTAACCCGGTGACTATACGTGCTGCCTCGAATTGTATTAGAGATTCTATAGATACAGACCTAGTTAACCCGGTGACTATACGTGCTGCCTCGAATTGTATTAGAGATTCTATAGATACAGAACTAGTTAACCCGGTGACTATACGTGCTGCCTCGAATTGTATTAGAGATTCTATAGATACAGAACTAGTTAACCCGGTGACTATACGTGCTGCCTCGAATTGTATTAGAGATTCTATAGATACAGACCTAGTTAACCCGGTGACTATACGTGCTGCCTCGAATTGTATTAGAGATTCTATAGATACAGACCTAGTTAACCCGGTGACTATACGTGCTGCTTCGAATTGTATTAGAGATTCTATAGATACATACCTAGTTAATTCGGTGACTATAGGTGCTGCTTCGAATTGTATTAGAGATTCTATAGATGCACACCTAGTTAACCCGGTGACTATACGTGCTGCCTCGAATTGTATTAGAGATTCTATAGATACAGACCTAGTTAACCCGGTGACTATACGTGCTGCTTCGAATTGTATTAGAGATTCTATAGATGCACACCTAGTTAACCCGGTGACTATACGTGCTGCTTCGAATTGTATTAGAGATTCTATAGATACAGACCTAGTTAACCCTCTGACCATACGTGCTGCCTCGAATTGTATTAGAGATTCTATAGATGCACACCTAGTTAACCCGGTGACTATACGTGCTGCTTCGAATTGTATTAGAGATTCTATAGATACAGACCTAGTTAACCCGGTGACTATACGTGCTGCTTCGAATTGTATTAGAGATTCTATAGATACAGACCTAGTTAACCCGGTGACTATACGTGCTGCATCGAATTGTATTAGAGATTCTATAGATACATACCTAGTTAATTCGGTGACTATAGGTGCTGCTTCGAATTGTATTAGAGATTCTATAGATACACACCTAGTTAACCCGGTGACTATACGTGCTGCCTCGAATTGTATTAGAGATTCTATAGATACACACCTAGTTAACCCGGTGACTATACGTGCTGCTTCGAATTGTATTAGAGATTCTATAGATGCACACCTAGTTAACCCGGTGACTATACGTGCTGCTTCGAATTGTATTAGAGATTCTATAGATGCACACCTAGTTAACCCGGTGACTATACGTGCTGCTTCGAATTGTATTAGAGATTCTATAGATACAGACCTAGTTAACCCTCTGACCATACGTGCTGCCTCGAATTGTATTAGAGATTCTATAGATGCACACTAGTTAACCCGGTGACTATACGTGCTGCTTCGAATTGTATTAGAGATTCTATAGATACAGACCTAGTTAACCCGGTGACTATACGTGCTGCCTCGAATTGTATTAGAGATTCTATAGATACAGACCTAGTTAACCCGGTGACTATAGGTGCTGCCTCGAATTGTATTAGAGATTCTATAGATACAGAACTAGTTAACCCGGTGACTATACGTGCTGCCTCGAATTGTATTAGAGATTCTATAGATACAGAACTAGTTAACCCGGTGACTATACGTGCTGCCTCGAATTGTATTAGAGATTCTATAGATACAGACCTAGTTAACCCGGTGACTATACGTGCTGCCTCGAATTGTATTAGAGATTCTATAGATACAGACCTAGTTAACCCGGTGACTATACGTGCTGCTTCGAATTGTATTAGAGATTCTATAGATACAGACCTAGTTAACCCGGTGACTATACGTGCTGCTTCGAATTGTATTAGAGATTCTATAGATACAGAACTAGTTAACCGGGTGACTATACGTGCTGCTTCGAATTGTATTAGAGATTCTATAGATACAGACCTAGTTAACCCGGTGACGTGTTGCCTCGAATTGTATTAGAGATTCTATAGATACATACCTAGTTAACCCTCTGACCATACGTGCTGCCTCGAATTTTATTAGAGATTCTATTGATACAGACCTAGTTAACCCGGCGACTATGCGTGCTGCCTCGAATTGTATTAGAGATTCTATAGATACAGACCTAGTTAACCCGGTGACTATACGTGCTGCCTCGAATTGTATTAGAGATTCTATAGATACAGACCTAGTTAACCCGGTGACTATACGTGCTGCTTCGAATTGTATTAGAGATTCTATAGATACAGAACTAGTTAATTCGGTGACTATACGTGCTGCTTCGAATTGTATTAGAGATTCTATAGATGCACACCTAGTTAACCCGGTGACTATACGTGCTGCCTCGAATTGTATTAGAGATTCTATAGATACAGAACTAGTTAACCCGGTGACTATACGTGCTGCCTCGAATTGTATTAGAGATTCTATAGATACAGACCTAGTTAACCCGGTGACTATACGTGCTGCTTCGAATTGTATTAGAGATTCTATAGATACAGACCTAGTTAACCCGGTGACTATACGTGCTGCCTCGAATTGTATTAGAGATTCTATAGATACAGACCTAGTTAACCCGGTGACTATACGTGCTGCTTCGAATTGTATTAGAGATTCTATAGATACAGACCTAGTTAACCCGGTGACTATACGTGCTGCCTCGAATTGTATTAGAGATTCTATAGATACAGACCTAGTTAACCCGGTGACTATACGTGCTGCCTCGAATTGTATTAGAGATTCTATAGATACAGAACTAGTTAACCCGGTGACTATACGTGCTGCCTCGAATTGTATTAGAGATTCTATAGATACAGACCTAGTTAACCCGGTGACTATACGTGCTGCCTCGAATTGTATTAGAGATTCTATAGATACACCTAGTTAACCCGGTGACGTGCTGCCTCGAATTGTATTAGAGATTCTATAGATACAGACCTAGTTAACCCGGTGACGTGCTGCCTCGAATTGTATTAGAGATTCTATAGATACAGACCTAGTTAACCCGGTGACGTGCTGCTTCGAATTGTATTAGAGATTCTATAGATACAGACCTAGTTAACCCGGTGACGTGCTGCTTCGAATTGTATTAGAGATTCTATAGATACAGACCTAGTTAACCTGGTACCTATATGTGCTGCTTCAAATTGTATTAGAGATTCTATAGATACAGACCTAGTTAACCCGGTGACGTGCTGCCTCGAATTGTATTAGAGATTCTATAGATACAGACCTAGTTAACTCGGTGACGTGCTGCCTCGAATTGTATTAGAGATTCTATAGATACAGACCTAGTTAACCCGGTGACTATACGTGCTGCCTCGAATTGTATTAGAGATTCTATAGATACAGACCTAGTTAACCCGGTGACGTGCTGCCTCGAATTGTATTAGAGATTCTATAGATACAGACCTAGTTAACCCGGTGACTATACGTGCTGCCTCGAATTGTATTAGAGATTCTATAGATACAGACCTAGTTAACCCGGTGACGTGCTGCCTCGAATTGTATTAGAGATTCTATAGATACAGACCTAGTTAACCCGGTGACTATACGTGCTGCCTCGAATTGTATTAGAGATTCTATAGATACAGACCTAGTTAACCCGGTGACGTGCTGCCTCGAATTGTATTAGAGATTCTATAGATACAGACCTAGTTAACCCGGTGACTATACGTGCTGCCTCGAATTGTATTAGAGATTCTATAGATACAGACCTAGTTAACCCGGTGACGTGCTGCCTCGAATTGTATTAGAGATTCTATAGATACAGACCTAGTTAACCCGGTGACTATACGTGCTGCCTCGAATTGTATTAGAGATTCTATAGATACAGAACTAGTTAACCCGGTGACTATACGTGCTGCCTCGAATTGTATTAGAGATTCTATAGATACAGAACTAGTTAACCCGGTGACTATACGTGCTGCCTCGAATTGTATTAGAGATTCTATAGATACAGACCTAGTTAACCCGGTGACTATACGTGCTGCCTCGAATTGTATTAGAGATTCTATAGATACAGACCTAGTTAACCCGGTGACTATACGTGCTGCTTCGAATTGTATTAGAGATTCTATAGATACAGACCTAGTTAACCCGGTGACTATAGGTGCTGCTTCGAATTGTATTAGAGATTCTATAGATACACACCTAGTTAACCCGGTGACTATACGTGCTGCCTCGAATTGTATTAGAGATTCTATAGATACAGACCTAGTTAACCCGGTGACTATACGTGCTGCTTCGAATTGTATTAGAGATTCTATAGATACAGACCTAGTTAACCCGGTGACTATACGTGCTGCTTCGAATTGTATTAGAGATTCTATAGATACAGACCTAGTTAACCCGGTGACTATACGTGCTGCCTCGAATTGTATTAGAGATTCTATAGATACAGACCTAGTTAACCCGGTGACTATACGTGCTGCTTCGAATTGTATTAGAGATTCTATAGATACAGACCTAGTTAACCCGGTGACTATACGTGCTGCTTCGAATTGTATTAGAGATTCTATAGATACAGACCTAGTTAACCCGGTGACTATACGTGCTGCCTCGAATTGTATTAGAGATTCTATAGATACAGAACTAGTTAACCCGGTGACTATACGTGCTGCTTCGAATTGTATTAGAGATTCTATAGATACAGACCTAGTTAACCCGGTGACTATACGTGCTGCCTCGAATTGTATTAGAGATTCTATAGATACAGACCTAGTTAACCCGGTGACTATACGTGCTGCTTCGAATTGTATTAGAGATTCTATAGATACAGACCTAGTTAACCCGGTGACTATACGTGCTGCTCGAATTGTATTAGAGATTCTATAGATACAGAACTAGTTAACCCGGTGACTATACGTGCTGCTTCGAATTGTATTAGAGATTCTATAGATACAGACCTAGTTAACCCTCGACTATACGTGCTGCCTCGAATTGTATTAGAGATTCTATAGATACAAACTAGTTAACCCGGTGACTATACGTGCTGCTTCGAATTGTATTAGAGATTCTATAGATACAGACCTAGTTAACCCGGTGACTATACGTGCTGCCTCGAATTGTATTAGAGATTCTATAGATACAGAACTAGTTAACCCGGTGACTATACGTGCTGCCTCGAATTGTATTAGAGATTCTATAGATACAGAACTAGTTAACCCGGTGACTATACGTGCTGCCTCGAATTGTATTAGAGATTCTATAGATACAGAACTAGTTAACCCGGTGACTATACGTGCTGCCTCGAATTGTATTAGAGATTCTATAGATACAGACCTAGTTAACCCGGTGACTATACGTGCTGCCTCGAATTGTATTAGAGATTCTATAGATACAGACCTAGTTAACCCGGTGACTATACGTGCTGCTTCGAATTGTATTAGAGATTCTATAGATACAGACCTAGTTAACCCGGTGACTATACGTGCTGCTTCGAATTGTATTAGAGATTCTATAGATACAGAACTAGTTAACCGGGTGACTATACGTGCTGCTTCGAATTGTATTAGAGATTCTATAGATACAGACCTAGTTAACCCGGTGACGTGTTGCCTCGAATTGTATTAGAGATTCTATAGATACATACCTAGTTAACCCTCTGACCATACGTGCTGCCTCGAATTTTATTAGAGATTCTATTGATACAGACCTAGTTAACCCGGCGACTATGCGTGCTGCCTCGAATTGTATTAGAGATTCTATAGATACAGACCTAGTTAACCCGGTGACTATACGTGCTGCCTCGAATTGTATTAGAGATTCTATAGATACAGACCTAGTTAATTCGGTGACTATACGTACTGCTTCGAATTGTATTAGAGATTCAATAGATACAGAACTAGTTAATTCGGTGACCATACGTGCTGCTTCGAATTGTATTAGAGATTCTATAGATGCACACCTAGTTAACCCGGTGACTATACGTGCTGCCTCGAATTGTATTAGAGATTCTAAAGATACAGAACTAGTTAACCGGGTGACTATACGTGCTGCTTCGAATTGTATTAGAGATTCTATAGATACAGACCTAATTAACCCGGTGACGTGTTGCCTCGAATTGTATTAGAGATTATATAGATGCACACCTAGTTAACACGGTGACTATACGTGCTGCTTCGAATTGTATTAGAGATTCTATAGATACAGACCTAGTTAACCCGGTGACTATACGTGCTGCCTCGAATTGTATTAGAGATTCTATAGATACAGACCTAGTTAACCCGGTGACTATACGTGCTGCCTCGAATTGTATTAGAGATTCTATAGATACAGACCTAGTTAACCCGGTGACTATACGTGCTGCCTCGAATTGTATTAGAGATTCTATAGATACAGACCTAGTTAACCCGGTGACTATACGTGCTGCTTCGAATTGTATTAGAGATTCTATAGATACAGACCTAGTTAACCCGGTGACTATACGTGCTGCTTCGAATTGTATTAGAGATTCTATAGATGCACACCTAGTTAACCCGGTGACTATACGTGCTGCCTCGAATTGTATTAGAGATTCTATAGATGCACACCTAGTTAACCCGGTGACTATACGTGCTGCTTCGAATTGTATTAGAGATTCTATAGATACAGACCTAGTTAACCCGGTGACTATACGTGCTGCTTCGAATTGTATTAGAGATTCTATAGATACAGACCTAGTTAACCCGGTGACTATACGTGCTGCCTCGAATTGTATTAGAGATTCTATAGATGCACACCTAGTTAACCCGGTGACTATACGTGCTGCTTCGAATTGTATTAGAGATTCTATAGATACAGACCTAGTTAACCCGGTGACTATACGTGCTGCTTCGAATTGTATTAGAGATTCTATAGATACAGAACTAGTTAACCCGGTGACTATACGTGCTGCTTCGAATTGTATTAGAGATTCTATAGATACAGACCTAGTTAACCCGGTGACGTGCTGCCTCGAATTGTATTAGAGATTCTATAGATGCACACCTAGTTAACACGGTGACTATACGTGCTGCTTCGAATTGTATTAGAGATTCTATAGATACAGACATAGTTAACCCGGTGACTATACGTGCTGCCTCGAATTGTATTAGAGATTCTATAGATACAGACCTAGTTAACCCGGTGACTATACGTGCTGCCTCGAATTGTATTAGAGATTCTATAGATACAGAACTAGTTAACCCGGTGACTATACGTGCTGCCTCGAATTGTATTAGAGATTCTATAGATACAGACCTAGTTAACCCGGTGACTATACGTGCTGCCTCGAATTGTATTAGAGATTCTATAGATACAGACCTAGTTAACCCGGTGACTATACGTGCTGCCTCGAATTGTATTAGAGATTCTATAGATACAGACCTAGTTAACCCGGTGACTATACGTGCTGCTTCGAATTGTATTAGAGATTCTATAGATACATACCTAGTTAATTCGGTGACTATAGGTGATGCTTTGAATTATATTAGAGATTATATAGATACAGACCTAGTTAACCCGGTGACTATACGTGCTGCTTCGAATTGTATTAGAGATTCTATAGATACAGACATAGTTAACCCGGTGACTATACGTGCTGCTTCGAATTGTATTAGAGATTCTATAGATACAGACCTAGTTAATTCGGTGACTATACGTACTGCTTCGAATTGTATTAGAGATTCAATAGATACAGAACTAGTTAATTCGGTGACCATACGTGCTGCTTCGAATTGTATTAGAGATTCTATAGATACAGACCTAGTTAACCCGGTGACTATGCGTGCTGCCTCGAATTGTATTAGAGATTCTATAGATACAGAACTAGTTAACCCGGTGATCTTCTGCTTCGAATTGTATTAGAGATTCTATAGATACAGAACTAGTTAACCCGGTGACTATACGTGCTGCCTCGAATTGTATTAGAGATTCTATTGATACAGAGCTAGTTAACCCCGTGACGTGCTGCTTCGAATTGTATTAGAGATTCTATAGATACAGACCTAGTTAACCCGGTGACTATACGTGCTGCTTCGAATTGTATTAGAGATTCTATTGATGCAGAGCTAGTTAACCCGGTGACTATAGGTGCTGCCTCGAATTGTATTAGAGATTCTATTGATGCAGAGCTAGTTAACCCGGTGACTATACGTGCTGCTTCGAATAGTATTAGAGATTCTATTGATACAGACCTAGTTAACCCGGCGACTATACGTGCTTCTTTGAATTGTATTAGAGATTCTATAGATACAGACCAAGTTAACTCCGTGACGTGCTGCTTCGAATTGTAGTTGTTGTAATGATTGTTTTTCATATGCCGTGCATCCATCCCAGACTACAGATGCATATTCCAAAATTGATCTCATGTAAGATATGTAAATTTGATTAAGAGTTGATCTATTTAATTTAAATTTAAGAGCTCGCATTGAACTTAGTACTTTAGACGCCGACAAAGAAATGTTATCGATATGTTCATGCCATTTAAGATCCGAATAAAATGTTAAACCTAAATGTTTGTGGTGACCGACACAATCAAGTGGAATATCGTTGAAGTCAAGAGTAGGAATCTGTACTAAGCACGTGGTACTGCTGCTTATGGATCTTGTAAATCAGATCAGTCGGAAACTAATTATACATAGTCACAACTGTGAGATATAACAGAAATTCTGTACCATAAATCTTGCTAAGCTGGATACACGGGATGTATTACGCATGCGTATCGACACTATTTACATTGTTTTGTTACGTCAACTTATACGAAGTTTGATTATTAGTTAGATTCGGAGGAACATATTTGGAAAATGTTATACAAGATACACTGTCATAGGAAACTACATAGGAAACTACATAGGAATCTACATAGGAAACTACATAGGAAACTACATAGGAAACTACATAGGAAACTACATAGGAAACTACATAGAAAACTACATAGGAAACTACATAGGAAACTACATAGGAATCTACATAGGAAACTACATAGGAAACTACATAGGAATCTACATAGGAAACTACATAGGAAACTACATAGGAAACTACATAGGAAACTACATAGGAAACTACATAGGAAACTACATAGGAAACTACATAGGAAACTACATAGGAATCTACATAGGAAACTACATAGGAAACTACATAGGAATCTACATAGGAAACTACATTCTGCAGAAATGTGCTTTGTTTCACCAATCTAGTGTAGCTTTAATGTAAGAAACGTGGTGTGATTTCATTAGTTGTGATATATTTGCGCACGAATTCCATTAGTTGTAATATATCTGCGCACGAATTACATTAGTTTACACGACCACATATTTGCTTTCCAATTGCAATTTATTCTCTTAGCAGTATGCACCACTCTAAATAACGAGTTTCTTTACTAATTACGAAATTAGTGGTAATGAGTTAATTCTATTTCATGTACATGTATACCGTATTTAAAGTTAACGGAACACGTAGTTACGCATATATTAAGTTATTTTCTATAATCATTAAATGTGTTCGTAAATAAGTGTGTATCATAATTCAGTGAATTCGTAGCCAAAACCTGTTTTATTATTCAACAGAGGCGTCCGTTTTTATTATGTAAATAATTTTTAAAATTGTGAATAATGTCACTATTTCTTTGTACTTCTAACTGCACATTTTCTTTTATCTCGTCTGTAATATCTCTGCTAATCATATTCGCTATGATCTGATCAAAACGAAGTTAGATTTCATAATGACCAATTCTTAATCAGTGTGCAATAGTAACTATTTTGTATTTCAGTGTTTTATAATTGTTTTAGAGCAGTTTTTAATATCCGATTATCAGGGTAGAATAACTTTATCCCTAACGTACTGTGATAACTGATCTCTTATAAGTAAGTAAGGTTTTATTAAAGTGACATATGTAAGCATAAACATTCAATACAAAATATTTATACAACTTTAAGATGCATCCGGCCCGATGGGCCTATATGTCACCTAATGCCAGATTAACAATATAAATGAAAGCAAGACATTATCAAAATGTCAACACAAGACTACGATTCACCACATTGAACTTAAACGACTGTCAGAATGTTCTCGTATAGAAAGCGAGTAGTTTTAATGCATACATTCTCAAAGTTTGTATAATCGAATACTTCTAATTTGTATAATTCTAATAAACTTTACACTATCTGCTTCTAGTTTCCAAAATATACTTATATATGCAGCAGCCCAGTGAATTTCTATCCGAATAATAGCATATAAGTATATGTATTATATAAAACCTTTTAACATCCTGAATTGTATTAAAATACTAAATGATATGTAGATGCAATTGTCTATTAAGGTTTCCAAATAACTCCATGTTGGAGTGACATGGTACTTTCATTATGTCAACTATACAATGTAATAGTATTGTAAATACTGTACGTACAATGATGAGATGTAAATAAAGATTACTACTACTAGTCGTGTTCGTACATTTAATTTAATAGTGCTTTATTTCCATTTCAGTATTTCAAAATTTCTCGTTTTAAGAAGTATTTAATTTTCAATTAGCGACTGTTCCTCGGTTTTAATATGTAAATATAATAATATGTCGGTAGACTGTGATAGTTTGATTATCTGTGATTAGATTAGTCTCTTATAATTCTTTTATAATGAATGGTGTTGTACTTTGCCACAATAATGTGTTGTGTATATTTTATGTATTGTACAACGATCAGACTGAAATAAAGATTAAATCCTTATTTGCATTTTACCATTTGTTTACAAAAACTTTCTATCGTTCGTGAATTAAGTTTTCCAGTTAAGTTAAGGATAACAATTTAGAATTACATATCACAACAACAACAACGTTTTATTTACGTCAGGTTACAGGTTATGTAACAACATGACATGGGTATGTTTTACAAATTATAAACATTGGATATACATGCATGGGGGATAGCAATTGTAGTATTTATCTAAGACACAATAACAAAATTATAATACAATTTACGGAAACAATTAGCAATATATACTTCCAAGTGATTGTATGGTCGCCTAAATATATACTGTTCATTCTGTGTATGCGCCAATAAACATCTGAATAACCAACTACCATCTACAAGCCAACTTCACAGACCTGTTCATTTTTACTTAATACATATGTTTGCTCATATAAATCTGTGCCTGGGAAAAGAAACCGAAGCATTGACAAAAATCAATTAGTTACTAATATGTTCTTGCGTTTATAAGACTGCTTTAGCACTATACCGTGAGAACATTATCAGGTGGTATTCATTGCGCACGGGAATCACGATATAGTTGACATGGATTAAACCATTCTTTAGTTGTTGAACGTTGTTTGATATATGTACTGAACACTTAGCGACAGTTATTGCTAGGAACGCTGAAGAATTAATCGCGTGTTTGTTACCGTCACATTTCAAAAAACCATAAATCCTGATAATATCCATATACATGACATGTTCAAAGTGCAAACGGATTGGGGCTACATGTTTTGAAAACATTAGCAACATCCCGTTCTAAAATTAGCAGTAATTGTACGGAAAATCTAGTAACATTTCTGAGAATTTGTATCGACTCTGATGAGAGTTATTCCTTGAAATATAAGATAGTATAATAGTATTCGCTTAATAGCAACATTCCAAAACTCGTTTCATAAAATATGGTATAACATCACCACTTGTGTAAGATCATATATATATATCTGTAGTGATAGAATATGGTATAACATCACCACTCGTGTAGCATCATATATATCTGTAGTGATAGAATATGGTATAACATCACCACTCGTGTAACATCATATATATCTGTAGTGATAGAATATGGTATAACATCACCACTCGTGTAGCATCATATATATCTGTAGTGATAGAATATGGTATAACATCACCACTCGTGTAACATCATATATATCTGTAGTGATAGAATATGGCATAAAATTACCACTCGTGTAACATCATATATATCTGTAGTGATAGAATATGGCATAAAATTACCACTCTTGTCAGATCATATATATCTGTAGTGATAGAATATGGTATGAAATCACCACTCGTGTAAGCTCCTCCTATATATAGATATATCAAGCTTTGGTTAGCAAATAGATCATTGAGAAACAGCGCAAACCTCCTTAACATCCTTGGTAGAACTTCGCAATATGTAAATTATTTTCTTCCATCAACAATTGGAATGCTTTGGAAATCCTACCTGTCCGATCTGGCGACACTCGTACCATCTCACATACTTCCTGGTCTGAGGATCGAACCCGGGTTTCATTGGTGAGAAGCGAGCGCATTATCCACTGACAACCTAACTAAGGATATTGATACACTTGCTGCTTTCAAATATTGCTTGAACTCTAATAAACCTTATCCACTCTTCTATCATGGTGTCCCCCGTGCCCAAATCGTCCATCCCAGTATTCGAAACGATTTTACTGCTCTAGACCAACATTTAGTTTCGAGACACATTATTAACTCTCCACTCTGCAGATGCTGAGCTAATGAATCCAGTTACCACTACTTATTCCAATGTCCTGATTATTCAGACACCAGAATAGCCCTTATCAACACCATAAGCCCGTTGACAGATATTTCTCTTAAAAGTTATTTTGTATGGTGATGATAATCTTTACCAGTTTATTACAGCTTACAGCAACAAGGAGATTTGATAACGGCTAATGAAATTGTTGTCAGCTTCGTCTAATTGATTCCCACCTCGTTCGCTCTGTCCCTCTCTCGCTCTCACCCCCTTTCTCTCCCACTCCCCCTCTCCTCATCCCCCTCTATCTCTCCTCATCCCCCTCTATCTCTCCTCATCCCCCTCTATCTCTCCTCATCCCCTCTCTCCTCATCCCCTCTCTCCTCACCCCTCTCTCTCTCACCTCATTCCTTCTATCATCCCCTCTCTTCTCACCTCTCTCTCCTCACCCCTTTCTCCTCACCACCTCTCTCCTCACCCCCCTCTCTCTCTCACCCCCTCACCTCCCTCTCTCCTCACCCCTCTCCTCATCCCCCCTATCTCTCTCCTTACCCCTCTCTCCTCACCACATCTCTCCTCACCCCTCTCTCCTCACCCACTCTCTATCTCTCTCCTCATACCCCTCTCTCCTCAACCCCTCCCCTCTTACGCTCTGCCATAGTTTAAGAAAATTATGTTTGTCATGGAGAACATCTAAAGCGTTTAGCATCCGATTTAATCCAGCTATTCTCGTATATTAATGTTACAACATTGTGTAAATATTGGTGAATCAAATATGTTTAAACTAAATTAAGATGTGGCTTGATTCCCATTCCCACTTCACTATTATCATACAAAATAATGCAAACACGGCCTGCTTAACCCTTTCCCTCATAGAAGCACCTCGTGACGTCATTACCAGTACGACATACATTAACAATGTAGTAGCCACACCAATGTTCATAATAAAGGCCAGAATCTCATGTAGTCCCAGTAATATCTATGGTGGTGGGATAGATGTGGCGATTACTTTTCCACTGCATGATAGCTAAATGGCTGTCATTTGTATGGAGATATAATAGTATAGTAACCTAAATATCATGTAGTCCCAGTAATATCTATGGTGGTGGGATAGATATGACGACTACTTATCCGCTGCATGATAGCTAAATGGCTGTCGTTTGTATGGAGATATAATAGTATATTAACCTAAATCTCATGTAGTCCCAGTAATATCTATGGAGGTGGGATAGATATGGCGACTACTTATCCACTGCATGATAGCTAAATGGCTGTCATTTGTATGGAGATATAATAGTATAGTAACCTAAATATCATGTAGTCCCAGTAATATCTATGAAGGTGGGATAGATATGGCGACTACCTATCCACTGCATGATAGCTAAATGGCTGTCATTTGTATGGAGATATAATAGTATAGTAACCTAAATCTCATGTAGTCCCAGTAATATCTATGGAGGTGGGATAGATATGGCGACTACTTATCCACTGCATGATAGCTAAATGGCTGTCGTTTGTATGGCGACTACTTATCCACTGCATGATAGCTAAATGGCTGTCGTTTGTATGGAGATATAATAGTATATTAACCTAAATCTCATGTAGTCCCAGTAATATCTATGGTGGTGGGATAGATATGGCGACTACTTATCCACTGCATGATAGCTAAATGGCCGCCGTTTGTATGGAGATATAATAGTATATTAACCTAAATCTCTATGAAGGAAAGGGTTAAATGGCTGTCGTTTGTATGGAGATATAATAGTATATTAACCTAAATCTCTATGAAGGAAAGGGTTAAATGGCTGTCGTTTGTATGGAGATATAATAGTATATTAACCTAAATCTCTATGAAGGAAAGGAAAGGGTCAATACATTTTACTGTATTAGATTACGACAGATCAGCTTGTAATGTCATGGTGATGTGACCTTTTTCCAACAGTTACGTATAATATCTATGGAGGTGGGATAGATATGACGAATACTTATCCACTGCTAACTAAATGGCTGTCGTTTGTATGGAGATACAATAGTATAGTAACCTAAATCTCTATGAAGGAAAGGAAAGGGTCAATACATTTTAAGCTTGTAATGTCATAGTGATGTGACCTTTTTCCAACAGTTTCGTATTAAACTCCAGCTGCGTATTAAACTCCAGCTGCAAGTACGTACCACTTGGGGTAATCCTTCTTCTTAAAAACTAATTGTATATTTTCATCAGAACATGAGATAAATAGAATATTTGATTAGTGTCTGAACTATTTAATTTGATTACACCCGTCCCGAATATATTACTAGACTCTTCAGTACTGCGCCTTGTGGGTCTTCTACATCCCTCATAATTCATTTCAATTTATGAGAGCTTAACCTAATATTCTCCCTATGCCATATAGCTTTTCTAGTCTACAATCATATTTTGTTGTCTGAGCAATCTTCCAGCAATGAAATTCTGGAGTGGTAAGTGTGCAAACTGTGTGGTTCATGCCAAAGTGTGCATTTCTAGAAAATCGTATACCATTAATTATCAGCAGTATGTTTCGTATTCTATTGTTTGAAACACCGTTGATATACTGGAGACCAGTGTTGGAATGATGTTGTCATTGAAATTCAAAAATATCTTATCTTCTTTGAATAAAATGAATTGTTAAAAATATCTAAGTATATAAAGGAATCTGTTTCTAAAAAAAAATACCCTAGATAATATCACTGTTTCTTAACATGTGTATGTATGTATGTATGTATGTATTTATGTATGTGTGTATATCTTTGCCATAGTTTATACTTATGTAAATGGCCAAAGGCAATGTATTGCTGATAATGCCAATAAGCTTGAAACTTGAATTGTTTAAGCTTAATGCCAGGAAGGCCTTGAAATAGTGCAGTTATAATGGTGAACAATGTGTGCATGGATTGAGCACATTCATATATTTTCAGAAATGTGTTCATAATCATCTTAAGCCAAAAATGAATCTTGTACAGAAATTTAATATTACTAAAGTAGTGATACAGCGATAATGTGTATTGTCCAAATAATTATATTCAAAAGTATACATTTGATATAAATAATTATCTAAAATAACTGCATGTTGTTTATTGTTGCTGATGTTAATTCCTGGTTCAAAAAGCAACACAAAAATCACCCCACATTTATACTACATGACATAGAAAACGCACATTTCTGATAAGTGTGTGTTTTACATGAAAAACAATAACTATATAAATACATAGTTTTAAACACTTTTCGAATATTTTTAGTTGAATGTTCAGTTTGTGTTTTGTAATAAAGATGTGATATATCTTTGATGGAATCCTTCGTATTTCGTGTTCATGTAATAATACTCATATAATGTAGGTGTGAGTTTTCTATGTCCTCTAGAATATAATGTAGGTGTGAGTTTTCTATGTCCTCTAGTATATAATGTAGGTGTGCGTTTTCTATGTCCTCTAGTATATAATGTAGGTGTGCGTTTTCTATGTCCTCTAGTATATAATGTACGTGTGAGTTTTCTATGTCCTCTAGAATATAATGTAGGTCTACGTGTTCTATGTCCTCTAGTATATAATGTAGGTGTGCGTTTTCCATGTCCTCTAGTATATAATGTAGGTGTGAGTTTTCTATGTCCTCTAGTATATAATGTAGGTCTACATTTTCTATGTCCTCTATTATATAATGTAGGTGTGCATTTTCTATGCTATCTAGTATATAATGTAGGTGTGAGTTTTCTATGTCCTCTAGTATATAATGTAGGTGTGAGTTTTCTATGTCCTCTAGTATATAATGTAGGTGTGCTTTTCTATGTCCTCTAGTATATAATGTAGGTGTGAGTTTTCTATGTCCTCTAGTATATAATGTAGGTGTGCGTTTTCTATGTCCTCTAGTATATAATGTAGGTGTGCGTTTTCTATGTCCTCTAGTATATAATGTAGGTGTGCGTTTTCTATGTCCTCTAGTATATAATGTAGGTGTGCGTTTTCTATGTCCTCTAGTATATAATGTACGTGTGAGTTTTCTATGTCCTCTAGTATATAATGTACGTGTGAGTTGTCTATGTCCTCTAGTATATAATGTACGTGTGAGTTTTCTATGTCCTCTAGTATATAATGTAGATGTGAGTTTTCTATGTCCTCTAGTATATAATGTAGGCGTGCGTTTTCTATGTCCTCTAGTATATCATGTAGGTGTGAGTTTTCTATGTCCTCTAGAATATAATGTAGGTGTGAGTTTTCTATGTCCTCTAGTATATATGTAGGTGTGAGTTTTCTATGTCCTCTAGTATATAATGTAGGCGTGCGTTTTCTATGTCCTCTAGTATATATGTAGGTGTGCGTTTTCTATGTCCTCTAGAATATAATGTAGGTGTGAGTTTTCTATGTCCTCTAGTATATCATGTAGGTGTGAGTTTTCGATGTCCTCTAGAATATGTGTTAATTTGATCAGTTATAACCCAAAAGCCCGACAGCCATTGTGTTTAATAAATGTAAATTCTTTAATATTGAATAGTGATATTTGTTTAAATAATGTGGTAACCATAGCAACATATCAAAGTAACAACAAGAAGACAACAACCAGACAAAATGATATAGCATTTCTAAAGGTTCACTTGCATCGCTTTCGGTAACGAAGTATATACTAGAAAAGCTCTTCCGAGCAGCACATATGCGCATATAACTAACTCGAAAAGTGAATATAAACGCGGCATAAGTATTCTTATTCCGGATACTGTTAATAAGGAAGCTGTTCTGTCTAGACAAACTTCCCACGCAAGACAAACATAGTGATATAAACATTCTATGTCAATCGAAACACAATCTCTCTTCTCTGTCACGTCGGTTTAAAGTTGCACCGATCGCTTAGGTAACCCTCTGATTATCCAGCCCAGCTATTGTTGCTGGAGGACGACGCTGGGTACCCCTCAAGAACAGTATGCCAAGCACGGACTAACACCTTTGTAGAATTACCAACAATCTACAAGTCGGCGTATGTGTATTTTACGTGTATTTATCGTCACTACCGGTTGCCCATATGAGCGACGCCTCCTGAAGAGATTTGTCATTTTAGATTTTGGAGGATAGTGCAATGATACAGACAAAGATCCATTCCAGAGTCTCCTCTGGTTCTTTTACGTGCACGGTGTAAAGCACCGACACGAGACCTCTGTTTAAAGTCCCATCTGAAAGACTGTTAATTTTATTATGGTCAGACGGGGGATCGAACCTGGACTGGACTACCACTGGACTACATATATGTCTGCTAACATTCTCCTCTGTCTCTATGTTATGTTGAAATAGTGGATCTTGGTTCAATACCAGAGAGTAAATCAAGATACGCGGCAGCTGGATAGCTTCCTCACAATAAAGAATTCGACATCCCCAGCTGGAATCAAACCAACAACTGTGAACCGCATGCGATTTGAAGTGATACCCACCAAGCCACGGAGGCATTGAAAGCACACCCTAACTTAATTATTAACCGACAGTGCAAGAATCACCCATTTCGAACATTAAATACGCAGCGACAAACACGCCGCTTCTATCACAATATACACACCTATACATATCTTTAAAACATGGATTGTGCACTTCGAGTCTGACCGAATGAACGACATGAGACCTTCTACAATGCATTCAGACTTGCATTTATTTAGAACTGTTTCTTACGGAGGTTGGTGTATCAAGTACTAGTTAACCGATGAAGCCTGTCCAGGAAAGGTATTGTTAGGTAAACTGCCCACAAGCGATATAGCCCAAAATGGTGCTGATACAGGCATATAACCCGAACAAACAAACAAACAATCATTTATTTTATAAAAACGAAACACCCACACTAAATCACGTTTGATAGTCACGTTGGATTGCCAATCCATGGGTCGCAGATTCGATCCCACACCTGGCAGTAATACTATTAACAGTCTTTCAGGTGATACAATTACCCGAGATATCATGTATCGCTGCTATAAACCGGTCATGTGAAATAACAAAGGATGTTTCTAGAATTGTAACGTTTTATGTATCTTTCACTATCCCACCAAAACTAAAATATGACTCATAGAGGCGTCGCCATGATGAACCATGGGTCGACGATAAATAAACTTATCAATACCCAACTAAATCCAGCATTGTTATAGCAATTCAATAGTTTGAAGATATACCTATGTTCAGACACGATGTACAGCTAAGGTATAGGTTGAACTGAAACAGTATACTGGACCTCTATCTCTTTCTATTTAAGGAATGAATCGCTGGTTAATAGTTTCCATCGGGGTATGAACTATTTTGGGCGTGGTTAAAGTGTGTGGGGAGGCCGACGATTAATTATTCTTTTTAATTATTCTTTTTAATGACACAATAATATAAAAGTATAGCACACTTTGTATTTAAATTGTTTTAATCCAGATTTGCAACTTACATTGTGCCGGGACAAGTAAATAGATCACCATTGGAACAGCGTAAACTGTAGGACAGATATGTTCTCACGATGATCGCTGCCAAGCACTGGGAATGCACATGCACGTAACTTCGAGTGCACATGTCAGCTGCATATCATTAGTTGGGCACCCTTATGCGAAACTGTATGCAATCATAGCACATACGTTCACCGAAGGAAGAGGAATAGTGATCTAAAGAGTAACGCATTTAATGACATGATGGGGCAGTGTATACATCTTAAGCCTGGAAAGGCTGTAAGTAATGTTGCTAGAACGTGTGGCCTGACCAGTGTGCCATTATTTAATTTGTTGTGTTTTGTATTCACATGCATATGTAAAACGAATCGAGCAATAAAATATAAACTAAATCTTAAGCAATGACACATACATTATGGAAAGGTGTTCTTCCGTTAACACATAACCTGGATGTAACTTCATCGTAGCGTCTCGTACATCAAATATAGTTTTTTTATGTGTTTCTCGTGATCAATATCAAGAAGAGCTTCTGTCTTGTTAAACGTCCTGCAATGTGCCCTCTGCATTTGAACGATTAGTATCTGTGATATAATACTTTTCCAGAGCTTGCTTAATGTTATCCTCAAGTTTCTGCACATTCAAACCTTATATAAACGCGTATGATCAAAATGCTGTTATTAACGAACTCTGTCTGGGAGAGCTCTATTTAAAGCAAACGATCAACTTGTGTATGTAAATTTAATTATTAAAGCAAAACGCAAAGCACAAACACGTTTTTGCAATACTTAATGTATCAAGTTTGTGACTGAACGTCGGGATACCAGACCAATTATTCAACCCAAATCTAAATTATCATATCAATGTCAGACCAGAATTGGCCTTCGTTTGTTTGCCAACGACTTGAAGCAAACTTCATTCGTAACAGCAACTTGTCAATGATCTTGTGTGGACAATAGTATGTTTGTGGACAATAGTTCTTTTGTGGAAAATAGTACTTTTGTGGACAATGGTACTTTTGTGGACAATAGTTCTTAGTACTTTTGTGGACAATAGTACTTTTTTCCAAATTCAGTATTGTAAATATAACGATTCTTAGTACTCTGTTAGCTGAAGATCTGCAACGCTAATATCGAGTTATCTTTGTATAAATGTGGCTACTGTGTAGTCACTTATAATTCTATAGAGAAAGGCTATGTACACTGTTATATGTGTTATCTATATTGCTGTGAATATGATGCACATTGATAAGTTACGGTCGCTGACTTGTCTACCAAAACGTTGGCAGTTTCTTATTTGGAAGACGCAAACAAACCGAATGCTTTTGTAATGGTCTGCATCCTATTTCTGAAGACAGACTAAAATGGCTGCTAAAAAAGTAACCGTAAAGTGTTCGTTTATTATAGTGTCATCCCTATTTAAAGGGCCAGCCATTACTGACTTATGAGACACCTCTTTTTATGAACATCAGTACTGTCCGAATCATATGCTTGTATGCCAGGCTGGTAGGCAATCGGTAACCATTATTAAACTAGCTGGTGGCTCACCAACCCTGACGAGGTACGAAACATCGACCTCCCGCTGCGTAGGAGGACGCCTGAACTACTAGGCCGCGGAGACAGTGTATATTTCGCACGGGAGATCTTACTCTTCATAGTTTCCTTCGACATGCGCTGTGTTGCAATTTATTCCAGAACACTCGACTCCATTGGGCCTTCCAAATACTGAGAGGAGCGCTTGGTATATCTACGGGATTTATAACTAAAATAAATCGAACGCAAAAATTAAGAACTTCCAAAACAATAAGATCTACTGTCATGTCATAAGCTCCACTACATGAACATAATCATACATAGTAACTTTAAGAGCCTTATTGGAGGTCAGGGTACGGAAATCAAACCAACAAACAAATGCCATATCACCAATTGTTCGTGTTATACAGCATAATATAGCATTATGAGGATGTCAATCAGTATGCATACAAGCTAAATAATAGCGGGCTGTGTCATTTTTCTGGACGAATAGGAATTTATGTGATACGAATTATTACTATGTATTCGTATTATAGGTATTCAAACTGTCCAATTGTTTTGATGGGAACTAGTCCCAAGCTTTCACTGGTGTGTGCATAGAAATACAGGCTTGAGTCGGAATCCAGAAATGGCCAGGTCAATGTATTTACACATAGTTGAAATTCTGCAACAATAATTGGTTCCCATATGATTCGCGGATGTTCCAGCAGAGATGTGGTATATACTATTATGTTGGAAAGGGTTAATTACTAAACTATGTACTTTATAATGAATATACATTCAGTCAATACACTATCCGAGTGTGTATTATGCAGAGTGAGTATTCAATCTCGTCCTACTAAATATGTAATAGTTTTTCTTGTTATTAATTACGTTTATTTAACGTCGGTACCGGTTGCCCATTTGAGAGACGGGCAGTTTACCTAACAACTCCTTTCCTGGGCAGGCTCCAGTTGTTAACCAGTATTCGGTTCACCAACCTCTGTACGAAACAGCCAACTTCCGCGACCTTAACGACCACGGCTGCGGAATAGGCTGTGTGCTTAGACACTATTGACCACTAAATACCGCCTTATAATATACACTCCGACAAAAGTTAAGCACCACATGATTTGTTTCAATAATATCTTTTCTAATAATGAACTTATTTTAAAACAGTTTGCTGTGTGTTTATCGTTCCCTTAAACACGTACTTCAAACAGGTTCTTGATCGATTTTTATTTATGTGTATATGACAGGATGTGTAAAGAGCCACGCGTACTTACTTTTCAACATTTGTGTTTGCGAACGAAACTGATTGTTTGTGTGTAGAGTTTTATGTTTCATTTTCTATTGGTTTGGTATGGTGCGGCGAAATTTATCCATACTAGAACGGTTGCAAGCTGTTAGTCAGAGAAGGGTTGCAGACCACTTCAGGGTTAACCATTCCATCATTGTACGACTGATGCAGCGTTTTCGTCAAACGGGGAATGTTATTGACCGTCCACGTGCAGGTAGACCTCGCAAAACGACGCCGAGAGAGGACCAGCTCATATCCAGACGGGAGCTGCAACGGCCGTTCGGTACAACTTGTGCACTTCGTGGTAATTTAGCGTTTGGAGGCCACATTAGCACACGCACTGTAATCAGATGCCTCCACCATCAGGGAATGTGAGCGCGACGGCGTCCACAGTTGACATTACGTCATCGCCATGCTAGATTTGACTGGTCACATGATCATTTGGGGTGGACTATTCACACATGGTGACGGGTCCACTGGTCTGATGAAAGTCGTTTTGTGTTGCTCCCTACCTACTGTCGTGCAAGGGTTTGGCGCCAACAAAACACTTCATTTCAGGGCAACCACATTTTGGGCACAACTGCTTTTGGGATGGGTGTATCTGTCTGGGGTTGTAAGTTGGACTTGTACGTTCTTGGTGGTAATCTGACAGGCCAAATAGTTAGTGACAATGTGCTCGCTCCACGGGTAGTCCCCCATTTCGACAACCATACGTTGGCTGACAGGCCAGTGTTCATGGACGACAACGCTAGACCACATATAGCCCGAATTGTACAACATTATTACAGAATGAGGCTGTTCATACAATTATATGGTCTGCGATGCCGCCAGACGTGAAACCTATAGAGCATGTATGGGACTTTATTGGCCGAGAAATTAACCAACACAATCCAAAATGTTGACGAATTAAGAACTGCTATCTTACAGGAGTGACAACAGTTCCCCCAAGAACGGCTTAGGCGTCTTTTACGAAGCATAACGAGGCCTGGTTCAGAACTTCACAATAAACACGGTGGATATACTCGTTATTGATGTTTATGCCTTACACATACGCACTATAGATGCATTTAAAAGTTCTTAAAATCTGATGACTCTGCATTTCCATGCAATGTTAAAAACACCCATCAAAGGGCTCTAAAATTACAATGTTGCGAAGTATTTGTCATCCTGAAAGACGTGACTATGACGCGGCAAAAATGGGAATCAAAACAGGCGCTGGAAAAACGTAAAACTGTTTGTCTCTGATGCAGTCTTTTAAGAAGTCTAAGAACAATGGTAATATCTATTTTATTGTTTTAAACAGTATTGATGGTACGATGGTCGCCAGATCGGACAGGTGGGTTTTCTCCGGGGAACTCCGGCTTCCTCCCACACTAAAGACCCCATATACGCTTTCATCCGAGCCAACGAGAGTGATTAATATAAGTTGTTAAAACTTGCTTCGCAATCGTTGTAAAATAAATTAAGTGTAAAAAAGTATTGATGTAAAAAATATATCGAAAACAATATAGTGTGGTGCTTGACTTTTGTCGGAGTGTATATATGAAGGCTACACCTTCTGTCAGACACTAAACTGATCAGTTTAATTTGATTAACTCGGAAGGTACATTCACAGTGATTGCAAGTAAGGAATATTGATGTTTCTTTAGAGAGAGAATGGTAACGGTCGTGCTGATCCACATTAGTACAGGTCTGGCAAATGTTATACATAAACTATTCGAAGGAATTCCCCGAAACAAACTGAATAAGTGATAGCATCCAGATATTGGTGTTTCCGTCACATGACCGACCATCATACAGAGTACATATATAAGAATAGCAGAACATAATAGTTCTTTATATCTTTTGAAAAATGCATATCATGGACAAGACAAAATGAAACGCATCTTCTAACAACGTTTTTAGGAAATCTACGTGTGTATTCTAAGAGGTTGTGGGGAGATTTGAAATATGCATATCATGGACAAGACAAAAATGAAAGGCATCTTCTAATCACGTTTCTAGGAAATATACGTGTGTATTCTAAGAGGTTGTGGGGAGATTTGAAATATGCATATCATGGAAAAGACAAAAATGAAACGCATCTTCTAATCACGTTTCTAGGAAATCTACGTGTGTATTCTAAGAGTTTGTGGGGAGATTTGTAATATACATATCATGGACAAGACAAAAATGAAAAGCATCTTCTAAATGGTGTTTGTCACAATAACATAAAACCGCTCATTTATTTGAATCACGTTTCTAGGAAATCTACGTGTGTATTCTAAGAGGTTGTAGGGAGATATGGCTGATAAAAGAGTCTTAGAGATGATTAATGGGTAATTGCGCTTATGTTCGTAATAAACCAGTTTATTGATGATAATGAAGATTGGAATAACAAAAGTTATTATACGTTGTCAATGAATGTAATTAGTTGGAACTGTATTCAAGTATACTGGCATGTTGCTTAAAATCAAGAACAATTACATGATACAGCTGTACCAGCTATTAACTCACAATTATGAACAGAACAGAACAACGTGTTATTATCAGACTTGTACATAGTACATACTCATATAATAAATAATATATTTATTTACATCACGTGACTTGTTTGCTACATATGCAAGTGTGTTCATTGTATTAGTAACAAAGGATGAACATTATATTTAAACTGAATATCGTATATTCTAACACGACCCAGCTAATAACATACATACTTGTAGAGTAAACTCTATCTCGGGTTATTCTGCGATATACCTACCTTGAACTATGCTGCGCGCGCACCGTGTTTTGGCTATTCCATTTATACAATGCGTGTAAAGTTTTATGAATGAAAGTCACGTGATGTTTGTAAAAAATACCGTAGGAATTCACGGAAGTGAGCTATTTTTAGAATCAGATAATCTCTTGTCCGTCTTGTTTTTCTGTTAAGTAACGTTTCAGTTACTATTCTGTACAGTTTTATTTGACAAAATAAATAAAAGTATTGATCAGTTACAACTTCTATTCATTTATGCACTAGATTGATATTTTCCATAAAAAATAACGTCATCACCCCTTACGCGGGAGGAAATTTCGAAAGCCAAATGCAGCAGCGTTTGAAGAAAATACTCCTTTAAAATTATTAGAAGTAAGTCGTGTTAGAATCGAAATAATAAGTATCAACCGAAGGCTGGGTGATATATTTCTATGCATAAGAACGACAAACTCGGGGTTATTCTGCAATATACCACGGTTGATACTTATTATTTCTTAATTATCAAGTACATTTAACAAGAAAAAGACAATTTTATTAGATACTAATTATTATGTTTTTTGTCTTTAACATAATTATATAAATGGTAATTATTTATTACAAATAATTTGATTTAAAACCGAAACTAAGTTTTAAGTTTTAATTTTTTATTAAAGTCAAACTTTCAAACTTTCAAACTTTATTCAACAACTTAGGTTCATACATATAATGAACTGCAAAAGCATCATATACTATAGCACATATTACATACTATCAGCATAATATTAATGACGGCTCAGAATATGGATAAATCACATCATTTCCAGGAAACGGCAATACCAGTTTTACAGGAGTTTTACGTTTCTTAAAAGTATAAGTATTGTGTAAGGTACACGTCTCATCCAAATACATCACAATAGAAAATATACAAATATGCTTAAAGCGACACTACATCGGTGAAAACGCAAATGTCTGCATAATGTAATTTGCTATTATATGGTATAATGTTTTTCCAAATATTTGCCTCAAAAACTCAGTATTTCAACAAACATACAAACGTCGTATACGCGGTTTCTTGACATAACAAAGTAATGTAAATAGGGTCGACAATAAGGTTTAATCCTTTTATTCCCACTTGCTGTTGTCCAGTAGTACTCTTATTCCCACTTCATAGGTAAATGACCATTCCAAATTTTTGGCGAATGCACAAGTTCAAATTGAGTTTGTCCGCAACAAACGCGGTGGACAAAGTCTTGTTGTTGGTGGTTACAGGTTCATTGTATGTATATATATAGTTGCTGTCTGTCTGCGTGTCTGTCCGTCCGTTTGATTGTATTTGATCTTAAATACTCTTAAACACACTGCAACACAACTCCTCTTATTCCCACACCCGTTTTTACCTAATGTTATATAAGTGGGAACAATAGGACTACACCGACAATAATGCGTAATACAATGCGTGTATCCGGAATAACCCGGGATATGTTACATATTTACCGTGATATCTCACATGTGTGCCTGTGTATATCTATTTGTGGAATAATCTTAATTAAATTATATAACGGTCCGCCTCCTGGTCGAGTGGTTAATGTCACTGGCTTGTATACCACTGTAACCTATGGTCACGGGTTCGAGCCCCGCTCAGACCGTGCCTCATTTATATGAAAAAGTTGGCAGTTTCTTACGGAGGTTGGTGCACCCAAGTACTGGTTAACCGCTGGAGCATGCCCAGGAAAGGTGTTAAGTAAACTAGCCGCCGGCGATATAGCCCAAAATGGTGCTCATGCAGACGTAAAACCCGAAATATAACATAATTCTTAGACATACTGTTAGCTGGGGAACGTGATTTTAGTTTATTGAACAATATTAGTATGGATAGATTCAACTAGTATAGTGACCACGCCCCTTTGTTATTTTCATTGACATGTAATGTTTGAATAGCTCAGTCACAGCCCAGTAATGAGATTAAATATTGCTGGAATAGTAGAACTAGAACTAGAAGTATTCAGCAATGGGCGAATTGGTAACACATAGTCAGGCTACACATATCATTGATATACGTCGGGGGAATCAGTGAATAACGTATTAAATGAGTCCACTGAAATTGTGAGAGAGGTTGCCGACCCTTTATTCTCAAAGGTATATTGCAATAACAGTAGAACTTTTAGCTTGACAGTGAGTGCACGGTTTCTATGCGACGTTGTTCTCTCAATATGATTAATCGATTAACTTCCGACTAAAGTCGGGTGCAGTAATATAAATATAAGAAAGATTATAATGACTTATGAGGTAGAAAGCGTAATTTATTTGAAGCCAAACAGGTTTACTGATTTAGAGTGGTTGTTAACACATGCTAAGCTAAACCATTCTTGGAAATTGTTAGACAAGACATGTACTAATACTGGGAAATATACTTCAATCGACGACTTGAAGCAGTATTTTACCGGATTGAGCGCAGACACGTTCCCATGTTTTAATGCTGATGCGGAACAAGAGTTTACTAATACTAAGGATTTTAATGATTTAGGTTGTGATTTTGATGAGTTAGATATTCATATGTCTGCATAGGACGTTATTGATGCTGTAAAATGTTTGAAACGTGATAATGCGGCTGGTAGTGATGCACGATATACTATGTTTTATTAGACTATAAATAACGCAAATATAAATATAACAAAGACTCTATCTATCTAGCTATGCATTGTTTTATTGCAGATTTACACAGGGTAATTTACTTCTTTGCGTATGCAGACAAAATTACGAACCATGTTGGAATACAATTTAAAGACAGTACAGGTTTGCGCCCCTGATAACCGATAATTACCACCACAACCAACAACGACAACAGCAGCAACAACAACAACACCAACATGGAACATTAAGTTGGATATGGTACATAATTACATAATTGTAGTCTGCATTAATGCAGTTTATCTAACATTTCAATTTTTACTAACATGCATACTTTTTTTATAATCTTCTGTTTTACCACTGTTAACAATAGTTTGTAAAGTAAGTATTTGGAAATGCAAAATAAATTTATTTATTTATTAAACATAATATATTCATCAATATTTACAGCATGTTGTAACATTTATATACAAGAACAGATGGATTCAATCAAACGATGAAAGCTTATTTAGATTTCTTAGAAACAAAGTGTCAACAATGATTAGTAAAGAGTCACCTGAAGAAAAACTAGAGTCTGGAAAAGACGATACTCATTTTTCTTAAGCTATGGCAGAGTGTATATAAATTTATTTATGTGAATACGTTGTATTTAACTGTAAGGATATAAATGTAAATAAAAATAATATGGAGGTGTGGTTTTGGTGGTGTGTGTGGTTTTGGTTGGACGGTGATGAAGTATTCAATCGGACTGGCTCACCAGTCAGAATACGTGCAGTCAATTTAGGAAAGGGTGAGGCGAGAGGGGGATGAGGAGAGATAGAGAGAGAACGAGGTGATACTCGTTTAGACGTAGTTGGAAAAACGAAGATACACACATTACATTAGCCGTTATCAAATACCCTTATTGGTGTTACAGTAGTAGACGATGATTACCCAAAGTAAAATAGTTTTACGTAGTACATAATTACATAATAATAGTCAGCAAAGGAAATTGATCATGTCTTCTTATCGTGTATTGTAGGACATTAGTTTAAACATACATTAGTTTAAACACACATTAGTGTACACAACATTAGTGTACAAATACATTAGTGTACACATACATTAGTGTACACATACATTAGTGTACACATACATTAGTGTACACATACATTAGTGTACACATACATTAGTGTACACATACATTAGTGTAAACATACATTAGTGTACACATACATTAGTGTACACATACATAGTGTACACATACATTAGTGTACACATACATTAGTGTACACATACATTAGTGTACACATACATTAGTGTACACATACATTAGTGTACACATACATTAGTTTACACATACATTAGTGTACACATACATTAGTGTACACATACATTAGTGTACACATACATTAGTGTACACATACATTAGTGTACACATACATTAGTGTACACATACATTAGTGTACACATACATTAGTGTACACATACATTAGTGTACACATACATTAGTGTACACATACATTAGTGTACACATACATTAGTGTAAACATACATTAGTGTACACATACATTAGTGTACACATACATTAGTGTACACATACATTAGTGTACACATACATTAGTGTACACATACATTAGTGTACACATACATTAGTTTTCAATTATTTACAGAAACAAATGACATACATTAGTTTACACATACATTAGTTTACACATACAATAGTTTACACATACAATAGTTTACACATACAATAGTTTACACATACATTAGTTTTCAATTATTTACAGAAACAAATGACATACATTAGTTTACACATATATTAGTTTACATATACATTAGCACATACATTAGTTTACACATACATTAATACAAAATAAAGGATACGAATTGTACGATATTCTAAAAGATAGTGCAATTCGTTAACTATACCAGAGCTACACAATGTACATCATTCATATTTTCTAATGGTATTCCGTTCCAATTACCAGAATAACGTTGCGATGTCATATCTTAAAACCAGCTGTGAATGCTTTACGGCGCTTTGCACACGACGCCAATCATATGAAATTCACTGTGGAATTCCAGTTTGTTTTCCAGACTGCTTCACTTGTTATTTTTACAGTTTTATCTAAGTCTACCTATAGCTCAGTAAGTTCGATATTCAGACTATAGCTAATTGCTGATGGATGCATATAGGTGACATCCACCGTTATACACTATGGTGATTTGGGTTGCGCCCGTCCGTGTGTCTGTCAGTGGACATGATAACAATAAATGTTTTGATGAAACTCTGTGAATATATAGAGCGTTGGCCTAGGAGTCGAATTTGGGATAATCGGTAATGGCAGATGGTCACGGTTGTCATTGTCTTCTAAATTATGATGTGCATGCTTGTAACTCGTAAACGAAACAAGACATATACTGTCACCTACATAATTATGATCCTTCAAATAAGTCACACCCAGTGACCTTGAGGTTGACCTTTCAATGTAAAAATAGGTCATATGAAATGTTGCATTTGTTATTGTGTCAAATATCAGAGTGAGTTTTTGCATCTCTCTGAGTGTTCTCCACAAGCATATAGTGTGTCAGCTTTGGTGATTCAAATTCACACAGACAGCTCAAGTCGTATAACGAATCTCCAGCTATTATTGATGGGAGATTAGCCCGGGTGCCCCTTAGTACCGATCTGTATGTCATGCCACTGTGCGGCGTTGACTGTGTGCACACTTCTAGTCTCGATCAGCCAATGCTTCTCATCGTCAACAATGCACGGACCTCCGTAGCCATATGGTGACGGTCGTTGACCTCATACCACTGTAGCTGGTTCTAATCCCACTGGGGTGTCGAAGTCTTCATGTGAGGAAGCTATCCAGCTGGCTTGTAGTAGATCGGTGATTCCACATGGGTTCCCACCCGTGCCTGTAATGATGCACGTATGGACATCCAAGGTGTTCCTCCACCAATAATAGCTGGAGAGCCATTGTATGAGCAAAACTGTTGGTTCGATGTTAAATTCGAAAAACAAACAAACATCGTACAAACTTTATTTGTTTTACAACCATGACGAAACAAGCTTTAACAACATATAGTAGTAACTCTCGTTGGTGTTGTTGGTAATGGGCATTCGTGTGGGAGGACACAGTACTCTGTGAAAGCCCCGGTCCGATCTGGCGACCACTGTACCATCTCACATACTTCCCAGTTCGAGCATCAAATCCGGGTTTTATTGGTGAGAGGTAAGTGTGCAAATCACTAGGCTAATCTGACAGTCTCCAATGCTTTTGATGTTCTAGGTGGATCTTTCATTTGCTCGTCTACAAGAAATAGATTTATCGTTTCACTCAACATTCATATCACGCAACGAACCAATTCCCAGTGTATCCTCTACGTATTTGATACAGAGAGAAATGTAGCAAATATTTCATCAAATAACTTCAGAAATGTTATATTAGATGCTACGAAAATCAGAATTGTCGGGAAATGTATGTTTTTTGTAGTTTCTCATGGGCCACCAATGGTCGAGTGGTTAAGGACGTTGACTTCTGATCACTTGTCCTCTAGTTTCGAATCATTTGGGGGTGTCGAATTCTTGCATGCGAGGAAACTGTCCAGCTGGCTTGTAGTAGGTCGGAGGTTCTACATGTGTCAATGCCTGAAATACTGATCGGAAGAGAGCCTGGTGTCTTCCTCAACCAATCATATACCAGAGAACATAGAAAACGCACACTTCGGATAAGTATGTTTTTACCTGAAAAACAATAACTGTAAAAATACATAGTTTTAAACATTTTGGAATATTGTTAGTTGTTCAGTTTATGTGTTGTAATAAAAGATGTGATATATCTTTGATGGAATTCTTCGTATTTCGTTTTCATGTAATAATAATCATATAATGTATGTGTGCGTTTTCTACGTCCTCTAGTATATAATGTAGGTGTGCGTTTTCTATGTCCTCTAGTATATACTGTAGGTGTGCGTTTTCGATGTCATCTAGTATATAATGTAGGTGTGCGTTTTCTATGTCCTCTAGTATATAATGTAGGTGTGCGTTTTCTATGTCCTCTAGTATATAATGTAGGTGTGCGTTTTCTATGTCCTCTAGTATATAATGTAGGTGTGCGTTTTCTATGTCCTCTAGTATATAATGTAGGTGTGCGTTTTCTATGTCCTCTAGTATATAATGTAGGTGTGCGTTTTCTATGTCCTCTAGTATATAATGTAGGTGTGCGTTTTCTATGTCCTCTAGTATATAATGTAGGTGTGCGTTTTCTATGTCCTCTAGTATATAATGTAGGTGTGCGTTTTCTATGTCCTCTAGTATATAATGTAGGTGTGCGTTTTCTATGTCCTCTAGTATATAATGTAGGTGTGAGTTTTCTATGTCCTCTAGTATATAATGTAGGTGTGCGTTTTCTATGTCCTCTAGTATATAATGTAGGTGTGCGTTTTCTATGTCCTCTAGTATATAATGTAGGTGTGCGTTTTCTATGTCCTCTAGTATATAATGTGTGTGTGCGTTTTCTATGTCCTCTAGTATATAATGTAGGTGTGCGTTTTCTATGTCCTCTAGTATATAATGTAGGTGTGCGTTTTCTATGTCCTCTAGTATATAATGTAGGTGTGCGTTTTCTATGTCCTCTAGTATATAATGTAGGTGTGCGTTTTCTATGTCCTCTAGTATATAATGTAGGTGTGCGTTTTCTATGTCCTCTAGTATATAATGTAGGTGTGCGTTTTCTATGTCCTCTAGTATATAATGTAGGTGTGCGTTTTCTATGTCCTCTAGTATATAATGTAGGTGTGCGTTTTCTATGTCCTCTAGTATATAATGTAGGTGTGCGTTTTCTATGTCCTCTAGTATATAATGTAGGTGTGCGTTTTCTATGTCCTCTAGTATATAATGTAGGTGTGCGTTTTCTATGTCCTCTAGTATATAATGTAGGTGTGCGTTTTCTATGTCCTCTAGTATATAATGTAGGTGTGCGTTTTCTATGTCCTCTAGTATATAATGTAGGTGTGCGTTTTCTATGTCCTCTAGTATATAATGTAGGTGTGCGTTTTCTATGTCCTCTAGTATATAATGTAGGTGTGCGTTTTCTATGTCCTCTAGTATATAATGTAGGTGTGCGTTTTCTATGTCCTCTAGTATATAATGTAGGTGTGCGTTTTCTATGTCCTCTAGTATATAATGTAGGTGTGCGTTTTCTATGTCCTCTAGTATATAATGTAGGTGTGCGTTTTCTATGTCCTCTAGTATATAATGTAGGTGTGCGTTTTCTATGTCCTCTAGTATATAATGTAGGTGTGCGTTTTCTATGTCCTCTAGTATATAATGTAGGGTGCGTTTTCTATGTCCTCTAGTATATAATGTAGGTGTGCGTTTTCTATGTCCTCTAGTATATAATGTAGGTGTGCGTTTTCTATGTCCTCTAGTATATAATGTAGGTGTGCGTTTTCTATGTCCTCTAGTATATATGTAGGTGTGCTTTTCTATGTCCTCTAGTATATAATGTAGGTGTGCGTTTTCTATGTCCTCTAGTATATAATGTAGGTGTGCGTTTTTTTATGTCCTCTAGTATATAATGTAGGTGTGCGTTTTCTATGTCCTCTAGTATATAATGTAGGTGTGCTTTTCTATGTCCTCTAGTATATAATGTAGGTGTGCGTTTTCTATGCCTCTAGTATATAATGTATGTGTACGTTTTCTATGTCCTCTTGTATATAATGTAGGTGTGCGTTTTCTATGTCCTCTAGTATATAATGTAGGTGTGCGTTTTCTATGTCCTCTAGTATATAATGTAGGTGTGCGTTTTCTATGTCCTCTAGTATATAATGTAGGTGTGCGTTTTCTATGTCCTCTAGTATATAATGTAGGTGTGCGTTTTCTATGTCCTCTAGTATATAATGTAGGTGTGCGTTTTCTATGTCCTCTAGTATATAATGTAGGTGTGCGTTTTCTATGTCCTCTAGTATATAATGTAGGTGTGCGTTTTCTATGTCCTCTAGTATATAATGTAGGTGTGCGTTTTCTATGTCCTCGAGTATATAATGTAGGTGTGCGTTTTCTATGTCCTCGAGTATATAATGTAGGTGTGCGTTTTCTATGTCCTCGAGTATATAATGTAGGTGTACGTTTTCTATGTCCTCTAGTATATAATGTAGGTGTGCGTTTTCTATGTCCTCTAGTATATAATGTAGGTGTGCGTTTTCTATGTCCTCTAGTATATAATGTAGGTGTGCGTTTTCTATGTCCTCTAGTATATAATGTAGGTGTGCGTTTTCTATGTCCTCTAGTATATAATGTAGGTGTGCGTTTTCTATGTCCTCTAGTATATAATGTAGGTGTGCGTTTTCTATGTCCTCTAGTATATAATGTAGGTGTGCGTTTTCTATGTCCTCTAGTATATAATGTAGGTGTGCGTTTTCTATGTCCTCTAGTATATAATGTAGGTGTGCGTTTTCTATGTCCTCTAGTATATAATGTAGGTGTGCGTTTTCTATGTCCTCTAGTATATAATGTAGGTGTGCGTTTTCTATGTCCTCTAGTATATAATGTAGGTGTGCGTTTTCTATGTCCTCTAGTATATAATGTAGGTGTGCGTTTTCTATGTCCTCTAGTATATAATGTAGGTGTGCGTTTTCTATGTCCTCTAGTATATAATGTTGGTGTGCGTTTTCTATGTCCTCTAGTATATAATGTAG
>CM026398.1:14224711-14312492 GCA_014843695.1 Archivesica marissinica
TACATACATACATACATACATACGCACATACATACATACATACATACGCACACGCACGCGCACACATATACATATACATATACATATACATACATATACACACATATACATACATATATATATACTTACATATACACACATATACATACATATACATACATACATATACATACATATATACATACATATACATACATATACATACATACTATACATATAAATACATACATATACATACAGAACATACATACATTATATATACATTTACATACATATTATACACACATATACATGCTATACATGCATACATATACATACATATATATAAATACATATACACACATATAATAAATATACATACATATCTATACATATACACACATATACACACACATATACACACAGACACACACAGGACACACACAGACACACATAGACCACACAGACACACACAGACACACACACAGCACACACAGACACACAGACACACGACACACACAGACACACACAGACACACACAGACACACACACAGACACACACATACACACACATACACACACATACACACACAGACACACACACACACACACATACAACACACAGACACACACATACACACACAGCCACACACACAGCCACACACACACATACACACAGACACACACAGACACACACAGACACACACAGACACACACACAGACACACATACAGACACACACACAGACACACACAGACACATACACAGATATAGACACACACACAGACACACACACAGACACACACACGCACAGACACACACATACACATACAGACACACACACAGACACACAGACACACACACATACACAGACATACACAGAACACACACACACAGACACACACAGACACACACACACCGACAGACACACACACAGACAGACAGACAGACATACAGACAGACAAACAGACACACATACACACACATACAAACACACACACATACACACATACACACAGACACATACACACACAGACCGACACACACAGACAGACACACACAGACAGACAGACAGACACACACACAGACACACACACACAGACACACACACACACACAGACACACACACAGACAGACACACACACAGACAGACACACACACACACACACAGACACACACACAGACACACACACAGACACACACACAGACACACACACAGACAACACACAGAACACACACAGACACACACACGACACACACACAGACCACACACAGACACACACACAGACACACACACAGACACACACACAGACACACACACAGACACACACAGACACACACACAGACACACACACAGACACACACACAGACACACACACAGAACAACACACGACACACACACAGACCACATACACACACAGACACACCAGACACACGACACACACACAGACACACACAGACACAACACAAGACACACACACAGACACACACACAGAACACACACACAGACACACACACACACACACACAGACACACACACAGACACACACACACACACACACACACACACAGACACACACACAGACACACACACAGACACACACACAGACACACACACAGACACACACAGACACACACAGACACACACACAGACACACACACAGACACACACACAGACACACACACAGTCACACACACAGACACACACACAGACACACACACAGACACACACAGACACACACACAGACACACACACAGACACACACACAGACACACACACAGACACACACAGACACACACATGCACACACATGCACACACATACATATACATACATATACATACATATAACATATATATATACACACGTACATACACATGTATATATACATACATATATACATACACATATACATATATACATACATATTTACGTATATAGATACATACATAAATACATACATAGATATATATATACATACACATATACATACAAGGAACATGATATGTAATGTCGAGGACTGAATCTATATGACATTAAAATATATTCGCACATTACCACGGATACCGTGTTTAACGAGTTACATTCATATAAATTTGGCATACAGGAGAACCAAGTTCGGTGTGGATATTGAGTTTATGCATGCATCATGGTATATGTGCCGCGAGATAACTTGATCATCATCAGAGATGCCCCTTGCCGAAACGAAATGCAATGGAACATAAATAATCTCGATCGTTGAGGCCATATGATACGGTACCATGAGTCTGTATACGGTCTGTCTATGTTTACAGATTGTGCAACTTTGTATCATTCTATGTAACACTGATAACGCTATAACACGTCCAAACATGATCATTACGGTCGTGTAATTCGACATTAATCTAGTGTTGGATCCCTTGGCCGAGTGGTTACTGGTGTTGACATCAAAGCATATGCTCCTCGCCGATCTAGGTTCGAATGGAGGAGGCAATCTTAGTTCGTGTGTGGAATATATCCAGTTGGCTTGGTAGGTCGTTGGTTCAACCCGGTTGTCATACCGGCGTGGTTTTCGTCCATCAATAACAGCTAGACATAATTTGTTGGTGGTATTTTACACACACACGCACGCGCATGCGCACACGCACACGCAGCAAACTATTAATCTACTACAAGATACACCTCACGATCGTTGTTATCATGTTCTACCAAATTTTAAAAACAATACCAAATTTTAAAAACAATACCTACCATTGTATTAGTGTATTCACATTTACATTAGCTCAAGCAAGTTCTTATAACTTATATTAATCACTCTCGAGACCTCATTCCTGATGGAATACATCACCACGAGGGAGAGAGAAGAAGCAGCGTGTAATTTAAATGCTTTGCCTAAGGGCACAACCGTAACGGCCCCAGTGGTGCTCGAACTCCGGAGTGTTCGCACCTGAAGCGAACGCCCTACCACTACGCTATCACGACTTCATTATATATAATTGACAGATCGTTATATTCTGAATAGAACATATTATAAGTATATTGTTAGACGAAGGTGTAGATAGCACATAGTAATACTAATTATATGATATTACAGTCTACATCCGTTATGTCGAATTCCGTCGGACCGAACAAAATACTTCGACTTAACGAAGTTTAGTTTAAACATATTTTATTTTATCAATATTTACATCATGTTGTAACATTAATATACATGAACAAATGGATTAAATTGGAAGCTAGTAGCTTATTTAGATTTTCTCCATATCCGAAGTTTGACAGTTAACGAAATTCTATATATAAACGGAGCCAGTTATATGTAAAATGATAATGTCTGAAACGGGACTTTGATCCGACTTCGAGATAACCGGAGAATTCGACATAACCGAATTTGACATAACGGATGTAGACTGTATATGATATTATATGATAATAATTATGATATTACACTAAACTACATCAATAATTGCAGCCGCCTCCGTCAATGCCGAAGAAATACGATGGTTCCGTTAAAAGAATACTTCTTACAACAGACCCGAAGGAAAAATATGGCAAAGGTTAGTCTATAGGCTTGGATGACATGCCACTGTGTGCAAGGCCACCGCCCGAGGGTGTCTCGCCACGACTGATTGACGGTCTAAGTGCTGGTTCGCCGATAACACTGTATATGTGTGTGTTTTACGTTTAATTATCGTCGCTACTGGTTGCCCGTATGAACAACGCCTCCTGAAGAGATTAGTCATTTTAGATATTTGGAGGATAGTGCATGGTACAGACAGAGACCCATTCCAGAGTCTCCTCTGGTTCGTTTACGTGCACGGTGTAAAGCACCGACACGAGACCTCGGTTTAACGTCCCATCTGAAAGACTGTTAATTTTATTTGGGTCAGACGGGGGATCGAACCTGTGATCCCTGGATTACCAGTCCAGCGTGTTACCACTGGACTACAGATCCGTCTGTGATAACACTATATGTTATGCTTTGCAAAGAGTTGTCAAATTTCAAGCAGAAAGTCACAGCTGTATGGGTAGGGATTTAGAGTTGGTGTTGAGAATTAGTCCCCGGATGACTAACCAAAGTATCAAAGCAATACATATTGACTGTTTTTGAGTGAGTGAGTGAGTGAGTGAGTGAGTGAGCAAGTGAGTGAGTATTTGGTTTAACGGCGCATCAGCACAGTTCAGGCTATATCGCGCCGGGTTAAGTATATTGTATACAAGATATCTACAATTAAAAATATTATGTAGATAACATACTGTATGTATTAAAATTGTAATGACGAAAGGTCAATTGCAACAAAATGTATCAAGCTGTAAAAATGATAATAAAACGTCAGTTGTAAAACTTACAATTTATGGAAAAGATGTGATTCTTCTAAAAATGCAACAATGTATTTAAAATCAACAATGTCGAAAAGCTCCTTCATTGTCACAACTGTATAATATTTTCGACGAATGAGTGCTAAATCTACACAGTGAATCAAGATGTGTTCAACATTTATAGAGGAATGGCATGGTATACACCATGGTGGATCCTCTCTTTTCAATAGAAATGAGTGTGTAAAACGGGTATGTCCAAGTCTCAACCGTGACATTACGGTTTCCTCTCTACGGTTGGAGTGATAAATAAAAGATGATTTGCCAATGTGTGGCTTAATTGGTTGTAGTTTTTGAGAAATGATTCTTTTACCCATGAATATATTTTTTATATCATACTAGTATGGCCAAAATTCAAGTTCGAAGTCAATATATGGGTTGGGACGTATGTGTTTGTAGAGAATTAGTCCCCGGATGTCTAAGCAATGTGTCAAACCAATACCTGTTGACTGTTTTATGAGAAATGAAATAGTTTTGAATATATTTTTTAATCCGGCTAGTATGGCCAAGATTCAAGTTCAACGTCAATATTATGGGGTGGGGGCTTACTGTGGGTGTAGATAATTAGTCCTCGTATGTGTATTCAAAGTTTCAAAGCCATAATTATGACTGTTTGTAAGAAATGTTAATGTTTGGTGTATATTTTTGACGCATCAATAATTTCAGAAATCGAAAAATATATGGCCAAATTTCAACGTGTATGGTCACTCTTTGGGGTTCGGACGTACCTTGTATGTAGAGTATGAGTCCTTTGATGGGTATGCGAAGATTCAAAGCAACCCCTTGATGGGTTTTGAGATATTATGATGTTTGAGTGTATTTGTACGCATTTTTACGCATTCTGAAATCGGACTATTTTTGGCCAAACTTCAAGTTCAATGTCACTCTGTTAGGGGTGTGAGGGAGCAGGAAACAGTATACAAATTATTAAAGCAATGTTTTTCAAGACGTCGGCAAGGTGACTGCATATATAGTCTACTTTCCACTCATTATATATATATAGTAATGTGGTTTAGGCAAAATGTAATATATTTCTTAAAATAACGATTTGCAAAATGAAGCTACATGGATATGATATATTCACAGTATAGTATGAGTCATGTGCAGCTTTTGTGCAGCTAAACTGGTACGAGTGTCATCGATGTTACTGTAACTAATGTCACTTTAACAAATTTGTGACGTTCTCCAGAAAAAATGCTATCTGCCGTTTCGTCCAATTAGAAAGTAAAGTCGTGCCTTTTTGCATAATTTGATTACATGAAGACATTTAGAAACACATGCGCTTTGTCTGATAACATGCAGTTAGATGTGGAAAAATTCGTTAACTCCCTTAAGATCTAGTGTTTTTAAAAACATCAGACGAAATAGGCATACGTTTAGCCCTTACAACACCACATACCTCTAAATAGGCTTACAAAAAATGTAGATCCAGATGAGCCGCCTAATCAGGATCTGCAACTGTTTGCCAGTAATATTACTATTTTTAGACAAAATTGTCCATGTTGATCAATAAACTGCTCCAAATGTGACTTTCTGGTTAATTTATTCGTCTAAGAATATTATGGACAAGTCCTGACCCTAATCCTTTAAAAAAAGTACATGCAGTTCATACCTCCATGGAAACTATTGACCCGCGATTCATTCCTTAAGTATTTCATCTATTTACTTCTTATAGTTAATCGATCTTTATATTTAACAACAGGGCGGCCTGGTAACGGCGTTGGTATGAAGATTGTAGGCGGCAAGTGCATTCCGGGATCCAATGAAGTTGGGGCATATGTTGCAACCATTTTCAAAGGAGGTGTAGCGGATCAATTACATGGCGAAGTTAACGAAGGTAAAGTAGCAATACTTGCACAAGAATATGTTAACCTTTCAAGGAAGGTCGTTGTGCATCATTTCTAAAGAACAGTTTGTCATTTGTAATGTTCTGGTGTTCAGCATAGTATATTATGTTATGTACTATGCATATTAATAGTATTTGTTCTACGTTTTTAAGAGTGGGAACAGGCGTCGATATAGTTTGCCTGGTCAGTCAAATAAATATACACCGATACTATTAATTGAGCCGTATTGAGCTTCTGATCATAATATTATGTCATTTTGCCAGAAGTTAAAAAGTGAAAAATCGACAGACTGGAACCCAGGCTAAGTGTGCCTATGTATGGGTAAATTGTCATTGTCTTGAATGTACATGCCTATCACCATCATCGCTGTAGGTTCGAATCCCACTGTGTGTGGAATTATTTCATATGAGGAAGTTACCCAGCTCGTTGTCGGAAGGTCGGTGGTTCAACCCTGGGTCCCGTTCGTGCCTGGAATTTGGTTTGGGTGTGGCGCCCGAAGTATTTCTCCACAAATAACATTTGGAAAGTTGTCAAATGACCTGAGCTGTCGGTGCGGGCTTTAAGCCCAAACAACAAACACACAAAGTGTTAATACATAATGAACAACACCAGTATCGGCATTCTTAACCCTTTCAACACCACAGACCTCTAAATAGGCTTACAAAAAGTGTAGATCCAGATGAGCCGGCTCGTGACGAGCCGTCTCATCAGGATCTGCACTTTTTGCCAGTGATATGACTATTTTTAGACATAATTACCCATTTTGATAAATGATCTTGTCCAAATGTGATTTTCTGATTCATTTATTGGTTTATGAATATCATGGACCAGTCCATGTGAGTTACTTGGTGTTGAATGGGTTAAGACTTGTTTCTTTAAAGCTAGACTACACCCGTGAGCAATATGAGCCGGCTCGTGACGCAGAATATGCAGAATATGCAGGATATGCACCTTTTGCCAGTAATATTACTATTTTTGACCAAATTACCCATTTTGATAATGAACTGGTCCAAATTGTAATGTTCTTATTAATGTATTGGTCTAAGCATATCACACAGCAGCCCACCATGTCAGTTAGTTTAAACACTATTTATTTCTTATAATAAACATATGTAGTGATCAAGTATAAATATTATGTACAAACATGTAAGATTGAGGAGAAAGCAACATGCTTGTATGGTTACCTCGTTCCTATATATCAGTTACTTGGTGTTGAAAGGCTTAATGCCTTGTCCTAGGGATCAGCTATTATTATGTTTTCATAATATAACATGTTATCTCGTTCTCACGTACACCGCCCATTCCTGTTTCTGAACAACCAATGACATTCCCTTTAAAGAATTATTTCCTTACTATTGATGACTTAGCAATATGAATTTCTTATCTGATATATCCGCATTTCTTAAATAGACAGTAAAAACATTACTGACGTCATAAGCGACGAATATTACCGATTATCGAACGTCATTCATGTTGACTCGACGTTACAAACGGATTTCAAAAACATATGTTTATGTGTGTCACTAAACAAGTCACAGCTTTCTCAATTGGTAACATATTGAAATGTTAAGGATTAGTTTTTGAGACAAGATATATCAACTTTGTTTTTGTTAATTATGATTCCTTAAAACATATTATAATTTGCGCGATAGTGCTCTTTTTCCCTGTCAGAATCTTAAAAAACAGTATTTTAAATATTTTTTAGTGTCATGATTAGCGACTTTTACATAGCTTTTAGAAAGTAAAACATGTTTAACGTTATTATAATATGCTATTGTCTCTTTTATAAGTTTAAACTTTATTTATTTTACAACGATTGCGAAGCAAGTTTTAACAACTTATATTAATCACTCGCGTAAGTGCGGTCATTCGTGTGGGAGGAAACCGGAATACTCGGAGAAAACGCACATGTCCGATCTGGCGACCATCGTACCATCTCACATACTTCCCGGTCCGAGGATCGAACCTGGGATGCATTTGTGATAAGCGAGCGCGCTAATCACTGCGCTAATCGGACATATTGGTGGTGTCAGGGCGTCTCACACCTAATCGCATTCTACAGATAGATAAAATGATATGATGATATGATATTTTATTTCGGAATACCAATAGGCTCAAAAGCCCACCAGGACATATACATGCATACTTTATGGCAAACAGTGATAATAGCATAAATTATATAAATACTTGTACAATGTACATAGATCTTGTACAATGTACATAGATATCAAACATAAAGAAATATATATAGTTGTTCAAATTTGGAGAAGGTTATACGTATTCATGATCATATTTTACATATAGTATGCATAAATTTACAGTAATTACTCACATTTTAAATATTGCTATATTGCTAATGCCGTGGAAGACACAGGTTCTAGATAAGTATCAAAACAATTTGATTTTTTGATTGATTGCAGGAGATCAGATTATGGAGTGGAATGGTATAGAGCTTAGAGGGAAGTCGTACGAAGAAGTTCAGCAGATCATCTCTCAAGCTCCAAATGGCGAAGTAGAGCTGGTAATCAAACCGTGAGTTAGTTTATACACATTTATTTGAGCTCGATTGCGAAACAAGTTCTTTCAACTTATATTAATCACTCTCTAGACCTCATCCCTAATGGAATCCATCGCCATGAAGGAGAGAGAAGAGGCAACGTGGAATTTAAATGCCTTGCACAAGGGCACACTCGTAACGGCTCCAGCGGGGCTCGAACTTCAGACCTTTCGCACCTGAAGCGAACGCTCATCAACTGCGCTATCACGAACCGTGAGTTCTCAACTCGTATGCAATTAACACCGACGTATCCGATAGTTGTATGTTTTTGAGGTTGTAATTAATACGCAATTGTATATTTATTTTCATCAATGACTTTCTTACAGTCTTCAATAATTTTCACCAGAGCACAGTGACACGCAAGCCATTTAGAAATGGGGGATAAATATATTTTAAAATGATTATTGAAAACATCTACAATTTACAAATTTGTTACCTTTTCAAAGATGAAGCAACCATGTGTACATCTAAGGTTATCATTATTAGTGTGTGAAAGTGAAACCGCTATGCAATAAACCTGTCGTAAGCAGCCAACCAATGGAATCTCCGAATGTAACTGCTTAGCATAGGTGGGTGCTTAATAGAGGTCAAATGTATAATAAAACAACATATTGGAAATCTGGAAACTGGTTATTTAATACAGGTGGCTGCCTAATAGAGATGACCACTGACACAACTCAACTGTAATGAGAACGTGACATATTTTCATCTTTCCTTGTCTCCCAGCCTTACCCCACCCACCCATACCCCCACCCAGCCTTACCCAACCCAACCTTACACCCACCCAGCCTAACCCCCAACCAGCCTTAGTTTATACAAATTTATTTTAGCTCGATTGCGAAACAAGTTCTTATAACTTATATTAATCACTCTCGAGACCTCATTCCTGATGGATTCCATCGCCACGAAGGAGAGAGAATAGGCAACGTGGAATTTAAATGCCGTGCCTAAGCGCACAATCGTAACGGCTCCAGTGCGTGAACACATTTGTCGACATAATATATTTCAAATAGGTAAATGAATCAGTAGGTTTTTGATTAATTAAATGTCTATGTGTATAACAACTCGCGCGTTAATACTAATATAAGTCTGCATCATAAGATACAAGTATTCGAATTGGACAGCATCTCCGCTCCACATGTAATATCAATGGACAACGTCATTATGGTGTATTTTATCAGTGTACAGAACACCAGGAACTTGCATGGTAATCTGCTATACCACTTTACTAGCAAGATATATTTGTAAATATTTAAACCTTAACTCTCCGAATAAATTTGATGAAATGTGCAAACAGCATAGATCCAGATCAGCTGCGTCTGATCAGGATCTATGTTGCTTCCTATTTTGACAAGTGCTTTAACTCCATTATCCGAATAGCAAACAGCATAGAGCCTGATCAAGCGGTGTCGTCTGATCTGGCTCTCTGCTGTTTGCAAATGCGACTTTAGTTGTGGTTGGTAGGTTGTGTGTTTTACGTTTATTTATCGTCGCTACCGGTTGCCAATATGAGCGACGCCTCCTGAAGAGATTAGTCGTGTTAGATTTGTGGAGGATAGTGCAATGATACAGACAAAGAAATATTCCAGAATAACCTCTGGTTCTTTTACGTGCACGGTGTAAAGCACCGACACAAGAGCTCGGTTTAAAGTCTCATCTAAAAGACTGTTAATTGTATTAGGGTCAGACGGGGGATCGAACCTACGATCCCTGGATTACAAGTCCAGCGTGTTAACCACTGCACTACAGATCGTCTGTCGATTGGCAGGTTAAGGCATAAGACAGTGTAATATAGCATAACGTAAACATGTGTTGCAGATCACTTATTCCAAAGAGGGTACTAGTGGACGCAACTGCTCAAGAACCAAGTTGCCATTCATCATACGATAATCTCGAGAGTGACGAGGAGAGTGGTATGCTATGCAACACATTATATTTCCATACAGTTTTAACAGGAAATGCATACACTTATTTATTTACAGGATAGAAGATGTAAGAAACTTAATTTATTGTCTCGATGGCATTTACAAGTAACGTATTCAAGCTGAAACGCCAGAAAACATATTTCTGTTAAATGAAATTTGATTGGTGGATGGAAACAGGTCCTTTTTTAAATTGTAGTTTTATTTTAGAAGCTGATATGCGACTTAATTTTAGGCAAGCCCATTAAATACAATACCACCTTAGTATATACAAATTTATTTTAGCTCGATTGCGAAACAAGTTCTTTCAACTTATTTTAATCACTCTCGAGATCTCATTCCTGATGGAATCCATCGCCATGAAGGAGAGAGAAGAGGCAACGTGGAATTTAAATGCCCTACCTAAGGGCACACTCGTAACTGCTTCAGCAGGGCTCGAACACCGGTCATTTCGTACCTGAAGCGAACGCGCATCCACTGCGCTATCACGACGAATGACCACCTTACATAGTAGTAATATGACGCAGTTACATTACTGCCAAAGGAACATTTACAATACATAACTAAAATATAATAATACACTAAATGGACTATGCTAGTATGCGACCTTGAAGACACGTTGATTGAGATTGTTGTTTACCATTTACAGAAATAAAACGTAAACCCGTACAGCAGCAAGGTATTGATCCGAAACAGTTAGCAGCCACATTAGAGGGAATTGATGAAGACGAGTCGCCGTGTATGTCCCATTCATCTTCCCAACAGGATGACAATACTGCCAGTGCGTCGTCCGGATGCAGCTCACCACTTTCTGAACCTACGTCCACATCTTCCGACCAAAAACGTACTAAACTAATCATCACAACAGCCACAGCTTCTGTTGCGTCGCCAACACATTTGCAAAGAAGAGTTGTGACGAAATCCACCAATCAGCGTTCACGTTACGGCAGTCAAGGACATTTACAAACTGCTTCGCATGAGCATGCGCTAAAGATGTCACATTCATCCTCTGAACATATAAACCGGTCTCAAAATCATGAATCGTTAACTCCGCCCAATCCGCAACCGCAACCGCGGAATCGAACCGTGACGTCATTGGAACCTCCTCCTTATCGTATTACAAATCTGCCAAAAGCTCTACCAAGGATTGAGAAACAAAACAGCGAGAAACATGAACCAAAGAAGAAAGAGCTCAGTCAGCAATCCAATTCATTCGATGATTTCATTAGAATGTCGCAACATGCAGGTGTTGACGCTCGACAGGTGTCACCGTCTAGACAAATGTCGCCGTCTAAGAGACCATCGAAAAGGGGTCTATCTGTCTCGGCAACGGAACTTGCCAGACGAAAGTCAGAAGATGAAATAAAGAAAGTAAGTTTTAAAAATTAGATTTCATTATTTTTAATTAATGCAACAATTATTGATTTTTTAATTGAATTTCATTGGATGTAAGATGTTTACACATAAATAATGTTGTATACTATGTCAAACAATCCTGTTTGGGTTTTCATCCTATTTGCAATAGATAATGTTGTGTCATAACCGATATGTAAATGTATATCGTTGAGAGAGAGCAAATAAGGTTTTAGCTGTTGGTTTTCATCTTAATCCATGTGTATGTAACACTGTTTGTTTATTATATTGTCACCCCTATGTAACCCTTTCCTTCATAGAGATTTAGGTTAATATACTATTATATCTCCATACAAACGACAGCCATTTAACCCATTCCTTCATAGAGATTTAGGTTAATATACTATTATATCTCCATACAAACGACAGCCATTTAGCTATCATGCAGTGGATAAGTAGTCGCCATATCTATTCCACCTCCATATATATTACTGGGACTACATAGAGATTTAGGTTAATATACTATTATATCTCCATACAAACGACAACCATTTAGCTATCATGCAGGATAAGTAGTTGCCATATCTATCCCACCTCCATATATATTACTGGGACTACATGAGATTCTGGCATTTATTATGAACATTGGTTTGGCTACTACATTGGCATTGTATGTTGTATTGGTAATGGCGTCAATAGGTGCTTCTATGAGGGAAAGCGTTAAAGGGCCAGCCATTTCTGACTTATGAGACACCTCTTTTTATGAACATCAGTACTTCCCGAATCCGATGCATGTATGCCAGGCGCCAGGCTGGTAGGCAATCGGTAACCATTATTTAACTTGCTGGCGGCTCACCAACCGGCCATATCAAAACGAACCCCTGATGAGATTCGAACCTTCGACCTCCCACTGTATGTATTGTATACATACGTATTAGTTGTAAATCATGCTATATTATTTAGAATAAATTTGATTAAACCAAATTGACATTAAACGAAATTATACTAAATTATTGACAAGTGGTATTATTAACAATAACGCATATTACCCCTTCTTAAATTATTTATTATTGTGTTTTAGTCACCAAAGGGTACGAGCAGAGGAAATCGGCAGATGGGAGATATACAGGTATATAGTTATATACATAACTATTGTAACATGTGGTTTACGTTTATTGATCGTCGCTACCGGTTGCCCATATGAGCGACGCCTCCTGAACAGATTTTAGATGTGTGTAGGATAGTCATTTTAGATTTGTGGAGGCAGTTCCATAACCTGATGCTTAATTTACTGTTGCTTTCTTGTCCTACGTTAGCCTAAGATATGCTTCTCTCTCCGCCGCCCACTCCATTTCCAACTGCCGGATGAGGAATAACTACAATCAACAACATTCCTAACCTGGCCTGGAGGTTATACAACGTTACGTATGCATCAGCACCATTTCGGGCTATATCGCCGGCGGGCAGTTTACTTAACAACACCTTTCCTGGGCAGGCTCCAGCGGTTAACCAGTACTTGTGCACCAACCTCCGTAAGAAACTGCCAACTTTTTCATATAAATGAGACACGGTAGGTTACAGTGGTAGATTGTATACATACGTTAGTTTAATACATTGTACTAGCCTCTTCTAGCCTCGTCGCATGATGGCATAATACGTTATTATAACTGTATATTTAAACAGTTCTTTATTTGGTTGCTATCGCTATATGCGACAGTTTAATGCATGCTGCTCTCTCCTTCCAGTTACAACTGACGCACGATAACCAGAATAACGAGTTTAAGGCACGGGTACTTCAGGCAAGGAACCTGCTGCCGATGGACCTTAACGGTTTATCTGACCCCTTCGTAAAACTCTACCTCTTACCCGGTCGTTGGTAAGTATATACTGCATTAGTTGACGCTGCAGCTGATATACTCTACGTCACAATATACGACACAACTCATTTCAGTTACGTGGACTTCACTGGCAATTCATTATGATTGTAATTATATGATGAATAATTGTGCGCTGTGCGTAACCATTGTCCAATCAATCACCAACAAATACACAAAGTAATCATGAAAGCGAACATAGCAATTACCAATCTATTAATATCCAAAATTACAATAATAGGAAACGAGTTTGTATGGATTGATCACTTCTCACAGTTAATATCCTCTACACGATGTCACCGCTTGGACTTGTTCAAGACACCCGATTGATCACGATGTACAGACGCTCTATGAAATAACACAATTAATCAAGCGCTTTAATCCTCGATACTACAAGGAAATTAGTCCAGGTTATAGCCCCGTGCGATTAAACTATTCTACTTTCTAGATATATAAAACCATGACCTTTTATCATTGAATGCAAGTGTTGAATGCTCAAAATAGCGTCTACATGTTTGTGTCAATCATCTTTTCCAAGATTTCTTTGAATTGTGTGCTATTATTTATAATATTATTCACATTCATTCATGTTTCCACTGATATACAAAACCATGACCTTTTATCATTGAATACAAGTGTTGAATGCTCAAAATAGCGTCTACATGTTTGTGTCATTCATCGTTTCCAAGATTTCTTTGAATTTTGTGCCATTAATTATAATAGTATTCACATTCGTTCATGTTTGCACTGATATACAAAACCATGACCTGTTATCATTGAATACAAGTGTTGAATGCTCAAAATAGCGTCTACATGTTTGTGTCATTCATCGTTTCCAAGATTTCTTTGAATTTTGTGCCATTATTTATAATAGTATTCACATTCGTTCATGTTTGCACTGATATACAAAACCATGACCTGTTATCATTGAATACAAGTGTTGAATGCTCAAAATAGCGTCTACATGTTTGTGTCAATCATCTTTTCCAAGATTTCTTTGAATTGTGTGCTATTATTTATAATATTATTCACATTCATTCATGTTTCCACTGATATACAAAACCATGACCTTTTATCATTGAATACAAGTGTTGAATGCTCAAAATAGCGTCTACATGTTTGTGTCAATCATCGTTTCCAAGATTTCTTTAAATTTTGTGCTATTATTTATAATAGTATTCACATGCGTGCATGTTGCCACTGATATACAAAACCATGACCTTTTATCATTGAATACAAGTGTTGAATGCTCAAAATAGCTTCAGCCTGGGAATAGTCCATCAAATCTACCTTATATGTGATGGCTCGATGGCATAGAAAGAAATTTGTAATAAAATGTGTACACGCGTATCATGGAAATGCATGAGATTTCAACACAATTTAAATGCACTTCACACGTTACGAACATTATTAGATACTACTTTATTTTTATACCATTCTTATTGAGCGCCCTTATCATATAAAGATTACACGTTCAAAGGCGCTTTACATAAACATATAACATAACGCACATATAATAATAAAAATCACAAGATTACAACATGTAGAATGCAGGGTTAAAAGCATGTGATAAAAGTACGGACAAAATTATATATTTTCGATTTATACATGTTTTAAATAGTACACTTAAACTGATGAGGAACCTACTTAAAATATGGATTATACATTAGATACACAAAATAAGAAATTATAGATTAAAACTACAACATATGAATCATTTGATACAAACTTTAAGAAATGGAAGGATAATTGAAATTAAAGACATCACCCTAGGGCATAATAAAATCGTTTACAATACTATCACGAATAAAGTACAAACAATATAATATTATTTTTAAAGTAAATTGTTTTAGAGAAAACATAATAAATGGATAATACTAAAAGTGATAAACGAAACATTGCAATAATAATATATATAATATATATTCTAACACGACCCAGCTAATAACATATATACTTCTAGAGTAAAATCTACCTCGGGTTATTCTGCGATATACCTACCTTGAACTATGCTGCGCGCGCACCGTGTTTTGGCTATTCCATTTATACAATGCGTGTAAAGATTTATGAATGAAAGTCACGTGATGTTTGTAAATAATACCGTGGGAATTCGCGGAAGTGAACTATTTTTAGAATCAGATAATCTCGTGTCCGTCTTGTTTTTCTGTTAAGTCGTCTTGTTTTTCTGTTAAGTAACGTTTCAGTTACTATTCTGTACAGTTTTATTTGACAAAATTAATAAAATTATTGATCAGTTACAACATATGTTCATTTATGCACTAGATTGATATTTTCCATAAAAAAACGTCATCAACCCTTACGCGGGAGGAAATTTCGAAAGCCAAATGCAGCGGAGTAGCACGGCGTTTGAAAAAAATACTCCTTTGATTCTCGTCTAAAATTATTAGAAGTAAGTCGTGTTAGAATCGAAATATACCACGGTTGATACTTATTATTTCTTAAATATAATAACAATAATACGGGTTTAATACTGTGTTGTTTGAGTTACCTACCCTTTTAATTAGTGTATAACACATAAGCTTAATTCTATGTCCTTTTGTATTAATTGAACACAAGCATGAAACAAATATTACAAAAGCACAAGCTTGAAATTTAGCTTACGTTATTTCCGTTTTTAAATATTATATTAGCACAAGCTAGAAACTATGTTTGAGTTACCTCCCTTTTATCACTCCAGCTGCAACATGGACAATCGGTAAGCGGCATAGCGGCTGTACGCTCACACCATCTCTCGTTATCTTCTGACATATTCTAACATGCAAAGCTTATAAATTAGGTAGTTCGTACTCTTGCCAAGTGGATTTTTTACAAAATCGATACAGTCGATAGTCGCCATCTTGTTTACAACTTAACAAGAACCAGACCAAACATAAGTTATACAGTAATACCTGTGTTAGTGGTCACCTCCATTAAGCAGCCGACCTGTATTAAGCAGCCAGTTTCCAGACTCCCAATATGTTGTTGTATTATACATTTAACCTCTATTAAGCAGCCACCTGTGCTAAGCAGCCAGTTTCCAGACTCCCAATATGTTGTTGTATTATACATTTAACCTCTATTAAGCAGCCACCTGTGCTAAGCAGCCACAGTCTGTGATTCCCTTGGTTGGTTGCTTAATACAGGTTTGACTGTATATATATGTATATTTTCTGGTTATATATTTTTGTGTGAAAACCTATAATGTGGTGATCTTATCCAAATATCTTCACTGCAGGAATACTGGGACTTTAAACCAGTAAATTCATTAGTGAATATCTGATTAACAGACCGCCGTTAAAGACGGATCTGTAGTCCAGTGGTAACACGCTGGACTGGTAATCCAGGGATTGCAGGTTCGATCCCCCGTCTGACCCTAATAAAAATAACAGTCTTTCAGATGGGACGTTAAACCGAGGTCTCGTGTCGGTGCTTTACACCGTACACGTAATAGAACCAGAGGAGACTCTGGAATGTGTCTCTGTCTGTATCATTGCACTATCCTCCAAAAATCTAACATAACTAATCTCTTCAGGATGCGTCGCTCATATGGGCAACCGGTAGCGACGATAAATAAACGTAAAACACACAGACCGTCGTCATATTTGAATCAGGGAAGATATCTACACTGTCAAAATCATTTGACCGCTACCAATCCGAGAGCAAACAACTTGCAACATATTGATAGGCTGTGGTGGTGGTGGTGGGGAGTCCGCCTTCGTGGTCGAGTGGTTACGGTCGCTGACTTGTATACCACTGTAACCTATCATCCCTGATGGTCACGGGTTCGAGCCCCGCTCAGGCCGTGTCTCATTTATATGAACAAGTTGGCAGTTTCTTACGGAGGTTGGTGCACCCAAGTACTGGTTAACCGCTGGAGCCTGCCCATGAAAGGTGTTGTTAGGTAAACTGCCCGCCGGCGATATAGCCCAATATGGTGCTGATGCAGGCGTTAAGCCCGAACTATATATAAGGTGGTGGGGAGGGGGGTCACGCAGTAAGCACCGTCACTGAGGTCAGATAATGGATACAGCTAGCAACATTAACTAGTTGATCTATTACCTCCCTTGTCAGATAATATCCGATTTATCCAAAAATAGAATTTGGAATTTCTAGTTGGAATCCTTTGTTTTTATTGTTGTTCCATAACCAGATGTTGTTGTATGATAGATGTGCTTTTCCAAAATCATGTTAATTAATTGATAACAAATATTCACATAAAACATAGCCATTAGTTTACTGTAGATTATATTTCTATAATTAATAATTATACGATGAGGAGACGGATGTAAATTGATAGCATGATGTTCAAATGAAACAACAAAGAAAACAGAGGAAACCAATTAAGAGGACCAATATTCCTCAAAGAGTAATCAGGGGCAGTAACTGATCAATGTCTCTCATTGGTACATAAATAGGGAACCAGTCTAACATAGTGAGAGCTCGAACTACCGTTACATTACACATTTTAGCTGATTATTAAAATAAACCACCAGATATACTACAAATGCAAACCACGTGGGCAGTGTATAAAACCAGCTCGGCTTAGCTTATATCTTCTGTCCTATGTAATACTTATAATATACAATGTATAATGTTTACCTGTAATGCACATGTGTGGGCATGCTGTTGAGAAGCTACTAACAATACTTGTATATTCAGTCACTTTTCAATCACCTTTCAAATATGTGTCTATCGTTCATTTTCTGCAAGTGTATCTATTTACCTGCTTCACTGGAGTAAGGAGTTATTATTACTGACTGTCTGAGTGCACACATTTCTGAACCTTATTACTGACTGTCTGAGTGCACACATTTCTGAACCTTATTACTGACTGTCTGAGTGCACACATTTCTGAACCTTATTACTGACTGTCTGAGTGCACACATTTCTGAACCTTAGTACTGAATGTCTGAGTGCACACATTTCTGAACCTTATTACTGACTGTCTGAGTGCACACATTTCTGAACCTTAGTACTGACTGTCTGAGTGCACACATTTCTGAACCTTAGTACTGAATGTCTGAGTGCACACATTTCTGAACCTTATTACTGACTGTCTGAGTGCACACATTTCTGAACCTTAGTACTGAATGTCTGAGTGCACACATTTCTGAACCTTAGTACTGACTGTCTGAGTGCACACATTTCTGAACCTTATTACTGACTGTCTGAGTGCACACATTTCTGAACCTTATTACTGACTGTCTGAGTGCACACATTTCTGAACCTTATTACTGACTGTCTGAGTGCACACATTTCTGAACCTTATTACTGACTGTCTGAGTGCACACATTTCTGAACCTTAGTACTGAATGTCTGAGTGCACACATTTCTGAACCTTAGTACTGACTGTCTGAGTGCACACATTTCTGAACCTTATTACTGACTGTCTGAGTGCACACATTTCTGAACCTTATTACTGACTGTCTGAGTGCACACATTTCTGAACCTTATTACTGACTGTCTGAGTGCACACATTTCTGAACCTTATTACTGACTGTCTGAGTGCACACATTTCTGAACCTTATTACTGACTGTCTGTGTGCACACATTTCTGAACCTTATTACTGACTGTCTGAGTGCACAATTTCTGAACCTTATTACTGACTGTCTGAGTGCACACATTTCTGAGCCTTATTACTGACTGTCTGAGTGCACACATTTCTGAGCCTTATTACTGACTGTCTGAGTGCACACATTTCTGAGCCTTATTACTGACTGTCTGAGTGCACACATTTCTGAGCCTTATTACTGACTGTCTGAGTGCACACATATGTCTGAACCTTGCTTGATTGGTGTGTTACGCTTTTTATTATTCACGACTTATATACATACCATATCCATGGCCTACTTGGTATGACGTCCGCCTACGGAGCGGGAAGTCTAAAGTACGAACATCGACAGGGGTTCATTCGATATGGCTGATTGGTGAACCGCCAGTTAGATCAATAATTGTTACTGATTGCCTATCAGCCTGGCGCCTGGCTTGTAAGGATATGATTCGGGATGTACTGATATTCATACGAGAATGTCTCATAAATCAGAACTGACTGGCCTTTTTTCAATATAGGGGACCCTATAATAAACAAAGGGTTTACTTTACGTCTCGATAGAAGTGACATAGGCAGACCTAGCTTATGTACATTCTCGCTCACAGAAACAATAACTTGTTAGGATGTCGTAATATAAAACTACAGTCTACATCCGTTATGTCGAATTCCGTCGGACCGAACAAAATACTTCGACATAACCGAAGTTTGACAGAGCCAGTTATATGTAAATGTATAGTGTCTGAAACAGGACTTTGATCCGACTTCGAGATAGCCGGAGAATTCGACATAACCGACTTTGACATAGCGGATGTAGACTGTAGTACGTTCATATGGTACAATACATGAAACAATACAACTGTTACAGGGAATTGAACTCGTAGGTTGTAAGCATACCGCGTCTATGTATAGTCAGCTTGCCCACTGGTTGTCGGGGCCACGCCTCCGGGTGTAGAGGTTTGCTTTGTTAGCAAGTTAGGGTTTTTTGGAGGCGAGTGTTAGATACATCGTCCCTGGTTCTTTTACATTCCCTGTGTACATCACCGAATCCACCGATACACGAGTGTCACATCTGAACTACTGTTAATATTATTACAGTCAGACTGGGGATCGAACTATACTAGAGGACATAGAAAACGCACACATACATTATATGATTATTATTACAGTCAAACCTGTGCTAAAGGCCACCTCCGAATAAAGGCCGCATATGAAAAACCTGTCTCTAAAGACCACCATTTTTCTCTCCCTTCGAGCAATTTTCAATGCATTTTAACCTTCTATTGAGAGGTCACCTGTCAACAAAGGCCACTTTTATACTTTCCCGAGGGTGGTTTTTATAGGCAGGTTTGACTGTACATGAAAACGAAGGATTCCATTAAAGATATATCACATCTTTATTACAAAAACACAAACTGAACAACTAAAAATGTTCCAAAATGTTTAAAACTATGTATTTATATAGTTATTGTTTTTCATGTAAAACACACTTATCCTAAGTGTGCGTTATCTATGTCCTCTAGTATATATATAATGTAGGTGTACTTTTCTATGTCCTCTAGTATATTCTATGTCCTCTAGTATATGATTATATATATATAGGATCTTACATGAGTGGTGATTTCATACCATATTTTATGAAACGAGTTTGGGAATTCTGCAATTAAGTGCGCATTTTGGTCCAGTGGTTAACACGTTGGACGGCGAATCCCAGATTCGATCCCCCGCCTGACTATAATAATATTATAAGACTTTCAATTGGGACTTGAAACCGAGGTCTGGTGTCGGTGCTCTACAATGTGCACGTACAAGAGCCAGCAGAGACTCTTGAATTGGTCTCTGTCTGTATCATTGCATTGCCCTCCAAAATCTAAACTTACTAATCTATTCAGGGCAACCAATATAGCAACCGGTAGAGAGGATATAATCAAATATACGTGAAAACACACACTGAGTACTCTGTCACTATGGTTGCCGGAGAACGTGCAATGTATGGATTAAGAACGGAAATTGGAGACGATATCTAGTATTTCCTTCCTGATAGTTATTTCCAACATTATGAATATAGAAATCGATTAGAATACATCGTCTACTGTAAGCGCTAATTTCACATTTTGGCTGTCCGATTAGCTCAGTGGTTAGCGCGCTTGTCCTCACCAATGTACCCCGGGTTCGATCCTCGGACCGGGAAGTATGTGAGACGGTACGGTGGTTGCCAGATCGGACATGTGGGTTTTCTCCGGGTACTCCGGTTTCCTCCCACATGAATGACCTCACATACGCTTTCATCTGAGCCAACGAGAGTGATTGATATAAGTTGTTAAAACTTGCTTTGCAATCGTTGTAAAATAAATAGTTTAATTTCACATGTGTACTATTTTATAGCGCTGACAATAAACGACGCACGAAGCACATAGCTCGTACCCTGAACCCCGAATGGCACGAGACTGTAGTCTTCCCGGATGTCCATATTGAAGAACTACGGAACAAGACCCTAGAAGTCACCGTGTGGGATTATGATAGGTTTAAGGCAAATGACTTCCTAGGAGAAGTGGTCATCGATTTCTCAGGTAATACATGCAGATCATATTTGATTTAAAGCGACACTACATCAGTGAAAAATCAAATTTCTACAGAATGTAATTTCCTATTATATGTTATAATTGTTTTCCAAATAGTTGCCTCAAACACTGAATATTTCAGCAAATAAACGAAATAACAAAACAAATGACATAACAAAATAATGTAAAATAGGTCGACATGCATGCGTAATACAACGATTGTATCCTGAATAACACTATGTATGGTACATATTTACCGTTATATCTCACATGTGTTATTATGCATATTTATGTGTAGACTAATCTTAGTCAAACTATCTCTAAATGACAGTATCACGCGTTTAGTATTGACTCCAATGACAAACAGATGTCAATTCAGGAGCGTGGATGACCGTTATATGAAGAGCTACTTTCACTTTTGAAAGTCTGTAAACCACAAAAACACTGTTTATTGATTCAATGTTAGTATTCGAATGTATTCAGAAGAATGTGTAGTAGCTATGCATTTATACGTGAAAACAAACAACATTTTATTTGCTTTTTGCAATGTAATGTCGCTTTAAACTTAAGCTGAATAAGAAATATATCGTATACGAAAATGGCATGATATAGTGATGAATGTTGACGCTTCGTGCAATATAAACGTTATCAAACGGTCATACACTAGAAATAAAACACTAGAAATAAAATTAAAAAAACAACATATAGGGGAATCTGGAAACTTGAAAGTTCATTACCCTATGTTTAATTTTTAAGTGATTGTTTTTATCTGTTTTACTTTCTATATTTAATTGCAGAAGAAGCATTCTTAGACAACATGCCTCACTGGTATCCTCTTTGTGGTCACGATGGCGTCAAAGGACTAGATATACCTCAACCGACAGTACTCCCGCCAAACCACCACCGAGCGAACAGCGTATCTCCCAGATCTATAGCAGTGACTGCTGTAAGTAAACCATCATTGAGGCGTATCTCCCAGATCTATAACAGGGAATGTTGTAAGTAAACCGTCATTGAGGCGTATCTCCCAGATCTATAACAGGGAATGCTGTAAGTAAACCGTCATCGAGGCGTATCTCCCAGATCTATAACAGGGAATGCTGTAAGTATACCGTCATTGAGGCGTATCTCCCAGATCTATAACAGGGACTGCTGTAAGTAAACCGTCATTGAGGCGTATCTCCCAGATCTATAACAGTGAATACTGTAAGTAAACCGTCATTGAGGCGTATCTCCCAGATCTATAACAGTAAATACTGTAAGTAAACCGTCATTGAGGCGTATCTCCCAGATCTATAACATGGAATGTTGTAAGTAAACCGTCATTGAGGCGTATCTCCCAGATCTATAACAGGGAATGCTGTAAGTAAACCGTCATTGAGGCGTATCTCCCAGATCTATAACAGAGAATACTGTAAGTAAACCGTCATTGAGGCGTATCTCCCAGATCTATAACAGGGACTACTGTAAGTAAACCATCATTCAGGCGTATCTCCCAGATCTATAACAGAGAATACTGTAAGTAAACCGTCATTGAGGCGTATCTCCCAGATCTATAACAGGGAATGTTGTAAGTAAACCGTCATTGAGGCGTATCTCCCAGATCTATAACAGGGAATGTTGTAAGTAAACCGTCATTGAGGCGTATCTCCCAGATCTATAACAGGGAATGCTGTAAGTAAACCGTCATTGAGGCGTATCTCCCAGATCTATAACAGGGACTACTGTAAGTAAACCATCATTGAGGCGTATCTCCCAGATCTATAACAGGGAATGATGTAAGTAAACCATCATTGAGGCGTATCTCCCAGATCTAGAACAGTGAATACTGTAAGTAAACCGTCATTGAGGCGTATCTCCCAGATCTATAACAGGGACTACTGTAAGTAAACCATCATTGAGGCGTATCTCCCAGATCTATAATATGGCATGTTGTAAGTAAACCGTCATTGAGGCGTATCTGCCAGATCTATAACAGGGACTGCTGTAAGTAAACCGTCATTGAGGCGTATCTCCCAGATCTATAACAGTGAATGCTGTAAGTAAACCGTCATTGAGGCGTATCTCCCAGATCTATAACAGTGAATGCTGTAAGTAAACCGTCATTGAGGCGTATCTCCCAGATCTATAACAAGGAATGCTGTAAGTAAACCGTCATTGAGGCGTATCTCCCAGATCTATAACAGGGAATGCTGTAAGTAAACCGTCATTGAGGCGTATCTCCCAGATCTATAACAGGGAATGCTGTGAGTAAACCGTCATTGAGGCGTATCTCCCAGATCTATAACAGGGAATGCTGTAAGTAAACCGTCACAGACGGATCTGTAGTCCAGTGGTAACACGCTGGATTGGTAATCCAGTGATCGCAGGTACGATCCCCTGTCTGACCCTAATGAAATTAACCGTATTTCAGATGGGACGTTAAGCCGAGATCTCGTGTCGGTGCTTTACACTGTGCACGTAAAAGAACCATAGGAGACTTTGGAATGGATCTCTGTCTGTATCATTGAACTATCATCCAAAATCTAAAATGACTAATCTCGAACACTCGGTTTAACGTCCCATCTGACATACTGTTAATTTTATTAGGGTCAGACGGGGGATCGAACCTGCGATCCCTGGATTACCAGTCCAGCGTGCTACCACTGGACTACATATCCGTCTGTCTCGTGGCGTTAACACACAACTATCCTCTATACCCCCAGTTGCCCGGCTGTGTCTGCAATACTAGATGAAGAGTCGCTATTGAGCAAAGCTGCTATTGCCACATTTTTGTTACCCTTATGTAATTGTTTTCAGGGCGGACAACGTGTGGACAGACACAGGCATGGCCTCGGTCGACGTCGCCGCTCGCTGGATACGCTCGATGTGGATAGTATGTGACTTTAATAACACTCTATTATCATGCTTGTACTATATATAGTCTGTCGCCTAGTCCATGGCCAAGTTTTCGAGACTTTTACGCACTATTTTAGTGAATGCAGTGACTGAGATAGTAAATAGAGTGTATTAAATTAATGATGATAATTTTACCCTGTGCATCAGTTTGTCTTAAAAATACTGTTTTATATTCTTAGTCATGAATGTAATATTTTAATATATATTATTATGCCGAGTTTTATATTGATTTTAGGATATTGTATTTCATTCTAATTATCTCAGAGTTTAATTAATAACTGTTTAGTAGCATGATGTAAATGTCCTTTATTAATTCGCTTTGATATTTATTTGATTTATTTGTACAACGCCATTGAATATGTTTTTATGTAAAAATAGGCGTTTTATCAAATTAAAAAGTTTTCAAGTTTCACGTGGCTAAGGACATTGACTTCAAACCACTTGCCCATCACCCCTGCATATTTGAATCCCACTGCGGTGTCAAATTCTTTCAAGTGAGGAAGCTATCCAATCGGATTGCGGAAGATCAGTGGTTCTATCCGGGTGTCTGTCTGTGCCTTAAATATTGCTCGGAGGAGAACATTATGTCACAGAATTACGAAGAGTGTTTCCTTTATTGTATCTAGAGATAACTGTTCCAGCTTTGATGACGTTAATGCATATCTCGACCATAAGTAGTTTAACCAAATGTATTTGAGCTCGATTGCGAACAAGTCTATACAACGTTATACTAATCACTCTCGAGACCGCATTCCTGATGGAATCCATCGCCATGAAAGCGAGAGAGAGAGAAGAGGCATCGTGGAATTGAAATACTTTAATAATAGCTGGAGATTCGCCATAGTGCTTAAGCTGTCGGTGTGACGTTAAAATGACGCGGAGAGACGTCGTTCACACTATATAGCTACACACGTCTTAGATTACGTTTATTTATCGTCGCTACCGGTTGCCCATATGAGCGACGCCTCCTTAAGAGATTAGTTATTTTAGATTGTGGAGGATAGTGCATGATACAGAGAGACCCATTCCAGAATCTACTCTGGTTCTTTTGCATGCACAATGTAAATCACCGACACGAGACCTCGGTTTAACGTCCCATCTGAAAGACTGTTAATTTTATTAGGGTCAGACGGGGGATCGAACCTGCTAACCCCCATACAGCGTATACATTATATTTAAATGTTGAAGACGTACAATAAGTTGTGATAATAAAAAATAAAGGGATATAATAACTATGGAACATGTTGTGAAATAGAAAATCGCATTTATCTCCCTTATAAGTGTGAAACAATGGCTGTCCGATTGTGTTCAGTGTTCAGTGGTTAGCGCGCTCGCTTCTCACCAATGCAACCCGGGTTCGATCCTCGGACCGGGACGTATGTGAGATGGTACGGTGGTCACCATATCGGACAGGTGGGTTTTCTCCGGGTACTCCGGTTTCCTCCCACACGAATGACCACATATACGCTTTCATCCGCGCCAACGAGAGTGATTAATATAAGTTGTTAAAACTTGCTTCGCAATTGTTGTAAAATAAATCAAGTTTAAACCTGAATAAACTCCGTTCAGAAATGAATGGAGAGTTGGACACGTGTCTGTATCAGAATGCATAACTATCTACTTTACTACTTGCGGACGAACGGACCAATACGTACATATCCCTATGTTACATACCATTTTAAAAGAGATCTCATGAATAGAGTCATAGTAGAAGGAATCGATTGTGATTTTTGTTTTATGATCTAGATTGTAGAAGTATTGATAGCGCCGTGGTAGCGCGTTCGCTTCAGGTCCGAAATGACCGGAGTTCGCGCCCAACTCTAGGCGTTACGAATGTGCCCTTAGGCAAAGTATTTAAATTCCACATTGCCTCTCTCTCGCTTTCATGGCGATGGATTCCATCAGGAATGAGGTCTCGAGAGCGATTAGTATAACGTTGCATAGACTTGTTCGCAATCGAGCTAAAATTAAGTTGGTTAAACTACTTATGGTCGAGTCATCCATTAACGCATCAAACCTGGAACAGTTACCTCTAAATACAATAAAGGAAACAATACTCCCAATTCTGTGTTATAGGACATCATTTTCTCCGGACTGAGTGGTTACGGTTGTTTACTTCGATTCACTTACCCCGCAACGCTGTAGGTTCAAATCCAATTACGGTATCGACTTATTTCGTTCACGGAAGCTCTCCAGTTGGCTAGCCTAAACTCGGTACCGCCTGGGTACCAATCCGTGCCTGATATAGTATCTCGGAGGATGCATCCGGGGTCTTCATCCGGGCTCTTCCTCAACCATTAATTAATTAATGAACCGTCGTTATGACATAACCTGTTGGTGTGACTTTAAACCCCAGAAGCAAACACATTGCGCATGCGCATAAAGCTGGTAACGTGGCGGTCTTTTGATGTATTGACTCTAAGCTGTCATTGATCAAAAGCAAAGAGCATGAGATAAAAACATGAAAGTGGTATGTGCGACTAATTTACACAAGAAATTGGTACAGCAAAGTTCACTCAGCCAATTAATTACAGTTCGTGCTTTGGAATAATACAGTGATCCACCGTGCATTGTTTATTCTTGTTTTGCAAACAGCTTGGCTTAGTTGATATGTTGCAATGTCAATCATATGAATCTGAACACGGTTAAGAAATTCAGTTATGTGTGTGTTAATTCTTTATTTATTTATTTGTTTGTTTGTTTTGGGGTTACAAGTCAAGTAGAACAGAACAGAACAGAACATCTCTTTTATTTCACTCAATACATGTACAGAACATGCAAATATGAGGTATTTACAATAAACAAGACATACAAACGAGGCTACAAAACAAAAGCACAAAACAGAATATATCAATTGTCAAGGTGAATAAATATTTCCAATAGTATTTTTAGTTATAGACACAAATATCACAAATTTGGAAAAAGAGTATACCTGTTACATTCTTGTATGTAACATTATTATCATAATAAACTTACATAATTTCTGAAATTCTGAACTATTTTTGGTGCAAATTAATTTCTCTAATTTAAACATATTTGGGCGTCGAAAATACATCGGTTTAATATATTGTCTTCTTTCATTTGTAAATTGTTCACATTCAAACAAATAGTGAAATTCATCCCCAATTCTGTTTCTACAAGAATTACATGTTCTTTCATTTATTGGTGTTCTTGACCAGTTTCCTGTTTCTATTGGTAATCGATGGTTTCTTGTTCTAAATTTAATTAGGTTATACAATGTGGAGTTTTGTAATTTTGATAAGTAAGGTTCAATTCCAAAAGATCTTTTAAACACTCGATAAAATGTACTATTACAAGTCAAGTCAAAATCCTTTATTTCTCTCAATTCATGTTAGCATGAACACATGAGGTTATACATGTCAATATGTTACAAGAGGCTCTTTGAACGACATTACAAACAATATATAAAACACACTGATTTACAGTAGCATATTACATGTAATGCAAATATAAGTACAAAGGAATTATCCCAATATCATATCCCAAGCAAAATTGTTTTCATGAATTTGCACAGTTTCAGAAATTCTGATCTATTCGTTGTATTTATGAGCTGTTCCATCTTAAATGTGTTTGGACGACGGTAATAATATGGCTTTATATACTTTTTCCTGTTATCAATTAAATTCGGACATTCTAATAAATAATGTAATTCGTCTCCAATCTTGTCATTACAAAAATTGCAAGTTCTAAGGTTAATAGGGATTCTGGCCCAATTTCCTATTTCAATTGAAAGACGGTGATTTCTAGTCCTAAATCTAATTATATACGGTAGAACTGCCTTAGGAGTAGATGACAAATAACTTTCAAATTTCAACTCCTTTTTGAAAATCCTATAGAAGGTTACAAAAGTCGCACGAACAGCGCATGCCATGTGACGACTCTAGCCGGTATTGCTGGAGGAAGACCTCCATGTGCCCGCGCCGAGCAGTATTTCAGTCACAGACTGGCGCCCGAGTAGAACCACCGACCTTTAGCAAGTAATCTAGATAAATTCCTCACTAAAGAATTAGACACACCACAGTGGGTTTCGAAACTACTTAGGTGAGTGGCACATGATTTGAAGTCAACGACTCGGACGTGGAGGCACTCGTTGGTGAGATTTTACCGGCATCCTTCCATGCCAATGTCTTTGACACATTTACCTCTATGTTTATATAAATTACACTGGGTTAAATTATTATTAATTTTATAAAAAATATAAAATTTATAAAATATCTATATCAATACAATTCATTTGTATTTCAGAAGTCTGAAATGTCGACATTGAGCTGATAGGAATATCTGTGTAAGTATGCTTTTAGAATTGTCCTATTGATGTAGGCCTAGGCCCACTGGCGGATTAACCAGCCAAGTGGCACCTCGTCACTAATATATGTGGGGGGGGGGGGCTCTACCTTTCTTTTATATGGACTCCTACTCCCATCCAGTGTGTGTGTGTTTTGCGTGTATTTATTGTCGCTACCGGTTACCCATATGAACGACGCCTCCTGAAGAGATCAGTCATTTTAGATTTTGGAGGATAGTGCAATGATACAGACAGAGGCCCATTCCAGAGTCTCGTGTCGGTACTGTACATCGTGTACGTAAAAGAACCAGAGGAGACTCTGGAATGATTCACTGTCTGTATCATTGCACTATCCTCCAAAAATCTAAAATGACTAATCTCTTCAGGAGGCGTCACTAATATGGGCAACCGGTAGCGACGATAAATAAACGTAAAAAAAAACACACACACAACGCTGTACACCATTAATATATCACACTGCCTGATGCATCCATTGAACATTTTCTGAATATTAATTGAATCATTCGTTTATTTAGGATGGTACAAGTAACCTGCTGTGATCATAATACAGAGCGGAATATCACTGTACACATCTGGGATACCGGCGTAGATATTGCAGAAGATTAGCCGGAAGCCTGCCAAGGAATACCAGAAATGGAATTGCAGGCGATCATACAGAGTGTGAATTCAAGAAGCTTCTCAAACTACTGTTACGGACATTGTGGTTAGCGGAATGATGCATCAAACATTGTATGGTTGCGAAATATGGTTCAATATACGGGCATTGCTGGATATCGTATGCATGTATGGAACACCTATAGCATACCGATCCGTGCACGGATTCTAGACTCCGTACTCTACGATATAAGTGTAGACCTATTTTTCGAACGATTAACTTTTATTTACTGAATACCCCAACATTACCGTATTGGGCATACATGTACACGGCTGAATGATGTTTTACTGAACTAGGCAAAACATTTAATACCTATGCTAGTAATATTTGAAACATGTTCAGCTGTCAGCGATACATTTATATCTAAGATCGTGTAATTGGAAATACACAACCTGTCTGCATTTCGAATATAATTGCATAGCGTCCTCGTAAGTGATTTCTGTGCACAGACTCTCTCTACTTTACACAGTAATATTTACATCGCTATTGCATTTTCTTAGATGAACGTATGTGCCCTGAATGCATATAATTTCACACGAAGGTTTCCAACTAATGATATGCACTTGAAGTTACGGGCATGCGCATTCGCATTATTAGGCAACGTTCGTCGCGAGAAAAGGCGTGTCTTATAGTTTACACTGTTCCAATGATGCTTTATTTACCTGTACCAGACACGGTAAGTTGCAAATCTGGAATAAAAACATTTTAAATGCAACGTGTGCTATATTTTCGTTGTGTCATTGAAATGAATAATTAATAATTCGGCCTCCACATACTTTAACCACTCCCAATATAGTTCATACCCCGATGGAAACTATTGACCAGCTATTCAGTCTATTAAAATTCAGTACCAATTTCTAAAAATCCAATACTTTCTATAACCGATCAATTGTGAAATTAAATATAAACATGGTAGTAGCGAACACAAAGGAATGAAGTAAATCAGTCAAATGAGACAATGATGTACTCCAAATGAATGAATTCCCTCTCTTATCCATGTAATCTACCACTCTCAGAATTAAATTTTTAAAAAGCTCATTAGTACAGGAATGATAGCCTGGGTTCCAGTCTGTCGATTTTTCACTTTTTAACGTCTGGCAAAATGACATATTATCAGAAGCTCATTACTGCCCAATTAATGATCTCGGTGTTAACATATATATTTATATGACTGACCAGGCAAAATATATCAACGCCTGTTCCCAGGCTACAGGAATGATAAAATACGTTGAAACAAATAAGTAGAATTTGCATTATTGCAGTCACATAACACGCAAAGTACAGGAATGATAGCCTGGGTTCCAGTCTGTCGATTTTTCACTTTACAAGGTCTGGCAAAATGACATATTATCAGTTCATTACGACCCAATTAATGATCTCGGTGTTAAAATATATATTTATATGACTGACCAGGCAAAATATATCAACGCCTGTTCCCAGGTTACAGGAATGATAAAATACGTTGAAACAAATAAATAGAATTTGCATATTGTTTTTTCTAGTTTTCCCAGTCACATAACGCGCAAAGAATATGTTATGAACAGTCAATACTAACATGCTATGGTATTAACATGATACAGTTCTGTCCAGAGAATGTTTAGTTTAAGCATATTTGTTTTCTGTCAATACATGATTATTTACAACAACTGATATAAGGAATTGGACAGAAAGCTGTATAGCTTATGATTGTCCTCTTATTCAAAACAATTTCACATGCGTATGTTTACCTTCCATTATATCACATTCAAAGTTATCAATCTGTGAATCATGTTAATTTAAAGTAGTAATAGACATTATTGTGCAATATTTCATCGATTTTCTGTTCAAAACCAAAAATAGTATTTCCTTATTATGTCAACAGGGTTTCAGTGAAATATCCATAGTGAGTGTTCACCATACCCGATATGGTACGTGACACTGGATTTATTGTATTACGTACGCGTAGTTTAGATATATATCGTGAGTTCATAGACCATATAGTTACGTTTACGAATCCTCTTAGCATGAACAACCGTAACGTTGCATGTCCCGTTGTCATGCCGACGACACATACTAGTAACAACGAATGTAAGGCTGTACGATTAGCGCAGTGGTTAGCGCACTCGCTTCTCACCAATGAAACCCGGGTTCGATCCTCGGACCGGGAAGTATGTGAGATGGTACGGTTGTCGCCATATCGGACAGGTGGGTTTTCTCCGGGTACTCCTGTTTCCTCCCACACGAATGACCACATATACGCTTTCATCTGAGCCAACGAGAGTGATTAATATATGTTGTTAGAACTTGCTTCGAAATTGTTGTAAAATAAATAAAGTTTAAGCTTAATGTATGGCATAGAACGTTGTCCAACTAACACGACACTGTATTTTGTGAACGTCCTTTCAGTCGGACAATTCAATCATCTGCGTACTGAACGTCAACTCGTATGCCCTATGTCTATCTATCTATCTTCCGTTAATGTCGAACCTCTCGCGGGGACGTAGACATTGTGCGCGTCAAAAACCGCAAAGAAGTTAAAAGTATGAGTAGCTAAAAGTATAATTTAAGAAAGTAATGAGAATAAGTTGTGGTAAAAGTTTAAAAGCAGCTGCGCAGAACAACTAGGGACTGGCATGATCAATATGGCAAACTGCCGTATGTACAGACTGTAGAGATGTAAACACAGCACTCCTATACTGGCATTGAGTTTATTGTGTATTTAGATAGCCCCTTATATTTAGATAGCCCCTTATATCTATTTGTTTATGTGTTAGATATATTTTGAACATCATAGTACTGTGATTTAGTTTTAACAAACCCGTCGATATTTACAGATTAACAGACTGTACATATATAAGCACAGAGCCTACATACTGGCATCGTGTCCAGTGCTTATTTGACAGCCCTCGTTAAATAGTTCGATTCATTCGATAATGTCTGTATCTTTGTATCGAGATATACATGTAGTTTAAAATTTAACAAATCCGTCGATATTTTCAGATTAGCGAACTGTACATATCTAGTTACAGCACTCCTAATACTGGACTCGTCACCAGTGCTTGCTTAACAGCTATCGTTGTTTTTTGTGTTTATTCTATAAATATGAGTCTATGTAATGATGCCGCTGCTTAGTTTATTTAAACAAACCCGTAGATATTTACATATTAACAGGCTAGCATCGTGTTCATTGGTTACTTAGCATCGTATGTTATATATTGCATTTATTCTATAAATAGATTATGAGTCTATGTCGCGATTTAGTTTAAACACACCCGTAGATATTTACATATTAAAAAAAACAGGCTAGCATCGTGTTCATTGGTTACTTAGCAACGTATGTTATTTATTAATATATTACGTTTATTTTATAAATAGTTTCTTTATACCGAAATATAGATTGAAGAAACCCGTGATGGTTTAGTTAGAATATGTATATATAATGCAGTTTATCTTCGTACATGTATCTTAGATTCGTAATGACGTTTTCTGACTGAGAAACGGACTTCATAAACCGAATACTGAACACGTATACATTAACGGTAATTTAGTGTACACGTCAGACACGTGTATTCCTTCCACAGACGGATCTGTAGTCCAGTGGTAACACGCTGGACTGGTAATCCAGGTATCGCAGGTTCGATCCCCCGTCTGACCCTAATACAATTAACAGTCTTTCAGATGGGACGTTAAACCGAGGTCTCGTGTCGGTACTTTACACCGTGCACGTAAAAGAACCAGAGGAGACTCTGAAATGGGTCTATGTCTGTATCATTGCACTATCCTCCAAAAATCTAAAATTACTAATCTCTTCAGGAGGCGTCGCTCATATGGGTAACCGGTAGCGACGATAAATAAACGTAAAACACACACAACATTCCTTCCAGATAACATAGAACGTCATTGATAGCTTTACGAATTCAGTATTGCGTTTATGAAATCCGCTTAACTAAGAAAGGTATGATATTAGAATAACGTTATAGCTACTGTTTCATTTATATCTTCCAGAACAGTACTTTAGATAGACCAACTTACTTAATCCTCTTCACCCCGGGTGGGGTACAGGGCCTTCTGCTGTGGTGTTGGTTTCTGTATCGTGTGGTTGTGTTACGTGGTAGGAGTGCTGGCCCTACGCACAACCTTCCTCCTTTCTCAGTCGGGCTTAGGACCGTCCATGGTGGAGTTTGAGATAGACCAAATACCAAATAATAAATCATTTTCCGATTCTGACTTCCAGTACGCGCGTGTGAGACATTGATCAATAAATCTAAAAATACTATATAGAACAGATGCAAATATATATAACATTTACATATTTATAGCCACAAACAATACAAGATACATTGTAAATAGTGAAAACCATGACTTTCCTGAGAAGGTGATTCAAAACAAATGACATGTTTAAGCAATTTGTATGTTCATGCTATGTATTGTATCATTATGTGTATGACATATGTACTATTTATTTGCAATAAAATATGGTTAAATCAAGCAATTTGTAAATTTGGACCACATCTGTATATTGTAGATGTATTCTACAAGCATTATAATAGACACTTACGTATTAGTATCATCATATCTCAATTTGAATGCATTAAATATATATTTCAAAACAGCATCTATTACTTTAGTCGAGATTTCGAACTTACGTAAATTTGGCCAACGACAGTAATACGGTTTGAAGTATTGGCGTATATACGCCATCACGTGTGTTTTAAGTTTATTTATCGTCGCTACTGGTTGCCCATATGAACGAAGCCTCCTGAAGAGATTAGTTATTTTAGATTGTTGGAGGATAGTGCATGATACAGACAGAGACCAGTTTCTTATCTTATCTGGTTCTTGTACGTGCACGGTGTAAAGCACCGACACGAGACCTCGGATTAACGTCCCATCTGAAAGACTGTTAATTTTATTAGGGTCAGATGGGGAATCGAACCTGCGATCCCTGGAAAACAAGTCCAGCGTGTTACCACTGGACTACAGATCCGTCTGTTACGCCATCACGGGTATGTGATGCTTATTTATATGTCCTTATGTATAGAAGATACACAACAAAACATACTTGGATAATAAATGTGATTGAACTACGGTATTATTGGACTTGCTCATTTACGTCATGTAACCAGGAAATAAGCGATACGACCGATTGTCCGATTAGCGCAGTGGTTAGCGCGCTCGCTTCTCACCAATGCAACCCGTGTTCGATCCTCGCACCGGGAAGTATGTGAGATGGTATGGTGGTCGCCAGATCCGACAGGTGTGTTTTCTTCGGGTACTCCGGTTTCCTCCCACACGAATGACCACAGTTACGCTATCATCCGCGCCAACGAGTGTGATTAATAAAAGTTGTTAAAACTTGTTTCGCAATCGTTGTAAAATAAATAAAGCTTAAGCTAAGAGATACGACCACTAATAGGGTCCTGCCTTAATGGGCGCACTACGTTGTGGATGTATCGATTTGTTATTTGACGTGTCGCGTAATGTTGACGTCATATACACGCGTTCATGTTCACAATTATTAACAATTAATAATAGTGGACAGTAAGTACAAAGGTATGACGTCACAATAGTGTTTTAGTGAAAAATTGGGATAGCTTAGCTTAATCATATTTTATTGCTCGGGTCAGTTTACATACACAAGTGAATACAAAACATGACAGTTCAAGGAAAAGTAAACGGATCGGGGCTGAAATTCTAGCAGCAGTAGTTACCGCCCTTCCAGGCGTAATTGGGTTCGAGTATGAATGAATACAATACTTTATTTACAGTTTATAATTAGCCATACTAATCTTACTCGGGGGTCCCCACAGCACAACAGTAAGTTAATAAGAAGAGAATATAAGACGAAAACGATCCAATATGTAAAATATTGAACTGTTTGAGGCGCGTAACGCTGAAAACAGTGTCACTATTTTACATATTGGTTTCGTTTTAGGCTTAAACCCCACATTTATATATAACAGTATCGTACTAATCTAATTAAAATTGTTAAGTTCGTACTCTTACGCCTAGGATTTAATATGATACGCTGGCCTTTTGAAAGCAGTCCAATATTAATAATAGTGGACAGTAAGTACAAAGGTATGACGTCACAATAGTGTTTTAGTGGAAAATATACATCACTCAATGGTGATTTTCTATCACTTATGGAAGATATATATCAAACAATGGTCATTTTTATCACTTTGTGAATTTGTTACACACATTATGGGTTTACCATGTATACTTGACGACATTAAAAACGCAACATTTTAGAATTTTATTTTCTATGTAAATACTCTATATTGCAAATATTTTTCTAGCGATACACTTTAACTGCGAATTATTACATGAAACTGTGAGAAATGGATTATTTTAGGTGCTTGTCTAGTGCATAGTGCATAGACTGGCTTAATGAAATTAATAAGTATATGAGTTGAAAATCAATGTTCATTATAAAATAGTGGTATGTATATTGTTGCGTTTCTATTGTGTTTAAATATATATTGTATGCTACACATAGTGTATATGGTTGCGTTTCTATTGTGTTTAAGTATATATTGTATGCTACACATAGTGTGGCATGGCCATGTATTTAATATGTTACCTGTTTTCACTTACTATTACAATTGTTATAAAGATATATAATTTATGTATTGTTAACATACTTGTTGTATCATTGGAAGTTTGATGCAGTGAACTTAGATCTGATTGCATTTAACTCTTTGCATGCTGGGTAAAATAAAGGCTATTAATAGGTCAAACCATGAATTCTAGCAGCCTATAGGAAATTATTATTTTTGTCCTATACTAGTCTAGTGAAATAGCGGGACATATGTGACAGTTATTTTCACCGCTAGTGTGCAAGGAGTTAAGATATGTTTGCATTCAACCGCCAATAAATCTGGTAGTTAAGTGTAAAAAGATCGCAAGTGTTTTCTGCACTAAGACCAACATAAATATGTATGTCTTCACGCCTGCACCACAGTAATGTCACTGTGTTATCTTGATCTACTTAAGAACGGTTGTAACTCAAAAAGCGACTACGTTTTAACATTCCCGATGTTAATGTGTACCTGTATGGGCTATTTAACAACGGAAATCTTGTACAAAACGTGATTCTTGATCTAAGATAGGTAGCATTGACCAGGCGACAAGATATGTACATACTTCCGGTCTGTAGCATTGACCAGGCGACAAGATATGTACATACTTCCGGTCTGTAGCATTGACCATGCGACAATATATGTACATACTTCCGGTCTGTAGCATTGACCAGGCGACAAGATATGTACATACTTCCGGTCTGTAGCATTGACCAGGCGACAAGATATGTACATACTTCCGGTCTGTCTTTGAACGGACCACGTGTTGGGTTCTAACTGTAATATCTCAATGATGAATGAAGTTATGGTGCATTATGATAAACCATTCCATTTTACTCAGCGTTCATATAGTACTATGATGTGATTAAAGCATTGAAACGACGATTATTAGTTAGTTGTATATTGTAACCATTTTATGTACTAGTTTTAGAAAATTTCCTAACCATCTGTGAAAAAATTGCTTACCAATAGCTTCCTTCACCAATGTGTTCATATAGGTGTATACTAACACCTGTCAATTTATTCCAAACTAAATCCTTGTGAAAAATTCTGGGGAGCTAATCAAATGTGGGGTACCCGGACGAAAAATAACGCCTGTGCGAAAAATAAAAATGTGCCAATATTACATTGTGAGATGTCTAACTAGGGTGTTTTGGGGTGCTGAATCGATTCCGCCATTAGTTTTGAGTAACATGTGACTCCCTGGCCATATAAAAAATATACGCCTACTTTTCGCATGTGCCAAAAAACCCGTAATATTGGTATTTTGTTTTATACGTATCTCAATGGATGTATACATGTATTTTCAAGGTTAGAATAATGGGTATTAATCCTTTATGTCGCCTCCTTGTTAATTGGGTCTACGCCTCCGGCAGTATCTTTGTCATTTTTTTATATTTTTGAGGATATGGTATGATGCGAAGACGCTACGATTCTAGAAGTATCCCTGGTCCTTTTACAACCCCGATGTATTTCATCGATTTATGTTTAAAGTACCATCTATTAAGAATGTTAATATTATTAGAGTCAGACATGGGATTGAACATGTGATCCCTGGATTCACAGTACAACGTGTTACGCGCTGGACTACTGACCCATATATATATATATATATATATATATATCTTCTTCTTGTCGTTCGCGAATCACATGGACAAGCCAGCAGCACACAGGAAATGGGCCGTCCTCCTCAGATCCTCCCGGCAGCCATGTAACTTCGTCTGGAGAGAAGTATCTGTTGGCCAGGTTGTTTTCCTCAGCCCATGAAGATTGGGACACTCCTGGAGGATGTGTTCTGCAGTCTGGTCCCCTACGTTGCAGCTGCAGGCAGTCGATGGAGCTAGTCCAAGCTTCCGACACATATGGAAGTTCAGGCGGTTATGCCCTGTTCTAAGCCGGAATATCGTGACTTGCTCCTGTCTGGTGAGAAGGTGGTAGTCATCCGTCTCGACTGTTGGCTTTGATGCAGATTTGATTATGGTGCATTTCTCCTTGTAAGTCAAATCTTTGTCTGGTTGCCTCTCGGTAGAACCTTGCTTGGCAAGCTGGTCAGCCGCTTCATTGCCAGGGATGCCTATGTGTGCAGGTACCCACTGGAGGACAGTTCTTTTAGTTACGCTGACTGTTCGAAGGGCTTCCATCAGGTGGGGTTCTTTGTTGTTAGACAGGGCATCCAAAACTGAGAGCGCATCAATCAGGAAGACAACCTGGGCACACTCCACAGTGTTGTGTACTAGAGATGCTGCTATTTCAAGGGCCTGTACTTCTGCCCCATAGTTGCTGCAGTGTACTCCAGTAGGTAGAGCAACTGATTGTGTGTGTCCATCTGGGTGTCGGACATATACTCCTGCTCGTCCGTTTGCTACTGCTTTTGTGGCTGAACCATCTGTGTAGACTTGTATCCATGCTTCTCCAGGATAACTCTTGTCGATGTGTGCTAGTGTGAGGGCACGTTTGACGTCATCATGTTGTCTATCTCTGGATGTCATGTATGGGATTGTACTGCATATGGTAACCTTGGATTCATCGCTAGTCAACCATGGCTTGGATATAAATGGCGTTGGAGGCAATATCTTGGCTGGGAGATGGCTGGTGTGCTTTCGAACAAGCTTCTTGGACTGGTGGATGAAACTGCTGCGCTTTAGACGATTCTTCGTTAGTGCCTCAACTCTCTGCTTCATCGGTTGTTCTTCCTGACATCGAAACGTCTCTGTATGTAGAAGAATTCTTGTGTCGCGACGTTCTTGCAGTGGCTGGATGGAAGTAATTTTCTCCATGGCCTTGATTGGAGTGCTCTTCATTGCACCTGTTATCAGCCTGAGAGCCTTGTTCTGAACCTTGTCAAGTGTCTGTTGGTTGGTCTTGGCTGATGGTGTCCAGGCGGTGGATCCATATTCCAGGTGAGGCCTGACCACACCTTGGTAAATAGTCTTCAAGATGTGATCATTGGCACCCCATGTGGTGCCAGCAAGCTTCCGAAGGATTGCAAGCTTGCGCTTGGCTTTGGCCTCTGCTTTCTGGATATGTGGCTTCCATGTCTGCCGTCTGTCAAATGTCACCCCTAAGTATGTTGGCTCGTTGTCCGTCTTCAAGGCAGTTCCACCGACTTTGATGGTTCCAGCTTTCTGTTTGGTGGAAAGTGTGAAGAGTGTGGTTGACGACCTCTCCTTATTAATAGAGCTGCACCAGTCTTCTGCCCATGCTGTGAGCTTTTCTGGGGACATCTGCATTCTGTATGTGGCAGTCGTTGCATGTTCTTCAACACACCACATGACCAGGTCGTCAGCATAGAGTGCTGCTTTGATACCATGTGGCAGCTCTGCAAGCAAGTCATCGATGAAGATGAGGAACAGCGTAGGCGATATCACTCCTCCTTGAGGAACACCGTATCGGATGAGGAATCTCTTGCTCTTCTGGTTGTCAACAAGTACTCTGGCTCTGCGATTGTGTAGGAAGGATTTGGTCCATCGGAGCATCTTGTCGGCAATTCCACATCGTTGCATCTTGACCAGCATCCCATCAGTCCAGACTTTGTCAAAAGCCTTCTGGAGGTCTTTCCAGGTTGCAAAAACTACCTTCCGGTCTTGGAATGCATCCTCTAACTTCCTGAGCGAGGTATGTTGCCTGTTCCTCTGTGCATCTGAACTGTCGGAATCCTGCTTGTTCCTTGGATAGGAGGTTTTCTGTCTCAAGGTACCACATGAGTCTCTTGTTAACTATCCTCTCCATTGTATTGACCACACAGCTAGTGAGACTAATAGGGCGATAGCTGGAAGCTTTCTTTCTATCCTTGCCGTTCTTGTAGATTGGGATAACGGTGGCTTCCTTCCAGATCTGCGGAACTATGCCTTCTTCCCAGCTAAGATTGAAGATGTCAAGAAGTTTCAGCATGGCTGAGCATCCAAGATGAGTTAGCATCTCATTGGAGATTCCATCAGATTCTGGTGACTTCCTCTTCTTCAGTTGTCTGAGCACTGTGTACAATACCTGGTATGTAAGTGGAAGTTTCATGGAGTCTTGTTCCGTATTTCTTTTACTTCTATCCTTCTGTTCTTTCCGTGCCTCTCTTTGCTGTTGGCGTGTGACTTTGATGTTGCCATCTTTCTGGTAGGCTTTGGCGAGACAGTCTGCAGTCTCGTTGCCGGTCAACAGTTTCCCATCCTCATCCAACGTGATTTTCTGTCTGCTATTTTCTTCATCATTTAGCTGTTTCGTGAGCCTCCACAACTTCCTCCCGTCCTTCTCAAGGTTCGGGGCAGCAGTTTTCTCCCTCCAACTTCGTCGTGTAGCTTCCAGTTTAGATTTTTGAAACTGTGCCTTTGCTTTCTGAAGTTGTTCATGGTTTTTTTGTGATGGCTGTTCTTCTGCCCTGTTCCTTGCTTCAGTGAGTTCATCTTGGAGGGTCTGCAACTGATTGGTCCAGTATGGCTTGTATTCTCTTCTCGCACCTCTAGGGATGGTTTCATGGGCAGCTTTGAGTATGCAGCTGTTGAACTCTTTCACCACGTTGTTAACATATCTTCCTTGTACCTGTATGCCTCGAGTAAGAGAATAGGACCGAATAGCAAAGAGAGTCCACTTGGCTTTCTTGTAGTTCCATCTAGGGTAGGGATGGTCTGTCTGTATCACTTCACTGCTGATTGTGAGGAACACTGGTTTGTGGTCACTTCCACCAAGTTGATCGCCCACTTCTCTAACCGTACCTTTCTGGATGTCCTCTGTGCAGAATGCTAGATCTGGAGAGGTAGTAGTGTGCCATCGCCTAGAGTAGAAGGTTGGTACATCATAGGGCTGGTTGACAAGGATCAAGTTGTGCTCATCCTACCTGTCCTCCACTTCATCCCCACGCCTATCAGACTGTGCATATCCCCAACTCTGGGAATGACTATTGAAATCACCAACAACCATGTATCGACTGTTTGAGATTTCAATAGTGTCAATGGCAAGGGCTTTGTCATTTGGGTAGTAGTAGTTGACGAGGCTCAACTCAGATGATTTGGTCTTGATCTTGAACTCCTGGTATTCCGCTCCTTCAAGGTAGGTTTTCACTTCGCTCGCATTGATGTTGTTCCGGACTAGAGTGAGCACACCACCCATGTGTCTGTTTTGTCGGTCTGCTCGGAGGCACTGTAGCCTCGTACTTTGAACGTCTTGTCTTTGTTCAGGTGTATTTCCTGTATGCAGCAAACACTTACCTCTTTGTCCTGTAGTACTTGCTCCAGTTCAGTCTTTTTGTTAAAGACTCCTTCAGCATTCCACTGCATGAGCACAATAGGTTTCTGCTTCACGTTTCGGCCAGTAGCTGTCATTCGCCGTCCCCTGGCTCCACAGGGCGGCTTAGGGTGACCTCCAGTAGCTAGGGATGGGTTCCTTCGAGGTATGGAACCCGGCACTGTACCTGCCTGGCGGGTCTTCATAGGTCCAGCACCATCGCGGTTTACTCTTTCTGTCATTGTGATTCATTTTGCGTTTATGCGTAGTACCGTGGTTTATTAGAATGCACCGTGCGGCCCAGTACTTCCGGCTTCAGCATTCGAGGTTTCTGTTGGGGTTACCTCACCCTTAGGCTAGGACTTTTAAGGCGGCCCATACATTCGCCTGATGCACCCGTTGTAGGACACGTGGAGTATTTAATAGGAGTAGCTCTGTCATGTGCTATCCTGCCCCGTCCTGGTAGGTACACCGCCATATGGTCCGGGACTGCTTATTTAATTCACAGCAAACGCCCATATCTGAGGGCCGTTCCTCTATCCGCCACCTGAGGACCCGCTGGGTAGGGGATGGTCGCACCACTACTGAATTGGGAGCAGCATGGTCCCAGAGATATATATATATATAGGGCACCAATACAGTCAAACTTGTATTCAAATAAGAGACCACAAAGGGGAAGTGCAAAAATCGGGCTCTAAGCAGGAACGATATCTAAGTACATGATACTTTGTTCCTTAACAACATAACACAAACGAGAACTGAAAATATATCTTAATACACGTGGTCTCTTAATGGACGTGGTCTCTTAATACACGTGGTCTCTTAATGGACGTGGTCTTTCGAGCAAGTTTGATTGTACAGTCAAACCTGTCTATAAAGGCCACAATCGGGAAAGTAAAAAATGGCCTTTATTAGTAGGTGGCCTCTCAATAGAGGGTTAAAAACTTAAAATGCATTGAAAATGGCTCGACGGGAGAGAAATATGGTGGTCTTTAGAAACAGGTTTTTCATATGCGGTCTTTATTCGGAGGTGACCTTTAGCACAGGTTTGACTGTATTTGTACAAATCATATTTTAGCACCAAATGGTCGTGAATAGAAATGTCCCAGATACTATGGACAGATACAGAAATAATTCGTCATCGGTAGCCGCTGTTACAGTAGAAGTATTGTATTTGCATTCAACATGCATGGTGCATATCCTACGCGAGTAATGTTGTCTGCAATAGAACTAACTATATACGTGTATTTAAAGTCGCCACCACATAAATGCATTTGGGCGATAGAAGCAGCGACAAACTGATTTCATTTGCGTGATAAACAACTTGGTTTAAACATATTTATTCCACTATATACATTCACAAAACAATACATGCGCATACAATCAAAGACTAGGAAAGGATCAAAACGGAAGCAGAGCTTATATAGTTTCTCTCCTTGCAGTTCAAAATACACAGTACTATATTGGACTAAATACAACTTCATCCATACCTAAGTAAAAGAGTTCAAACCCCAACATTTGTAACGATGAATGATCCTTATACGTATTTCTGTAGATTGAATATGACAAAGAAATACATAGGTATATGAGCGCATAGTGCTGACCAGGAGTGATATTCACAATGTCAAATAACAATTTTAATACGGGTTGTCATTGATGTTTTATCATCTTTATCCCGTCGACTGTCTCAATGGAGTAATTTCACGAATGAGTGATCCTTACCTTGACACCGTCGTGTGTGTTTTACGTTTATTTATCGTCGCTACCAGTTGCCCATATGAGCGACGCCTCCTGAAGAGATTAGTCATTTTAGATGTTTGAAGGATAGTGCAATAATACAGACAGATACCAATTCCAGAGTCTCCTCTGGTTCTTTTAGGTGCATGGTGTACAGCGCCGACACGAGAGCTCGGTTTAAAGTCACGTCTGAAAGATTGTATCGCCTTATATTGAAATAGTAGATATGACGTCACTCAGGCAGCAACAATGGTGGACACATATGTCCCTGTTGTCTCACTAGAATAGTAATTTTAAAATTACTATGGACACGTTTCTGAGAAAAAAACGCATAAACGTGCGTATACGAGTGTAGGCCATTAAACCGCTGTTGACCCTTGACCTTTAATTCGTTGATTGGACATTAACCACTCTCGTTAATTATTTATTTCCTTTGAAAATGGTTGATTACAGATAAGTCACAGTACACTATCAGCATTACACATAGACAGTAGTTGATCAAACAATGTGATTGTGATTTATCATCGTGGATCTATTGAATAAATAGTTACTAGAAACACAAGACGTATGCTTGACTGCATTGTAAATCACACAAGGTCAATTGTCGATCATTTCATTTTCAATTATTATTTCTTCAGTGTCATTGGCGTAGCTTCCAATAGGCCGTGTAGGCCAATAGGCTACACTTTTTCCTGAAAAAAAGAAAAAATAAAAATGCCAAAATCTGCAACAAAAATGCTGCTTAGAGATTAAATTATATACGCTATATATAGTTTTCCTGGGGACGAACCCCGGACATCCCTCCCGTCTTAAGTTTTAAGTTGGCCCACACATCGATTCCCGCAAAGCTATGCCAAATGCCAAATCTGCAACAAAAATCGGGAGGGCAGGATTAAATTATATACGTTATAAATATTTTTCCTGGGGACTACCCCCGGACATCCCTCCCGTCTTAAGTGTTAAATTGGCCTACACATCGATTCCCGCAAAGCTACGCCAAATGCCAAATCTGCAACAAAAATCGGGAGGGCAGGATTAAATTATATACGCTATATATAGTTTTCCTGGGGACGACCCCGGACACCCCTCCCGTCTTAAGTTTTAAGTTGGCCTACACATCGATTCCAGCCAAGCTACGCCCCTGAGTGTGTTCGTAACATCTTCATTTAATGGCAGTGTCTTGCAGTTGCATTTTATTATTGCGGATATTTTTTATTTGCTTTGGGTTTTCAGTCGCACAACAGCTCAGGTCCTTTGTCCATTCTCCAGATAGTGTTGGTTGAGGAAGACCCCCAGAGGCCCTATTAGTAATATATGAAGCACCGGCGGATACACTGGTATAGTTACCGACATTCCGCAAGCTAACGGAATAACATCTTCACATGAAAGAATAAGTCACCCTAGTTGGATTCGAACTTACAGCGGTGAGTGCCAAGTGAATTGAAGTCAACGGCCGTAACCTGTGTGTGTTTTACGTTTATTTATCGTCGCTACCGGTTGCCCATATGAGCGACGCCTCCTGAAGAGATTAGTCATTTTAGATTGTTGGAGGATAGTGCAATGATACAGACGGAGACCCATTCCAGAGTCTCCTCTGGTTCTTTTACGTGCACGGTGCATAGCACCGACACGAGACCTCGGTTTAAAGTCACATCTGATAGACTGTTAATTGTATTAGGGTCAACGCTCGCTTCTCACCAGCGCAACCCGGATTCGATCATCGGACTGGGAAGTATATGAGATGGTACAGGGCCGCCAGATCCGGCAGGTGGGCATTGGTTTATACACATTTATTTTAGCTCGATTGAGAAACAAGTTCTTTCAACTTATATTAATCACTCTCGAGACCTCATTCCTGATGGAATCCATTGCCATGAAGGCGAGAGAAGAGGCAATGTGGAATTTAAATGCCTTGCCTAAGGGCACACAAGGCTCGAACTCCGGACCTTTCGCACCTGAATCGAACGCGCACCCACTGCGCTATCACGACTTCCACAGGTGGGTTTTCTCGGAATACACCGGTTTCCCCACAATAACGAATGGCCACAAATACGCTTTCATCCGCGTCAACGAGAGTGATTAATATAAGTTGCTACAGCTTGGTTCGCAATCGATGTAAAATAAATACAGTATAAATTGTTTTAATAATTATGTATATTCCCATCGAATAACCTAATTATTTCTTCTCCAAAATAGCCCAACGGATAGATCAGCCAACAGTGCCAAACAGTTGGGAGACAACAGCAGCTGAGCTAAATGCTTACATTTTTTAGAACTTTTACATACCTCTCTGTTAGCAAGATCATTTCTACTTTATTCCAAAATTAATGGTATTTCGTCCAAAATACTAGACGCCATTGTGACTTAGAAGACAGAACGACTTGGACTAATAACCGATGCCCTGACATCTAGCTTACCGTGTATTCGCGCTACCAATTTAAACCTGTCCTTCATAGAGATTCAGGTTAAGACACTATTATATCTACATACAAACGACAGCCATTTAGCTATCATGAAGTGGATAAGTAGTCGCCATATCTATCCCACCTACAGAGATATTACTGGGACTACATGCAATTCGGGCCTTTATTATGAACATTGGTTTGGCTACTACAATGTCAATGTATGTCGTATTGGTAATGACGTCAAGAGGTACTTCTATGAGGGAAAGGGTTAAATACAGAGTAGTCTAGCGATGAGGACGACTATCTATGTAAACGACGACAAGACAACTAGTATGTCCATTCTAACATGACCCAATATCAATGTACGAACGGATAGCAGTGTGTGTTATTTTGTCGGAGGGGCAAAATTCAGCAGCCATAAAATAGACCGGCTCTAGCCGTTGTTTATTGCAGATTTAACAACGGTCGATTAGTTCTTTATTTATAGGAACAAAATATCAAGCATTGTTAGAATTATTATTGTTTGAATAAAAATATTAATAAATTCTGGCTGATCTTGAAAATTACCATTAGATTTTTAGAAAATCTTTATTTCAGGGAGGTAATTTGTAAATCCGTCAGCCAAATCACGGAAAGGAGAGAAATTATGCGGCACGCTGACAAAGTAACACGTTATATATAATCTAAGTTTGACTATGATAATAATCTTTATTTCTTTCGACGAATCTCTTTATATCTTCACGGCGTCTTAGCCCTCTGTATACATATGATTTGTGAAAGTCGTGATAGTGCCTAATCCAGGGATTGCAGGTTCGATCTCCCGTCTGACCCTAATAACATTAACAGTCTTTCAGATGGGACGTTAAACCGAGGTCTCGTGTCGGTACTTTACACCGTGCACATAAAAGAACCAGAGGAGACTCTGGAATGGGTCTCTGTCTGTATCATTGCACTATCTTCCAAAATCTAAATTGACTAATATCTTCAGGAGGCATTGTTCATATGGGCAACCGGTAACGATGATAAGTAAACGTAAAACACGCACGTGATAGTGCAGTGATAGCTCGTTCGCTTCAGGTGCGAAAGGACCGGAGTTCGAGACCCGCTGGAGCCGTTACGATTGTACCCTTAGGCAAGACATTTAAATTCCATGTTGCTTTTCTCTCTCGCTCGTGGCGATGGATTCCACCAGGAATGCGGTCTCGATCGTAATTAATATAAGTTGCAAGAATTTGTTTCGCAATCGAGCTAAAGTAAATACGTATAAACGAACTAAATACGCTTTGCCAGGAAGATTATAAATTAACGATCAACTGTAGGTGCATATGGTTATGTGGCGAATGAGTAAGTACCGACTGCCAACCAGCTGATGTACTCAGAGATGAAATCTTAAGAGATATACTGCGATAATCTATAGTTTATACATTGCGAGACACCAGTATCATATATAGATATCTATATAATGATAGGTTACGCACTAACGTTGTCTGATGTAGAGATATCATAGAGAACGAACACATCTTTATTTGATGATATCATATATTTGAGTGAAAGGCCAGATCGAAATAATGTCGCTGAATACACTGAGAGGGATAAACGGTGGGCACCGGGAAAGAAATGTTTTGTTTGAAGCCATGATAGCGCAGTGGTAGAACGTTCGCTTCAGGTGCGAAAGGTCCGGAGTTCGCGCCCAGCTGTAACCGTTGCGATTGTACCCTTAGGCAAGGCAATTTAAGTCCACATTGCCTCTTCGCTCTCCCTCGTGGCGATGGATTCCATCAGAAATGAGGTATCGAGAGTGATTAATATAAGTTGTCGGAACTTGTTTCGCAATCGAGCTAAAAATTTGTATAAACAAAGTCATTCTAAATACTACAATTTAATGTATGCGTACACTTGATCCTATGTAGAAGGTTGGTGAATCTAAATATGAAGTAGGCAGTAGGCATGTCGTGATAGCGCAGTGGATGCGCGTTCGCTTCAGGTGCGAAAGGTCCGGAGTTCGAGCCCCGCTGGAGCCGCTGTGCCCTTAGGCAAGGCATTTAAATTCCACGTTGCCTCTTCTCTCTCCCTCGTGGCGATGGATTCCATCAGGAATGAGGTCTCGAGAGTGATTAATAGAAGTTGAAAGAACTTGTTTCGCAATCGAGCTAAAATAAATTTGTATAAACTATGAAGTAGGCACTATCTATCAACAGGGAAGCCAATGCAAATTACAGAACTAGACACGAATGGAGGAATATGACTACACCCCTGCGAGATGGAAGTGTAAATAGATAGAATGCTGACAACGAGTGACACTATAATAAATACTTTACTGTACCAGAGGCGATTCAGAATTTCTTTTTCATTAATTATAATAATTATGATAATGCTGGCTATTTCCGCAGTATAGTACTTTCATGTTAATACTTCACGAGATACATCGTACACATTCAATAGTGTCTAAGTTACAATCTGTTATATATTGATGAGTATTTTGTTTATACAAATTTATTTTAGCTCCATTGATTATATTAATCACTCTCGAGACCTCATTCCTGATGGAATCCATCGCCACGAGGGAGAGGGAGAGAGGGAGAGGGAGAGAGGGAGAGGGAGAGAGAGAGAGAGCAGAGGCAACGTGGAATTTAAATGCCATGTCTAAGGGCACACTCGTAACAGCTCCAGCGGGGCTCGAACTTTGGACCGTTCGCACCTGAAGCGAACGCGCATCCACTGCGCTATCACGACTTCCACAATGATGAGTGAGTGCATGATGGGAACACTGCCATCCACTGCGCTATCACGACTTCCACAATGATGAGTGAGTGCATGATGGGAACACTGCAATCCACTGCGCTATCACGACTTCCACAATGATGAGTGAGTGCATGATGGGGACACTGCAATCCACTGCGCTATCACGACTTCCACAATTATGAGTGAGTGCATGATGGGAACACTGCAATCCACTGCGCTATCACGACTTCCACAATTATGAGTGAGTGCATGATGGGAACACTGCAATCCACTGCGCTATTACGACTTCCACAATTATGAGTGAGTGCATGATGGGAACACTGCAATCCACTGCGCTATTACGACTTCCACAATTATGAGTGAGTGCATGATGGGAACACTGCCATGAATATGTAAACTGGAATTAACAGTAGTATTTTAAAATACATTTCAACTAATTAATTACGCACTGTTACATGCGTGGATCTGAAATAGGCACATGCTAACCACATATCAGATATTCCAAACATTCTTAACACTCAAGATAGTGCAATATCACAATAACATTTAATAATTACATATCTGGAAGTCGTGATAGCGCAGTGGATGCGTTTCGCTTCAGGTGCGAAAGGTCCGGAGTTCGAGCCCCACTGGAGCCGTTACGATTGTGCCCTTAGGCAAGGCATTTAAATTCCACGTTGCCATTTCTCTCTCCCTCGTGGCGATGGATTCCATCAGGAATGAGGTCTCGAGAGTGATTTATATAAGTTGAAATAACTTGTTTCGCATCGAGCTAAAATAAATTATAAACTAATTACATATCTGAACATTTATTAAAACATTATTACCGTTAAATTACAGTGTTTTACGGTAGTTCAGTTGGACAACTACTGCACGAAAAAAGTGTGCAAAGTCGCTTAGGGCGTATTGTACCGTCATTCGTTGTCGGTTGGTTGTTATGGTGACATGTGATTCACTCATGATCACGCGTGTCCATTGCGAGATAAACACGTAAGAAAGAGATCACGTGCTATTTCTGTGACTATGTTTTCATTCGTGTTAGTGTCGTCAATGGGTTAACTAGGTTACGTCACAATTCAATCATGGACCGGTTTTAGTGTGGATATGTTTGGATTACTTATGAAGACGGTTCGGTTCCACTGTGCGGGTAAGTTTCTATTTTAATTAATTTACGCGATAGATCTTAAAATATTAATTATATGGAGGACAAGGAATTTAGTTAAAACATATTTTATTCAGTGCAGATGATAATAAACGTTGGAATACATATACGTCAAATATATGAGTTTGGATGGAGAAAACAAGCAAAGATTTATTAGCGGCGTCCGTGGTTCAGTGGTAGAGCGTCGGATTTGGAATCGAACCGTCCCGGGTTCGATACTCGGTCAGGCCACATATGTAGTGTCATTGAGCAAGGCACCTCACGCACATTGCTTAGTACTGGTTAACCACTTAGGTCGGCTAAGCCTACCCAGGAAACATGTCAAGGTCCCCACAAGGGGTTTGACATTACTGGAACATACTGAAGTAGTCGCTATAGGACCAGGGAACTTACGTATCGGGTACTCTATAGCAGCTACTCTTTACCAGGCTGGACAGATTGCCCAATCGAGCTTTAATGCTCGATTGGGCTTTTATTGCCCAATCGAGCTTACTTTTGACAATAGAAGCCGACAATTTTGTCTCATAACCGCATAACGAGTCATGTGCGAATTTTGAAAATGATAAACACCGTTCATTTTACAGGCCTATGGACATATACAATAGAAAATATGTAAACGACAATGCATTTATATTATGCGCATGCTTTGCTTAAAATTACCCTTTTTTCTTAATTAGCTATAATAACTGGTCAAAATGCAGATATTTTCGACATTTCTGCACAGATTGGCACACTTTTTCGTCTCGACCGCCATCTTGGAATGTTGGGTGTGATAAGATGCAGACGAATTATTAACAATGTATATATCGTCAGCATCCTTTTGTTTTAAGAAATTGATATAGATGTGTTCAAAATAATTGACCTGTATATTTTTACGATATTATACGCTACAAATGAATGCACATCTGCATGTATAAACTAATTTATGAATAATAGAGAGTATTTATAACTGTATATAACACGTGGTAAACCGGTTTTATGTGTCAGAAGAACACGCTACACGTGATAGGAGAAAAAGCCCGTTTTATGTGCCTTATGCATATTAATACGACCTCTAAAAGCAGGGTCGTACCCAGGGGGGGGGGCCGAATTGGGCGTTGACAAGGCACTATAAATATGAGAGTCAATTTCAGTTCAAGTCACACTAGCCACCACCATGGCTCTGTGACAGTCTTCCATGTTCAAGTTTTTGCAAAGGCCTTCTACTTAGGCTGGTGGGAGTATAGTGTGCAAGCTGATGGGAGGTTTCTGCCTACATTGTATACTGTTTGGTGTTGGTCGTGAGGTATAGACCTGGGTGTGTTTGTGAGCAGACCACTCACTAACTTCAAGAAAGCTCTAGAGGAGTTGAAGGCACATGACACCAAGTTTAACTGGTCATTTCTAGTATAATGTGTACATCCACGCTGTTTTAGCTCGGCCAGCCAATGACGGCACCCCCCCCTCAGACAATCCTGGGTACACCCCTGCAAAACAGACAGTTCAATGAACACTAACAATACGCCACGTGGCCAATTGTAACTTGCAATACCTACCAAAGAATCGTGAATGTCGTGCGAAGCTGATATTTCCGCAATCATAAAAAGAGTTCGTTGTCATTCCAAATCATCAGTTGTACAGATAGCACACTCAATATGGCATCTAAGGTATGTACATTTTGCAATGTTGTTTTTAATTTGTTTTTTAACTGTTTAAATGGTTTCCTTTCGTCAATTTAGCCGACGATATTAAGCAGTTAATGCGTGTATTTGTATTTTCGGGCAATATGGTTGTTGTCTATTAGTGATATATAAGTAGCTAGTTGGTTCGATAGTGCAGTCCCTGGTCCAGATCAACCACTATGTAATCTGGTAATGCCACACTACTAAAGTCCATAAAGAATAGTTATTGGTGGCCGTGTATTTGAACCTCGGAAGAAAGCTAAATCCTACTTCATGTGTGTAGACATTATAACATCTTTTGTTACAGAAAGGCCCGTCGTGCTACTGTGTTGAACACGCTACACTAGCGAAGGGAGAAAGTCCTAAAGTTGTAAGGATTTCTAGTAAAAAAATAAAAGTAGTTATCATAGATTACATGAAGCGTGAAGGGCTACTACCTAAACATGCCCTTGCAGTATGTGAAGCCTGCAGTGGACATGCTGAAAACATTATTCAAATGAACTCAAATAAACGTTTAAAGATGGAGGAATATGGGGATTTAAAAGAGAAGATTGAAAAGGGGGAAATATCAAATGAAATACTTATAAATTTAGTTTCAGCCATTGGTAAAAATGTCTCTGAATCGATTGTCAAGGACACTAATAACATATGTGACGATTACAAGGCATGTACTTTTGAGGATAGCTTTAGTGTAAAGCAGTGGCTAAGCCAGCGAAACAATGTAGTTGTAAAGTTTTTAATGGCATGCGCACATAAGGACAATTTTGATAATGTAAAAAAAAATCTGTGCATAATGGGGTCTGTGTAATCGGTGTACAAAGCTAGGGTTTTGAATTTGGTGACTCCAATCCCGTTCTTTAAAAACCTGTTAACCTATTATATTAGCGGAAGCAGTCAACTAGCTCGTTTAAACTGCACCTATTCGCCAGCTGGTAGTTATTCATGTTTAAAAAATTGGCTGAACATGCATTCCATTTCACCAGTTGAAAAACCAGTAAATGAGGCCGACACTGTAACATTCTTTGACAACAACCAAGTAGTGGCAAGGAACTGGCGAATAACGTACAGTTATAAATCTAAGGCAAGTGTCATAACAACACTTGCGCATATACAGCCGTCATCACCTTCACATCTACAAGTGATGCAACAATTATCACCAAGATCATGGCTGTACAATACCACAAATGCAAATATCAAAGAAACTGTTAGTAAAATAGTACAATCTTCTGATTCCATATTTGACAACATAAGAAACCAATTTGTTGCCAACAGACTAGCCCTTGTCGAATGCGAACAGGAAGTGGTAAATGGAAAATTGATTGATGACGTTGATAAACACATTAAAGGTAATCATGAGTAGAATTCTATAAGACTTATTATATTAAGTTAGTATTTCATTCTCATCCTTTATTTTGTATTATTGTGATTTATTGCTGTAAATAATTGGAAAATAAAATATACTATAACTATAATGTTCACAGTGAACAAATGAAAGTTTAAACTTTATTTATTTTACACCTGTCTGATCTGGCCACCATCGAACCATCTCGCATACTTCCCGATCCGAGGATGGAACCCGGGTTGCATTGGTGATAAGCGAGTGGCTAATCGGACAGCATGAACACATTAATTATTATATAACACAACAACTATTATATTGCTAAAGTAAGAATAACTATTGTTCATGTGTTAATATTAACATAATTTTATTCTGCATGTCTGGTACATACATTTTATATATTTATTAAGTGTTTAATAACATATGTTAAACATTTCAGATACTACACATCCAAATTTGACACGATCAACAAACGACCCGTACTCATGGGTAAGAAGTGAGCATGGAGATAATACACCAACTGTTACTGTCGGCGAGCCGTCTATGTTGAACCCATGCTCCTTTGATTCAGTATCAAAAGTTCTTACGGTTAGTTGAGTATTCTTGCATTATTATTTTACTTTTATCATGTATCTGCCTTAGTTTATAAAAAATTATTTTAGCTCGATTGCGAAACAAGTTATTTAAACTTATATAAATCACTCTCGAGACCTCATTCCTGATGGAATCCATCGCCACGAGGGAGAGAGAAGAGGCAACGTGGAATTTAAATGCCTTGCCTAAGGGCACAATCGTAACGGCTCCAGTGGGGCTCGAACTCCGGACCTTTCGCACCTGAAGCGAACGCGCATCCACAGCGCTATCACGAATGTATCTGCCTTATTACTTGTGTTAAATTAAAAAACAAATACATGTCGTTAAAACATTATTTCTGTTATATTATTGTGAATTACAAAGTGTCCATATATAATGTTTTATATACAATCATATTATATATTAACTTCACACAACTATCAAGAACTAAATAGTACATATCGCATCATCAGAAACTCATATTTAGCTGAACAAAGCAATAATAAAACATTTTTATTTTTAGCACATACAACAACAAAGTAATGAACTAAAGCAGTGGATCGTTATAGGCTGTGATGGGCTACCATATACACTAGGTCAAAAATTAATCCCAAAACATGAAGAACTGAAAAACATTTTATTGGTTCCAGGTAATGGCCATATTGAAATGAACGCCACCAAGGCAATGTTTAGACTTTTGTGGGACGTTGTATTGGAGGAATTGGCCAAACTAAATGGCTTTCGGTCATCAAGAGCATTATTAGCAGCTCGGAAATGTTCGGATCATCATAAGTCTTGGTCTTTGATGATGACTCTGTTTCAAGGCACTTTAGATGAGCTGCTAAAAACATATATTAACGGATGCTATGATAGAAAATCCAAACCTGGTGTGGCGGACTTTTATTGCTATATACAAGAGTCGAAATCACCAAATTATAGGTTCATGGCGGATATAATTTTAAATTATGTACTAGCCCTATTTGTGTTTAGATGTGGCATACGCCGAGGTAATTATAAATTCATCGAATCCGGCCGAAATAAAATAATGAAAATATTTTTCGGACTAAACATGCCAAATTACCAGTTTCTGACATATTCGGACCTGAAAATGAGAGCACTAGCACCACCGGATGTGTTGAAATTCTTACGTGAGACAGAATCATTTACAGTTACCGGTGACTCGAGCAAAGGTGAAGGTGGCGATTTTATCTTGGAGGCCATAAATGCTCGTACTAAACGGTGGCTGCCTCCAGGAGTTCCGTCTGAAAAGCACTGGAAGGAAGTTTGTCGAAATGTTGATAAAATGGAACGGGTTAGTCCATATAACACATATAATTATATAGTTTATACACATTTATTTTAGCTCGATTGCGAAACAAGTTGTTTCAACTTATATCAATCACTCTCGAGACCTCATTCCTGATGGAATCCATCGACACGAGGAAGAGAGAAGAGGCAACGTGGAATTTAAATGCCTTGCCTAAGGGTACAATCGTAACGGCTGCAGTGGGGCTCGAACTCCGGACCGTATATGAAACTTTCACATGGAAATATATATTTACTTAAATCGTAATTAAAAGTTGTGCTATTGATTAATATTCAAAGATATGATTTTTATTAATACATTACATTGTATTCTAATTTAATATGTTAACTATATATATATGAAAGATTACAAATACGTTTTCTAATAATTATATTTTATACTATCATTAACCTATAGATTAGAGAAAAACTTCACAGTGAGCTTGGCATAGGAAGGAAAAAACCGACCCTTTACCAAAGAGACCTGTCATTGGAAGTTTTTCAGTGGAGAGTGAAACTCCGGAAAAGCACATATCTTGACAATTCCGAAAACATTAATAAGTATGTGAACTTACTTGCAATGTTATAAAACGAAATATTTATATGTATATAAGTAATACATGTATACTTAGTTAAACATATTTCATAATTTTTATTTTTGGAATTGAAAACGATGATAATTATAATAAGGGTAATGAACTTTTACAACGTGTTTGTTAATAAAGTACATTTACACTTTGTAAAATTAACAAGTGTAATGATACCGATAGTTATAAGCGAAATGTCAACTTATATTGTATTTACTTATAGACCACACACCTCAATTAGTGGCGTAGTCCTAGACAGGGGCCTTATAGGATTTGAAAGACAGTGTTGCGAAAATTTTCAAACCTACCTGGAAACCATACACAGGGGACATCAGCCAGGAAAGGTCATAAAACTAACACCGATCTTTACAACAGTCGACGACAGAGACAAGTTTCATGATATACGCAACCACACTAAAGCCCAGATATCAGACCTGATAACCAATTCCATCACTGAAATAGCTGCTCTCGGTAATGCAGAAGAGGCGTTAACTCTGGAAAGGCAGTGGGGGAAAATAAAAGGTCAGAATTAGTTACATATTAAAGGGGAATATCCATACTTAATGTTGTCTATATAACTATCTACACCCCAAAGAAGATTGTTCTACTTCCTATTGTGAATGCTTTTTGAAGTTTAAGTCGCAAAATATGGATATCTCCCTTTAATATGTTATTTCAAAATGTTGAAAACGAAACGAGTACATCCAATTTTTTTATTTCTTTTTATTAATCACAGTTTTTACATGCTCTGGGCACATATATTTTATGGCAGATAATTCGTCATTGTCCCCAGTTAAACCAACGCATAAGGCGTGTACCCACCATTCACATTTTTTAAAGATACATGCTATCCATTTGCATTTTTTTTGTTTGCCAACGTGGCTGCTCTTACAAATTTGGCATATATCAACCTCATCAGTACTGGTACATACAGCGGGAGGATCAGGATATACCTCATGTGTGGTCTTGTCAGGGTCCACCTCGTTGTCTACCACCTGTACAGTAGTTTCAGGACCTGTATTATATATAAATAAAATCTCTATGATTCTGAAATATAATAATATATCTCCAATACGAATTAGAACAGTAATAATATGTTATTAGAAAATAAAGTTATGATTTTTACCAGCAATATTGCAGTTTTCAGTTTTGAATGTGTGCACTATCTCTTCATTGCCATCTTTCCATTGCAGCAGCATTTCCATCCCCGTCTTGCTGCTCAGACTCTGTAACTGCATAATATTTTAATTATATTTAATGTTTATTTTGAAATAAGTAAATGTAAAATAAATATTTTCAAACATATAACATTGCAATGAAAGAAAATAATTCAGTCTGCTTATTAAAAAACGCATCTGACATTCTGCAATACGTATATTAATGCAGTTGGAACCAAAGATGCACTACTTCAGTTCTACAGAGAGGTAACAACAGCTATTCAAGATGCTTCAAATACAGATGATGAAGAAACAGGTAAATACTGACACTCTTTTTTACGGTAGCCAGTCGTTTACATTTCGTTTCTCGCCTTTTCTTCGTATCGGTCACGTACTCATCCGACTGTTTTCCGGTATGGTGTACATTTGCCCTACACTTCTGCCCTCTAACATTGTTACCTGGGTTTTTCTGTGAAATAACAGTATTATTATTGATAAAAGTGTAACCCATGAAACAGTCAATCTGAAAATAACACTAAGTATCAAGTTCTCAAATATCGGCACTTTTCAAAGACTGCACACAGACCCATGCCGTACAGTGATATTGTCATGTAGAATGTTGAGTAGTAACGGTTAAACCAGTATGCAGTTCCCGCAATGCCTTCTATCATGCAACAATATGTGCCTTTTATTTTGCAGACACAGGGGACAGCGACAGCGACAGCGAGTAAGAATAACAGACACAGCATATTGGAGATGACAACTGTAAATAAAAAATTAACTTACAGGCATAGCGTATCTGTCACGGGTGAGGTATCGGTAGTGATATCTTGTGTAGCGTGTTCTTCTGACACATAAAACCGGTTTACCACGTGTTATATACAGTTATAAATACTCTCTATTATTCATAAATTAGTTTATACATGCAGATGTGCATTCATTTGTAGCGTATAATATCGTAAAAATATACAGGTCAATTATTTTGAACACATCTATATCAATTTCTTAAAACAAAAGGATGCTGACGATATATACATTGTTAATAATTCGTCTGCATCTTATCACACCCAACATTCCAAGATGGCGGTCGAGACGAAAAAGTGTGCCAATCTGTGCAGAAATGTCGAAAATATCTGCATTTTGACCAGTTATTATAGCTAATTAAGAAAAAAGGGTAATTTTAAGCAAAGCATGCGCATAATATAAATGCATTGTTTACATATTTTCTATTGTATATGTCCATAGGCCTGTAAAATGAACGGTGTTTATCATTTTCAAAATTCGCACATGACTCGTTATGCGGTTATGAGACAAAATTGTCGGCTTCTATTGTCAAAAGTAAGCTCGATTGGGCAATAAAAGCCCAATCGAGCATTAAAGCTCGATTGGGCAATCTGTCCAGCCTGTTTACCAGGATAAATATGCCTGATTTTCAGTGTTGTCTGAGCGTCTGTGGCATGCTTGCTTCGCACTAGTTCCCAGAATGCATCACTTCCGGTCCAGACGGTGTCTCCATCTTCCGCGTCAGACTGTTGCTCTTAATGAACCCAATTGCCATTCACTACACTCCTCCCCACTTTATCCAGAAGGACTTCCTCCACATCATTCTGGCAATGGGTCCGTTCTTCAGGCACAATCGGTCTGACCGGCTTGTGACATCTCTCGACGGAAATGACATTCTCTGGACCTACTTGGTGTCTGACCCCCAAGTAGGTATCTTCCAAGTTGTCTACTTTGCCTGGGCATGCTTAGCCAATGTAAGCGGTTAACCAGTACTAAGTCTATTTCTGAACCCCTCTATGGCTTAGTGTCTTACCCCTGAGCTTACACCTACCTTTCCTGAGCAAGCTTAGCCGATTTAAGCAGTTCACCAGTACTATGTCCATCGATGACTCCATCCTTGGCTTAGTGTCTTACCCCTAAGCTTACTCCTACCTTTCCTGGGCAAGCTTAGCCGATTTAAGCAGTTCACCAGTACTAAGTCCATCGATGACTCCATCCCTGGCTTAGTGTCTTACCCCTAAGCTTACTCCTACCTTTCCTGGGCAAGCCTAGCCTACATAAGCAGTTAACCAGTACTAAGTCCATCAATGAACCCCCTCTGGTTTAGTGCCTTACATCTAAGCCATAATTCCAAGCATTTCTACTTTTCCTGGGCAAGCTTAGCCGACTTAGGCGGTTCACCAGTACTAAGTCCATCACCGGACCCGAATCCAGATCTGGCTTAGTGCCTTACCCCTAAGCCATAATTCCATGCAATCCGGTCCTTACGGTCGGCTTACTTGGGAGGTTGATGATGCAAGTAAAGACGACGTGCGTTGTCCACCGCCGTCTTCATCACATCATCCCCTTTGCCTCCCCTGATCCTGGGTCACTTCGCAAGTCTGTGTCTCTTTCTGGTTCGAACTTACACCTGCAAAGTTCAGCCTTTTAGCTTGAACTGGCTTGCCACCGTTGTATAACTGATTTTCTGCAGTTCCCTTTGAATCCCCGTAGACCGACCAGTCCCCGCCTTGGCTACCCTTAGTACTGATCCCGACGCCGACATGCACATTGTCGACCGCGGATCCCTGTACTATTTGCGGAGCCAACGGGTCTGCAATGTCTACGATGTCCATGGACGATTCTAAATCTCCGTAGACCGACCAGTTCCCTCCTCGCCTACCCTTAGTACTGATCCCGACGCCGACCTGGGCAATGTCGACCGCGGATCCCTGTACTCTTTGCGAGGCCAAAGGGTCTGCAATGTCTATGCTATCCATGGACGATCGTTTATCTCCATAGACCGACCAGTTCCCTCCTCGATTGCCCTTAGTACTGATCCCGACGCCGACATGTGCACTGTCGACCGCGGATCCCTGTACTCTTTGCGAGGCCAAAGGGTCTGCAATGTCTACGCTATCCATGGACGATCGTTTATCTCCATAGACCGACCAGTTCCCTCCTCGATTGCCCTTAGTACTGATCCCGACGCCGACATGTGCACTGTCGACCGCGGATCCCTGTACTCTTTGCGAGGCTAACGGGACTGCATGTCTACGATCTCGATAAATGATCCGTATTTCTCAGTATTCACACCAACCACAAGGCAGATCCTCAGGCAGCCTTTGAGCACACGCTTGTTCTCTTGTAGGTATTCTAGACAAGGAATCTGCGTTTCCATGCTTATTGCCTGGCCGGTGCCGTAGCACCATATTATATTGAGATAGCTTCTCGAGCCATCTCACCAACTGCCCAGGTTAGACTCGAGTGGTCAGTCCTGACCGTAAAGGGTCTCCCTAACAGATAGTGTCGCTATTGGCGTGTGAACCGCACGACTGCTAGCAGTTATTTTCTAGTAACACAGTACTTGCGCTGCTCGCGAGTTAACACGCATGGTTTGAGCTCAGGTTCCACCAGTCAGACTGATGGGACCTCCCCCAGATCACTCTGCCTGTGTATGTCCTGCTCAGATTCACATGTTACCTGCGCATCTACATACAAATTACTGTCCATCTCTAGGAACTCTTCTACGGGATAGGCTCTGCCGATCTGGATCCCTTGTTTTAACAAGCGGTGTTTATCACTTGGGTTGACAACACACACAATCGGACCCGCCCCTGCACCACAAATTACTCTCGGTACATTGACTTTCAGACTATCTACAGGTTCAACGTAGTACTCGGGCATCTCGCAATAAAGAATACATTTCACCCTCATCACGGAGTTAGGTGGGATGGTCTGGTGTTTGGCTACTGTAACCCGAGCAACCACAGGCGTTTCTGCACTGTTACCTCCATACAGGTTTATCTCCTGCCCATCAAACACCAATATGCCTCTACCCATGTCTAACACGGCAGACCCTCGACATAATATGTCAAAACCGAGGAGCATATCTTGTTCGATTGGAGCCACATAAATGTGCTCGCTATACCACTGTGCGCCAATCTTTAACCGTACAGGTTCTACCACCAAACCCATCATACTCATCTGTCTACCAGCAGTCATGAGTTTTACCTCACGTAACTTCGGAGGTGGTTTCTGTAGCGAGTTATATAGCCTATCTGAAATGATCGACAACTGTGCTGCGGAGTCCACTATAGCCGTTGCTTCCATACCAGCTACCCGGACTTTCATGCTGAACTCTACCCGTTCCAGTTTAATGGCGACGTGACGCATACCTTTCACCAGATCTTGGGCAATTCCGCTTGAAATGTCCCTTTTCTCCACAGCCAAAACATTTACCAGCTTTCGCCCTACCTTTAGCTGGCCTGGTAGTTCCACTACCCCTCTGCTGCTTTACCTCTGCAGCAATTATATCCAGCCCTATCCGTAGCTGTTCCTCCAACTGAGTTTGCAACGTTTTCATTATTGCTCCAATAGAGGTCAGTTCAGGGGTGCCTTCACTCCCTTTCCCTCCTTTATTGGGCAACGTTGCCCGGTCTTGTACCGCATACACAGCGCGATGGTCATCCTCATGATCCATCTTACGCTGTACACTTTTGGTCTTACCAAACATTGCTTGGTGTACGTGCTGGTAGCGACGTACATCATTCATGGCTTCCTCCATGGTGCTAGGGTTTTGTATGCACACATGATGCCCCGCTTCACGATCCACCAGCCCCTGGCAGAAGCGAGCTATTGCTTGCTGCATGGAATAGCACGGGCAGATCGCGAAACGCCTTGGTGGCTAATGTAAGGACTATATCTGCCCAATCCTCTAAAGCCTCTGTTTGTGACTGGGCTGCCTGTTGAAACCGAACCTGTGCTGTTGCCGGAAGCTCTCTCGCACCAAACCGAATCTCTAGCTTTTGCATGAGTCTGTGATAAGGCAGACGTTCTCTACACTCAGTTAATATTGCGTAGAAATCTGCAGCTTTAATGCACTCGTCCGTTGTCCAATCGCATGCATGTGCAAAACGGTCAAACTTCTGCTTGAATGCAGTCCAATTACCCTTGCCATCATACGTTAGATTTTTGGGCATGTTGTGTTTGTGTTTTGTTTTGGGTTGTGTGTTGGTTGTTGTGGTGTTTGTTGTTGTTTGTGTTTGGTTGTTTTTTGGTGGGTGTCACGGGACCTTACCCGTGTTCCGTTGAACAAATCGGTCGCATGATGCTCAACACGATGTGTACTATGTTCCCAACTTATCGGGTCATACACATTAGGGGCATATTCCGGCTTTCGTGATTCTCCCTGCGAAAACGGATTCCCACCTGGGGGTGTGCCATATGCATCACATTGATGGAGCCTACTTTCCCGTTTATAACTTTTATTAAGGGGGTAGCGCTCCTCAGCAGTAGGTAGGTTAGGCAGGGCAGAGTCTTTCGCTGGTAGACTCTCTAGTGATGCATTTCCTGCCACCCTCTGCTCAACCAGACCAGTCGCCGTGATCAATGTCTTAAGAACATCGGTCCAATCAGACTGTCTAACCTCCTCGGTGTACTGTAATGTATCACCGAGCGGTTGAGCGTATTGATCATCATGATCTGACTCTGAAGATTGAGATTCTCCGGATGGTAGCTGTACATTGGGTCTAAAATCTATCATCCGAACAGCCTCACTGCTCAGTTTACTCCTTGTAATGGAGGATAACACCTCCGGAGTAATATTACCACTATTCTCCCTTATGAGAACGATCGTATGGGCAAGCCTCGCTTTAATCCCAGGGATCGTGACCAGTTGCTCAATAGTTGCATAATTAATGGGGATTTGGTTCCCTTCTGGGACTAAGTTACCTTCAGACATAGTTCCAGGTATATTATGCTAACTACTATATAGACAGACAACACAAATGCGCACTTACTTGCGAGTTTTTCCAATTTCCTGAAAAACAAAAGCAAACGGAGAAACTACACAGGACACAGACCCTCCTTCCCCTTTTAAGAAAGTAATTTACTCTCAAATGGGTTGAGACCAACTATAAAGGCCAGGAAACTGTTCCAATGTCGTAATTCCGTTCACTTCCGGTAATGCACGTGCGTAGTTGTCTGACAATGTTGACGGTTTTATATCAGCAAAAACAAGCAAACTGCGCCTTGTTTTTGTGAATTCGATGGGTAAAGGACGTCTTACGCCTGTCCCCAATCGATTAAAACCGGATTCCCCAGTATACCAAGCAGCATCCACGCTCTTCCAACACCTGCGTTTTTTACAGCCTGAAAATCACACAGCAGGTGCTCGTAGTGTTTTTCTAGTATTTCACGGCGTGTAGTCCTTTATCCAACAAACCTCTGACACCATTGAAGTAGTCGCTATAGGACCAGGGAACGTATGTATCGGGTACTCTATAGCAGCTACTCTTTACCAGGATAAATGTGCCTGATTTGCAGTGTTGTCTGAGCGTCTGAGGCATGCTTGCTTCGCACTAGTTCCCAGGATGCATCACTTCCGGTCCAGACGGTGTCTCCATCTTCCGCGTCAGAATGTGGCTCTTAATGAACCCAATTGCCATTCAATACAATACATACAAGACAATATCTTATATAAAATTCTTACCATGGTGGAGTTTGCTCACTATATAGTTGCGCTGTACGGTATGTAGACATGGTGGAGTTTGCTCACTATATAGTTGCACTGTACGGTATGTAGACATGGTGGAGTTTGCTCACTATATAGTTGCGCTGTACGGTATGTAGACATGGTGGAGTTTGCTCACTATATAGTTGCGCTGTACGGTATGTAGACATGGTGGAGTTTGCTCACTATATAGTTGCGCTGTACGGTATATAGACATGGTGGAGTTTGCTCACTATATAGTTGCGCTGTGCGGTATGTAGACATGGTGGAGTGTTTGCTCACTATATAGTTGCACTGTACGGTAAGTAGACATGGTGGAGTTTGCTCACTATATAGGTGCGCTGTACGGTAAGTAGACATGGTGGAGTTTGTTCACTATATAGTTGCACTGTACGGTAAGTAGACATGGTGGGGAGTTTGCTCACTATGTAGTTGCACTGTACGGTAAGAAGACATGGTGGAGTTTGCTCACTATATAGTTGAGCTGTACGGTATATAGACATGGTGGAGTTTGCTCACTATATAGTTGCGCTGTACGGTATGAAGACATGGTGGAGTTTGCTCACTATATTGTTGCGCTGTACGGTAAGTAGACATGGTGGAGTTTGCTCACTATATAGTTGCCCTGTACAGTATGTAGACATGGTGGAGTTTGCTCACTATATAGTTGTGCTGTACGGTATGTAGACATGGTGGAGTTTGCTCACTATATAGTTGTGCTGTACGGTATGTAGACATGGTGGTGTTTGCTCACTATATAGTTGTGCTGTACGGTATGTAGACATGGTGGAGTTTGCTCACTATATAGTTGCGCTGTACGGTATGTAGACATGGTGGAGTTTGCTCACTATATAGTTGCGCTGTACGGTATGTAGACATGGTGGAGTTTGCTCACTATATTGTTGCGCTGTACGGTAAGTAGACATGGTGGAGTTTGCTCACTATATAGTTGCCCTGTACAGTATGTAGACATGGTGGAGTTTGCTCACTATATAGTTGTGCTGTACGGTATGTAGACATGGTGGAGTTTGCTCACTATATAGTTGTGCTGTACGGTATGTAGACATGGTGGTGTCTGCTCTCTATATAGTTGCGCTGTACGGTATGTAGACATGGTGGAGTTTGCTCACTATATAGTTGCGCTGTACGGTATGTAGACATGGTGGAGTTTGCTCACTATATAGTTGCGCTGTACGGTATGTAGACATGGTGGAGTTTGCTCACTATATAGTTGCGCTGTACGGTATGTAGACATGGTGGAGTTTGCTCACTATATTGTTGCGCTGTACGGTAAGTAGACATGGTGGAGTTTGCACACTATATAGTTGCGCTGTACTGTATGTAGACATGGTGGTGTCTGCTCACTATATAGTTGCGCTGTACGGTATGTAGACATGGTGGAGTTTGCTCACTATATAGTTGCACTGTACGGTAAGTAGACATGGTGGAGTTTGCTCACTATATAGTTGCGCTGTACGGTATGTAGACATGGTGGAGTTTGCTCACTATATAGTTGCGCTGTACGGTATGAAGACATGGTGGAGTTTGCTCACTATATTGTTGCGCTGTACGGTAAGTAGACATGGTGGAGTTTGCTCACTATATAGTTGCGCTGTACGGTATGTAGACATGGTGGAGTTTGCTCACTATATAGTTGCGCTGTACGGTATGTAGACATGGTGGAGTTTGCTCACTATATAGTTGAGCTGTACGGTATATAGACATGGTGGAGTTTGCTCACTATATAGTTGCGCTGTACGGTATGTAGACATGGTGGAGTTTGCTCACTATATTGTTGCGCTGTACGGTAAGTAGACATGGTGGAGTTTGCTCACTATATAGTTGCCCTGTACAGTATGTAGACATGGTGGAGTTTGCTCACTATATAGTTGTGCTGTACGGTATGTAGACATGGTGGAGTTTGCTCACTATATAGTTGTGCTGTACGGTATGTAGACATGGTGGTGTTTGCTCACTATATAGTTGTGCTGTACGGTATGTAGACATGGTGGAGTTTGCTCACTATATAGTTGCGCTGTACGGTATGTAGACATGGTGGAGTTTGCTCACTATATAGTTGCGCTGTACGGTATGTAGACATGGTGGAGTTTGCTCACTATATTGTTGCGCTGTACGGTAAGTAGACATGGTGGAGTTTGCTCACTATATAGTTGCCCTGTACAGTATGTAGACATGGTGGAGTTTGCTCACTATATAGTTGTGCTGTACGGTATGTAGACATGGTGGAGTTTGCTCACTATATAGTTGTGCTGTACGGTATGTAGACATGGTGGAGTTTGCTCACTATATAGTTGCGCTGTACGGTATGTAGACTGGTGGAGTTTGCTCACTATATAGTTGCGCTGTACGGTATGTAGACATGGTGGAGTTTGCTCACTATATAGTTGCGCTGTACGTTTGTAGACATGGTGGAGTTTGCTCATATATAGTTGCGCTGTACAGTATGTAGACATTGGTGGAGTTTGCTCACTATATAATTGTGTTGTACGGTATGTAGACATGGTGGAGTTTGTTCACTATATAATTGTGCTGTACGGTATGTAGACATGGTTGAGTTTGCTCACTATATAGTTGTGCTGTACGGTATGTAGACATGGTGGAGTTTGTTCACTATATAGTTGTACTGTACGGTATGTAGACATGGTGGAGTTTGCTCACTATATAGTTGCGCTGTACGGTATGTAAACATGGTGGAGTTTGCTTACTATATAGTTGCGCTGTACGGTATGTAGACATGGTGGAGTTTGCCCACTAGATAGTTGTGCTGTACGGTATGTAGACATGGTGGAGTTTGCCCACTATATAGTTGCGCTGTACGGTATGTAGACATGGTGAAGTTTGCTCACTATATAGTCGCACTGTACGGTATGTAGACATGGTAGAGTTTGCTCACTATATAGTTGCGCTGTACAGTATGTAGACATGGTGGAGTTTGCTCACTATATAGTTGCGCTGTACGGTATGTAGACATGGTGGAGTTTGCTCACTATATAGTTGTGCTGTACGGTATGTAGACATGGTGGAGTTTGCTCACTATATAGTTGTGCTGTACGGTATGTAGACATGGTGGGTTTGCTCACTATATAGTTGCGCTGTACGGTATGTAGACATGGTGGAGTTTGCTCACTATATAGTTGCACTGTACGGTATGTAGACATGGTGGAGTTTGCTCACTATATAGTTGCGCTGTACGGTATGTAGACATGGTGGAGTTTGCTCACTATATAGTTGCACTGTACGGTATGTAGACATGGTGGAGTTTGCTCACTATATAGTTGCGCTGTACGGTATGTAGACATGGTGGATGTAGACATGGTGAGTTTGCTCACTATATAGTTGTGCTGTACGGTATGTAGACATGGTGGAGTTTGCTCACTATATAGTTGCGCTGTACGGTATGTAGACATGGTGGAGTTTGCTCACTATATAGTTGCGCTGTACGGTATGTAGACATGGTGGAGTTTGCTCACTATATAGTTGCGCTGTACGGTATGTAGACATGGTGGAGTTTGCTCACTATATAGTTGCGCTGTACGGTATGTAGACATGGTGGAGTTTGCTCACTATATAGTTGCGCTGTACGGTATGTAGACATGGTGGAGTTTGCTCACTATATAGTTGCGCTGTACGGTATGTAGACATGGTGGAGTTTGCTCACTATATAGTTGCGCTGTACGGTATGTAGACATGGTGGAGTTTGCTCACTATATAGTTGCGCTGTACGGTATGTAGACATGGTGGAGTTTGCTCACTATATAGTTGCGCTGTACGGTATGTAGACATGGTGGAGTTTGCTCACTATATAGTTGCGCTGTACGGTATGTAGACATGGTGGAGTTTGCTCACTATATAGTTGCGCTGTACGGTATGTAGACATGGTGGAGTTTGCTCACTATATAGTTGCGCTGTACGGTATGTATACATGGTGGAGTTTGTTCACTATATAGTTGTGCTGTACGGTAAGTAGACATGGTGGAGTTTGCTCACTATGTAGTTGCGCTGTACGGTATGTAGACATGGTGGAGTTTGCTCACTATATAGTTGCGCTGTACTGTAAGTAGACATGGTGGAGTTTGCTCACTATATAGTTGCACTGTACGGTATGTAGACATGGTGGAGTTTGCTCACTATATAGGTGCGCTGTACGGTATGTAGACATGGTGGAGTTTGCTCACTATATAGTTGCGCTGTACGGTATGTAGACATGGTGGAGTTTACTCACTATATAGTTGCGCTGTACGGTATGTAGACATGGAGTTTGCTCACTATATAATTGCGCTGTACGGTATGTAGACATGGTGGAGTTTGCTCACTATATGGTTGTGCTGTACGGTATGTAGACATGGTGGAGTTTGCTCACTATATAGTTGCGCTGTGCGGTATATAGACATGGTGATAGCATTTCGGAATTTAGGTGATTCTGACGAAAGAAGTTCTTTGAATTTTAATATAATTATTTGGTCGATTATAATAATATCGATTTCTATACTGACATCATAAAAACTGTGCACTTTTATATTGGGCGTTACTTTATCCGTTAAAATTTTAGAATTATGGATTTTACTACCATGAATGAAGAAAATAATCCTTCACACATTGTACTAATTTACCCAATATATCGCACATTGTGATACCAAATTTTATCCCATCTACAAAGTGCTACAACCTCCGTATAGTGTAGTAGATAAGGACCACACAATGATGATTTCGTTCGGAAGGTGTAAAAAGCACCAAATTTTCACACAAGTAACATGAAGGTGTATACTTTCCAAAATGCCCGGAAGACAATCACGAGAGGCCCTTTGACTCTATTTTGGGGCCCCAAAAAGGGACCACCAACAAATTGTTTTATTTTAAAAATGCACTTTTTTAAGTTCCAATAATTTAATTAATTGTTATTACTTCAATTGTTTTCAGGTGATAATTAATAGAGAATGCATAGTAGTATCTAATGTTTTAAATACAAATAATAATTTTGTACTCGTTTGATGAAAATGAGGCCCCTAAAGGGTAACTTTTCCTGTTTTAGAGAAATATAAAATACAAAGTTTTTTCTTTTTGTTCCCAGTGAGGGAAAATTAAATAAACTTAGTTCTGTTGGTAGAATAGTATCAGTACTTGAAACCGTTATGTGTATACATGTCTTTGTGTGTCATATGAGGCCCTGTTAACAGCCATTATACTATTCGGTTAATTTGGCAAATTGCATATTTTCAATAATAACTATAATTACAATTAAACAAATATAAGTGAACAGGTTGTACACTATATCTGAATTGTACAACACACTAAACTATTAATAAAATACTTATCTAAGCACATGTATAATATAATGAGGCCCTCCAAAGGGTAATATTTATAATAGTGAGGCCCTTAATGTAATTGCAGAACGAAGATTCGAAAACAATCTTATTTGTCTAAAATATATAAATCTTAACATGCGAATGGAATATGTCTACATGTATATGCATGTTATTGTGTATTGTGCATTTAACACTGTATAAATATACACAGTGTACTATATTCAACAAACATTTTCTCTTTCACATTGGCCACCACACACATGTGGGGTGTAAGTTACATTTGATCAATTCTTATCAAAGCTTTGAAGCCTCTGTGTACTCCATTGTGGTATCCAATTGTTGCTTTCTCTTCCCCACTCTGGAGCTGGCAGATAAGGGCATCTGATGATCTGGTCCCATATGTGGCTACTCTGGTAGACAGCTCTTAGTACATGCTGGACAAGTGCACTATGTGATGGTGGAACCTTGTCAATAGTCCTATTACCATAACAAAACATATGTTTCCTAGCATCATTTCCTAGCTCATATGGCATGTTCTGGAGTACATAAGAACAACAAATCTCTCGAGCACTGCTGTGTCTTTATCAGGATCTTGACAAATGCATAGATTTCCATATGTTGAATACCGTCCTCATACCAACACGATTTAATGCAGAGACCGTTTCACAGCCGGAGATAGCATGGAATAGTAGGAGTCCCCAAGAGACATCTTGACCAATCTTGTCAGATATTTCATGTCACGGTATGGAACAGAAATGCTTGTCATGGCATAAGTTAACCGACAGACAGCAAGTAGAAGCCGTATGTAAATTGAGCACAGCATTTGCTAACATCACAACGTTAGTATCAATAGCCTGGATACGTACTCTCTTGCAACCGGTATTGAAATAATGCGCTGCATGGAGACGCATTATGTCGTCTGCTTCTTCATGGTTAGAGGGTTGAAGGTCAGTCACATCAAAGTCGATCTCTATGTTCGATTTCAAGACATTACCATGTGTTGATATAACAGTTTTACCTGCCATGAAAGTGTAGCTTTCAATGCATTGTGATAGGTACTCATATAATGCAAGCCAACCACTCCCATCTAACCAATCTCCAATAACCTTCAAGAAGGCCACCCATCAACACCATGCCATTTCCAGGTCCATACCCAGTACTATGTGGGCCATAACCATTGTATCTTCTTGGTTGATCGACTGTTAATAATGTGATCTGGCCAGGGTTCTTAGCTTCAGTGACATGTTTGATAAGTGGCATTCCATGCTTTACCTTAGCCGCAGTGAACGCAGTCACGAAACAATGGGAATAGTGCTATTATGGCTGGTGCTCTTGTGTCAATTGAGAGGTGTTGTGCAAAGAATGGTGATCATGAAAAAGATTCGTTTTGACCTACCATTGTCTTTCCATGAGTTTCGGCAACATGTTCTAACCATTTGATCACTAAGAACTAATTCACATTGAGTAGTTGGGAGGAGGCTCACAGTCATACATGACAACCGGTTGTGGAGTGTTGGCCTTCAATGTTACAGGAGGGACATCTTTGTACTTCTCTAGTAGATATTGTGTGACTGATCGGCCTTGAGGTGAGTTATATTTATACATTGCGCCTCAGACTTCGTGTGACCGAGATTGCCGTACCATGAAATGCATCCTTCGATGTTACTGACTGTGGATATACTTATTATTAGTGATTCATGCTGTGGTGTACATACAGTCCGTTCCTGAGATTTGGTGGGCATACAATGCTAGTAGTTTTATATTTACCTAAGACAGTTTACTATACCTGTGGAGACCTGTATAACCCTGTTATAAGACACCGAAACGCCTTGGTTATTTATTATTATCAACAAGCCATCACCTTCACATTAATCGGTTTAACTCTCTATATATGCAATCAACTCAGCAACAATGATAGCCTTTTTCAATTAATCATCGCCAGTATCGTACACATGAATCGACGTAGAATCAGTTGAAAGTGAATACTGTCTATTGTATTTGTTATAAAAATGTTAATCTGCACAAACAGTTTCCATGATATTCTGCGTCTCTTGGTACCATATCCACCTCTTAATGTTTGGCTAGAATTTCGATATCTGACATCTCAGTTGTGATATGTTACACTTTCGTATCTATTTCCATTGTTTCTACCTAATTTAGTCTACCATAAGATTTATTGTAAGCGAAACAACCACCATGAAACGTTGTATCAAAACTATTTCTAAACCTCTTTGTCTCTATTGTTTCCATACACACTTGCTGTCTCTTTACTGCTCTATCAATATTCTGCTGCTGAAGCAGGACATATGCCAGACGGCATTTTGCTCCATCATTGCCACTCCCTAGGTCAAGTCATTCCAAAGTTGTAATTGTTCCTGTGGCAATGCATTGTGTGGACTCGGGTTGATAAGGCTCAGTGAAGAATACGCCAAAGGTGTTCGTGATTTCTCGGAAGTCTTCTTTTGGCATAGGCAACATTTATGGGAACATCGTGCCCTGTACACTCATGTCGAAGGTTGCTCAGAACCAACAGCATGTCCTGATGTGGATTCCTAAAACGTAGAATACATTATTAATTGTCTATCAAAATGTAACCAATACAAAATTGTACAGAACGACAGCAATACCTCAGAATTATCATCAATGCGTACTGACAACTGCAGAATAGGTATGCCTGTGTCCGTACAAACAGGTAGATGATGGGCCTATGATTGTAACCCTTGATTGAAATGATTATGAATTGGAGAATACAGGTCGAATAAAACAGCTCGGGTAGCACAGTGGTTAGCGCCTTTAATTCCAAAGCGGGAGGTCGTGAGTTAGATCCCCGGCCGAGGCAAGGTACTAGTTGATTGTTATCCAGGAAAGTGTCCTAGTTCTGGTTCGATCCAGGACAAATAGTTGCCACCGAACGTTCAGGTCTCAATGTCAGTTGTTTCAGTGTGTACAATTTTGGTTCAAAATGAGCATGTTTGGCAAATACTGGCTGGAAATTTCTGGCTGGTAAATTTCCTCCTTCAGTTTCAAAAAAGTTTACTTTAAGGCAATGGGTGGAATGACATTGTAAGCATAACAAAACAAACAAACAAGCAGGTCGAATAAATTCGCATTCAGTCCTCAACATCACATGTTATATAATAGTATATTAAATTACGCACCATAACCTCTGGTTGATTGTTGTCAACATGTGACTGTGTTACTAGGTTTAACTCATGTTAATTTCTTGATTGTGATAGTATTTTGTTAGTCCATGAGTAGAATCTGGTTGACTTGCCATGATATCTTAAATTAATGAAACTCCATTAAGAATGTAAAATTTGTAGGACTAATTAATTTTGTTATGCATACACCACCCACCTTTATAATTGTTCTTTTTGTTTAAATTATTTAAACATGTGCAACGCCATAATTTATACATGTGTTATCTATACAAACAAAATATACTAATAATACTTACATCTTGGCGTGATACAGCATGTAAAAACGCAACGAAATTTCGAACTTTCCCACTCTCTGAATTTGTCATGGATATTTTGCTAAAAGGAAAACAACTCTGTTAACCAATTAAAAGTGACTTCTGGCCATTACCTAAAGCATAATGCAGCATTTAGATCTATGTAATTGTGTAAAGTAGTTATTTAGTGTACAATAGTGGATACTGACATAAAATTGTAATATTTATTATATTATTAATCGTAATTGGCCAATTTTAACAACATTCTGGGCCTCGTTTATAGCATTATCACTAATTAGGGCCTCAATTTTCAATTTTGTATTTAACAAAAGTCATTTGTTATACTGGTGTAACCTTTTATCCTGATAACATACCTCATTTGCACAAGTTATATACCAGTTGTGGCTGTAATAAATTAATTATATACATGCAAATTTACACAATTATGTGCCCCTTTGGGGCCCCATCTCACTGGGGACTCGGGGCCTCTCGTGATTGTCTTCCGGCCTATTATTTACAAGCTGGTTCTAAACTACTACCATGCCACATTTGGTGCTTTTTACACCATCTGAACATTCATGGTCCTTATCTACTACACTAGTAAGAGACCACGGCATAAATATATCACTCCTTTACGTAGTGACATCATGACAATTGTGACGTCATGACAATTTGCGCTGACTCTTTGCGCCAAAATGTAAGTAGTGTAGTTGTATATAGGGAGACTTATACTGTCTCGCTATCGAGCTAGCTGTCATAGCGACGCGGTAGTGTTCGCCTCCAGGTAATGGAGGATCGGCCAGTCGTGAGTTCGAACCCCGTCTTGGGCTTGGTTACTTTAGTAGTGTCAGAAGTGTTTTGACTACACAGACTCGTACTTCGGTTGGAGAGGGCTATACTCCGGTGAATTTCTGTATGAACGGTTGATATCTGGATTCAAAAGATATGAAGAGGGGAGGAGTGCACAGACGGATCTATAGCCCAGTGGTAACACGCTGGACTGGTAATCCAGGGATCGCAGGTTCGATCCCCCGTCTGACCCTAATAAAATGAACAGTCTTTCAGATGGGACGTTAAACCGAGGTCTCGTGTCGGTGCTTTACACCGTGCACGTAAACGAACCAGAGGAGACTGAAATGGGTCTCTCTCTGTATCATTGCACTATCCTCCAAAATATAAAATGACTAATATCTTCAGGAGGCGTCGCTCATATGGGCAACCGGTAGAGACGATAAATAAACGTAAAAAAATAAAATAAATAACACGGTAGAGTGTTCGCCTCCAGGTAAGTGAGGATCAGGCAGTCGTGGGTTCGAACCCCTACTTGAGCTTGGTTACTTTAGTAGCAACGTTATTTTGTGCCAAAATAAGATTAAAACGAACTATATATGGTAATATGATCAGACTACTTTCTTACTACATGTTATACTTCCTCCAACATCACATATGTCTCGAAGTTCATTTATGTACTATTCAAAGTTAAGGTCTACCTCCAAATAATTGTTGTTAGAATGACTTGTCATTCCAAACCTCCACAAACATTGTAAAGGAACACCAACAATTGAATAGGATCAGAATCCTTTTCTTACCACATTTTATGAAACTCGTTTTAGAATTTTGCTATTGAACTCGCATAATAGCAAAAATCCAAACCTCGCTTCATAAAATATGGACTGTCCGCCTTCGTGGTCGAGTGATTACGGTCGCTGACTTGTATACCACTGTAACCTATCATCACTGATGGTCACGGGTTCGAGCCCCGCACAGGCCGTGTCTCATTGATATAAAAAAGTTGGCAAGTACTGGTTAACCGCTGGAGCCAGTCCAGGAAAGGTGTTGTTAGGTAAACTGCCCGCCGGCGATATAACCCAAAATGGTGATGATGCAGGCGTAAAACCCGAAATATAACATATAACATAACAAATGACAATCAGATATAATTCCTCTAAATTCTTATATTGTATACAGCTTAAAATATATTCAAAGTCCTACAACTCATAAAAGCTCTAATAATAGTAAGCACCACTAAAATGACTAATGATTTATTATAGTATATATTTAAGACCAAAGAATCATTTGAAAGAAATCTCACGTTTAGACTAAAACCATAAAACTTATATGTATCAGAGTTACAGGCATCGCTCATATGGGCAACCGGTAGCGACGATAAATAAACGTTAAAAAACAAAAACAAAAAACAAACAAAAAAACAATGTATCAGAGTAAATATCCTGAGACAATATTTTATTTACGAAATCATTATTTGGAAAAGAAACACTGGACTAGCAATTAATTAGAAATATTAGAAATGTGAGACATTAAAACAATACATGTTATGTGTAATTTGCTAATTAGATGAAACGTGCCGCCATCGATTTAATTCAAGCCTCACCCAGTTCATTCACTTAGTAGATCAGGTACATGCTTGGTTCCTATCCATCATGTATACATAATTTATATGGCTTTAGCAGGCACCGTGAGAAACAAACGTAAGCGTAAACTTTGTAATATAAACTCAATTGAGGATGAATACCATTTGTTATTGTGTTGACCTCTATATATTCACTTGAGAACTTCATTTGGCCTACTTTTGGAAACAATGTGCATCTAATGTCAACAACCAATTAAAAAAGATTACATAATCTTTCTAAATATATTAAAAAAGCACTTGTAATACGTGAACATACCCGTACCACGATAACTGTTCTGTTCGGCTGTCCGATTAGCGCAGTGGTTAGTGCTCTCGCTTCTCGCCTATGCATCCCGGGTTCGATCCTCGGACCGGGAAATATGTGAGATGGTACGGTGGTCGCCAGCTCGGATATGTGGGTTTTCTCCGGACACGCCGGTTTTCTCCAGCACGAATGACCACAGTATACGCTTTCATCCGCGCCAACGAGAGTGATTAATATAAGTTGTTAAAACTTGCTTCGTTTAAAGAAGAAAACCTGTTCCGTAATTTATAATATGTTGTGTATTTGGTTTGTGTGTATAAATTCCAAGTTAAATGCACGTTTATATGCTTATATTTATTTATTTGCCATATTACAACTATTAGTTTAAGCATATTTATTTTCTGTCAATACATGATTATTTACAACAACTGATATAAGGAATTGGACAGAAAGCTGTATAGCTTATGATTGTCCTCTCCTTGTTAGGTAAACCGCCCGCCGGCGATATACAACTATTATCTGTTAATAGTCAATGGCATGTATATATTGCTAATTTGCCGAATAAACTTTATAACTTTTGAAACTGTAGCTTTGTAGCTGTGTGGCATAGTTCTATCGTCAAAGGTAAGCTTATTCTTGAACGTATATTAAGTCCAAAATATATATTTTATTTTTAATAATTATTATATTTACAACGTCTAAAGTACATCACTCAAGAGATATTTCAAGTTTTTAGTCGAAGAAAACACACCTGTCTAATGAGAGACATCGGTCAGTTACTGCCCCTGACTACTCCCTAAAAGTAGATAGGTCCTATTAAGTGTTTTCCTCTGCTTTTATCGTTGTTTCCATTGCACAATATGCTAGCAATTTTATTCCACCATCGCTTTATATGATTATTAAATTAATATATCTCGACATATCTCCTACAGTATATGCAATGGGTACTTATTTGTAAAACAATGATATCAGCTAATTAACACGATTTTGATAAATTCACAATTATCATACCGCAACATCTGGTTAGGGAACAACAGTAAAGCAAAGGGTTCTAACTAATAGGACCTATTCACATTTTGGAATAAATCAGACTGTATCTGCCAAGGGAGGTAATAGAATATTAGAGATGTCTCTCATTTAGTGATCATCGTACAGACCATTATCCACAAGGGCTAGAACTTATGTTTTATATGCAGACTTCAAGTTTCAGACATATATGAACGGTGTAAATATTGATAAATTTAGAATAGCATTGTCACGCTTCAGAGTATCATCTCATAGACTTGAAGTAGAAACTGGTCGATGGCATAGACCCTTAGCAATACCATATGAAGAAAGAAAATGTAGATATTGTTTAACTTTAGAAGATGAATTTCACTTTGTTTTAGAATGTCAGCTATATACCGATTTAAGAAAAACACATATTAAGAAATACTTTTGGAGAAACCCAAATGTTCCTAAATTTATTGAATTGATGACCTCAAAAAATGTTATAATAATTAAAGATTTGGCTATGTATATATACAAATCATTTCAAGTCAGAAACAACCTGTTCTATGACTAGTGTTCATATCTCATTATACGTTATACGCTAGCCAATCGTAAACGTTTTGTATTTGCACGTGTTTTTATTTGCACATTTGCTCTATATAATTATATTATATATTTACACAAGGCACGCAGTGCCAATGTTCACGTTTGAAAGTATGTAATGTGTATATAATGTGTACTCATGGGCATATTGCCCATTGTATTTCGAAATAAACTCTTGAAACTCTTGAATTATTCGCTGGGTGTGGTCTCGTTACTAATTGCATCGCCATATTATAATGGAGGAATATATCAAATATGCAGATTAGCTCAGAATAACTTACTTTAAAACTCCAGAGGAAACAATAGGTACATGTACTTGTATATACAATTCAAGATTACGGGATCATGTAATAAAACAAATAAATAGTATTGCTTTTTAATTACTATGAAATATCCGAATACTTTATCAGAATATATCCTTTCATAAATTCATTATTATGACAAGAAATATACACTTATTCAAAATCAAGTAAAAATAAAAGATAAATATTGTTACTCACTCTGTATCATGAGTAAAGCAATTATTCACTTAGTTTAATCATATTGTATTGCTATATACATGTACATAATAAATTCAAAGACATATATAATAAGAGCAAAAGCAAATGGGTTGGGCCACAAGTTCTGAACAACATTAGTAATTGGCCCTTCCCATGAGAGTATGTTGAACTTAGTGCAATACTGGCGAATATGTACCTTATGACATGCATATTTGAAGTTTAATGAGATATTATTTATCAAGTCGAAAGGCAATTGAAGCAGTGTTTGAATGATAAAAATAAAAAACTCAATTTTTACTACCGCTGTTGCTAGGTTCCGTTCCCCAGGTGAGAGATCCCCATGGTGCGCTCGATCGGAAGTAATATCATAGCGAATGATGTGTTGCTAACGTGATCACAAATTAGAAACGCTTTGATTGTTTAATATACTTTTGAACTGCTGCAAATATAATTATATTTTCGTTCTCATCGAGTGTTTCGCGGCCATGTAAAAGCAGGTTGACACACTAAGGGGATGAAAAGCTGTAGTTTCATTGAATAGAGTAATTCTTTGAACGGTACATTTATTACATTGAAAGAAAAAATGTTCTGAGTCTTCGATTTGGGAGTCAAAGTCACAGTGTGGATTTACTCGTATGTAATTATTGAACAGGTCATTGTTTAGATTGCTGCACTTGTTTCGTAGTCGGGCATGAAGTACCGAGAGTGATCGTTCGCCATATAAAAAGTGTTTAGGTGCTATGGGTGCTTTGAACATTTCTCTTAGTCTCGATTTAAATGCATTTAGTGATTCGGCATTTCGGATACTTGCGTCAAGTGAATTCCATAGAGCTGTTATTATTCACTTATCCCATGTTCCTACCAACAACAAATACAATAAAGAAACAAAATAGGATTCAGGCATTTGTATTTGACAGCATTCAATATTCATAAGGTATGCATTGGTAGCAAATATCGTGTACATGCCCCCAAAGTAACCCGAGTGCGAATGAATAAAATGCTCGTGGAATAAATATGGCTGCGATGTTACACCATATGTTCTAAAGTAAGCCAATCCCTATCAGAAAATCACGTAAATACTAAACTGTAGTGCCGGCTGGTCCAACCCACTCCCCTAATTATACATGAAGTATAATCTCCTCATCTTTTTCTATTATTTCTTTTTTGTGGAGGAGGGGAGGAGGAGGAGGAGGAGGAGGGGAGGGGGGAGGGGGAAGTAGAAAGAATCCACGCAAACTATCCAGTGTGAAAAGGCCTTCTTTGCTGCCCCGCGACCTTCCCAGGGATTAGCATAACCATACAACTGGTTAACATCTATAGACTAGTTCTAACTCCTTTGTACACTATCATGCTCTTAATCAGTAACAACACCCTGTCTTAAATTGTTATTATAGTCATGGCTCAAATCTGTCCATCGAATTCTCAATCATTAAACACTGATGGTAGAAAGCACAATATAGAACGTAAGTGGGTCCAGGTTGAACGTTTTGGACGGATCTTGATAAACCTGAAAAATACTAACATACTTTAAAGTAAAAGCATATTGAAAGTGTCTTAAGTAATAAATGATTATTCAAGATTACTATCAGCATTCAGTTGAAAATCAATGAAAAACGACAGCCTTGTTTAATGAGTCGTATATCTTGTATTGGGAGGGCGGGCTGGGAATAACCATATATAACTGGAAACAAGTTCCTCACTGCTGTCAAAATATTGCCTCGAGTGAATATATTGTGTAAACTGCGCTTGTATATAGGTACGCAGATGGTAATCACGAACATTACGTTCAAAACATGAATAGAAGGCATAGAGCAAACGAATTATACTGATGGCATGAATAAAGATGGACTAGAATAGAGTAACGATGGACTAGAATAGAGTAACGATGGACTAGAATAGAGTAAAGATGGACTAGAATAGAGTAACGATGGACTAGAATAGAGTAACGATGGACTAGAATAGAGTAACGATGGACTAGAATAGAGTAAAGATGCACTAGAATAGAGTAACGATGCACTAGAATAGAGTAACGATGGACTAGAATAGAGTAACGATGGACTAGAATAGAGTAACGATGGACTAGAATAGAGTAACGATGGACTAGAATAGAGTAACGATGGACTAGAATAGAGTAACGATGGACTAGAATAGAGTAACGATGGACTAGAATAGAGTAACGATGGTAAGCGTGAATAATTCCATATTTAAAGATACACTGCATCACAAAAAGCAAACATGAATGTTGTACGGTCGTGACGTCATACCTTTGTACTGGCAGTCCAATATTATTAATACGCTTGAGGTTTATATTACAATATGACAATATCGAGATAATAAGTTCATTTTCCCATCTTATTAATTCATCTATATGTACAATGTTTTTCAATCTAAAGTGATATTTCTTGCTACAATACAAATTGAATTCTCTGCAAAAGAGTGTATGAGTGTATATATATTATTATATATTATTAATATTGGACTGCTGTCAAAAGACCAGAGTATAATATTAAATCCTACGCGTACATGTACGAAATTAACAAGTTTAATTATAGGATCCTGTTATATACGTGTGTGTTTTAAGTAAGATATAAACCTCAAGCGTATCCAATATGTAAACTATTGGTACTATCGTCGGCGCTACGCGCGTCACACAGTCCAATATTTTACATATTGGATCGTTTACGAATTATATCCTACATATGCTGCTACAAATTCTTCCGCAATCAGTCGAACATAATGTCTAATCAATAACTAGTCTACAAACTCTCGAACGTGACAGTAGGAGTTCATATAACGGCCAGCCACGCACCTGAATCGACGCTTGTTTATTATTGGAATATGTACTGATTTGATAATATTGTATTGCTCTATATACATGTATATAGCAATAGCAATCGTATAACCGATGCATAATTAGCAAATAGTCCGCCTCCGTGGCCGAGTGAGTAAGGTCGCTGACTTGTATACCACTGTAACCTATCATCACCTATGGTCACGGGTTCGAGCCCCGCTCAGGCCGTGTCTCATTTATATGAAAAAGTTGGCAGTTTCTTACGGAGGTTGGTGCACCCAAGTACTGGTTAACCGTTGGATCCTGCCCAGGAAAGGTGTTGTTAGGTAAACTACCCGTCGGCGATATAGCCCAAAATCCCAAAATGGTGCTGATGCAGGCGTAAAACCCGAAATATAAATATAACATATAAAAACTGTTTGATGTCTGTGTTGGAAAACTTGCGACATACACTCTTTTGCAGAGAATTCAATTTGTATTGTAGCAACCTATCATACACTCTTTTGCAGAGAATTCAATTTGTATTGTAGCAAGAAATATCACTTTAGATTGAAAAACATTGTACATATAGATGAATTAATAAGATGGGAAAATGAACTTATTATCTCGATATTGTCATGCGCAATTAGCGTAAACGAGACAGTTAATAAACGCATACAAACTTAGGAATAAAAGACGATTGGCCTACCAACGCTGTACACAACAGACGGATCAGTAGTCCAGTGGTAACACGCTGGACTGGTAATCCAGGGATCCCAGGTTCGATCCCCGTCTGGTCCTAATAAAATTAACAGTCTTTCAGATGGGACGTTAAACCGAGGTCTCTTATTCTCAAGTACTTGTTAACCGCTGGAGCCTGCCCATGAAAGGTGTTGTTAGGTAAACTGGCCGCCGGCGATATAGCCCAAAATTGTGCTGATGCAGGCGTAAAACCCGAAATATAACATAATAATTAGCAAATGGGTTCCGCCACAAGTGCTGACAACATTAGTGAGTGGCCCTCCCCATAGAAACCATTTGAACACTACAGAATGAAACAGGCGTTATTACGCAATCAAAAGCTTAAACATGTACATATGTTATATAGTATGATTATATGTGGTATTAGTCTTTGACTTTTCCAAAGAAAGGTACAAGTCTGCATAATCCACTGTCCAGTTTCCGAAGATGTGCTCCCCGAGAGCAAGGCTCAAGCAAAAGTGATAACGAGAAAGGATTATGGTTTAGGGAGTTGCTAAATCTATTATTAGCTTAAGCGTGAAAGTGATATAAAGTACTTTTTTAAAACGATTTGATTGCTTGATAATTTTTTATACTGATGTGAATAGTACAATATTGTCTTCGTATTTCAAAGTATCTCTACGAAACAATAACAGTTTAGTACTAAGTGGTTGATACATTCTTGTTTCGTGAAATAGGACAATTCTTGGAGCATTATATTTATAATATTGAAAGAAAAGGTGTTCTGCATTTTCGGTTAGAAATTCACATTTTGCGGTTTCTCTCACATGGTTTATGTATATATCATCATTTAAATTGCTACATTTGTTTCTCAAACGGGCGTGGAGCAGTGATAATAATCGTGTTGCAAATAGAAAATGCTTGGGTACCGTGGGTGCTTTAAACATTTCTTTCAATCTGGTTTTAAATATAATTAGAGATGCGGATTTGCGTAAATCAATATTTAGTTAGTTCCATAGTGCAGTAGAGGAGGGTATAAATGAGTTACTATATATTTGGGTTAGACGCGCAATTATAAGATAAGTTTGGTTGTTTCCGAGAGGATATTCGGTAGTTTCGGCTATAGTTCGTGGAAATCTAGTTTCTATATATTCAGGGAGAATGCTGTTTTTTGCTTTGTAAACTATTACAAGTTTTTGTATTTTCCGTCGGTCTGATAATGGTACCCAACCTATTTCTTGTATTAGAGATTCTATAGATGCACACCTAGTTAACCCGGTGACTATACGTGCTGCTTCGAATTATATTAGAGATTCTATAGATGCACACCTAGTTAACCCGGTGACTATACGTGCTGCCTCGAATTGTATTAGAGATTCTATAGATGCACACCTAGTTAACCCGGTGACTATACGTGCTGCCTCGAATTGTATTAGAGATTCTATATATGCACACCTAGTTAACCCGGTGACTATACGTGCTGCTTCGAATTGTATTAGAGATTCTATAGATACAGACCTAGTTAACCCGGTGACTATACGTGCTGCTTCGAATTGTATTAGAGATTCTATAGATACAGAACTAGTTAACCCGGTGACTATACGTGCTGCTTCGAATTGTATTAGAGATTCTATAGATGCACACCTAGTTAACCCGGTGACTATACGTGCTGCTTCGAATTGTATTAGAGATTCTATAGATACAGACATAGTTAACCCGGTGACTATACGTGCTGCCTCGAATTGTATTAGAGATTCTATAGATACAGACCTAGTTAACCCGGTGACTATACGTGCTGCTTCGAATTGTATTAGAGATTCTATAGATACAGACCTAGTTAACCCGGTGACTATACGTGCTGCCTCGAATTGTATTAGAGATTCTATAGATGCACACCTAGTTAACACGGTGACTATACGTGCTGCTTCGAATTGTATTAGAGATTCTATAGATACAGACATAGTTAACCCGGTGACTATACGTGCTGCCTCGAATTGTATTAGAGATTCTATAGATACAGACCTAGTTAACCCGGTGACTATAGGTGCTGCCTCGAATTGTATTAGAGATTCTATAGATACAGAACTAGTTAACCCGGTGACTATACGTGCTGCCTCGAATTGTATTAGAGATTCTATAGATACAGAACTAGTTAACCCGGTGACTATACGTGCTGCCTCGAATTGTATTAGAGATTCTATAGATACAGAACTAGTTAACCCGGTGACTATACGTGCTGCCTCGAATTGTATTAGAGATTCTATAGATACAGAACTAGTTAACCCGGTGACTATACGTGCTGCTTCGAATTGTATTAGAGATTCTATAGATACAGACCTAGTTAATTCGGTGACTATACGTGCTGCTTCGAATTGTATTAGAGATTCTATAGATACACACCTAGTTAACCCGGTGACTATACGTGCTGCCTCGAATTGTATTAGAGATTCTATAGATACAGACCTAGTTAACCCGGTGACTATACGTGCTGCCTCGAATTGTATTAGAGATTCTATAGATACAGACCTAGTTAACCCGGTGACTATACGTGCTGCTTCGAATTGTATTAGAGATTCTATAGATACAGAACTAGTTAACCCGGTGACTATACGTGCTGCTTCGAATTGTATTAGAGATTCTATAGATACAGACCTAGTTAACCCGGTGACTATACGTGCTGCCTCGAATTGTATTAGAGATTCTATAGATACACACCTAGTTAACCCGGTGACTATACGTGCTGCTTCGAATTGTATTAGAGATTCTATAGATACAGACCTAGTTAACCCGGTGACTATACGTGCTGCCTCGAATTGTATTAGAGATTCTATAGATACAGAACTAGTTAACCCGGTGACTATACGTGCTGCTTCGAATTGTATTAGAGATTCTATAGATACAGACCTAGTTAACCCGGTGACGTGTTGCCTCGAATTGTATTAGAGATTTATAGATGCACACCTAGTTAACACGGTGACTATACGTGCTGCTTCGAATTGTATTAGAGATTCTATAGATACAGACCTAGTTAACCCGGTGACTATACGTGCTGCCTCGAATTGTATTAGAGATTCTATAGATACAGACCTAGTTAACCCGGTGACTATACGTGCTGCCTCGAATTGTATTAGAGATTCTATAGATACAGAACTAGTTAACCCGGTGACTATACGTGCTGCCTCGAATTGTATTAGAGATTCTATAGATACAGAACTAGTTAACCCGGTGACTATACGTGCTGCCTCGAATTGTATTAGAGATTCTATAGATACAGACCTAGTTAACCCGGTGACTATACGTGCTGCCTCGAATTGTATTAGAGATTCTATAGATACAGACCTAGTTAACCCGGTGACTATACGTGCTGCTTCGAATTGTATTAGAGATTCTATAGATACATACCTAGTTAATTCGGTGACTATAGGTGCTGCTTCGAATTGTATTAGAGATTCTATAGATGCACACCTAGTTAACCCGGTGACTATACGTGCTGCCTCGAATTGTATTAGAGATTCTATAGATGCACACCTAGTTAACCCGGTGACTATACGTGCTGCTTCGAATTGTATTAGAGATTCTATAGATACAGACCTAGTTAACCCGGTGACTATACGTGCTGCTTCGAATTGTATTAGAGATTCTATAGATACAGAACTAGTTAACCGGGTGACTATACGTGCTGCTTCGAATTGTATTAGAGATTCTATAGATACAGACCTAGTTAACCCGGTGACGTGTTGCCTCGAATTGTATTAGAGATTCTATAGATGCACACCTAGTTAACACGGTGACTATACGTGCTGCTTCGAATTGTATTAGAGATTCTATAGATACAGACCTAGTTAACCCGGTGACTATACGTGCTGCCTCGAATTGTATTAGAGATTCTATAGATACAGACCTAGTTAACCCGGTGACTATACGTGCTGCCTCGAATTGTATTAGAGATTCTATAGATACAGAACTAGTTAACCCGGTGACTATACGTGCTGCCTCGAATTGTATTAGAGATTCTATAGATACAGAACTAGTTAACCCGGTGACTATACGTGCTGCCTCGAATTGTATTAGAGATTCTATAGATACAGACCTAGTTAACCCGGTGACTATACGTGCTGCCTCGAATTGTATTAGAGATTCTATAGATACAGACCTAGTTAACCCGGTGACTATACGTGCTGCTTCGAATTGTATTAGAGATTCTATAGATACAGACCTAGTTAACCCGGTGACTATACGTGCTGCCTCGAATTGTATTAGAGATTCTATAGATACAGACCTAGTTAACCCGGTGACTATACGTGCTGCCTCGAATTGTATTAGAGATTCTATAGATACAGACCTAGTTAACCCGGTGACTATACGTGCTGCCTCGAATTGTATTAGAGATTCTATAGATACAGAACTAGTTAACCCGGTGACTATACGTGCTGCCTCGAATTGTATTAGAGATTCTATAGATACAGAACTAGTTAACCCGGTGACTATACGTGCTGCCTCGAATTGTATTAGAGATTCTATAGATACAGACCTAGTTAACCCGGTGACTATACGTGCTGCCTCGAATTGTATTAGAGATTCTATAGATACAGACCTAGTTAACCCGGTGACTATACGTGCTGCTTCGAATTGTATTAGAGATTCTATAGATACAGACCTAGTTAACTCGGTGACTATAGGTGCTGCTTCGAATTGTATTAGAGATTCTATAGATACAGACCTAGTTAACCCGGTGACTATACGTGCTGCTTCGAATTGTATTAGAGATTCTATAGATACAGACCTAGTTAACCCGGTGACTATACGTGCTGCCTCGAATTGTATTAGAGATTCTATAGATACAGACCTAGTTAACCCGGTGACTATACGTGCTGCTTCGAATTGTATTAGAGATTCTATAGATACAGAACTAGTTAACCCGGTGACTATACGTGCTGCCTCGAATTGTATTAGAGATTCTATAGATACAGAACTAGTTAACCCGGTGACTATACGTGCTGCTTCGAATTGTATTAGAGATTCTATAGATACAGAACTAGTTAACCCGGTGACGTGCTGCCTCGAATTGTATTAGAGATTCTATAGATACAGAACTAGTTAACCCGGTGACTATACGTGCTGCCTCGAATTGTATTAGAGATTCTATAGATACAGAACTAGTTAACCCGGTGACTATACGTGCTGCCTCGAATTGTATTAGAGATTCTATAGATACAGAACTAGTTAACCCGGTGACTATACGTGCTGCCTCGAATTGTATTAGAGATTCTATAGATACAGAACTAGTTAACCCGGTGACTATACGTGCTGCCTCGAATTGTATTAGAGATTCTATAGATACAGAACTAGTTAACCCGGTGACTATACGTGCTGCCTCGAATTGTATTAGAGATTCTATAGATACAGACCTAGTTAACCCGGTGACTATACGTGCTGCCTCGAATTGTATTAGAGATTCTATAGATACAGAACTAGTTAACCCGGTGACTATACGTGCTGCCTCGAATTGTATTAGAGATTCTATAGATACAGAACTAGTTAACCCGGTGACTATACGTGCTGCCTCGAATTGTATTAGAGATTCTATAGATACAGAACTAGTTAACCCGGTGACGTGCTGCCTCGAATTGTATTAGAGATTCTATAGATACAGAACTAGTTAACCCGGTGACTATACGTGCTGCTTCGAATTGTATTAGAGATTCTATAGATACAGAACTAGTTAACCGGTGACTATACGTGCTGCCTCGAATTGTATTAGAGATTCTATAATTAGTTACCCGATAGGTGCCGAATTGTATAGAACTATAGATCACTAGTTAACCCGGTGACTATACGTGCTGCTTCGAATTGTATTAGAGATTCTATAGATACAGAACTAGTTAACCCGGTGACTATACGTGCTGCTTCGAATTGTATTAGAGATTCTATAGATACAGACCTAGTTAACCCGGTGACTATACGTGCTGCCTCGAATTGTATTAGAGATTCTATAGATACAGACCTAGTTAACCCGGTGACTATACGTGCTGCTTCGAATTGTATTAGAGATTCTATAGATACAGACCTAGTTAACCCGGTGACTATACGTGCTGCCTCGAATTGTATTAGAGATTCTATAGATACAGACCTAGTTAACCCGTGACTATACGTGCTGCCTCGAATTGTATTAGAGATTCTATAGATACAGAACTAGTTAACCCGGTGACTATACGTGCTGCTTCGAATTGTATTAGAGATTCTATAGATACAGAACTAGTTAACCCGGTGACTATACGTGCTGCCTCGAATTGTATTAGAGATTCTATAGATACAGAACTAGTTAACCCGGTGACTATACGTGCTGCCTCGAATTGTATTAGAGATTCTATAGATACAGAACTAGTTAACCCGGTGACTATACGTGCTGCCTCGAATTGTATTAGAGATTCTATAGATACAGAACTAGTTAACCCGGTGACTATACGTGCTGCCTCGAATTGTATTAGAGATTCTATAGATACAGAACTAGTTAACCCGGTGACTATACGTGCTGCCTCGAATTGTATTAGAGATTCTATAGATACAGAACTAGTTAACCCGGTGACGTGCTGCCTCGAATTGTATTAGAGATTCTATAGATACAGAACTAGTTAACCCGGTGACTATACGTGCTGCCTCGAATTGTATTAGAGATTCTATAGATACAGAACTAGTTAACCCGGTGACTATACGTGCTGCCTCGAATTGTATTAGAGATTCTATAGATACAGAACTAGTTAACCCGGTGACTATACGTGCTGCCTCGAATTGTATTAGAGATTCTATAGATACAGAACTAGTTAACCCGGTGACTATACGTGCTGCCTCGAATTGTATTAGAGATTCTATAGATACAGAACTAGTTAACCCGGTGACTATACGTGCTGCCTCGAATTGTATTAGAGATTCTATAGATACAGAACTAGTTAACCCGGTGACTATACGTGCTGCTTCGAATTGTATTAGAGATTCTATAGATACAGACCTAGTTAACCCGGTGACTATACGTGCTGCTTCGAATTGTATTAGAGATTCTATAGATACAGAACTAGTTAACCGGGTGACTATACGTGCTGCTTCGAATTGTATTAGAGATTCTATAGATACAGACCTAGTTAACCCGGTGACGTGTTGCCTCGAATTGTATTAGAGATTCTATAGATACATACCTAGTTAACCCGGTGACTATACGTGCTGCCTCGAATTGTATTAGAGATTCTATTGATACAGACCTAGTTAACCCGGTGACTATGCGTGCTGCCTCGAATTGTATTAGAGATTCTATAGATACAGACCTAGTTAACCCGGTGACTATACGTGCTGCCTCGAATTGTATTAGAGATTCTATAGATACAGACCTAGTTAACCCGGTGACTATACGTGCTGCTTCGAATTGTATTAGAGATTCTATAGATACAGAACTAGTTAACCCGGTGACTATACGTGCTGCCTCGAATTGTATTAGAGATTCTATAGATGCAGACCTAGTTAACCCGGTGACTATACGTGCTGCCTCGAATTGTATTAGAGATTCTATAGATACAGAACTAGTTAACCCGGTGACTATACGTGCTGCTTCGAATTGTATTAGAGATTCTATAGATACAGAACTAGTTAACCCGGTGACTATACGTGCTGCTTCGAATTGTATTAGAGATTCTATAGATACAGAACTAGTTAACCCGGTGACTATACGTGCTGCCTCGAATTGTATTAGAGATTCTATAGATACAGAACTAGTTAACCCGGTGACTATACGTGCTGCTTCGAATTGTATTAGAGATTCTATAGATACAGAACTAGTTAACCCGGTGACTATACGTGCTGCCTCGAATTGTATTAGAGATTCTATAGATACAGAACTAGTTAACCCGGTGACTATACGTGCTGCCTGGAATTGTATTAGAGATTCTATAGATACAGAACTAGT
>CM026398.1:14313492-14371895 GCA_014843695.1 Archivesica marissinica
AAGCACTAGCAACATATGACCTAAGCTGTTGGTTGTACTTTAAGCACTAGCAACCTATGACCTAAGCTGTTGGCGGTACTTTATACACTAGCAACATATGACCTAAGCTGTTGGTGGTACTTTAGACACTAGCAACCTATGACCTAAGCTGTTGGTGGTACTTTAGACACTAACAACAAATGACCGAATCTGTTGGTGGTACTTTAAACACTAGCAACATATGACCTAAGCTGTTGGTGGTACTTTAAGCACTAGCAACATATGACCTAAGCTGTTGGTTGTACTTTAAGCACTAGCAACCTATGACCTAAGCTGTTGGTGGTACTTTAAACACTAGCAACCTATGACCTAAGCTGTTGGTGGTACTTTAGACACTAGCAACATATGACCTAAGCTGTTGGTGGTACTTTAAACACTAGCAACGTATGACCTAAGATGTTGGTGGTACTTTAAGCACTAGCAACATATGACCTAAGATGTTGGTGGTACTTTAAGCACTAGCAACATATGACCTAAGCTGTTGGTGGTACTTTAAACACTAGCAACATATGACCTAAGCTGTTGGTGGTACTTTAGACACTAGCAACCTATGACCTAAGCTGTTGGTGGTACTTTAGACAATAACAACATATGACCTAATCTGTTGGTGGTACTTTAAACACTAGCGACATATGACCTAAGCTGTTGGTGGTACTTTAAGCACTAGCAACATATGACCTAAGCTGTTGGTTGTACTTTAAGCACTAGCAACCTATGACCTAAGCTGTTGGTGGTACTTTAAACACTAGCAACCTATGACCTAAGCTGTTGGTGGTACTTTAGACACTAGCAACATATGACCTAAGCTGTTGGTGGTACTTTAAACACTAGCAACGTATGACCTAAGCTGTTGGTGGTACTGTAAACACTAGCAATATATGACCTAACTTGTTGGTGGTACTTTAAACACTAGCAACCTATGACCTAAGCTGTTGGTGGTACTGTAAACACTAGCAACCTATGACCTAAGCTGTTGGTGGTACTTTAAACACTAGCAACCTATGACCTAAGCTGTTGGTGGTACTTTAAACACTAGCAACTTATGACCTAAGCTGTTGGTGGTACTTTAAACACTAGCAACGTATGACCTAATATGTTGGTGGTACTGTAAACACTAGCAACCTATGACCTAATCTGTTGGTGGTACTGTAAACACTAGCAACATATGACCTAAGCTGTTGGTGGTACTTTAAACACTAGCAACCTATGACCTAAGCTGTTGGTGGTAATGTAAACACTAGCAACATATGACATAAGCTGTTGGTGGTACTTTAAACACTAGCAACATATGACCTAAGCTGTTGATGGTACTGTAAACACTAGCAACCTATGACCTAAGCTGTTGGTGGTACTGTAAACACTAGCAACATATGACCTAAGCTGTTGGTGGTACTTTAAACACTAGCAACGTATGACCTAAGCTGTTTGTGGTATTTTAAACACTAGCAACCTATGACCTAAGCTGTCGGTGGTACATTAGACACTAGCAACCTATGACCTAAGCTGTTGGTTGTACTTTAAACTCTAGCAACCTATGACCTAAGCTGTTGGTGGTACTTTAAACACTAGCAACCTATGACCTAAGCTGTTGGTGTACTTTAGACACTAGCAACATATGACCTAAGCTGTTGGTGGTACTTTAAGCACTAGCAACATATGACCTAAGCTGTTGGTGGTACTTTAGACACTAGCAGCATATGACCTAAGCTGTTGGTGGTACTTTAGACACTAGCAACCTATGACCTAAGCTGTTGGTGGTACTTTAAACACTAGCAACATATGACCTAAGCTGTTGGTGGTACTTTAAGCACTAGCAACCTATGACCTAAGCTGTTGGTGGTACTTTAAACACTAGCAACCTATGACCTAAGCTGTTGGTGGTACTTTAGACACTAGCAACATATGACCTAAGCTGTTGGTGGTACTTTAAACACTAGCAACGTATGACCTAAGCTGTTGGTGGTACTTTAAACACTAGCAACATATGACCTAAGCTGTTGGTGGTACTTTAAACACTAGCAACCTATGACCTAAGCTGTTGGTGGTACTTTAAACACTAGCAACCTATGACCTAAGCTGTTGGTGGTACTTTAATCACTAGCAACCTATGACCTAAGCTGTTGGTGGTACTTTAAACACTAGCAACATATGACCTAAGCTGTTGGTGGTACTTTAAACACTAGCAACATATGACCTAAGCTGTTGGTGGTACTTTAAACACTAGCAACCTATGACCTAAGCTGTTGGTGGTACTTTAAACACTAGCAACATATGACCTAAGCTGTTGGTGGTACTTTAAACACTAGCAACGTATGACCTAAGCTGTTGGTGGTACTTTAAACACTAGCAACCTATGACCTAAGCTGTTGGTGGTACTTTAGACACTAGCAACCTATGACCTAAGCTGTTGGTGGTACTTTAAACACTAGCAACCTATGACCTAAGCTGTTGGTTGTACTTTAAGCACTAGCAACCTATGACCTAAGCTGTTGGTGGTACTTTAAACACTAGCAACATATGACCTAAGCTGTTGGTGGTACTTTAAACACTAGCAACCTATGACCTAAGCTGTTGGTGGTACTTTAGACACTAGCAACATATGACCTAATCTGTTGGTGGTACTTTAAACACTAGCAACCTATGACCTAAGCTGTTGGTGGTACTGTAAACACTAGCAACATATGACCTAAGCTGTTGGTGGTACTTTAAACACTAGCAACCTATGACCTAAGCTGTTGGTGGTACTGTAAACACTAGCAACATATGACCGAATCTGTCGGTGGTACTTTAGACACTAGCAACCTATGACCTAATATGTTGGTTGTATGTTAAGCACTAGCAACCTATGACCTAATATGTTGGTGGTACTGTAAACACTAGCAACGTATGACCTAAGTTGTTGGTTGTACTTTAAGCACTAGCAACATATGACCTAAGCTGTTGGTGGTACTTTAAACACTTGCAACCTATGACATAAGCTGTTGGTGGTACTTTAGACACTAGCAACCTATGACCTAATCTGTTGGTGGTACTTTAAACACTAGCAACATATGACCTAAGCTGTTGGTGGTACTTTAAACACTAGCAACATATGACCTAAACTGTTGGTGGTACTGTAAACACTAGCAACCTATGACCTAAGCTGTTGGTGGTACTTTAAACACTAGCAACATATGACCTAAGCTGTTGGTGGTACTTTAGACACTAGCAACATATGACCTAAGCTGTTGGTGGTACTTTAAACACTAGCAACGTATGACCTAAGCTGTTGGTGGTACTGTAAACACTAGCAATATATGACCTAACTTGTTGGTGGTACTTTAAACACTAGCAACCTATGACCTAAGCTGTTGGTGGTACTTTAAACACTAGCAACCTATGACCAAGCGTTGGTGGTACTTTAAACACTAGCACCTATGACCTAAGCTGTTGGTGGTACTGTAAACACTAGCAAATATGACCTAAGTGTGGTGGTACTTTAAACACTAGCAACATATGACCTAAGCTGTTGATGGTACTGTAAACACTAGCAACCTATGACCTAAGCTGTTGGTGGTACTGTAAACACTAGCAACATATGACCTAAGCTGTTGGTGGTACTTTAAACACTAGCAACGTATGACCTAAGCTGTTGGTGGTATTTTAAACACTAGCAACCTATGACCTAAGCTGTCGGTGGTACATTAGACACTAGCAACCTATGACCTAAGCTGTTGGTGGTACTTTAAACTCTAGCAACCTATGACCTAAGCTGTTGGTGGTACTTTAAACACTAGCAACCTATGACCTAAGCTGTTGGTGGTACTTTAAACACTAGCAACATATGACCTAAGCTGTTGGTGGTACTTTAAACACTAGCAACCTATGACCTAAGCTGTTGGTGGTACTTTAGACACTAGCAACATATGACCTAAGCTGTTGGTGGTACTTTAAACACTAGCAACCTATGACCTAATCTGTTGGTGGTACTGTAAACACTAGCAACATATAACCTAAGCTGTTGGTGGTACTTTAAACACTAGCAACCTATGACCTAAGCTGTTGGTGGTACTGTAAACACTAGCAACATATGACCGAATCTGTCGGTGGTACTTTAGACACTAGCAACCTATGACCTAATATGTTGGTTGTATGTTAAGCACTAGCAACCTATGACCTAATATGTTGGTGGTACTGTAAACACTAGCAACGTATGACCTAAGTTGTTGGTTGTACTTTAAGCACTAGCAACATATGACCTAAGCTGTTGGTGGTACTTTAAACACTAGCAACCTATGACCTAAGCTGTTGGTGGTACTTTAGACACTAGCAACCTATGACCTAATCTGTTGGTGGTACTTTAAACACTAGCAACATATGACCTAAGCTGTTGGTGGTACTTTAAACACTAGCAACATATGACCTAAACTGTTGGTGGTACTGTAAACACTAGCAACCTATGACCTAAGCTGTTGGTGGTACTTTAAACACTAGCAACATATGACCTAAGCTGTTGGTGGTACTTTTAGCACTAGCAACATATGACCTAAGCTGTTGGTGGTACTGTAAACACTAGCAACATATGACCTAAGCTGTTGGTGGTACTGTATACACTAGCAACCTATGAACTAAGCTGTTGGTGGTACTGTAAACACTAGCAACATATGACCTAATCTGTTGGTGGTACTGTAAACACTAGCAACATATGGCCTAAGCTGTTGGTGGTACTGTATACACTAGCAACCTATGACCTAATCTGTTGGTGGTACATTAAACACTAGCAATGTATGACTTAAGCTGTTGGTGGTACTTTAAACACTAGCAACAAACACAACAATATTTCACTGACCATGGACACTATTTGCTTGTGTGTTATTCCTTATTGTCTAATATATTAAATTAGGCTTCGAAACAATGATTCCAATAGTGGAAGTCGTGATAGCGCAGTGGTAGCGCAGTGGTAGCGCGTTCGCTTCAGGGGCGACAGGTCCGGAGTTCGAGCCCTGCTGGAGCCGTTACGATTGTGCCCATAGGCAAGGCATTTAAATTCCGCGTTGCCTCTTCTCTCTCCCTCGTGGCGATGGATTACATCAGGAATGAGGTCTCGCGAATGATTAATATAAGCTGTAAGAAGTTATTTCACAATCGAGCTAATATAAATGTATATAAGCCAATAGTCTTCAGCTGTATAATGATTGTTAATGCTAATATACCAAGGGGAAATAACATACTGTATTGTGTATGCAATCTAGGAGAGTGGATTTGGCGATAATGTTAGTGACACAGTCAGTCCCGAGCCAGATCCAATAGAGTCAGAAGACATGAAGAAGTCTGTGACATCCGTGACGTCAGCCAGCAGCGGTAGTATCAGAGGTTAGCTTAACTTATATAAAATTATGTTGAATACTCACATTTACACCCAAAAAAACAACAACAAAAGCATTCGATCATGTTCTGGGTATATTCAATCAAGCACATCGTAAAATATGTACTTTTTTTATTCATCAAATTTCTTTGTGTATTATCAAATATAATGATCTCTTCCCAAAGACAAAGTCGCACACAGGAATCGTGGCATCTGCATCACACGTGTATGAATTAAAACGTAGTTGGCCTTAATGGATAAGAAACATTTTAAATCTCTGTATGGGTTTCTTCGAATGGAAACGTAATAGTATAAGTATGTACACTTTTATCCTAGAGTAATCTTTAGTAAACAAATGTCACATGGTGAGAATGGGAAATTGGCGCCCAATGAGGGACCGCGACTGGATATATACATAGAAATCGTGTTCCAATTGTTCTCTATCCCGGAAATATGTGGAAATATTCCAATTTGTTCGGGGGGAAGTATGTCGTGGTATGGACTTAAGTCACCATTGGGGATATTATGTGTAAGTGGTCAGGCTAGCTCAGTCGGTAGAGCTTTCGCTCTGTAAGCGAAAGGTCACCAGTTCGAGCCCTGGTGTGTGCTAGTGATATTTGTTACTTTGTTGTATAGAATGGGATTGTTTCACAATCGCACATACGCATGTATGATCATTCTGGTGGCTGCTATTTCTGACAGCGGGGTATGATACCTCTGAGAAATGCTCTCAGTAAATCAATGGTGCATCCATGGTCGCTTCAGTTTTTGAATACATCCTTACAATCATGTTATAATTCCTTTGTACCGATATTAACTTATTCTTGCGACAGCCTCTGTTTCATGTCCCCATAGTTCCGTTTCTGTACCCATAGCGCAGTTACATGTACCATAGTGTGGTTTCCTCTACCCGTAATACCGTTTTCTGTAATCAGAGTGCCGTTTTCTGTACCCAGAGTGCCGGTACAGAAAGTTTTCTGTACCCAGAGTGCCGTTTTCTGTACCCAGAGTGCTGTTTTCTGTATACAGAGCGCCAATTTATTAACCAATAGTGCCGTATTATATGCGCATAGTGCCGTTTTCTGTACCCAGAGTGGTGTTTTCTGTACATAGAGTGGCGTTTTCTGTATCCATAATGCCGTTTTCTGTACCCAGAGTGGTGTTTTCTGTACATAGAATGGCGGTTTCTGTATTCAGAATGCCGTTTTCTGTACCCAGAGTGGTGTTTTCTGTACATAGAGTGGCGTTTTCTGTACTCAGAACGCCGTTTTCTGTACCCAGAGTGGTGTTTTCTGTACATAGAGTGGCGTTTTCTGTATCCAGAATGCCGTTTTCTGTACCCAGAGTGCCGTTTTCTGCCGTTCTCTGTACCCAGAGTGCCGTTTTCTGCCGTTCTCTGTACCCAGAGTGCCGTTTTCGCTGTATCCAGAGTGCCGTTTTCTGTAATCAGAGTGCCAATTTATTAACCAATAGTGCCGTATTATATGCGCAGAGTGCCGTGTTCTGTACACAGAGTGCCGTGTTCTGTACCCAGAGTGCCGTGTTCTGTACCCAGAGTGTCGTGTTCTGTACCCAGAGTGCCGTGTTCTGTACCCAGAGTGCCGTTTTCTGTAATAATAGTGCCGTTTTCTGTAATCAGAGTGGTGTTTTCTGTAATAGTAGTGCCGTGTTCTGTACCCAGAGTGCCGTGTTCTGTACCCAGAGTGTCGTGTTCTGTACACAGAGTGCCGTGTTCTGTACCCAGAGTGCCGTTTTCTGTAATAATAGTGCCGTTTTCTGTAATCAGAGTGGTGTTTTCTGTAATAGTAGTGCCGTTTGCTGTACCCAGAGTGCCGTTTTCTGTAATAATAGTGCCGTTTTCCGTATTCAGAGTGGTGTTTTCTGTACCCAGAGTGCCGTTTTCTGTACTCAAAATGCCGCTTTCTACTCCCATAGTGACGTTTTCTATGCACACTTTTCAGTTTTCTTTACCCATAGTCCCGTATTTCTAACGATCAACAAACCATCTGTACTCATATCACCCCATGTATAATTAAAGCTGTATATATAGGTCTGTCTGCGTATGGTATTAGATTGGATTGCATGTGAGAACTGTTCCTCATTTGTTCAAATCGTTTCTGCGGGATACACGACTCGAATTTATGTCTATTAATGTTTTGTTTTCCAGGAAATCTATTTAAGACCAAAATATGTACTTATAAATGTGTGTTTCATGTGACAATATCTGTTTACTTAGGATTTGTCGAAAAATGGCAAGCTTTATGATTTTAATAGCCTTTAATATGATAATGGGAAATGTCTTGGGATACGTTTTCAAACCACAACTGTTATTTATATATATCCGCCGCCATATTGGATATATCAAAACAGTATGTCCGAACTAGGTCACTGCGTTTCTCCGCGATTTAGGTAAAACACTTTAATTAGCTGCTATTGCGTGTTATTTAGACTGCATCACCACATGGTGGCAATGCGAGACACATTAGGCTGTTAAATGGTAATCCAAACGATTCCAAATATGTAATAACTTACAATAATTGCAGCTAAAATTTGGCAAACTGCCGTTGTGTCCCGAATAAAAGCTAAATCTGAGGAAGGCGGACAGTGATTGGCTGTTAATTGACACGTGGTGATAACAACGCAGTTGATTGGACGAGCCCGGCTGACAACAAACCTGTCTATTAATAGACATGAATAATGAACAAAACATAAATATTTTACAAAACATAAATATTTTTATGTGACCATAAAATACATTTATATCGAATAGAATGTTTTTATTCTAAATAGTTCATGATATATTTACATTTAGTTTGATGTCATATTTTAGCGATATTAAATAAACTATCGCAACATATGTGTTGATGACAACGTTAGCATGTCATTATATTACACATAACATGTGACGTCATGTATCCATATAACGTTATACACCATATATGCTATAGTTTACCTTGTTGCTGTAATTGTACACGCATTTAAACAACGATGCAGGATTATTGTTGCAAAGAGCGCTTTTAGAAAAACCATTGTCATGGTTACGGAAATTAATATTAGAGCCTGAAAATCAATTCAGTATGAAATGATTCAAGTAAAATCAAAATTAACTTTTGGAACGTTGGCTGTTTTGTGCTCTATTGCAAATAGTTGTCATTGCATTCGATGCGAGTATTATTTGTTAAGCTTAAAATAGAAAATAACTTTTGTTTAAAGAATGAATCGTGGGTTAATAGATTCCATCGGGATATGAACTACATTGGACGCAGTTAATGTGTGTGGAGGCCGAAGGCACCAACGCTGACCTTAAACACGCCCAATGTAGTTCATACCTCGATGGAAACTATTAAGCAGCGATTCATTACTTACCCTTATATTTACATTAAGTATTCTTTTCAATTTCACAAAGAAAATATAGCACACTTTGCATTTAAAATGTTTTTAGTCCAGATTTCCAACTGGCCGTGTGCCGGAACACGTACATAGATCATAGTTGGAACAGCGTAAACTGCAAGACACACATTTTCTCGCGCATGCGCGTAACCTCGAGTGCGCATGTCAGCTGGATATAATTAATTGGGAACCCTCGTACGACAATTTGGACTGGTAATCCAGGGATCGCAGGTTCGATACCCCGTCTGACCCTAATGAAATTAACAGTCTTTCAGATGGGGCGTTAAACCGAGGTCTCGTGTCGGTGCTTTACACCGTGCACGTAAAGGAACCAGATGATACTCTGGAATGGGTCGCTGTCTGTATCATTGCACTATCCTCCAAAATCTAAAATGACTAATGTCTTCAGAAAGCGTCGCTCATATTGGCAACCGGTAGCGACGATAAATAAACGTAAAAACACATAGGAAAATGTATACAACCAGGACATCGAAGAATATGCAATGCAATAGCTATGTAAATAGTCAGAATATATTAAAGAATATAATTTGACTAATATAGTTCTACACTTATATGATCAGCAGGTAGGTACAGCACTTGTATGCTATTACAGGTCATCAGGAACGGATATATGTGTGTATATAAGTTGATATTAGGTACTGGCATCCTTTGTAATATATTGTATTGCATTGCCATGTCACTATCCGCCTCCATGATCGAGTGGTTAAAGTCGCTAACGTTTACACCACTGTAACCTATCATCACTGATGTACACTGGTATACACATTCTATATGTATTGTACTACATTCTATATGTATTGTACTACATTCTATATGTATTGTACTACATTCTATATGTATTGTACTACATTCTAGATGTATTTTACTACATTCTAGATGCAATTTACTACATTCTAGATGTTACTTTGCAACAATATATCTTTTATTCTTATATATTTTCCAAAGGTTTTCTGTCTTCAATGGTTGGAAGTTGCGGTGAATATAAATATAATTATATATCTGCTAGCTAAACTATTGTGTTTGCCCTAACCAATCAGAAATTCCAATTAGACATAGTGGACCAGTCACTGTTCCTTAATACTCACAAAGGAGAATAGGTCATTTTATGAATTGTTTCCTCTGTTTATCGTTGTTTCTGTCACATACTGTGAAGCTACATCAGTTTTCGTCTCATATGATTATTCTACAATACCTCCACTGTAAACACGTGCTATCCATTAATTAACATTATTTTCATAAAATCACAATGAATATACCGCAACATCTGGTTAGGGAGCGACAATAATAACAAAGGAGTCAAACTAAAATGCCCACTACGCAGTTCGTGACAGACGGACTCCATCGGCGAAAGGGAGGTAATAGACAATTTTCATTATTTTCTCCAAAACGTCATTTATGATAGTCAATAATTACCTCCCTTACACCGTGCAATTATCGAGAACGGGTCGAGTATTCCGTTATTGGTGGCGCTTTTTTCTTAGTATGCGTAACGTCATCTTTAACAATAGTGAACGCGCTCTTTCTGCGTTTTAATCGAGGTATGGAATGTCAGTGTTATTTGCACGTTACTTCCTTGTTTATGCAAATTAGGTGCAAAATACTGACGTTTCATATCTCGATAAAACGCATAAAAAGCATATGCGATTGTTATAACAACTACGGTAATATTTTTATTCTTCACACCATCTTCACTCAAAAAGTAGTCCGTAATGAAAATGAATGAGAATTGAATAATTTTGCAATTCATTGGGTTATGAACGGCTATTACATGGGCTAAATCAGCCAATTAGAATCTTCATATTGCAAGAATTTCTAATTATTTAAATATATTAATAATTTCTGCTTCAGTAAACTGCCATACCATATACAGGCTGACTATATGTTTTGTGTCATAGGTGACAAGAAATTATTAGATTATTCACAATTACTACGGTTAGGGTAAACACGTATGTGTTATTTGTCATTGTTTCTGTCTATCGTTTCACTGTTGCTAGCGGCACTGTAAGCTTGCAATAGAGAGTAGCTAACGGCACTATAAGCTTACAATAGATAGTAGATAACGTCAATGTAAGCTTGCAATAGAGAGTAGCTAACGGCACTGTAGGCTTGCAATATATAGTAGATAACGTCACTGTAAGCTTACAATAGAGAGTAGATAACGGCACTGTAAGCTTACAATAGAGAGTAGCTAACGGCACTATAAGCTTACAATAGAGAGTAGATAACGGTACTATAAGCTTACAATAGAGAGTAGATAACGGCACTATAAGCTTACAATAGAGAGTAGATAACGGCACTATAAGCTTACAATAGAGAGTAGATAACGGTACTATAAGCTTACAATAGAGAGTAGCTAACGGCACTATAAGCTTGCAATAGAGAGTAGCTAACGGCACTATAAGCTTACAATAGAGAGTAGCTAACGGTACTGTAAGCTTACAATAGAGAGTAGATAACGGCACTGTAAGCTTACAATAGAGATTAGATAACGGCACTGTAAGCTTACAATAGAGAGTAGCTAACGGCACTGTAAGCTTGCAATAGAGAGTAGATAACTGCACTGTAAGCTTGCAATAGAGAGTAGATAACGGCACTATAAGCTTACACTAGAGAGTAGCTAACGGTACTGTAAGCTTGCAATAGAGAGTAGATAACTGCACTGTAAACTTACACTAGAGAGTAGATAACTGCACTGTAAGCGTACACTAGAGAGTAGCTAACGTCACTGTAAGCTTACAATAGAGAGTAGCTAACGGCACTATAAGCTTGCAATAGAGAGTAGATAACTGCACTGTAAGCTTACAATAGAGAGTAGCTAACGGCAATATAAGCTTACAATAGAGAGTAGCTAACGGTACTGTAAGCTTACAATAGAGAGTAGATAACGGCACTGTAAGCTTACAATAGAGAGTAGCTAACGGCACTATAAGCTTACAATAGAGAGTAGATAACGGTACTAAAAGTTTACAATAGAGAGTAGATAACGGCACTATAAGCTTACAATAGAGAGTAGATAACGGCACTATAAGCTTACAATAGAGAGTAGATAACGGTACTATAAGCTTGCAATAGAGAGTAGCTAACGGCACTATAAGCTTACAATAGAGAGTAGCTAACGGTACTGTAAGCTTACAATAGAGAGTAGCTAACGGCACTATAAACTTGCAATAGAGAGTAGCTAACGGCACTATAAGCTTGCAATAGAGAGTAGATAACGGTACTGTAAGCTTACAATAGAGAGTAGCTAACGTCACTATAAGTTTACAATAGAGAGTAGCTAACGGCACTGTAAGCTTACAATAGAGAGTAGCTAACTGCACTATAAGCGTACAATAGAGAGTAGATAACGGCACTATAAGCTAACAATAGAGAGTAGCTAACGGTACTGTAAGCTTGCAATAGAGAGTAGATAACTGCACTGTAAACTTACACTAGAGAGTAGATAACTGCACTGTAAACTTACACTAGAGAGTAGCTAACGTCACTGTAAGCTTACAATAGAGAGTAACTAACGGCACTATAAGCTTGCAATAGAGAGTAGATAACTGCACTGTAAACGTACAATAGAGAGTAGATAACGTCACTGTAAACTTGCAATAGAGAGTAGATAACGTCACTGTAAGCTTACAATAGAGAGTAGCTAACGTCACTATAAGCTTACAATAGAGAGTAGATAACGGCACTGTAAGCTTACAATAGAGAGTAGATAACTGCACTGTAAACTTACAATAGAGAGTAGATAACTGCACTGTAAGCTTACAATAGAGAGTAGCTAACGGTACTGTAAGCTTACAATAGAGAGTAGCTAACGGCACTGTAAGCTTACAATAGAGAGTAGCTAACGGTACTGTAAGCTTACAATATAGAGTAGCTAACGGTACTGTAAGCTTGCAATAGAGAGTAGCTAACGGTACTGTAAGCTTACAATAGAGAGTAGCTAACTGCACTGTAAGCTTGCAATATAGAGTAGCTAACGGTACTGTACGCTTACAATAGAGAGTAGCTAACGGTACTGTAAGCTTACAATAGAGAGTAGATAACGGCACTGTAAGCTTACAATAGAGAGTAGCTAACGGCACTATAAGCTTACAATAGAGAGTAGATAACGGTACTAAAAGTTTACAATAGAGAGTAGATAACGGCACTATAAGCTTACAATAGAGAGTAGATAACGGCACTATAAGCTTACAATAGAGAGTAGATAACGGTACTATAAGCTTGCAATAGAGAGTAGCTAACGGCACTATAAGCTTACAATAGAGAGTAGCTAACGGTACTGTAAGCTTACAATAGAGAGTAGCTAACGGCACTATAAGCTTGCAATAGAGAGTAGCTAACGGCACTATAAGCTTGCAATAGAGAGTAGCTAACGGTACTGTAAGCTTACAATAGAGAGTAGCTAACGTCACTATAAGTTTACAATAGAGAGTAGCTAACGGCACTGTAAGCTTACAATAGAGAGTAGCTAACTGCACTATAAGCGTACAATAGAGAGTAGATAACGGCACTATAAGCTTACACTAGAGAGTAGCTAACGGTACTGTAAGCTTGCAATAGAGATTAGATAACTGCACTGTAAACTTACACTAGAGAGTAGATAACTGCACTGTAAACTTACACTAGAGAGTAGCTAACGTCACTGTAAGCTTACAATAGAGAGTAACTAACGGCACTATAAGCTTGCAATAGAGAGTAGATAACTGCACTGTAAACGTACAATAGAGAGTAGATAACGTCACTGTAAACTTGCAATAGAGAGTAGATAACGTCACTGTAAGCTTACAATAGAGAGTAGCTAACGTCACTATAAGCTTACAATAGAGAGTAGATAACGGCACTGTAAGCTTACAATAGAGAGTAGATAACTGCACTGTAAACTTACAATAGAGAGTAGATAACTGCACTGTAAGCTTACAATAGAGAGTAGCTAACGGTACTGTAAGCTTACAATAGAGAGTAGCTAACGGCACTGTACGCTTACAATAGAGAGTAGCTAACGGTACTGTAAGCTTGCAATAGAGAGTAGCTAACGGCACTATAAGCTTGCAATAGAGAGTAGCTAACGGTACTGTAAGCTTGCAATAGAGAGTAGCTAACGACACTATACGCTTGCAATAGAGAGTAGCTAACGGTACTGTAAGCTTACAATAGAGAGTAGATAACGTCACTGTAAGCTTGCAATAGAGAGTAGTTAACGGTACTGTAAGCTTGCAATAGAGAGTAGATAACGACACTGTAAGCTTGCAATAGAGAGTAGCTAACGGTACTGTAAGCTTGCAATAGAGAGTAGATAACGGCACTGTAAGCTTGCAATAGAGAGTAGCTAACGGTACTGTAAGCTTACAATAGAGAGTAAATACTGGCACTATCAGCCTACACTAGTGAGTAGCTAACGACACTGTAAGCTTACAATAGAGAGTAGCTAACGACACTAAGCTTACAATAGAGAGTAGCTAACGACACTGTAAGCTTGCAATAGAGAGTAGATAACGGCACTGTAAGCTTGCAATAGAGAGTAGATAACGGCACTGTAAGCTTGCAATAGAGAGTAGATAACTGCACTGTAAGCTTGCAATAGTGAGTAGCTAACGGCACTGTAAGCTTGCAATAGAGAGTAGCTAACGGCACTGTAGGCTTGCAATATATAGTAGATAACGTCACTGTAAGCTTACAATAGAGAGTAGATAACGGCACTGTAAGCTTACAATAGAGAGTAGCTAACGGCACTATAAGCTTACAATAGAGAGTAGATAACGGTACTATAAGCTTACAATAGAGAGTAGATAACGGCACTATAAGCTTACAATAGAGAGTAGATAACGGCACTATAAGCTTACAATAGAGATTAGATAACGGCACTGTAAGCTTACAATAGAGAGTAGCTAACGGCACTGTAAGCTTGCAATAGAGAGTAGATAACTGCACTGTAAGCTTGCAATAGAGAGTAGATAACGGCACTATAAGCTTACACTAGAGAGTAGCTAACGGTACTGTAAGCTTGCAATAGAGAGTAGATAACTGCACTGTAAACTTACACTAGAGAGTAGATAACTGCACTGTAAACGTACACTAGAGAGTAGCTAACGTCACTGTAAGCTTACAATAGAGAGTAGCTAACGGCACTATAAGCTTGCAATAGAGAGTAGATAACTGCACTGTAAGCTTACAATAGAGAGTAGCTAACGGCAATATAAGCTTACAATAGAGAGTAGCTAACGGTACTGTAAGCTTACAATAGAGAGTAGATAACGGCACTGTAAGCTTACAATAGAGAGTAGCTAACGGCACTATAAGCTTACAATAGAGAGTAGATAACGGTACTAAAAGTTTACAATAGAGAGTAGATAACGGCACTATAAGCTTACAATAGAGAGTAGATAACGGCACTATAAGCTTACAATAGAGAGTAGATAACGGTACTATAAGCTTGCAATAGAGAGTAGCTAACGGCACTATAAGCTTACAATAGAGAGTAGCTAACGGTACTGTAAGCTTACAATAGAGAGTAGCTAACGGCACTATAAACTTGCAATAGAGAGTAGCTATCGGCACTATAAGCTTGCAATAGAGAGTAGCTAACGGTACTGTAAGCTTACAATAGAGAGTAGCTAACGTCACTATAAGTTTACAATAGAGAGTAGCTAACGGCACTGTAAGCTTACAATAGAGAGTAGCTAACTGCACTATAAGCGTACAATAGAGAGTAGATAACGGCACTATAAGCTAACACTAGAGAGTAGCTAACGGTACTGTAAGCTTGCAATAGAGAGTAGATAACTGCACTGTAAACTTACACTAGAGAGTAGATAACTGCACTGTAAACTTACACTAGAGAGTAGCTAACGTCACTGTAAGCTTACAATAGAGAGTAACTAACGGCACTATAAGCTTGCAATAGAGAGTAGATAACTGCACTGTAAACGTACAATAGAGAGTAGATAACGTCACTGTAAACTTGCAATAGAGAGTAGATAACGTCACTGTAAGCTTACAATAGAGAGTAGCTAACGTCACTATAAGCTTACAATAGAGAGTAGATAACGGCACTGTAAGCTTACAATAGAGAGTAGATAACTGCACTGTAAACTTACAATAGAGAGTAGATAACTGCACTGTAAGCTTACAATAGAGAGTAGCTAACGGTACTGTAAGCTTACAATAGAGAGTAGCTAACGGCACTGTAAGCTTACAATAGAGAGTAGCTAACGGTACTGTAAGCTTACAATATAGAGTAGCTAACGGTACTGTAAGCTTGCAATAGAGAGTAGCTAACGGTACTGTAAGCTTACAATAGAGAGTAGCTAACTGCACTGTAAGCTTGCAATATAGAGTAGCTAACGGTACTGTACGCTTACAATAGAGAGTAGCTAACGGTACTGTAAGCTTACAATAGAGAGTAGATAACGGCACTGTAAGCTTACAATAGAGAGTAGCTAACGGCACTATAAGCTTACAATAGAGAGTAGATAACGGTACTAAAAGTTTACAATAGAGAGTAGATAACGGCACTATAAGCTTACAATAGAGAGTAGATAACGGCACTATAAGCTTACAATAGAGAGTAGATAACGGTACTATAAGCTTGCAATAGAGAGTAGCTAACGGCACTATAAGCTTACAATAGAGAGTAGCTAACGGTACTGTAAGCTTACAATAGAGAGTAGCTAACGGCACTATAAGCTTGCAATAGAGAGTAGCTAACGGCACTATAAGCTTGCAATAGAGAGTAGCTAACGGTACTGTAAGCTTACAATAGAGAGTAGCTAACGTCACTATAAGTTTACAATAGAGAGTAGCTAACGGCACTGTAAGCTTACAATAGAGAGTAGCTAACTGCACTATAAGCGTACAATAGAGAGTAGATAACGGCACTATAAGCTTACACTAGAGAGTAGCTAACGGTACTGTAAGCTTGCAATAGAGATTAGATAACTGCACTGTAAACTTACACTAGAGAGTAGATAACTGCACTGTAAACTTACACTAGAGAGTAGCTAACGTCACTGTAAGCTTACAATAGAGAGTAACTAACGGCACTATAAGCTTGCAATAGAGAGTAGATAACTGCACTGTAAACGTACAATAGAGAGTAGATAACGTCACTGTAAACTTGCAATAGAGAGTAGATAACGTCACTGTAAGCTTACAATAGAGAGTAGCTAACGTCACTATAAGCTTACAATATAGAGTAGATAACGGCACTGTAAGCTTACAATAGAGAGTAGATAACTGCACTGTAAACTTACAATAGAGAGTAGATAACTGCACTGTAAGCTTACAATAGAGAGTAGCTAACGGTACTGTAAGCTTACAATAGAGAGTAGCTAACGGCACTGTACGCTTACAATAGAGAGTAGCTAACGGTACTGTAAGCTTGCAATAGAGAGTAGCTAACGGCACTATAAGCTTGCAATAGAGAGTAGCTAACGGTACTGTAAGCTTGCAATAGAGAGTAGCTAACGACACTATACGCTTGCAATAGAGAGTAGCTAACGGTACTGTAAGCTTACAATAGAGAGTAGATAACGTCACTGTAAGCTTGCAATAGAGAGTAGTTAACGGTACTGTAAGCTTGCAATAGAGAGTAGATAACGACCTGTAAGCTTGCAATGGAGTAGCTAACGGTACTGTAAGCTTGCAATAGAGGTAGATAACGGCACTGTAAGCTTGCAATAGAGAGTAGCTAACGGTACTGTAAGCTTACAATAGAGAGTAAAACTGGCACTATCAGCTACACTAGTGAGTAGCTAACGACACTGTAAGCTTACAATAGAGAGTAGCTAACGACACTAAGCTTCAATAGAGAGTAGTAACGCACTTAAGCTCAAAGAGATAGATAACGCACTGTAAGCTCAATAGAGAGTAGTAACGGCACTGTAAGCTTGCAATAGAGAGTAGATAACGCACTGTAAGCTTGCAATAGGAGTATAACGGCACTGTAGCTTGCAAAGAGAGTAGCTAACGGTACTGTAAGCTTACAATAGAGAGTAGATAACGTCACTGTAAGCTTGCAATAGAGAGTAGTTAACGGTACTGTAAGCTTGCAATAGAGAGTAGATAACGACACTGTAAGCTTGCAATAGAGAGTAGCTAACGGTACTGTAAGCTTGCAATAGAGAGTAGATAACGGCACTGTAAGCTTGCAATAGAGAGTAGCTAACGGTACTGTAAGCTTACAATAGAGAGTAAATACTGGCACTATCAGCCTACACTAGTGAGTAGCTAACGACACTGTAAGCTTACAATAGAGAGTAGCTAACGACACTAAGCTTACAATAGAGAGTAGCTAACGACACTATAAGCTTGCAATAGAGAGTAGATAACGGCACGGTAAGCTTACAATAGAGAGTAGATAACGACACCGTAGGCTTGCAATAGAGAGTAGATAACGTCACTGTAAGCTTGCAATAGAGAGTAGATAACGGCACTGTAAGCTTGCAATAGAGAGTAGATAACGACACTGTAAGCTTGCAATAGAGAGTAGATAACGGCAATGTAAGCTTGCAATAGAGAGTAGATAACGACACTGTAAGCTTACAATAGAGAGTAGATAACGGCACTGTAAGCTTGCAATAGAGAGTAGATAACTACACTATAAGCTTACAATAGAGAGTAGATAACTGCACTATAAGCTTACAATAGAGAGTAGATAACGGTACTGTAAGCTTGCAATAGAGAGTAGATAACTGCACTGTAAGCTTACACTAGAGAGTAGCTAACGGCACTATAAGCTTACAATAGAGAGTAGATAACGGTACTATAAGCTTACAATAGAGAGTAGCTAACGGTACTATAAGCTTGCAATAGAGAGTAGATAACGACACTATAAGTTTACAATAGAGAGTAGATAACGACACTATAAGTTTACAATAGAGAGTAGATAACTGTAATGTAAGCTTGCAATAGAGAGTACTTAACGGCACTGTACGCTTACAATATAGAGTAGATAACTGTACTGTAAGCTTGCAATAGAGAGTACTTAACGGCACTGTACGCTTACAATATAGAGTAGATAACTGTACTGTAAGCTTGCAATAGAGAGTACTTAACGGCACTGTAAGCTTGCAATAGAGAGTAGCTAACGGCACTGTAAGCTTACAATAGAGAGTAGATAACGGCACTGTAAGCTTGCAATAGAGAGTACTTAACGGCACTGTAAGCTTGCAATAGAGAGTAGCTAACGTCACTGTAAGCTTGCAATAGAGAGTAGATAACGGCACTGTACGCTTGCAATAGAGAGTAGCTAACGTCACTGTAAGCTTGCAATAGAGAGTAGCTAACGTCACTGTAAGCTTACAATAGAGAGTATATAACGGCACTGTAAGCTTGCAATAGAGAATACTTAACGGCACTGTAAGCTTGCAATAGAGAGTAGATAACTGCACTATAAGCTTACAATAGAGAGTAGATAACGGCACTGTCAGCTTGCAATAGAGAGTAGATAACGGCACTGTACGCTTGCAATAGAGAATACTTAACGGCACTGTAAGCTTGCAATAGAGAGTAGATAACGTCACTGTAAGCTTGCAATAGAGAGTAGATAACGGCACTGTAAGCTTGCAATAGAGAGTACTTAACGTCCCTGTAAGCTTGCAATAGAGAGTAGATAACGTCACTGTAAGCTTGCAATAGAGAGTAGCTAACGGCACTGTAATCTTGCAATAGAGAGTACTTAACGGCACTGTAAGCTTGCAATAGAGAGTACTTAACGGCACTGTAAGTTTACAATAGAGAGTAGATAACGGCACTGTAAGCTTGCAATAGAGAGTAGCTAACGGCACTGTAAGCTTGTAATATAGAGTAGCCAACGGCACTGTAAGCTTGCAATAGAGAGTAGCTAACGGCACTGTAAGCTTGCAATAGAGAGTACTTAACGGCACTGTAAGCTTGCAATAGAGAGTAGCTAACGGCACTGTAAGCCTGCAATAGAGAGTACTTAACGTCCCTGTAAGCTTGCAATAGAGAGTACTTAACGTCCCTGTAAGCTTGCAATAGAGAGTACTTAACGACACTGTAAGCTTACAATAGAGAGTACTTAACGGCACTGTAAGCTTGCAATAGAGAGTAGCTAAAGGCACTGTAAGCTTACACTACACACATAAGGTGTTACTGTCTTAAGATTAGTGTGCACCTGTGATAGATTGGTGCTTTATTTCATTAGCAGCATCTAATGGAACTTGTATTATGATTTCTGTAGTGTAGATCAGCACGCGCACATATTTACGCACCTACGTCTGTTCCTACTATTTATGACGTAACCATGTACATAGAGTGCTATTATTAGACGCACGTGTAACACACACGTTAGCAACACCATGGCCGATCACAATATAAACCTGACCTAAGCTTCTCACAGGCATGACATTCTTGTTTCGTATCGCTTTATTGCCGTCTAATGCACGCGCAAATTGTTTTATATTCTAGTTCTAACCAATATTTATTATAAACGCATTTTTACAGAAAACGGGTTCTTGAACCTTAATACTTTCTTTTTATGGAAAGCATCACCGGAGAATATTTGAGAATCCGGAAATGTTCGCCTTGCAGAAATATAATCATACTTGTATTAAAGATAGAAGACAAGTGTTATTCAGGGGTCGCAGGTTCGATCCCCCGTCTGACCATAATAAAATTAACAGTCTTTCAGATGGGACGTTAGACCGAGGTCTCGTGTCGGTGCTTTACACCGTTCACATCAAAGAACCAGAGGAGACTCTGGAATGGGTCTCTGTCTGTATCATTGCACTATTCTCCAAAAATCGAAAATGACTAATCTCTTCAGGAGGCGTCGCTCATATGGGCAACCGGTAGTGACGATAAATAAACGTAAAACACACACACACATGTTTTCTTCCATATTAAAATGTCACCACTTGTTGATTGTTTAACGGTTGCACTTGCCACTGTTAAATATAATTATATTATCCTATCTATCCAAAATGGTGGGGGGAAACGTTTCCGAACCTTCAAACTTCAATACTTTCCGGCCTAGTCATATGCCGTGTATCGATGACCCCCATGTTGTCAGTAAACGACGGTAACATAGTCTTAGCAACTATTGCACTATCAATGCTTTTATTGAGTTTAATAATTTGATTATATTCTTTCCATTTAAAACACAACTCCAAGCCATTAAATAACGTCATCGACATCGTCATCGACAGTATGGTGGCAGCGTTTTCTGTGTCATAGATACATTTTCGAGCGAAATAAGAAATAGTAACCCAAAATCTATACCTTTTAGTAGCCTGGGTTCCAGTCTGTCGATGTTTTACTTTTTAACTTCTGGCAAAATGACAGCCTGGGGAAACTGGATTTCCGATCGTAGCGCCATCTACTAACACTTAGGTGTAGATTTGAAGAACGACAACTCTTCTCTACAAGATACTATCGCTAAATATAGAAACGGAATTCTATCGGAAATCGCCGAACAGGCACGATTATACACGATCATTTCCGAATATACACGAATGCTCACGTAGACTAATTTACATTGCAAACATATAATGTCCCGTATCTGTGTTATATCGACGAGATGGCGGACTTTAACTATTAAGGTTAAGTGGTAATGGGTCGATTTGGCGTAATTGAAGTATGGACAATTTTGAGTAAATATGTCAAATCAGATGTACATTTTAAAAATATGTATCGTTCCGTTGACCCGTAAACAATGGCGGTCAATTATAAAGTTTTATCAACATTGCAGTGCCTCGCTTTCGACTCAAGTACGTCATTAACTAAGTCACGTGCTAATATGCCTATTAATAGGATTAATGCGAGTCAATAATTACACGGAAAATCCGTCCAGTTTCTCCTGGCGTTGATATTATCAGAAGCTCAATACGGCCCAATCAATAGCCTCGGTGTTAAAAATATATTTATTTTACTGACCAGGAAAAATATATCGACGCCTGTTCCCAGGCTAATCTTTTAGTGAGATATGGAATTATATTAGCATTTAAAGTTGCACTTTATTGCACGTGAAGCGAACACTTATATTTTATATATTGGACCAGGTTTGTTTTGTAATGGATAAGCTATGCAGGTAATTTATATATTAGATAATAGGTTACTGATTAATGGGCATGTTCATCTTGGTATTGCTATATTCTGTATAATGTGGCTTATTTTGCATTTATGTGCGTCAATATTGTCACCTGAATGCTGGAACGTTAAATTATATCATCAGTGAATATTACTCGCGGTTTGTATGGTTAAATTAATGACTAGAGCCAATATGCTCAATTCGCCACTGAATATGTCCATTCGCGCTGTCCATATAAAGCACTGATTGAATTATATAAAGCTGTTAGCAATCTGACTACGGTGCAAATCTGCACTACTCTCAGATCTAACGATTACATTTTGTTCTGCATCTTCATGAAATGCCTGATTTGTTTTGTTTGTTTTACGTTTATTTATCGTCGCTACCGGTTGCCCATATGAGCGACGACTCCTGCATATATTAGTCATTTTAGATTTTGGAGGATAGTGCAATGATACGATTTAGATACCCATTCCAGAGTCTCCTCTGGTTCTTTTACGTGCACGGTGTAAAGCACCGACACGAAACCTCGGTTTAACGTCCCATCTGATCGAACCAGCGATCCCTGGATTACGAGTCCAGCGTCCTACTGGACAACAGATCCGTCTGTATGCCTGATTTACATTATTACACTATATCTTTAGATATCGCGATATTTGGTATCTCACCCACAAATGAGAACATTAGCGTACTCTTTTCAACAGACGATCGGTTTACCTCTCAAAATGGGGAAGGTCGCTGACTCGTATACCACTGTAACATATCATCACTGATGGTCACTGATCCGAGCCCCGCTCAGGTCGTGTCTCATTTATATGAAAAGGATGGCAGTTTCTTACGTAGGTTTGTGCACCACATACTTGTTAACTACTGGAGCCCAGGAAAGGTTAGGCGATATAACCCAAAATGGTGCGTATGCAGGCGTACACCAGAACAAAATGGACCTGAGCAATCTGAGCATATCAGGCATGGAGGTTATAAAACGTTTCTCCAATCTCAAAACTCAGTCTAAAGCGTCTGATTGGTTCAGCTGACAGTAACACCCAGAATCAACCACTCAGATCATTTGAGCTTGAGTTTGAGATATGAGAAAAGTGTTATAACCTCGGTGTCAGGAAGCATGTAGTGCATTTATTTATCAATGACAAGTAACCGTATGGCAATGGCATACTGACCTCACAGCTTTAATGTAGTCTAAGCATATTTTATTCTTCTGTTCGGTTACACCAACACATGTCATACATTAATACAATATAAAGAATAAGAACGAAAGACTAACTCGTATAGAATTCTTTAATTTGGTTAAATAATAATGCTAAATATAATTTCTACATTCGCTCTAAGACAAACTAATCAAACACTGAACGCAAGCATCTGATTGGCTAGCGGAAGTGACATCAGTAAATGGCTCACATATGCTACATGACATTAGTTATGAAGAGGCTACTAATGAAATTATTGTAATTGACTAATCCGCTAGTAATGTGGTTTCTGAAAAACTTTACGAAATAGAAAACATTATTGTTACAGGAACTGAAAAGGTTTACACTTACAAAAACTGAAACTCAATCTAATTTTATATATATTTTCAGCAATGGGCCAGCTAAGTTCTAGAAGCGAATCAGAATGTTCAGATGGTATATCAGACGTGGATATGGAAGATGCATCTATGTTTCGATCTGGAACTGACGGCATTAGTCCTGATGACGGAAGTGATGATTATTCGTTTATGAGTATTGGAAGCAGCGATGATAACGTCAGTATACACTACCGGCGAAAACATAGACCCAAATCTCTCAATTTATCTCGCTCAGTTAGTGGTACGTCATCGGAAGACGAGACATCGGATAGTGCAATTAGTACTGATGTTGAGTCTAAATACACCACCGTGAATCAACCACCTGACTCACATGAACTTAGAATCGCTTTAGCAGCTAGTGCATTTGTTGAAGAAATGCGCGGTGTGGATATGAATGCTGAAACCGATGATGAAATAGCGGATATTTCATCTCGAATAGATGCTCATGGTGCTGACAAGGTACGTTTCAGTCCGTCTGCTCCAGTAAGCCCTAGCTGGAGAGAAGGACTGGATAGTCCGCCATTCTCTCCTCGTCGAAGAGACAACTATCCAGGTAAGAGACGAGGGTCTTCTCCAGTATCACCAAAAGATAAACGATTCACATATACAGATATTTCTCCACCGTCACGCCAGTTGTCGCTGGAAGAACTGTATGACAAAGAAACACAACCAACAAACAATGATCCATCTCTCGTACCATTTGCTCAACGCCCTTCACCAAAGAGTCCTGATGAAATGAAAGATTCCTTCTACAGCAACAATGGGGATGTTATGTCTTTCGACAGACCAACGTCTAACTTAAAGAAGAGCAAACCATTTTATTCATTAGAAGACGCGGCAATGGATTTGAATGATACGACAACGGTCATGGATCTAGCAACATATGCCGCAACCGTAGCTAGCAATACTGCGAACTTAACGTCTATGTCGATATCACCTACAAATATTGATATACGACACGGGCATGATTCACCAGAAAGCATGGATAGTTCGTCGCCCGTATCACCATATTATGATAATGTTCCTTATAAAGACGAGACGCATCAGAGTGAAGAATCGGAAGACGATATTGAGCTTGCTGATCCATCTCAGAAGTCAATCGATTACCAAGGATGTAAACGGCAAAAGGCAAGGCCACCTACAACAGATTGGTCCCCCGTAATAGACCTCTCGCCAATTTTAGACGTTTCTCCTTCTCTGGAAGAGGCTGAACAGGCAGAGATGCTAGCCCAACAACAGGCTGAACGAGAGAGACAAGCGTCCAGAGAAGATGATGAATATTCACCAATAAATGACTTTGTTGCAATTGCTGATGCTAAGAGTGAAGTAGATTACCAATATTATGGCTTAAAACGATATGAAGTTGTTGCCGATATAAGTGAACTTGTACAACTGAAAAATGGAGCTATACAGTCACCCAATTCTGTTGCACAACTTGATAACGTAGAACAGTGCCACTCTATCGGTAACACAAATTCAAGTGATAACAAACATAATAAAGATATAGAAGTAATTAATGCAAAAATGTCCATGCAATATTCCAGCTTAGTTTCTCAGTCTGTTAGTGATACAATCCCAGGTGCTAATGAGCACATGCAAGACATTAAGTCTGTAAAAGCTGCTGACAATCACTCAAATCCTACAGATTTAGACACTCATAAAAATATCAAATATGCGGAGAAAACAGAAGATAACATAGCGGCAGACGCAGCTGATATACCAGATGCCACTAATACAACGCCAACAAAGGGCAAATTTAGGCGTAAACTACCAGAACCAACTGCTGAAATAATTGCCACACAGAAAGCGCCTATTCCAAAGCCACGTCGAAAGGACAAGCCCAGCGAGCCCCCACCTCCGAAACCCGCAAGAGCTATTAAGCATGAACCCCAAGAACCAACACGAAATCCTCCTATTCTACACCAGTCAGTCTTCGCCAGTAAATCCACAACAAGTAATCCTCAAGACAAATCCATACAAAAGCAAAACTCTGATGAACGACGTCTGACTGCTAAAGATATGAAGGCTAAGCCTGATCCGTTAATAATAAGTCATTTGGCATTGGAAGACGCGTCAGCTTCACCTCAGTATAAAGTTCTTGAATCACCGCCAAGCCCCGAAAACAAAGCTGCAATACGTCGTGAATATTCCGACAGCACGTCGGTTTCACCTTCATCGTCACCTGACAGGGAATCATTCCTCTATCCGTCGCCTGTCACACCGCCTGATTCAGATTCCTCACCTCCAAAGCCCCATTCCCCATCTTCAGGGACAGATTTTGAAGATGAATTCATTCTGATTTGTGACGATAGTGCCTATGTTAAAGCGAAGGAAAAGGTCAGAAATGCTTCCGTTCCGTCTGAAAGGCGTTCAAGTTCTAAACACAGCAACGACAGGGAAGCGTATGACAAGGCTAAAAACCATGAAAAGGTAAGTTTACATAATATACATATACATCTGTAATATACATTCAAAGGCAATATAGCACATTAAATAAGTAAGAGAATAGCTAGCTTAAACTTTATATAGTTTACAACGATTGCGAAGCAAGTTGTAACAACTTATATTAATCACTCTCGTTGGCGCGGATGAAAGCGTAAATGTGGTCATTCGTGTGGGACAAAACCGGAGTACCTGGAGAAAACCCATTTGTTCGAGCTGGCGACCACCGTACCATCTCACATACTTCCCTGTCCGAGGATCGAACCCGTGTTGCATTGGTGAGTGAGAAGCGAGCCCGCTAACCACTGCGCTAATCGGACAGCGAAGTCGTGATAGAACAGTGGATGCGCGTTCGCTTCAGGTGCCAAAGGTTCAGAGTTCGAATCCCGCTGGAGTCGTTACGATTGTGCCCTTAGGCACGGCATTTAAATTCCACGTTGCCTCTTCTCTCTCCCTCGTGGCGATGGACTCCATCAGGAATGATGTCTCGATAGTGATTAATATAAGTTGAAATAACTTATTTCGCAATCGAGCTCAAATAAATTTGTATAAACTAATCGGACAGCCCATAATTAAGTTTTGTGTATTATCAACATAAAACAAAGGGCTGACTTCACCAAATATTGTATGGTTCAAAATGGAACATGGGTAAAGATGTAGCTTATGAATGTGTTACCTACATATACACTGTACTAACCAATAGCGATATTCGCATTTTGTGGAATGTCAAGTTGATAATTATACAGTCTTCATCCGTTATGTCGAATTCCGTCGGACCGAACAAAATACGTCGACATAACCGAAGTTTGACGTAACGAAATTCCATATAAACGGAGCCAGTTATATGTAAAATGATAGTGTCTGAAACGGGACTTTGATCCGACTTCGAGATAACCGGAGAATTCGACATAACCGACTTTGAAATAACGGATGTAGACTGTAGTTTGGGAAATTGAGCCCTGGCTCCGATGTTGTAAAACTGTCCGCCAATCTCCAGCTCGATATTGAGATTAGTAATAACGGATGTAGACTGTATTTTGGGAAACTGAGCGCTGGCTCCGATGTAAAACTTTCCTCCAATCTCCAGCTCAATCTCGATCTTGAGATTAGTTAAACTGAGAATAAATCTCAGAATCAACCAACTTCGGTTTGAGGTCCCAGAAAGATTACCAACGGTCCATAATTTATTTCATTTATTTATTTTGTAAAATATGCTTTCGTTGCCATGGTAAAGTAAACATTACCTATTAAGATAAATTGATTCCGGTCTACAAAGAATTAACAATTCGTTGATATGCCCACTTTGTGTATTGTTTTATTTATTAAATTATCTTCAGTTAGTTTACGACTTTGTGTGTGTTTTACGTTTATTTATCGTCGCTACCGGTTGCCCATATGAGCGACGCCTCCTGAAGAGATTAGTAATTTTAAATTGTGGAGGATAGTGCAATGATACAGAGAGAGACCCATTCCAGAGTTTCCTCTGGTTCTTTTACGTGCACGGTGTAAAGCACCGACACGAGACCTCTGTTTAACATCCCATCTGAAAGACTGTTAATTGTATTAGGGTCAGACGGGGGATCGAACCTGCGATCCCTGGATTACCAGTCTAGCGTTTTACCACTGGGCTACAGACCCGTATGTTAGTTTACAACAATTTAACACATTAGCTATATAGTATATTACACATTAGCTATATAGTATATTACACATTAGCTATATAGTATATTTATCAACAAGTTTCAAATGTATTGGCATAATCAGCAACTATATTGCCTTTGGCCATTTACAATGATAGAAATATGGCAAAGACATCACAAAACATGTTACATATATACATATATAAACAAATACAATACATTTAAGAAACAGTAGTAATTGACAGGGTATTACTACGTAATGACACAGCTTCTTTGATGTACTTACACACATTAATCAAATATTTTTTATTTTTGCATGACATGATAGATATAAATTTATTTATTGATGGCCATGTATGCTATGTAGCCCAACTATTTCAATCTTATATCTCTGTATTTTTCACAACATAATATAAAATGGTATTCTGATTCAATTACATTTTGATTGCATAATTTACATAACCTATTGTTTCTATCAATACCATTAAATCTTCCAAATTCAATTTCTAAATTATGGGATGTTAATCTTAAACATGTAAAACATTGACGTAAACTATCACTAGAGATTTGATCAATATAGTCTTCATAACGGAATATCAGCTTAAATTTACAATAATAATCAAGTTTCGACATTGTGTTTACTGATGTGTTCCAGTCTTGAACGAACTGGTCGCGTAATCTCATTTTAAACATAGGTAAATAGTTAATATTAGCATCAAAATTGAGACGAACATTTGTAAAACCGAGATGATCAATTAAGGAATTAACTCGGCTAGCCCAACATTTACCGTTAACGTTATTACACAGATCGGCATACATATTATACATTGGAGAATCAACATTTTTCATTACTTTAAACCAAAATTTGATTACTCTCTCTTTACATATAACAGATGATGGAAATCGTCCTAATTCACCATAGATAGCATTGGTAGGTGTTTGCAGCTTAACACCCAAAATATATTTACAAAATCTCAAATGTAATTTATCGACATCCTTTAGGTTGTAGACACCCCAAACCTCAGAACCATATAAAATTATAGGTACAATCATTGTATCAAACAGCTTAAGTTTAGTTTTAACATCCATATGTACTCTATCGAATAATGACAATAAATTGTGATACGCTCTTAATGCTTGATCCTGTAAACATTTTATTGCACCAGTTAAAGTTCCTGTATATGTAAACTTAATACCAAGATATGTAAAGCTATCAACAATATCTATTTGTTTTCCATTGATATAAAAGATAACATTATGATTCTGTTTACGCTTTTCAAATATACACATTTTTGTTTTATTTACATTTATAGTTAAGCCCCATTTCACAGAATACTGGTAAATACTATCAATTTGAGATTGTAGACTCCTGGCATCTGTCGTGAACAAAACAATATCGTCAGCAAATAATATCAAATACATGGATAATAAATCCAGATCTTTTTCAGTTAACGAGTTAACATCCAAATTTTCAATAATATCATTAATAAATATAATAAATAACAAAGGTGATAAGGGCTCACCTTGTTTTAACCCAATTGTAACATCAAAGAAATCTGAAAATGTCATAGTATTAAGCATTTTCACGCACGATTGAACTCTGTTATAAATACATTTGACCATGTTAACCATTTTACAGCTTACGCCAGATTTGATTAATTTTTCCCACAAAGCATCCCGATTTACAGTATCAAAAGCACGCTGATAATCTATAAATATGCACCAAAGCTTGGCATTTTTAGATAATACCTTTTGAATTATTGAGTGTAGCAAAAATATAGCATCAGCTGTAGAACGGTTATCTCTAAAACCAAACTGAAAATCATTAAAAACATGCTCAGATTCACACCACTTGTTAATGCGATTCCTTAAAATCAAAGAAAATATCTTACCCATGCTGTTAACTAACGTAATCCCTCTATAATTGGAAGGGTCATTTTTATCTCCCTTTTTGTACAATGGAACAATGACTCCCTTGGTCCATGCCTCGGGATAAGTGCATGTATCAAATATATGATTAAAAATCAGACATAAATATGGTGATATAAAATTATTCGAGTCAATAAAGAAATCAGATACATTTTTATCATAATCACAACTTTTATAACGATTTAACGATGGAAATAGTTTTTTGTACTTCTTCTACAGTGATTGTTTTGTCTAATTGATCAACAGTGACCGTATTGCTATGTAAATCATCAGAAAGATAGGTGTTAGGTTCTGCATCGTTTGAACTATTAGAAAAATGTTTTACAAAATCGTCTAAGTGAATGTCACTAGCATAATTACTAGCTTGTTTATATTTATTTAAATATTTCCAAAATTTACGTGGTGAGTTTTTACTTAAGCTTGACAATTTCTGCTTCTCTTTATAATAGAATTTCCATTTAACACGTCGTTTGGTCTTAAAAAGTTTCTTCTGCAAAACAAAAAATTTAGTTTGTTTTCTTCAGATTTATTTGTAAAAAATTTCCTTTTAGATTCCAAAAATACCGCTTTATTTTGACGGCACTCATCGTTAAACCATAATGATTTACATTTTTTAGACTTTGGTTTGGTTGAATAGGTTTTACCAAAACACTTAAAAGAAACATCATAGACTGTATTAGAGAATTCATGAATACATTGGTTGATATCAACTTCTCCCATCGATAACTGATTTGTTACATCATCCAATATCGATTTCTTGGTAATTAGCATATTTACGAAATAATCAGTTTTTGAAGTGTCCCATACAATTTTATCAACATTACAACAATATATTATAGGTATAACATCAGCGCGTTTCAAAGAAAATGCAATTGGACAATGATCTGAGAATTCAGATAAATCAAGAACACTCATATTACAGACTGAGTTAAAATATTCACATCTGTTATTAAATAATCCACTGTACTGGCAACCGGTCTATTTCTATACATCCCGTGGAAAGTACAATCTCCATGCTCAAGGCGACCGTTAACTATAACTAGATTATTTTCTTTACAAAGAGTTAATAATTTTGATCCAAAACTATTTACACCAGTGTCATGATTTTTTCGGACTGGTAAGTTAGATGTACGATAAGTGGACTGCGGTAGATCAACATAACGGTCTAGGTGTACGACTGGCACGTAGTCAAGCTGATCAGCAGTGCGTGAGTTCAGGTCTCCAAGTAAATACACAATACCAAGGTCACTATATTTTCGAATGTCGGTATTCAAGTTTTCCAAAAAATCAAACTGAAATAATGTCGAATTAACATTACGGTATACAGCGGAATCTTCTGGCGGAATATAACAAATACAAAAATATGAATCGGTATTACATAGTTCATGTTTCAGTTTAAACCAAATGAGTCCGTTTTCATTAATACTAAGCAGATCAATATAATTTCGATAACATTCCTTATAGTATACAATAACACCGCCGCTACTACGCTTTGCATTCTTATTAAATTTCGGTCGTGGACAATTAAAATATTCGTAGCCATCAATTTTTATATTAGTTACTTTAGAGTTCCAAGTTTTTGTTAATAATATAATGTCGTAGTCTGAAACAAAATTTATGAAATCACAATCTTCTAATTTAGCTCTAATACCCTGAACATTCCATAGCAAACATGTTAACTGTTTCTGGGTAGCTTCCTAGCTATAGCCAGCACTGGCCGCAGTATCCACCGTGAATGCTTTACCGTTAATTATCAGTTTATCATAAGATAACACGGCTCTTTTGTCATCTGCACGAGCCTTGATCATGATAGGGATCAACGCTTTACGTCTGTCTTGTCAACAACTGATACAATTCCAAAAAGGTGTGTATTGCTGAATACAATGAGAATGTGTATTCCGATAAATGACGTCACATAAACTGTCAATTATGCGTCTAGTATTGGAAACATACGGAAGCCTATTGAGGCCATTTTGTAATTGCCAATTTATAATTAGAACTTAGACTCGGTGAGAAGATGTCGATCAAAATTAATGCATATAAAATTACTGTGTTAAGAAAGACATGTTTGTAAAGTGTGTATTGCTGAATACAATGAGAATGTGTATTCCGATAAATGACGGCGTCTAGTGTTGGAAACATACGGACGCCTAGTGAGGCCGTTTTGTAATTGCCAATTTATAATTAGAACTTAGATGTTAAATCTTAGAAACCAGGAGTTAGATCTTAGAAGTCATAAAACGTCAAAGGCGGACTCTGACAGGCATGCTGACTCGGTGAGAAGATGTCGATCCAAATTAATGCATATAAAATTACTGCGCTAAGAAAGACATTTTTGTGTGTTTTACGTTTATTTATCGTCGCTACCGGTTGCCCATATGAGCGACGCCTCCTGAAGAGATTAGTCATTTTAGATTTTTGAACGATAGTGCAATGATACAGACAGAGACCAATTCCAGAGTCTCCTCTGGTTCTTTTACATGCACGGTGTAAAGCACCGACACGAGACCTCGGTTTAACGTCTCATCTGAAAGACTATTAAAAACAATCAACGTGCGGACACTTATTTATACTAAGAACAACTATGGCATGGTTTACTGATAAGCAAGCACTTCTAAGATTTAATATCTAAGACAAAAGTTATAAGTTCTACTTATAAGATAAATAGTGTAATTTCTATCTCAAAACGGCCCCAATAGGCTTCCGTAGTTTTTTTTAGTTTTTTTATTTAAGTTTATTTAACGTCGCTACCAGAGTCGCTACCAGAGCGACGGGTAGTTTACCTAACAACACCTTTCCTGGGCAGGCTCCAGCGGTTAACCAGTACTTTACTATATATAAAGCAACGCATTTATAGCTTAGATCTAATAGCGAACTGCCCTAGCCATTTCTACATAACGAGGTCGTAACAAATTAAGAACGTATTGTAAGTTTAAGCATGTATTTGAACCTGAGGAATATTGTAAAATGATTTTACCTACACGACACAGGTCGGCATTTAGTAAATTTAGATGCGGTGTTGCACCAATCCGTATAGAAACCGGAAGGTATGAGAATTTAAGATTAGACGATCGTAAATGTCCCTTTTGTAATGTGATAGAAGATGAACATCACGTTTTATTGGAATGTGCCATATATAATGATCTAAGAACTTTACTATTGCAGAAGGCAATATTAGCTGACCATAATTTCTGTAATATGACAAAACGTGATCAATTTATATTTCTATTCAGTAATCAATCAGTGATAAGACTTTGTGCCAAAACCTGTTTTAATATACTACAGCGTCGTTACTTTTACCTTTGTAAATAATGCCCTTTTTTGTGTTAATTACTATATATCTATGATTTTTACAGACTACAAGAAGCAACTGCTAATTAGGTCATTCTCGATCTGATCCTGGGTGATAACTGATTTTGTAAAATATTTCTTAATAGCGCACTAGTGCTTGTTTTTCGATTTAGTGTTTTATACCATTTTGTTTTATTTCGTATTTAAATATAAATTAGCAACTGTTTCTTGGCTTTAGAATGTAAATAAGCATTAACTAATAGTAGTGTGGGATTTTATAATGTGATATGTTTTGTTGCAATATGTCTCTTATAATTCTATTCAGAATGGCTATGTACTTTTAATCTGATTATTTATATTTGTGTTTGTATTACATGTATGTACATAGATGAGACTTTAATAAAGATTAAAACCTATCGTACTGCAAAATAATAAAGTGAGCAAACTCCACCATAGAAATGAGTTCATATAAACATTATGTTTGCTTGTTTTCCAATCCAATTCAAATAGTTTTTATGTATATAAATGTCTCCGATATTATAAACGGAACGAAACAGACGGATCTATAGTCCAGTGGTAACACGCCGGACTGGTAATCCAAGGATCGCAGGTTCGATCCCCCGTCTGACCATACAAAATTAACAGTCTTTCAGATAGGTCTTTAAGCCGAGGTCTCGTGTCGATACTTTACACCATGCGCGTAAAAGAACCAGAGGAAACTCTGGAATGGGTCTCTGTCTGTATCAGTGCACTATCCTCCAACAATCTAAAATGATTAATCTCTTCAGGAGGCATCGCTCATATTGGTAGCCGGTAGCGACGATAAATAAACGTAAAACTCACAACGGAACGAAATATGTGTAAACAACGTAGCTGTAGTGTAACGGAAACGTTATTCTACACCGTTTCGGGTATATATTCCAGTATATGGACTTATTTCGTCCGCCTCCATGGTAGAGTGGTTAGGGTCACCACGTGTATACCACTGCAACATATCCGGCATCACTGATGGTCACGGGTTCGAGCCCCGCTCAGATCGTGTCTCTTTATATGAAAAAGTTGGCAGTCTCTTACGGAGGCTGGTGCACCAAGTACTGGTTAACCGCTGGAGCCTGCCCAGGAAGGTGGTTTTAGGTAAACTACCCGTCGCTCAAATGGACAACCGGTAGCGACGTTAAGTAATATTAAATAAAAGCAAATCCCGTGGAGTTTTCACGTTTTGTTTACTTCTTGCAAAACGATATTGTTGCTACTATCATAAGCTCAATTAACTGTGTGGGTGTTAAATAAATATAGTTTTGACGGACAAGGTAAAATAGGCCAATGCCTGTTCCAAGGCTGTCTACATAATAGTGTCCGTTATTCTATATTCTAACACGACCCAGCTAATAACATACATACTTGTAGAGTAAAATATACCTCGGGTTATTCTGCGATATACCTACCTTGAACTATGCTGCGCGCGCACCGTGTTTTGGCTATTCCATGTATACAATGCGTGTAAAGTTTTATGAATGAAAGTCACGTGATGTTTGTAAAAAATACCGTGGGAATTCGCGGAAGTGAGCTATTTTTAGAATCAGATAATCTCTTGTCCGTCTTGTTTTTCTGTTAAGTAACGTTTCAGTTACTATTCTGTACAGTTTTATTTGACAAAATAAATAAAATTATTGATCAGTTACAATTTTTGTTCATTTATGCACTAGATTGATATTTTCCATAAAAAATAACGTAATCACCCATACGCGGGAGGAAATTTCGAAAGCCAAATGCAGCGGCGTTTGAAGAAAATACTCCTTTAAAATTATTAGAAGTAAGTCGTGTTAGAATCGAAATAATAAGTATCAACCGTGGTATTTCGCAGAATAACCCGAGTTTGAAGTTCTTATGCGTAGAAATATATCACGAAGGCAGAAGGCCTGAGTGATATATTCCTATGCATACGAACGACAAACGAGGGTTATTCTGCGATATACCACGATTGATACTTATTATTTCTTAAATATCCGAATATAATATTCAATTAGTCTGCGTTTTTACGTTTATTTATCGTCGCTACCGGTTGCCCATATGAGCAACGCCTCCTGAAGAGATTCCTCATTGTATAGAATAGTGCAATGATACCGACAGAGATCCATTCCAGAGTCTCCTCTGGTTCTTTTACGTGCACAGTGTAAAGCACCAACACGAGACCTCGGCTTAAAGTCCCATATGAAAGACTGTTAATTGTATTAGGGTCAGACGGGGGATCGTACCTATGAATAAATATTCAGTAAAATACATCATCTATAATTATTCGCAAATATATAGGTAACATAATTATACACTTCAATAGACAGCAAATTAAACTATTTTTGTCTCTCAATTCTTCTTGTTCATTTTTAATATTCTCTTAACCCATTCAACACCAAGTAACTGACATGGTGGGATTAACTCGTCACGAGCCGGCTCATCTGGATCTACACTTTTTTGTAAGCCAATTTAGAGGTCTGTGGTGTTGAAAGGGTTAAGCGTATCCCGTCATTTTCTTATTCAATCAAAACAATACTTTTCTTGAAAGACGAACTTATATTAGTACTACATACATCGGAACAAATGGATAGCAAAGTTGACCTTTTGGAAAAGGCTGGTGCTAATGTTTTCAAAACGTGTAGCCCAATCCATTTGCACTTTGAAAATGTCATGTATATGGATATTATCAGGATTTATGTATTATTAATGTGACAGTAATGTTATTGTGATTTGTAAATTGTATTCATCATTATGGAAACAGTTGCAATACAATATTATTAAATTAATAGACAGCAATATGCCAACAGAATGCGAACAAATCCACAAGCGATACTAGATGAGCGTCATTTCCTCTCTATCGACCCTATTAACACTTCCCAACCCAGTTTTCCAACCTACTCCTGAGCCGATAGCATAATGCTTTTATTAGAGTAAACGAAATAACACTCTATATGGATTATCGATTCTCGGCATACATCGTTTTTTGTCAAAACATCTAAACGGAACATGGAGGCAACGTTTGTTTTCATAACGTTTTCCAATACATTTCTGCAAGCGGGAGTAAATTTAGCGATATTTTATACTACAACTATTGATTATCAAGCGCAGGTGCTTTTCCATTTGCATGGAAATTGCACTAATGATTTGTTATCGTGAACTGTATTTTAAGCTGATTTATTTTGTTTGAAAATGTGATACATGCTTGTTGTTTGAGATTCATTAGTGAATATGGTATAGCCATATATGGATTACTGTTTGAGTCATTTGTTCTCTACGTACGGAGTCGGCAGTAAGTTTCTTAGTAATGTGTGTTTCGTCTTGTAGAATAGTGGGTGGTGTTATCATAAAACTGTGCCTTAGAATTGACGTTGTGCCACGAATGTGTAGGCTTAAATGTGTCTGTATTATTTAGGGGTGTTTGGTACTCGGTAGGAGGCCTCCGTGGCTGAGTGGTTAATGTCTTTGTCTTTAAATCACTAGCCCATCACATTTGTATGCTCGAATCCCACTAAGGTGTGGAATTCTTTCAAATGAAGAACCAGTTCACTGGCTAGTGGTAGGTCTGTGTATGGACCCTGGTGTCCGTCCGTCCGTGCCTGAACTACGGCTAGAACGGACACCCCACGTAGCTATATAATATAAGCTGTTGGTGTGAATTTATCCCCCAAGATAAACAACAAACAACAAACAACAAACAAACATCGGTACTCGGTTTCGTGTGTACGTTTTTCTCTCCACCACAACAGACTGACCTCTAATTAATTGGTGTGCATGTATTCAAGATAATATATCATTTAGTTTGAATCCAACACAGACGGATCAATAGTCCAGTGGTAACACACTGGACTGGTAATCCAGGGATCGCAGGTTCGATCCCCCGTCTCACCCTAATAAAATTAACAGTCTTTCAGATGGGACGTTAAACCGAGGTCTCGTGTTGATGCTTTACACCGTGCACGTAAAAGAACCAGAGGAGACTCTGGAATTGGTCTCTGTCTGTATCATTGCGCAATCCTCCAAAAATCTAAAATGACTAATCTCTTCAGGAGGCGTCGCTCATATGGGCAACCGGTAGCGACGATAACTGAACGTAAAGCGTAAAACACACACTTGAATCCAAATGGCACACAACATTTTAATATAAGCATTGTGGAGCAATTGAAGCGTCTTGTAAACAATTACCAATTGTAAACAAATAAGTATGTTTATGCTGCCAATAAAGAGAACATGATATTACATATAATAAGCAGATTACTACACAGTGTACTGAGATTGCTGATATTAACCTTGGTTAAAAACTAAAATTAGGAAAGAACAGTTAAACAAAAAAGATATGAAAAACTTACACAATTTCTGTGTATATTTGGTAATGTAGTGAGAGAATATTCCTCGTGTATGGGAGAGAAAAGAGGCAATGTGGAATTTAAGTACCTTGCCTGGGCTCAATAGTAACGGCTACAGCTGGGCGCGAACTCCTGACCTCTCAGAGAAAAGAGGCATTGTGGAATTTAAGTACCTTACCTGGGCTCAATAGTAACGGCTACAGCTGGGCGCGAACTCCTGACCTCTCAGAGAAAAGAGGCAATGTGGCATTTAAGTACCTGCCTGGGCTCAATAGTAACGGCTACAGCTGGGCGCGAACTCCTGACCTCTCAGAGAAAAGAGGCAATGTGGCATTTAAGTACCTTGCCTGGGCTCAATAGTAACGACTACAGCTGGGCGCGAACTCCTGACCTCTCAGAGAAAAGAGGCAATGTGGAATTTAAGTACCTTGCCTGGGGTCAATAGTAACGGCTACAGCTGGGCGCGAACTCCTGACCTCTCAGAGGAAATGTGGAACTTAAGTACCTCGCCTGGGCTCAATAGTAACGGCTACAGCTGGGCGCGAACTCCTGACCTCTCAGTGAAAAGAGGCAATGTGGCATTTAAGTACCTTGCCTGGGCTCAATAGTAACGGCTACTTCTGGGCGCGAACTCCTGACCTCTCAGAGAAAAGAAGCAATGTGGAATTTAAGTACCTTGCCTTGGGCTCAATAGTAACGGCTACATCTGGGCGAACTCCTGATCTCTCAGAGAAAAGAAGCAATGTGGAATTTAAGTACCTTGCCTGGGCTCAATAGTAACGGCTACTTCTGGGCGCGAACTCCTGACCTCTCAGAGAAAAGAAGCAATGTGGAATTTAAGTACCTTGCCTGGGCTCAATAGTAACGGCTACATCTGGGCGCGAACTCCTGACCTCTCACTCCTGAAGCGTCCGTGCTACCACTGCGCTATCACGATTTCCTCAAAAAGAAGTAATGAGCACCAGTTATGTTGAGCACATGACATGAACTTCACACGTGGTATATGTTATTTTGACTTGTTCCTTTATTAATTGCATCTATAGACACAATCATGTTACAACTGACAGCGAGTATTGAACAGTGTGTGTGTGTACATGGCATTCTGCCTAACATGCCACCATGTTTGATAATGATATCCGATTCCATTGTGGAAATTCTATCACTATAAGAAACAAACATTAAAGGCACATTTCCCCTTTTTTATAATGTGGCAACACTTTATCGTTTGGAATAGAATTTACGAATGCACTTCGCTCTATAGTGTCTCTCTGTCTATAAGAGTGTTTGTTTATTATAGTGCCACCCCTATTTAAAGGGCCAACCAATACTGACTTATGATGCACCATTTTATGAAAATCAGTACTTCCCGAATCATATGCGTGTAGGCCAGGCGCCAGGCTTGTAGGCAATCGGTAACCATTATTTAACTAGCTGGCGGCTCACCAACAGGCCATATCAGAACGAACCCCTGACGAGGTTCGAACCTTCGACCTCCCGCTCCGTAGACGGATGCCTTAACCACTAGGCCACGGAGACGGTATTAGATATATATGTCGTGTTGCCTCGGTGGTAGAGATTCGGATTTGGAATCAAGGATTCCCGGTTTCGATACATTTGTTCCTCACACACTGGTTAGTACTGGTTCCTCACACACACACACTGGTTAGTACTGATACCTCACACACTGGTTAGTACTGGTTCCTCACACGCTGGTTAGTACTGGTTCCTCACACACTGGTTAATACTGGTTCCTCACACACACTGGGTAGTACTGGTTCCTCACACGCTGTTTAGTACTGGTTCCTCACACACTGGTTAGTACTGGTGCCTCACACACACTGGTTAGTACTGGTTCCTCACACACTGGTTAGTACTGGTTCCTCACACACTGGTTAGTACTGGTTCCTCACACACTGGTTAGTACTGGTTCCTCACACACTGGTTAGTACTGGTTCCTCACACACTGGTTAGTACTGGTTCCTCACACACTGGTTAGTACTGGTTCCTCACACACTGGTTAGTACTGGTTCCTCACACACACACACTGGTGATGAGTACTGGTTCCTCACACACTGGTTAGTACTGGTTCCTCACACGCTGGTTAGTACTGGTTCCTCACACGCTGGTTAGTACTGGTTCCTCACACACACACACTGGTTAGTGCTGGTTCCTCATACACACACTGGTTAGTACTGGTTCCTCACACACTGGTTAGTACTGGTTCCTCACACACTGGTTAGTACTGGTTCCTCACACACTGGTTAGTACTGGTTCCTCACACACTGGTTAGTACTGGTTCCTCACACACTGGTTAGTACTGGTTCCTCACACACTGGTTAGTACTGGTTCCTCACACACTGGTTAGTACTGGTTCCTCACACACTGGTTAGTACTGGTTCCTCACACACACTGGTTAGTACTGGTTCCTCACACACTGGTTAGTACTGGTTCCTCACACACTGGTTAGTACTGGTTCCTCACACACTGGTTAGTACTGGTTCCTCACACACACTGGTTAGTACTGGTTCCTCACACACACTGGTTAGTACTGGTTCCTCACACACACTGGTTAGTACTGGTTCCTCACACACTGGTTAGTACTTGTTCCTCACACACACACTGGTTAGTACTGGTTCCTCACACACTGGTTAGTACTGGTTCCTCACACACTGGTTAGTACTGGTTCCTCACACACACGGTTAGTACTGGTTCCTCACACACTGGTTAGTACTTGTTCCTCACACACACACACACTGGTTAGTACTGGTTCCTCACACACTGGTTAGTACTGGTTCCTCACACACACTGGTTAGTACTGGTTCCTCACACACTGGTTAGTACTTGTTCCTCACACACACACACTGGTTAGTACTGTTCCTCACTCACACACTGGTTAGTACTGGTTCCTCACACACTGGTTAGTACTGGTTCCTCACACACACACTGGTTAGTACTGGTTCCTCACACACACTGGTTAGTACTGGTTCCTCCACACACTGGTTAGTACTGGTTCCTCACACACTGGTTAGTACTGGTTCCTCACACACACTGGTTAGTACTGGTTCCTCCACACACTGGTTAGTACTGGTTCCTCACACACTGGTTAGTACTTGTTCCTCACACACTGGTTAGTACTGGTTCCTCACACACTGGTTAGTACTGGTTCCTCACACACTGGTTAGTACTGGTTCCTCACACACTGGTTAGTACTGGTTCCTCACACACTGGTTAGTACTGGTTCCTCACACACTGGTTAGTACTGGTTCCTCACACACTGGTTAGTACTTGTTCCTCACACACACACTGGTTAGTACTGGTTCCTCACACACTGGTTAGTACTGGTTCCTCACACACTGGTTAGTACTGGTTCCTCACACACTGGTTAGTACTGGTTCCTCATACACTGGTTAGTACTGGTTCCTCACACACATATACTGGTTAGTGCTGGTTCCTCACACACTGGTTACTCACACACTGGTTAGTACTGGTTCCTCACACACACACACTGGTTAGTACTGGTTCCTCACACACTGGTTAGTACTTGTTCCTCACACACACACTGGTTAGTACTGGTTCCTCACACACTGGGTAGTACTGGTTCCTCACACACTGGTTAGTACTTGTTCCTCACACACACACACTGGTTAGTACTGGTGCCTCACACACTGGTTAGTACTTGTTCCTCACACACACACACACTGGTTAGTACTGGTTCCTCACACACTGGTTAGTACTGGTTCCTCACACACTGGTTAGTACTTGTTCCTCACACACTGGTTAGTACTGGTTCCTCACACACTGGTTAGTACTGGTTCCTCACACACCACACACTGGTTAGTACTGGTTCCTCACACACTGGTTAGTACTTGTTCCTCACACACTGGTTAGTACTGGTTCCTCACACACTGGTTAGTACTTGTTCCTCACACACTGGTTAGTACTTGTTCCTCACACACTGGTTAGTACTTGTTCCTCACACACACACACACTGGTTAGTACTTGTTCCTCACACACTGGTTAGTACTGGTTCCTCACATACACACACTGGTTAGTACTGGTTCCTCACACACACACACACACACTGGTTATTACTGGTTCCTCACACACTGGGTAGTACTGGTTCCTCACACACTGGTTAGTACTGGTTCCTCACACACTGGTTAGTACTGGTTCCTAACACACACACTCTGGTGAGTACTGGTTCCTCACACACACACACACACTGGTTAGTACTTGTTCCTCACACACACACTGGTTAGTACTTGTTCCTCACACACACACTGGTTAGTACTGGTTCCTCACACACTGGTTAGTACTGGTTCCTCACACACTGGTTAGTACTGGTTCCTCACACACAGGTAGTACTGGTTCCTCACACACTGGTTAGTACTGGTTCCTCACACACTGGTTAGTACTAGTTCCTCACACACACACTGGTTAGTACTAGTTCCTCACACACTGGTTAGTACTGGTTCCTCACACACACACTGGTTAGTACTTGTTCCTCACACACACACTGGTTAGTACTGGTTCCTCACACACTGGTTAGTACTGGTTCCTCACACACTGGTTAGTACTGGTTCCTCACACACTGGTTAGTACTTGTTCCTCACACACACACTGGTTAGTACTGGTTCCTCACACACTGGTTAGTACTTGTTCCTCACACACACACTGGTTAGTACTTGTTCCTCACACACACACTGGTTAGTACTTCCTCACACACTGGTTAGTACTGTTCCTCACACACTGGTTAGTACTGGTTCCTCACACACTGGTTAGTACTGGTTCCTCACACACACACTGGTTAGTACTTGTTCCTCACACACACACACTGGTTAGTACTGGTTCCTCACACACTGGTTAGTACTGTTCCTCACACACTGGTTAGTACTGGTTACTCACACACTGGTTAGTACTTGTTCCTCACACACTGGTTAATACTGGTTCCTCACACACTGGTTAGTACTGGTTCCTCACACACTGGTTAATACTGGTTCCTCACACACTGGTTAGTACTTGTTCCTCACACACACACACTGGTTAGTACTTGTTCCTCACACACTGGTTAGTACTGGTTCCTCACACACTGGTTAGTACTGGTTCCTCACACACTGGTTAGTACTGGTTCCTCACACACTGGTTAGTACTGGTTCCACACACACTGGTTAGTACTGGTTCCTCACACACTGGTTAGTACTTGTTCCTCACACACATACACTGGTTAGTACTGGTGCCTCACACACACTGGTTAGTACTGGTTCCTCACACACTGGTTAGTACTTGTTCCTCACACACTGGTTAGTACTGGTTCCTCACACACTGCTTAGTACTGGTTCCTCACACACTGGGTAGTACTGGTTCCTCACACACACACTGGTTAGTACTGGTGCCTCACACACTGGTTAGTACTGGTTCCTCAAACACTGGTGAGTACTGGTTCCTCACACACTGGTTAGTACTGGTGCCTCACACACTGGTTAGTACTGGTTCCTCACACACTGGTTAGTACTGGTTCCTCACACACTGGTTAGTACTGGTTCCTCACACACTGGGTAATACTGGTTCCTCACACACTGGTTAGTACTGGTGCCTCACACACTGGTTAATACTGGTTCCTCACACACTGGTTAGTACTTGTTCCTCACACACTGGTTAGTACTGGTTCCACACACACTGGTTAGTACTGGTTCCTCACACACTGGTTAGTACTTGTTCCTCACACACACTGGTTAGAACTGGTTCCTCACACACAGGTTAGTACTGGTTCCTCACACACTGGTTAGTACTGGTTCCTCACACACTGGTTAGTACTGGTTCCTCACACACTGGTTAGTACTAGTTCCTCACACACACACTGGTTAGTACTTGTTCCTCATACACACACACACTGGTTAGTACTGGTTCCTCACACACTGGTTAGTACTGGTTCCTCACAAACTGGTTAGTACTGGTTCCTCACACACACACACTGGTTAGTACTGGTTCCTCACACACTGGTTAGTACTGGTTCCTCACACACACACTGGTATACGGTTCCCACACACACACACTGGTTAGTACTTGTTCCTCACACATACACTGGTTAGTACTTGTTCCTGACACACACACACACACTGGTTAGTACTGGTTCCTCACACACTGGTTAGTACTGGTTCCTCACACACTGGTTAGTACTGGTTCCTCACACACTGGTTAGTACTGGTTCCTCACACACTGGTTAGTACTAGTTCCTCACACACACACTGGTTAGTACTAGTTCCTCACCAACTGGTTAGTACTAGTTCCTCACACACACACTGGTTAGTACTTGTTCCTCACACACACACAAACACTGGTTAGTATTGGTTCCTTACACACACTGGTTAGTACTTGTTCATTACACACTGGTTAGTACTGGTTCCTCACACACTGGTTAGTACTGGTTCCTCACACACTGGTTAATACTGGTTCCTCACACAAACTGTGTAGTACTGGTTCCTCACACACACTGTGTAGTACTGGTTCCTCACACACTGGTTAGTACTGGTTCCTCACACACTGGGTAGTACTGGTTCCTCACACACTGGTTAGTACTGGTTCCTCACACACACTGGTTAGTACTTGTTCCTTACACACACACTGGTTAGTACTGGTTCCTCACACACACTGGTTAGTACTGGTTCCTCACACACACACTGGTTAGTACTGGTTCCTCACACACACTGGTTAGTACTGGTTCCTCACACACTGGGTAGTACTGGTTCCTCACACACACTGGTTAGTACTTGTTCCTCACACACACTGGTTAGTACTGGTTCCTCACACGCTGGTTAGTACTGGTTCCTCACACACTGGTTAGTACTGGTGCCTCACACACACTGGTTAGTACTGGTGCCTCACACATTGGTTAGTACTGGTGCCTCACACACTGGTTAGTACTTGTTCCTCACACACTGGTTAGTACTGGTTCCTCACACACTGGTTAGTACTTGTTCCTCACACACTGGTTAGTACTGGTTCCTCACACACTGGTTAGTACTGGTTCCTCACACACTGGTTAGTACTTGTTCCTTACACACTAGTTAGTACTGATTCCTCACACACACATGGTTAGTACTGGTTCCTCACACACACTGGTTAGTACTGGTTCCTCACACACTGGTTAGTACTGGTTCCACACACACTGGTTAGTACTGGTTCCTCACACACTGGTTAGTACTTGTTCCTCACACACATACACTGGTTAGTACTGGTGCCTCACACACACTGGTTAGTACTGGTTCCTCACACACTGGTTAGTACTTGTTCCTCACACACTGGTTAGTACTGGTTCCTCACACACTGGGTAGTACTGGTTCCTCACACACACACTGGTTAGTACTGGTGCCTCACACACTGGTTAGTACTGGTTCCTCACACACTGGGTAGTACTGGTTCCTCACACACTGGTTAGTACTGGTTCCTCACACACTGGGTAGTACTGGTTCCTCACACACTGGGTAGTACTGGTTCCTCACACACTGGTTAGTACTGGTTCCTCACACACTGGTGAGTACTGGTTCCTCACACACTGGTTAGTACTGGTTCCTCACACACTGGTTAGTACTGGTTCCTCACACACTGGTTAGTACTGGTTCCTCACACACTGGTTAGTACTGGTTCCTCACACACTTGGTAATACTGGTTCCTCACACACTGGTTAGTACTGGTGCCTCACACACTGGTTAGTACTGGTTCCTCACACACTGGTTAGTACATGTTCCTCACACACTGGTTAGTACTGGTTCCACACACACTGGTAAGTACTGGTTCCTCACACACTGGTTAGTACTTGTTCCTCACACACACACACACTGGTTAGTACTTGTGCCTCACACACACTGGTTGGTACTTGTTCCTCACACACACACACTGGTTAGTACTGGTGCCTCACACACACTGGTTAGTACTGGTTCCTCACACACTGGTTAGTACTTGTTCCTAACACACTGGTTAGTACTGGTTCCTCACACACTGGTTAGTACTGGTTCCTCACACACTGGTTAGTACTTGTTCCTCACACACTGGTTAGTACTGGTTCCTCACACACTGGTTAGTACTGGTTCCTCACACACTGGTTAGTACTGGTTCCTCACACACTGGTTAGTACTTGTTCCTCACACACACACTGGTTAGTACTGGTTCCTCACACACTGGTTAGTACTGGTTCCTCACACACTGGTTAGTACTGGTTCCTCACACACTGGTTAGTACTTGTTCCTCACACACACACTGGTTAGTACTTGTTCCTCACACACACACTGGTGAGTACTTGTTCCTCACACACACGCACGCACGCACGCACGCACACGCACACGCACACGCACACGCACACACGCTGGTGAGTACTGGTTCCTCACACACTGGTTAGGACTGGTTCCTCGCACCCCACTGTTGATGTCCAATTCTTTCATGTGGGATGTTATCCAGTCCAACTGCGGTAGGTCGTTGATACTTCCCGGGTGCATCGCCGCGCCTGAAATACTGCTCGGAGTGGGGCGGGGCAGGGGTTTTCCTCCATCAATAAAAGCCGGGTGTTCGCCATATGAGCTGTATTGTGGATACAACGTAACAGAGTATCATGTCTGGTGTAGTGAAGTTCGTTTACAAAGTCGACATAATTAACAAGGCAATATAATTATATTGGGCTTTACTATCAGAGTTAACATGTTCATCATATATATAGTAAAACGATAGCTAACTGTTACATATAGACGGGTTATTGATATAATTGCATTAAATGATAGCTAACTGTTAAATATAGACGGGTTATTGATATAATTGCACTACATGATAGCTAACTGATAGCTAACTGTTAAATATAGACGGGTTATTGATATAATTGCATTAAATGATAGCTAACTGTTAAATATAGACGGGTTATTGATATAATTGCACTACATGATAGCTAACTGTTAAATATAGACGGGTTATTGATATAATTGCATTAAATGATAGCTAACTGTTAAATATAGACGGGTTATTGATATAATTGCACTACATGATAGCTAACTGATAGCTAACTGTTAAATATAGACGGGTTATTGATATAATTGCATTAAATGATAGCTAACTGTTAAATATAGACGGATTATTGATATAATTGCATTACATGATAGCTAACTGTTAAATATAGACGGGTTATTGATATAATTGCATTAAATGATAGCTAACTGTTAAATATAGACGGGTTATTGATATAATTGCATTACATGATAGCTAACTGTTAAATATAGACGGGTTATTGATATAATTGCATTACATGATAGCTAACTGTTAAATATAGACGGGTTATTGATATAATTGCATTACATGATAGCTAACTGTTAAAGATAGACGGGTTATTGATATAATGTCATTAAATGGCTGGCTGTAACCACAGTGACAATGATGTGACGCTGCAATCAGATTGTATGTTACGATTAAAATTGTGTTAAATCACTTCAGGTAAAGATACTTATATTTATCTCACAATGAAAGTGGACGGATAACTTGTGTTTATGTTCTCAGTCCGTCCGTCCGTCTGTTTGTATGTAGTATTACGTCATTAGAGTGGTTCTACTGTTAATTTAGTAATTCTTTTATTCTTTTAGTTGTTTTATTATATGTATATCCCTGTATGCAATATTTGCTATATCCATGTAATATTTGTTATATCAATATAGTATTAGTTATAATCAATGTAGTGTGTGTTATATCTATGTAGTATACGCTTAGTCTGGGTTCCAGTCTGTCGTATTTTCACTAATTTACTTCTGGCAAAATGACACATTGATATTATCAGAATCTCAATACGGCCCAATTATTGAGCGTGTGTTTTGCGTTTTATTTATCGTCGCTACCGGTTGCCCATATGAGCGACGCCTCCTGAAGAGATTAGTCATTTTAGAGTTTGGAGGACAGTGCATGATACAGACAGAGACCCATTCCAGAGTCTCCTCTGGTTCTCTCTGTTAATTTGTTAGGGTCAGACGGGGGATCGAACCTGTGATCCCTGGGTTAATTAATGAGCTCGGTATTAAAATATATTTATATGACTGACCAGGCAAAATATATCTACGCCCGTTCCAAGGCCAGTAAGTAAATCAATAAACTAATTGTATTATCCATTGTATCAATTGTGTATGTGACATGACAGTATATTATCCATTGTATCAATTGTATGTGTGACATGACAGTATATTATCCATTGTATCAATTGTGTATGTGACATGACAGTATATTATCCATTATATCAATTGTGTATGTGACATGACAGTATATTATCCATTGTATCAATTGTATGTGTGACATGACAGTATATTATCCATTGTATCAATTGTGTATGTGACATGACAGTATATTATTTAGTATATCAATTGTGTATGTGACATGACAGTATATTATTTATTATATCAATTGTGTATGTGACATGACAGTATATTATTTATTATATCAAATGTGTATGTGACATGACAGTATATTATTTATTATATCAATTGTGTATGTGACATGACAGTATATTATCCATTATATCAATTGTGTATGTGACATGACAGTATATTATTTATTATATCAATTGTATGTGTGATATGACAGTATATTATTTATTATATCAATTGTGTATGTGACATGACAGTATATTATTTATTATATCAATTGTATGTGTGACATGACAGTATATTATTTATTATATCAATTGTATGTGTGATATGACAGTATATTATTTATTATATCAATTGTGTATGTGACATGACAGTATATTATTTAGTATATCAATTGTATGTGTGATATGGCAGTATATTATTTATTATATCAATTGTATGTGTGATATGACAGTATATTATTTATTATATCAATTGTGTATGTGACATGACAGTATATTATCCATTATATCAATTGTGTATGTGACATGACAGTATATTATTTATTATATCAAGTGTGTATGTGACATGACAGTATATTATTTATTATATCAATTGTGTATGTGACATGACAGTATATTATCCATTATATCAATTGTGTATGTGACATGACAGTATATTATCCATTATATCAATTGTGTATGTGACATGACAGTATATTATTTATTATATCAATTGTATGTGTGATATGACAGTATATTATTTATTATATCAATTGTATGTGTGATATGGCAGTATATTATTTATTATATCAATTGTGTATGTAGTATGACAGTATATTATTTAGTATATCAATTGTGTGTGTGATATGGCAGTATATTATTTATTATATCAATTGTATGTGTGATATGACAGTATATTATTTATTATATCAATTGTATGTGTGATATGACAGTATATTATTTATTATATCAATTGTATGTGTGATATGACAGTATATTATTTATTATATCAATTGTATGTGTGATATGACAGTATATTATTTAGTATATCAATTGTGTATGTGATATGGCAGTATATTATTTATTATATCAATTGTGTATGTAGTATGACAGTATATTATTTAGTATATCAATTGTGTATGTGATATGGCAGTATATTATTTATTATATCAATTGTGTATGTAGTATGACAGTAGATTATTTAGTATATCAATTGTGTATGTAGTATGACAGTATATTATTTAGTATATCAATTGTGTATGCGATATGCTAGTAGTGTCGTTGTTATGTCAGTATATTATTTGGTATGTCAGTACAACATTTGGCTATACCAGTAGCCATAGCTACGCCAGTATGGTACTTGTACTATCAGTACGAGTTTCGGTAGCTTTCTAAATAACTAATGTCGAACCGAATGACAATAACCATTAATTTTGGAATGGCGTATAAATCTATAATTCCCAATTAGTAGTTAGCACTGCTGTTCAAATACATTTCTGCAGCCTCTTCCATCGGATGCGTGCCACTGTCTCGTCGCATCGTCTCAAAACCATTAATGGATGCTTGCATTTATTTGAATAGATACAAGAAAGGAGGTTTTACACCAGCAATTGTAATATTTTTGTGTGTGTTATTTATCTTCGCGCCAATTGCCCGTATGAGCAGTTTACCTAACAAAACCTTTCATGTACAGACCCCAGTGGTTAACCAGTACTTGGTACACCATTCTACGTAAGAAACTGCCACCTTGTGCATATGAGGTTTATATTCAAATTGGAGGTGACAGAGGAACAACACATTGACGCTTACACATGGCTACGACGTAGTAGCTGTTTGTGTCGGTCTGTGATAAACGATAACGCGGTATCTTATGAATATTAATGTTTTATGCAATGTGTGTTTTACGTTTATTTATCGTTGCTACCTGTTGCCCATATGAGCGACGCCTCCTGAAGAGATTAGTCATTTTAGATTGTTGGCGGATAGTGCAATGATACAGACAGAGACACATTCCAGAGTCTCCTCTGGTTCTTTTACGTGTACGGTGTACAGCACCGACACGATACCTCGGTTTAAAGTCCCATCTGAGACTATTAATTTTATTAGGGTCAGACGGGGGATCGAACCTGCGATCCCTCGATTACCAGTCCAGCGTGTTACAACTGGACTACTGATCCGTCTGTAGATGTTTCATGCAGGCTTGATGTTTGCTCTTTTATGGTAAATCTGGTACCTAACCCTAAACCTAACTATATAGACCGATGTGTATGTGTTATCATTTAACTATTTGCGCAATTGCCCGAGAAACATAGGATGAAATCGACTCCATATATGAGGGACTATGTGATGCAATCCTAGATGTGACAGACGGATATGTAGTCCAGTGGTAACACGCTGGACTGGTAATCCAGGGATCGCAGGTTCGATCCCCCGTCTGACCCTAATAAAATTAACAGTCTTTCAGATGGGACGTTAAACCGAGGTATTGTGTCGGTGCTTTACACCGTGCACGTAAAAGAACCAGAGGAGACTCTGGAATGGGTCTCTGTCTGTATCATGTACTATCCTCCAAAATCTAAAATAACTAATCTCTTCAGGAGGCGTCGCTCATATGGGCAACCGGTAGCGACGATAAATAAACTTAAAAACACACAATCCTAGATGAAATATTTTCTAAAATACACACATCCAAAGCGTAAATGTATAGACTCAAAATAGCAAGCTATATTAATTGGTGTGATGTTCTGCAAACATCCTGAAATACCATGCACGGCAAAGAATATTCATTCTTGCGATGTACAGGAAATAACTGAAATCGGACACATCCGCGATATGAATATATTTCGGCATGGCATGGGATCGACACACTGTTAACGACAATCTGATCGTGCATATAGGAGACCACAGGAAATAAACATGAAACAATGCAATGGAATTCTTGGCGGAAGAGCATGCAATTTTGACCTAGAAAAGATAAAACAATACCGATCGAGATTATAGACTCTCAGGAGAGATTTGTGAGATGCGAACATGTTGTTTTTGAACGGTGGAAGGCGGATTTAGGGGATTTAGGGGATATTGCGGATTTGTACAATCGTGATGCTGATTCAGCATTTGATGACACATTACAATCAGGCGAAATTGCACACACAGTTACTGGAAAATAATATGATAGATCAAGTATGCGTTTCAACTGATGACCAATATAACTATTGAGCCAATAACTAGGATAATGACACGTGCTAAATTTGGGTCAGCCTGTGGTATTGACAATATTTCGTATGATGTCCTTAAATTCCCGACAGTCATTACTCACTCACTCACTCACTCACACTGACTCACTGACTCACTGACTCACTAATCCCTTCCTTCCTTCCTTTCCTCCCTCCCTCCCTCCCTCCCTCCCTCACTCACTCACTCACACGCACTCACGCACTCACACATTCACTCACGCACGCTTGTGAACGTGTGCCTTCAAATGCGCGGCCACTGTTCACAAAATAGATGTATTCATACAATGTATACATATTATATATTGACTTTATAGCATAACTATTTGAGCTCATCTCTACGACTAACAACTATAGTTGTGCTGTTTCAAATTGTGCAAGCATCGATTTAATCTTGCTACGTTACATGATTCGATAATTAGCGAACAGAAGCAGTATAAAATGGCATCAATAATTTGTCGATTTGTGCCTTCAAATTATAACTACTTTGTTCTGATTAGTCAACTGAAATCTGCCTTAATCGTAGCAATTTAACCCTATCATCTGGAAATAAACGTTGTTGAGATACTAAACAGTATGTGTAGCAAAGTAAGTGTTCCCTGTTGGACTAGACTCCTTTATTTACATATTCCAGGTTAGCCTATATGGTAATGAAATGCTTATAAACAAGTACAATGGCGTCATTACAATGTAGTGACGTCATGACAAGTTGCGCTGATATAAAAATGGATCATACATGAGTGGTAATTTAATACAATATTTTATGAAATTCGTTTTGAAATTTTAATATTAAGATCGTCATAAAAGGCTGGCTTAATAGTAAAATTCCAAAACTCGTTTAATAAAATATCGTATGAAATCACCACTCTTGTAAGAACCTAGATGTATTGGTTACGTTGCAGCAATATATATGTGGATACACTAGCATATGGACCTACATATGATTGGCGTCCGTGGTCCAGTGGTAGAGCGTCGGATTTGGAATCAAACGGTCCCGGGTTCGATACTCGGTCAGACCACGTATGTATTGCTATTGAGCAAGGCACTTCACACGCATTGCTTAGTACTGGTTAACCGCTTAGGTCGACTAAGACTGCCCTGGAAAGCATGACTAGGTCCTCGCAAGGGGTTTTGCTTTAATGGAACACACATGCATACATCGCTATGTACATCGCTATCAACCGTGGTATATCGCAGAATAACCCGAGTTTGAAGTTCTTATGCGTAGAAATATATCACGAAGGCCGAAGGCCTGAGTGATATATTTCTACGCATAAGAACGACAAACAATACTTATTATTTCGATTCTAACACGACTTACTTCTAATAATTTTAAAGGAGTATTTTCTTCAAACGCCGCTGCATTTGGCTTTCGAAATTTCCTGCCGCGTAAAGGGGTGATGACGTTATTTTTTATAGAAAATACCAATCTAGTGCATAAATGAACAAAAGTTGTAACTGATCAATAATTTTATTTATTTTGTCAAATAAAACTGTACAGAATAGTAACTGTAAGTTACTTAACAGAAAAACAAGATGGACAAGAGATTATCTGATTCTAAAAATAGCTCACTTCCGTGAATTCCCACGGTATTTTTAACAAACATCGCATGACTTTCATTCATAAAACTTTACACGCATTGTATAAATGACGTAGCCAAAACACGGTGCGCGTGCAGCATAGTTCAAGGTAGGTATATTGCAGAATAACCCGAGATTGGTTTTACTCTAGACGTATGTATGTTATTAGCTGGGTCGTGTTAGAATGTGTAATAATTCTACAGTTCGCTATATCTCGCAATTAAATTATTTTTCAGGAAACATCGTCTCATCATACCAAGAATAAACAACATTCCCCTCAATCGAAGGACCACAAACAGAAGGAAATGAAGAAGGTCCGTCGAAAACTGCCACCAATACCCGCGGAGGAAGAACTTTCTCAAAGCCCGAAACCCAAACAACGTCCTATACCTGCACGAAAACCTCCACCAAGAACAGATAATAGGGTATTAAAGAACAAATCTGCTTCATCCACAAGCGATGATTCATCAATGAACGAAGATGACAAAGAGGTAGCTAGCATCACCAGAAAGAAGCAAATTAATAATTTAGATAAACCCTCGATTGATAAACGCAATGGCAATTATCTTAAGAATAGCATTACATCTGATGTCAACAAGCCAGATGATTATGTTGAAATTAACATTCCACCTGACTTAGAAATGATAACAATCAAGATAAGAGATGACATAATATCAGACACGTATCACAATGAAACTGATGCAATAATTGATTCTTTGATTAACATATATGGTGCACCAATAACGCAGGCAATGAAGGGATTAAAAAAACGACTACAAGACGAACTTAGGAGGGTAACGGAAGGTAGGCGCAGAAAAATAGATGAAATTGAGGAACTTCGTGTATTGAAGTTTCAGTTAGGTGAGCTGAGAATTGGAGTATCAAATAAATCGTCAGGAAGTAATGGTAAGAAACGAACGGCGGCAAATTCGAGAACGTCACCTCAGATGATAAATAGACGAGCACGACATAAGAGGCAGTCGTCTGACCCTATGGTCGCAAAGTTTTCACCGATAAAAGAAGATAAAGATATTGAGTCAGAGATTCAGATAGTTACACTGGATGACAACAGGGGTAATAGAACTGCCGACGATAGTTCGCAGTCGGGAATAAGTGATACTGATAGTACGCGCTCCGAACCGATAAATGGGAACAATAAAGTATGTAAACGGAAAGGTAAGCCTTCAGACTATGCCAACATGTTTTACACACACCATGCTCAATCGACTGAAACTTTGGATGCTTCCGTTAACAAGGCTAAACAATCATCACCTCAATTAATTTCAAGTCATTCGGACGGTAACCTACCGGTTAATGCTGAGGATGAGGAAATGCGACAACGAGAAGAGAAACGGAGAGAATTACAATTTGAAATTGAGAAACGAAGAAAACAGTTGGCTGAAAGAGAAGCCAAATTAAAAGAAGCTCGCTCTAGTATAGGTGCTACAAATAAGCAATTAGCTCAAAGCTGTGACGAAATTTCCACACGAACTAATACCGGTATTCCTTCATATATTCACCCACGGCCTATTCCAACTGGAATTATAAAGCCTATTGATGACGAAGGTGACAATATTACAACCAAAGCAAATTTCCAAAGTCAGGCTAGTTATAGTTCAACTGAATACTTAGCTCATAAACAGGAGGAGATTATGAGACAAAGACTCGATGGATTAGCATCGTTTTCGTCTCCATACCTGTACAATGCTGAATTTGGAGAAAAGAGTGCGTTTGTTCCGCAACAAACAAGAACTAATCTCGATTCTTATTCCTATTCTACGGGTAATGTGAATATTAGTAGGGACATAGGTTTATGCAGCAGTGCAACCTTGCCAAATATTCCTATATCCAAAGCGGACCTTGAGAATAACAATCGTCCGATTTCCGATACAGATTCCAGTCCCCCAAATATTGCTACACCGGCCATGCCATTGCTCACAGACGTTAAAGCTAGGTCAAGGAAAATAATTCATGAAATTGGAACTGGTAGCCGTCCGGTATCTGCAGAATTCAATGTCGGAGTGGAAGGTTGGTATTCTAGCTCACACATTGGCATAGCATATATAGATATTGTAGTAACGATATATAAATGATATATACATCATGCATATATATACTGTACTGATGCCAAAAATAAACTATGCACTTGTAAAACTTGGTAAAATGTATATCCTTTTAGAATAAAATATAGGCACATTTGGATGTCTACGCGCTTAAATATTTGGTAAAGTAGTGCAGTGTGTGAAGGATTATTTTCTTCTCTATCGAAAAAGTAACACTCAATATAAATTCGGGAAGTACTGATGTTCATAAAAAAGAAGTGTCTCATAAGTCCAAAATGGCTTGCCCTTTAAATATGGGTAACACTATAATAAACACCGTGCTTTACACCGTGCACGTTAAAGAACCAGAGGAGACTCCGGAATGGGTATCTGTCTGTATCATTGCACTATCCTCCAACAATCTAAAATGACTATTCCCCTCCTGAGGCGTCCCCTCCATATGGGCAACCGGTAGCGACGATAAATAAACGTAAAACACACACACGTACTTTACTTATAAAAAGTGCACAGTATTATTATGGTGTCAGTATTCGTATTAGTTATGCACAGCAGGCTAGACTAGGTGTAGATTGTGACGCTAAGCAGTATAGTATAGGAGATGCGTGAATATATCGTACATATTGTCAAAGCTACTGTTACTGTCAATATGTGGAGGTTATCTATCGTGCAATCATGATGATGTCAGTTCGAGGTCATCCAATACAATGTTGGTTGTTATCTTCCGTAAGACAAATATATCCACTCCACTTGGCATGTTCTCTCTCGCCTGGCTATGGATTAGAATAAGCTGTGCACAACACTAAATATCTATCCAGTAAACTAACTAATAGATAAACTGCTTTCACTTTTGGGCTAAGAAATACTGTCTTTCAGTTATTTCTTGGCGAATATACCGTGGTTTGGAGTTCTGACAAGTACGAATTAACCACGCAGACCGAATGCCTAAGTGGTTAATTCCGACGCACAGAATAGCAAATAACCCCAATTACAAATATTAGTTTGATTCTAGCATGACCGCAATGTCTCAAAAGCGCAAAACCAGTTGGTGTTATTGTTTTAGAAATAACTGTGGTCGACAAAGACACGTTTCAAGAACATTGTAGTATTCGTCAATGTTCATTTTTAATCACACTTATAACTATGTGATTTGCTAGATCTAATGAACGGCATGTATCGTGTAGAGAGTGACAACAGTGTTGATGCTGACGAACCAATCATGAAACATCTAATGGAGGGAGGTGTGACTATTCTGAAACAACTAGAGAGGAAAAAACAGGTAATTAAAAGTTCTAAATTATTTGGGTTTCATTTCAGCAAGGAATACTGATCAGTATCAGTTTGTATGTCGATATAATGATATATGATGGACCATACAACAGCAGCAACAACCGCACAAGGCATTTAAATTCCACGTTGCCTCTTCTCTCCCTCTCCATCGTGGCGATGGATTCCATCAGGAATGAGGTCTCGAGAGTGATTAATATAAGTTGTAAGAACTTGTTTCGTAATCGAGCTAAAATAAATTTGTATAAACTAAGAACGTCTGCACAAGTAAAGCTGCTAGAGATATCTTCCACTGCATCTCAACGGTGACCGGCTTATTCTGGTAAATTGACTATCAGCAGAACAGAACAGAACAACATTTTAATATCAGACTTGTACATAGTACATAATCATCAGCACGGGGAACGGCTGTACGACCGCCGCAGTACACACATGGCGTTGTTTTGAAATTTAATTCATATATAAGCAACATCTATATTTCGAACACGCATCGCTAATGCTGCGTCGCGTAATGACAATTCCGATTTACATTATGCTAAATTATCAATGCATTAACACACCACTTGATATGTTTGTATTACGCATAGCATATGTCTTGAACAATGTGGCTCTTAGAATCTAGCATCCACGCTTAGATTCAATCAGCACCATTAACACGTGTCTCGTGTAAGTCCATCTAACTTAATTACTCTACACCATTTCCTCGTGCGATTGACCCCATCAATTAATTACTGCTGACCGGAATTAAAAACAAACCCTCACTGAGTACGCGAAGACAGACGGATCAGTCGTTGAGTGGTTAACACGTTGGACTGCGAAACCAGTGATCGCAGGTTCGATACCCCATCTGACCATAAGACTGAACACCACTTTTAAACAACTGGTAGATTATACAAAACACAATACCAATATATATGATCAATGATAATGTATGCTACAACAGATAAACATAATACATTGTACAACACATCTCAGTCTATACTATTATGATGAGGGACTATCTTTAGCATTAAAGTTTAAACTTTATTTATTTTACAATGATTGCGAAGCAAGTTTTAACAACTTATATTAATTACTCTCGTTGGCGCGGATGAAATCGTAACTGTGGTCATTCGTGTGGGAGGAAACCGGAGTACCCGGAGAAAACCCACCTGTCCGATCTGGCGACCACCGTACCATCTCACATACTTCCCGGTTCGAGGATCGAACCCGGGTTGCATTGGTGAGACGCGAGCGCGCTAACCACTGGGTTAATCGGACATCCTTTAACATTGACATTGAATTATTTGTACTAATTTACGCGGTATCATGAATTAACGCAAGCACGTCCTCCTGTCCGCTACAAGCTCGAGCATTAGTCGTCCGCTGATATATCTACGTTCACAGTATCCAGTAGGGGTCGTTTAGGGGGCCAATTAAAAAAAACCCTCACAGTGGGCCGTTCTGACCAATTGGGGGCCGATTTGACTAAGGGCCGTTTTGACCTGCACCTCGATAAATATACAAATCAAACTAAAATCTGAAATACTGATGAAAAATGTTCGCTGTACCATACCGATGACTAACAGTAATAGTAATTTGAGAACAAGTCGAATAAGTAGAACTAGTCGGACAAGTCGAACAGGTAGAACAAGTAGAACACCTGGAACACGTCGAATAAGTCGAAAAAGTCGAAAAAGTATCACAAGTCGAACAAGTAGAACACCTGGAACACGTCGAATAAGTCGAAAAAGTCGAAAAAGTATCACAAGTCGAACAAGTAGAACACCTGGAACACGTCGAATAAGTCGAATAAGTCGAAAAAGTATCACAAGTCGAACAAGTAGAACACCTGGAACACGTCGAATAAGTCGAATAAGTCGAAAAAGTATCACAAGTCGAACAAGTAGAACACCTGGAACACGTCGAATAAGTCGAAAAAGTATCACAAGTCGAACAAGTAGAACACCTGGAACACGTCGAATAAGTCGAATAAGTCGAAAAAGTAGAACTAGTCGGACAAGTCGAACACGTAGAACTAGTCGGACAAGTAGAACACCTCGAACACGTCGAATAAGTCGAAAAAGTATCACAAGTCGAACAAATCGAATAAGTAGAATAAGTCGAGCAAGTCGAACAAGTAGAACACCTCGAACACGTCGAATAAGTCGAACAAGTAGAACTAGTCGGACAAGTCGAACACGTAGAACTAGTCGGACAAGTAGAACACCTCGAACACGTCGAATAAGTCGAAAAAGTATCACAAGTCGAACAAATCGAATAAGTAGAATAAGTCGAGCAAGTCGAGCAAGTCTAACAAATCTAGCTGAACGAATCTTCTGTAAAGGTCATAGTTTCTCAATCGCTCTGTGTTTGTTCTGCCTCCGCTTTCGATTAGACTGCATAGGTTGGTCTTACACGTTTTTGTTCCAATGCATTTGCATCTTCGTATAGCCGTAGGTTATTAACTAATGATACATTAGCTGCGCCAGAGAGCACTTCATAATGATTTCCTTATTAACGCTTTCCGTTTTAATCGATGAATAATGGGTACGTGTACAATGATGTTTCGCAATCAGAACACAATGCATGACGGTTATAGTCACACTATAATATTAATAATAACGTTTTATTTCCTCCAATTATAGGAGAGCACAATAGTAAATATTTACTTATACAAATATACAAATTACACAGAAGCGCATACAATTACAGACTATACAATGCGAGATATATATATATATACATATATATAAACATATATATATATACATATATATATACATATATATATATACACATATACATACATATACATACATATA